>CM060479.1:24194808-24794808 GCA_030544235.1 Lepturacanthus savala | reverse complement strand
TAATACAAAAATAAAAGCAAATGCCTATACATCTTGTTATTGCTACATGGTTATTGTAAAGGATATTGCACATGGTATGAGGTAGGTAAGTAGATTTATCTTCATCTTAAGTAGATGAATTATATATATATATATATATATATATATATATATATATATATATATATATATATATTAGGGATGCACATGATTAACCGTTTAACCATTAACCTATAACAGTAACTCTAACCAATTAATACTAACGGTCAATTTTGTTTTTAAGCTACATAATTCAATCAACTCATGGCGGCGTGTCGACAGGTGCAACACGTGCCATCACGTGCTTTCCATCACAGCCCACTTCACAGCGAAGATGAAGACAGCAAAAAGGACTAAAGGAGCTCTGTGTGGGACAATTTCGACCGGAAAGAGGAGGAGGTCGTTTGCAAATGATGCAGTACAGCGGTATATGTCTAGTACACGTATTAATGTAACTCAGGCTAATGTGAAACATGTTAGATTCATGTCTGAATCTCACCTGTCACAGCAGCCAGCTGGAGCGCAGCTCTCCATTGAGCCCGTGTGTCTCCATGCACGCTGGCATCATATGAACATTAATATTACAGATATCAATGACGGCTCTGCAGATGACACCTGAAGTCACTGACTAGTCTCCTTGGTGTTGTACAGTAGAGGAGGGTGTGTACAAACACATTACATTGAATATTATTTTTCATCTCCAGACACGTCGCGGGTATATATATATATATATATATATATATATATATATAGATAGATATAGATAGATAGAGCGTATAATAATTTACGCTATAAGGCAAGGCAAGACAAGTTTATTTGTATAGCACATTTCAACAATGAGGTAATTCAAAGTGCTTTACATAAAACATTAAAAGCATCAAGATACAATTTAAGACAGTTGATTAAAATAAAAATGAAGAATTAAAATTTAAAATTTTTAAATTAAAACAATACAATTTAAAACAGTTGATTAAAATAAAAAAATAAAAATAAAAAAATCAAAATTAAGAATTAAAATTTATAACTTTGAAATTAAAACAAAGAACAAGTTACAGTGCAGTGTAGAGTAATTAAGAATGATATTAGCAGTAGGCTGCATTGAACAGAAAAGTCTTCAACTGTGATTTAAAAGCAGTGAGAGTTGCGGCCGACCTGCAGGTCTCTGGGAGTTTGTTCCAGATCTGTGGGGCATAGAAACTGAACGCTGCTTCTCCATGTTTAGTTCTGACTCTAGGAACAGAGAGCAGACCTGATCCAGATGATCTAAGAGGTCTGGATGGTTCATAAGGGATCAGCAGATCTGCAATATACCTAGGCCCTAGACCATTCAGGGCTTTATAAACCAGTAAGAGTATTTTAAAGTGAATTCTTTGGCAGACAGGAAGCCAGTGCAAGGACCTTAGAACTGGAGTGATATGGTCTACTTTTTTAGTCCTAGTCAGGACTCGAGCAGCAGCATTTTGAATCAGCTGCAGCTGTCTGATTGACTTTTTAGAGAAGCCTGTAAAGACCCCGTTGCAGTAGTCTAGTCTACTGAAAATAAAAGCATGGACAAGCTTTTCCAAATCTTGCTGAGACATAAGGCCTTTAATCCTTGATATATTCTTCAGGTGGTAGTAGGCTGACTTTGTAACGTTTTTTATGTGACTATTGAAATTCAAGTCTGAGTCCATAACTACACACCGGTTTTCTAGCTTGGTTTGTAGGCTTTAACATTGCTGATTGAAAATGAGCACTGACTTTCAATCGTTCTGCCTTGGCTCCAAAAACAATTACCTCAGTTTTATCTTTGTTTAATTGGAGAAAGTTCTGGCACATCCAATCATTAATTTGTTCAATGCATTTACTCAGTGTTTGTATTGGATTATGATCTCCTGGTGATATACTGATGTAAATTTGTGTGTCATCTGCATAATTATGGTAACTTATTTTATTTTAATCTTAGCGAGTGGGAGCATGTAAATGTTGAATAGTAGAGGCCCCAGAATTGAACCTTGGGGGACCCCACAGCTTATGTCTATATGTTCAGATGTGTAGTTGCCTATAGACACAAAATAGTCTCTCTCCTTTAAGTAGGATTCAACCCATTTTAGTGCTGTGCCAGTAAGTCCCACCCAGTTCTCCAGTCGGTGTAATAATATGTTGTGGTCAATCGTGTCAAATGCGGCACTGAGATCCAGTAATACTAAGACTGAAATTTTGCCATTGTCTGTGTTTATGTGGATGACATAAGTAAGATATTGAATAAAACGGATGTATAAGAAATACAATGCACAAGGATAGGTTAA
Source organism: Lepturacanthus savala (assembly GCA_030544235.1). Classification (NCBI taxonomy): domain Eukaryota; kingdom Metazoa; phylum Chordata; class Actinopteri; order Scombriformes; family Trichiuridae; genus Lepturacanthus; species Lepturacanthus savala. The sequence continues at coordinate 24,792,502 of CM060479.1, read as the reverse complement.
TACATACATACAAACACGTTTCATGTTTATGTTCCTGTTTATTTTCCTGTTCACCCTCCTTCCCCCAGTGAGGAGTTGAGTCGTTTTGATGACACAGGGGAAAAAGCTTTTTAGGCTGTTTGTTCTTATTTTTGGGAGCAGCATCCTGTTGTTGATCAGGCTCCTCTGGCTGCTGACAACAGTGTGCAGAGGGTGGCTGGTGTCCAGGCTCCAGCTTCTCACTGACCACTGAACTGGCCTGATCAGCTTCTCCAGCCTGGGAGGCCAGCCTTCAATGTGCTCCCAGAACACCACAGCCTAAAAGATGCTGGCAACAACAGACCAGTAGAACATCCACAGCAGCTTCCAGCAGATGTTGAACAAGCACAGTCTCCTCAGGTAGTACAACCTGTCCTGAAGCACCATGACAACAGGAGAGGAGATTCAGTCAGTCATTTTCTATACCTGCTTATTCCTCATTAGGGTCCTGCCTACTTTTTAGCGTAGCCTAATACAATATATTAGGGAATATTGCAGACCATGCTCCTTAAAATCTCCTTCCTGTTCACAGGGGGTTTGGGTTATGAGCTGGGTCATCTCCTGGTCCAAGTAGAGCATTCTGTCACTGATGTACACTACAGACCAAATAAATTCATGTGAAAAAAAATTGTATTTCACCGCACAGTACCGGAGGCTATCCTCGACTGCTAACGTTAGCTAGCATTTGCTCTTGGGAGCAAATGATAATGATATTTTTCAAAACGGCAATAAGTGTAAATGGTGATTTTATGGAACTTATGTATGCCACAGCATTATGTAGGTTATACATTAACAGCAGAGAGTGTTTAACAGAATTCAATTCAATTTTATTTATAGCCCAACATCACAACACAGTTGCTTCACTGGGCTTCACAAAATTCAGTCAGTGACCCAGACATCCCCGTCCTTAGACCCTCCTTCACGGCAAGGAAAAACTAGAGAGAGGTAGAGAGAGAGAGGAGTCCCCCAGCAGTCTAATCCTATGGCAGCATAACTAAGGGATGACCAGAGCCAGCCCTAGGTATAAGCTTTATCAAAAAGGAAAGTCTTGAGTCTACTCTTAAAAGTGATAACTGTGTCTGCCTCCCGAATCCAGAATGGTAGTTTGTTCCACAGAAGAGGAGCTTGATAGCTGAAGGCTCTGGCGCCCATTCTACTTTTGGAGACAATAGGAACCACAAGGATCCCAGCATCCTGAGAGCGCAGTGTTCTAGAGGGGTAGTAAGGTGTTATGAGCTCTTTTAGATATGATGGTGCCTGACCATAAAGAGTTTTGTAAGTAAGGAGAAGAATCTTAAATTCTATTCTAGATTTAATAGGTAACCAATGTAAGGAGGCCAAAATGGGAGAGATGTGATCTCTGATCTTGGTTCCTGTCAGAACTCGTGCAGCAGCATTCTGAATTAGCTGCAGAGTCCTAAGAGACTTATTGGAGCAGCCTGATAAAGAGTTACATTAGTCCAGCCTGGAAGTAACAAATGGACTAGTTTTTTTCAGAATGCAATGCTTACCATTCACAACACTTTTGCTCTGCCATGTTGAAGGGTCAAAGTTTATCTCATCTCGTTAACCCGTGTATCAGTTGTTCAACATTTGTTGAAGATCTGTGTTATTTTGAACACCGAACAAAATGTGTTACCATAAATTTACTAATATAGGTATTTCATTAGCAGCTGGGTCTCTAACATTGTCCGGTCTCGCTGTTGGTGGGGGTAAATATGGATGAAAAAATAGATAATCTGTAAAAAAAAAAAAAAAAAAAACTAAATCACTGGCTAACGAGAGATTTATCCATCTAAATCCAAGTCGGAAGGGATATCAAAACTGATTTATCCATGTTACACAATGTATGTGACTCCTAAAAACATCAAAATGTCTAACTCTATCATATAGAACTTTTAGTTTATAGGACACATTATGCTATAAAATCATAACTAGTTAAATATTATAAAAAAGGTTTGAAAACATTGGGAATTGAATCAGTGGTAGGAATCTTTAAAATAAATTAGATAAAAGCTTTTATGTCACAATCAGAATCAGTTTGGTTTCATATACCTAGAATAATGTAAAAATGTGAAGTTATCTGATTCCCATAAACAAGTACAACTGAAAGATATTTTCCCACAATTTTAGTCCACATGTCTTCACATTGTGAAATAATAGAACAATTATGACAAATAGGAAAAATATTTTTAAAGAGGATTGGTTCGATAAAAAGGTGATTTTGTTATACATCTAATGAATGACTATGGAAATTTCTTACATTTTAATACCTTTAAAGAACAATTTGATGTTCAAAGTTCTAAAGGTGAATTCAGTAAAATTTGCAAAGCAATACTTTTTGCTCTGTTACATTTAATATAAAACATAGTTTATCAATCAAGATTAGAGCCAGTTATACTAGAATTAAAAGCTGACTGATTGCATATTAGTGATTGAAAATTTCACAGCTAATATATTGGGAAATCTTTCAAGTGTAAATTAAGTGTCATTATTATACTGACTATAATAAACAATTATTTATGTAACTCAGATAAATATTTTTCAAATATTTAAAATAGCCAAGTCCACCAAGTACAAGGTAAAGTACAATGTGTGGGTTTTCACCAGGTACTCCAGCTTCCTCCCACAGTCCAAAAACATGCTGAGGTTAATTGGAGACTCTAAATTGCCCGTAGGTGTGAGTGTGTGAGTGAATGGTGTGTGTGCTCCACGATTGGCTGGCGACCATCTGGGGTGTATCCCTGCCTCTTGCCAGTAATGTGCTGGGATAGGCTCCAGCAGACCCCTGCAACCCTAATGAGGAATAAGTTGTTATAGAAGATGACTGACTGACTGACTTTTAACACCTTCAACCTCATTGAAAATACCAGAATTTATAATTGTTTTTCATTTCAAAAGTTGAACTGCTGGACACAGTGATATCTCCTACTGCACTTCACTGTCAGCTGCAAAATTAGAACCCCAAAGGTTTAGGACTGTGAGTCAACAAATCCATGCTAATATATTATTGGGAATATGTATCTATAACGCACAATTTTAAAAGTGAAAACTGCGAATTCCATTTAATTACCCCAGAGCATGTATGTCTTGGTTGTTTCTGGATCTTTATTACACTCTTTGCACTGATATGTTTAGTACCACACAGATAACCTGGGACCAGGTAATATTCCATCATAGAAAGAAAAGGGAACAGTAGGCCTGCATGTTGCACTGAGAGCAGTGGGAAGGAGGGTGTATGGAGGCCCAGCAGCTCTTTTATTTCTATCCACTGACTCCTTAGTTGACAAATTCAGCCATGCTTGACCTGAACAGCCAATTAAGAAAACTAGAAACTCCTTCCTTTCAAAAATATAAATATTCTGACACTTACATTTGAACAAAAATCCATAGAACATCAAGGAGCAGTCATGAAGAAGGGAAAGGCATGTGAGAGCTTTTATAATGCAATGCATGGTTTGTTATAGACATGGTTCATCTTTTGCTTTGTGCCTTGCCTTCATTAATTTAGAGCACACAAGGAGTTTCCAGTTGTCTTTGTTTTTTCTCTCTGGTTTTGCTTTTTAGTGTTTATTTTATTTATTTAATTATTGGCTTATTTAAGTGTGACAGTGCACATTACACACAATAAATATTTCTGTAAATGTGCCAGAGTTTGCCAAGAGGCTATTTTTCGTCAACCAGATTTTACAGTCACTATAAAAAGAGAACATAAAAATTTACACCAATAATAAAAAGAAAAGAGGACATTATTGATAATAAAAAAATATTCTTATACTACAGGTACTACCTAAAGCATCTAACACTGGGGCTCATAATATAAAACAATAAAATGAGTAACATTATTAATAGAAATATGGACTAAATAGACAGCATTGCACTAACTAAAACATGCCAAGGAAAAGCACAGCTATAATACATGCACATGTTAATATGTACATTCAAGCACAATAAAATTAAAACTACAATAAGGCAGTCATGCAGGGAAAATGGGGATAGCAGATATTGACAGGTGACAGCAGAGGGAAGTTCACCACAGACAGACTGAGGACATTAGGTGCAACTGAGTTTTGATCTGTTAAAGCTGAGCAGTAATTAAATCAATTAAATTAACCATTTATTTAATGGGCTCTAAATAAACTGTATGTGTCCATTTCTCTCATAGTTTCTTAGCTGGAGTTGCAATCTAGTCCAGCTTTAACAGAGAATTCAGACCAACTGAGAATGTCTGGGATAATGCAACCCCCTCTTGTTGCACCTCTTGTGAACAGATGTGCAACTGTTCTTACAAGCTGGAAACTACTAAAACAACAAAAAAATGTTTTCATCATGCTGTTACATGAACCACTGAACAGAGTAAAGACAGAATAAATGATCACATATAACTGAAGCTCATTCTCTGCATCTTAAATATGTAAAAAGAAGTCAATACAGTAAAATCTAATTTAATCATTTGCAGGGTTTTGATTACACAATATACAGTGTCGGCATAGTGTCAGTATAACAGGGTTGCACTACACAATGTTATAGTTGTATAAAGGGGAGCAATATACAGTGAGGTCAGTAAGTATTTGATCATCCTTTGATTTTGCAAGTTCTTCCACTTAGAAATCATGGAGGGGTCTAAAACCTTCCATTTCTTTCCACTGTGAGAGACAGAATCTAAAAAAAAAAAATCCAGAAATCACATTGTATGATTTTTTTAAACAATTTATTTGGTCAAACGGTTCCTGTAGTTCTTGACCAGGTTTGCACACACTGCAGCAGGGATTTTGGCCCACTCCTCCATACAGATCTTCTCTAGATCTGTCAGGTTTCAGGGCTGTCGCTGAGCAACACAGAGTTTCAGCTCCCTCCAAAGATTTTCTATTGGATTTAGGTCTGGAGACTGGCTAGGCCACTCCAGAACCTTGATATGCTTCTTACGGAGCCACTCCTTTGGTTTTCCTGGCTGTATGCTTCGGGTCGTTGTCATGTTGGAAGACCCAGCCACGACTCATCTTCAACGCTCTGACTGAGGGAAGGAGGTTTTTGCCCAATATCTCACAATGCATGGCCCTGTTCATCCTTTCCTTAATACAGTGCAGTCGTCCTGTCCCCTGTGCAGAAAAACACCCCCAGACTTCACTGTAGCTGTGGTGTTCTTGGGATGACACTCCTCCTTCTTCCTCCTCCAAACACGGCGAATGGAGTTAAGACCAAAACGTTCTATTTTGGTCTTATCTGACCTCATGACTTTCTCCCACGACTCCTCTGGATCATCCAGATGGTCATTGGCAAACTTCAGACGGGCCTTGACATGGGCTGACTTCAGCAGGGGAACCTTCCGTGTGCTGCATGATTTTAAACTGTGACTTCTCAGTGTATTACTGATAGTAGCCTTGGAAATGGTGGTCCCAGCTCTTTTCAGGTCATTGACCAGCTCCTCCCATCCTGGGCTGATTCTTCACCTTCCTTAACATCATGGATACCCCAAGAGGTGAGATCTTGTGTGGGGCCCCAGTCCGACGGACACTGACAGTCATCATTAGCCTCTTCCATTTTCTGACAATCACTCCAACAGTTGTTCTTTTCTCACCAAGCTGCTTGGCAATTGCCCCGTAGCCCTTTCCAGCTTTGTGAAGGTTTTTACAATTTTGTCTCTTGTGTCTTTTGACAGCTCTTTGGTTTTGGCCATGTTGGTAGTTAGACTTTTGACTGATTGTGGGGTGCACAGGTGCCTTTATGAAAGCTAACGATCTCAAACAGGTTTGACTAATTTAGAATCATGAGCAGAATGGAGTTGGATTATTTAAAAGCAGCATAGCAGGTCTTTGCACATACAATGTGATTTCTGGATTTTTTTTTTTATATTCTGTCTCTCACAGTGGAAATGCACCTACGATGAAAATCTTAGAGCCCTCCATGATTTCTAAGTGGGAGAATTTCTCCAAAATCCAAGGGTGATCAAATACTTATTAACCTCACTGTATATAAGGATGTGTCAGAAACAATGTGGTTAAAGAATGAAGACTGGATTAAAACTAAAAGCAGCCAATATATACATGTATGCATGTTGGTGGGTTAAATTCCCCTAATTGTCCAGTAGGGGGAAGAGCAGGATAGCAGATTCATTAGATTGCGTTCCTCAGTCCAGCAGTCTGAAAACTAATATATAAAGGGTAACTGGATTCAGTAGATTTGTAGAACTTAAATTTCTAATTGCAAAAATAATGTTTTTAATATGTAAAAGCAGCAAATAGCAGACATTTACTGCAGCTCAAGATATATCTAAAGATTCCATAAATGTGTGTGTAAAATGCCCAGAGAGCAAAGAATAAAACAGGTCGACATGTTTAGATGATATAAAACTGCAGATTCATTATTTAAATTACTATTTAAGCACACTGTTTTAACAGAACAGTTGTAATAAATGGTTGTAACCATTATTGGCTTAAAGTATATAATATACATAATATATTTTTTTTCCTTTTCCTGAGATTTGAATCTAGAAGGCTGTTTTACATTCATCTACTGAAAGTTTTCCTGAACTCATTTTAAATCTGATTTGAAGGGGTGAGCCAATCCTTGTTAAATATAAATATGAAGAGAATCTTTATTTGTCCCCATGGGGACAAATAAAGATTCTGGCACCTATGAACCAGTATTTGTCCCCATGGGGACAAATAAAGCAGCATAATCACAAGATATTTGATCAGTGAGTTAGAAATAATAGCATTGTGTTTAAAAACGTGAGTAAGGCCAAAAGCCTTATCCTTACCGAAAAAAGTGTGAATTTTTCAATTACACAACAGAAAAAAAGAAAAATGAATTAGGGTGTTCAAAAAATTGCAGTGTCTGCATTTTTGTTCACAAACTCAAATATTTACTGTATAAACTAAAACATCTTTAATATTCCCATGAATCACTAAAGTTATATTTAGTTACCACGGTTTCCGAGAACTGCTTCAACTGTGTTGCATGGAGTCAACTAACTTCTGGCACCTATGAACCAGTATTTCCTCACAATTCCTCTGAATTTTATTGGTTTTGCCTCAGAAACATAATATTTGACATCTCACAAGTTTCCAGTGGGATTAACTTTAACTAATTTTGTTGGTCAGGAACCAAGATGCTGCTGGTTTACTGGTGTGTTTGGGGTCTTGTTGAAATACAACATGACCTCTTCACGTATTTTGATATAGGCAAACTGTCGGACATGGCCGGACATGATAGTAAGAGAAACATCCCCATATAATGATACTTGCAGCACCATGCTTCACTGTCTTCAGAGTGAACTGTGGCGTGAATTCAGTGTTTGTTGGTCATCTAACACACTGCCTGCAGCCCTTGAACCCTAAAAGAACAATCTAACTTTCATCAGTGCATAAAATGTTTCTCCATTTCTTTTTAGGCTCACGAACAACCCCAAACACACCATTAACCCAGCAGCATCTTTGTTTTCAAACCAACAAGAATAACATTGTGGACGTTAATTCCACTGAAAACTTGTGGGATGCCTTGGCAAAACCGAGAAATTCAGAGAAATTGTAACACTGAAATGCCCGTTAATAGGTGCCAGAAGTTGTTTGACTCAATGCAACACATATGTGAAGCAGTTCTCAGTAATCACGGTTATAGAACTAAATATTAGTTTCTTGATTCACAGGAATGTAAATCCTGAAGATCTTTCAATTTATACAGTAAATATTTGAGTGTGTAAAGAAAAATCCAGACACTGACATTTTTTGAACAGTAAAGTAATTAAAGCATTGACACACTTTTCTCAACATTTTGATTTAGGATATAAAATGTAGTGTTCCCAATGCATCGAAATAAAAAAAATATAAGGATTTTAGCTTTACCAACATTTTTAAACACTGCTATTATTTTGAACACAACTGTATACATACTTTTACGTATACTAGGAGGGGGAGGATTTGTCAGTCCAACAGGACATCCTTTGAAACTGGAAGGAGTAGTCAAAGGGCATGAGGGATAGATGCTACTTTATTACCTGTTTTATGATGTAATGGCTTGTGGAACAAAGAGAATCTATTTTTAGTGAATAGTGGGGGGTAATATCGTTGCCCACACAGTAGAAATTCAGAGAAGGTAAAACGGTGCCTCTGTTCCCCCACAATTCTGTTTTCCTTCTTCATTGGTCTATTTCTGTAGAATTATTCCACACTTGGAACTGAAAAGTAACTTTACAGTGAAGTAGGATACATCTTGTGAACACATTTGGATATTTAAAGATTCCAAAATTTTTAATGAGGGTGCAGGAGGAGATGTAATGGAACCCACATGTGTGATTTGATGCTGCCAACACATTGTTTCAAGTGTATTTTTGTTAAATTAAAATGGTCTGGATTGACCATGGATTGACTCCTTCATGAGGTGGCTCTATGATATATCAGTGATTTTAATCAGTGTTGATCGCAGCAATACCATGCACTTATTGGAAATGATCTAAAACATCCCATAGTCACTTTGACGATGTACAATGTGTGCCATCTCTGCAGCTTTTCACTCTGCCTGGTTTCCTTCCAGGTCATTACCAAAGAACCAGACATACATCCTCACAATAATTCATTCTTCTTTTATTCTTCTTATGTCATCATCAGTGAAGCCTGGAATGAATATAATACTGAACAGCTGGAGATTTGGACCTTATATTGACAAAAATCATAATGTAGAAATTATGGAGAAAAGACAAGGTATTAAAATGCATGGCAGCATTCCTGAGAGGCATTGTGTCTTTCACCCTGGATTTGGACCATGCAATTCATATCTTTTTGGTTTTTGATTTTATTGAACACCATTCCTTGAATGGAAGACTACAAAAGCCTCAATATAAGCAGGGCCATAGCACCAAATTCTGGGCCCCGCACACTATTAATGTCAGTGGGCCCCTAATCATGCCAGGACACAAAGTGTTTGAACAAAGAAATTATTTAAAAATTAACAAGCATAAATAGGGTTTTAAGATGCAATCAAATCTGATTATATTAATGATTTAGCCTATATTCAGTCTGGGATCACTGATGTTACACTTGATGCTGGTTGCTGTCTTTGGATGGACTGAACCATTTTGTGCCTCCCCCAAATAATCTTGAATATATTATTTGTATTTTAATTACATAAATTAAAAAAATAATAACAATACAAGAAAGTGCTGGAGAGGTAAAAATGTCTTATTTAGGGAAACCTCCCCAAAAATCACAAGTAAAATACTCAAAATTCAATCAAATTCAATCAAAATTAAAAACAACAAAAGTACAAATACCATATTATAACAGAAAAAACAATAACATTAACAGCAAGAGTGAAATAATTAAGCAGAAGCTATAGAGTCTTGGTTTATTAAATAGGACACCAATTAACTGGAGGGCTCAGTTCATTCATTCATCAAAAATAAATAAATACATAAATTTTAAAAAATCTGAATTCTTATGGGCCTTCTCCCTACTCCCCAACTATCACACCCATGATAATAAGCGCTGTACTCAGATCAAGTAACATTGTTGGAAATCATTCAGATCTGATGGTCCTTTCCTGAACAATAGAAAATGACAGTTGGATGCTTTTAAACCCATGACTCGTTTCCCCACATTTCAACCATGTGGAGAAGCTGCAGTATTTGAGCTCCGCCCCAAATTAGAACCTGCAACCAATTATTCTCCTCATCCAAAGTGATCTTCTACTAAAGTAGAGGTGGCAAGTGGCCATTACTGATGACTTACTGACAGTGAATATCCGTTGATTGTACTGTAAACAGCTCTTTGTTTCTAGAGTTAAGACCTCTGGGGAACATCATTTTTCTCTCTTGGTTTATAGGCATGTGTTGTACATCTGAGTTGGACATTTAGGCAATGACAGACCCCATGTGCGATAAGCATTTGCACTGCTTACTCAACTGGCATTTACTTACTTAATGCCAAATGGGGTGACACTGTGGAGCAGTGGGCAGTGCTGTTGCCTCACAGCAAGAAGATTGCAGATTCAAGAGCTTGAGCTGGAGTGGAGTTTGCATGTTCTCCCTGTGTCTAGGTGGGTTTTCTCCAGGTTCCAGGCGACCATCTGGGGTGTATCCCTGCCTCTGACCTGTAATGTGCTGGGATTGACTACAGCAGACCCCTGTGACCCTAGTGAGGTGAATGTTGTAAGTGAGTATGACTTTTAAGAGATCTGTAAATTGAAAATATCAAATAATAACATAGGTCATATAGGCGATATACAGTATATATATATATATATATATATATATATATATATATATATATATATATATATATATATATATATATATATATATATATATATATATATATATATATATAATTTGGCTTTGGTCATTGGCTCATGGTTAAAGGTGCCATTAAACGAATTTGAAGAAAAAAAGATTTTGGAGGTTGTTGGCCTGTTTTCATTCCCTTTCATGATCCTCTTTTACATTTGTTTATTGTTATATTCCTCCAATCCTCATTTGGAAACATATGCTCATTATTTATCTTTAATTGCTGCTGCTACAATGATTTTACAGGACTAGTAACTGAGTGTTGAGAAGGGTGAGAGTTGGTCATAGGTACTTGCCAACATTTGCTTTTGATGAGTCATAAAACCAGTGATTAAAAACTTTATGGAGGAAAAAAACTAAAATGGTAAAATCAGACTTTGGTAATGAGAAGCAAAACTGCAGGATAAAAAGGATCAGATGACTTCCCAAACTCCCGGGATGTGGCAGACTTTGTAGCCTTAAGTACTGGAGGCTTTCAACTCCCCTAAGTGTTGAGGCATGATAGAAGACTCGCCACGAAATAAACCTTTCTCAATTAAAACCATGTTGTTTTGTTTATAGAGGACAGAGGGATTAGATGTGGTCATTTTGTGCTGTGGCATGATTTTGGGTCTTGTAGATGAGCTGTGGGTGAAACAAACAAGCATGTGCTGTGGATTGTGAGAGTAAGAAATGGCTTATGTCATAAATGAGACAGATGTACCAGTCAATCATAAATTATAGCAGGATGTTTGTTTATGTGTCTGTGTGCCACCAACAAACTATCATGTCCATTGGGAATCACAAAAGAAAATTCTTCGCATGCTGCTTTTAAGTAGTGTATTGCACCTACATCTCAATCTACTCCCCTCCCCCTCCCTGTTTCACCTTCGTGCCTCTCTCATCTTCAGAAATGTGGAACCTGGAGGCAGTCTGGAGAAAATACTCCCATTTCAGTGTGTTTATTTTTTTCTTTTTGAGTTGAGAGATAAGGGGGGCAGCTGTGCAGGAGTTTTAAAATGACCCGATTGTAAGCGGAGGGATGTCATCTTTCTCCAAAACTAGAACTTTCAAAATCAAATTGTCAGATGAAACAATTCTCTGGGAGATTTTTCTTTTCAAATTAATCATCTTCTATACCCACTTATTCCTCGGGGGTTTGCTGGAGCCAATCCCAGCACATTAGAGGCGAGAGGCAGGGATACACCTCAGATGGTCGCCAGCCTATCATGGGGGACACACATCATTCACTCACACACTTACACTTATGGACAATTTAGAGTCTCCAATTAAACTCAGCATATTTTTGGACTGTGGGAGGAACCTAGAAAACCCGGTGAAAACCTGTGCAGACACAGGGAGAACATGCAAACACCTTTCAAATTATATGGTGCAAAAGTGACACACATTTTATTTTTAATGATAATGTTTTCATTAGAAAAATAACAACAAAAAAAATGCTCCCACAACTCCAAATATGCAAATGAATAGAGAGTAACTCAACTGCATGTAAAATGATTCAACACAGTTTATTAACACTCTAAAGTGTCCTTGCATTTGAGAAAGCTTTCAAAAAATGACCTCTCACCTGTCAAGTTGGAAAAATCATGAATTGGTTAAAATATATGTTATGTAACAGAAAACAGAAAAGGGTGAGTTGCATATTCTTAAATTATGAATGTGGGAAATAAACAAATAACTTCATGGCACAGACTGAAGGCCATTACTCAAAAATTGATGCGGTCCAGTTGTGGCCCTGATGGGATTATAGTGGGATATCTGGACTCTGCACACTATAAGCTTGTGACTCAGCTATTGTTCCAAACAATGAGCTCGGCTGACGTGCTGTGTAAGATTACAGTACTGAAGAAAAATCTCAAATGATTTCACAGAGGAGAGGAGCAACAAAGAGTTGGTCCAGTAGCTGCAGTGGGACAGACGTCTTTCTCTGCATGTTTGTTCAAATGTACAGCAGCCTACATATTCGGGTGCTGAAAACTACTGTTTTTGGTAAGAACAACAAAACGGAAGCAATTTTATTTTATTGTTCTCTCTAACATGATTTCACTGTGCCAGACACTTCTCATCAAGACATGAAAATCTGTGGTTTTGAGTTTTGAATGGTTTATAGACTTAGAAAAAGTAATGTGTTGATAACTTATAATTATGCACTGTGTGGCTACAGAGGGACTGTGTTTTTTGAAAGGCTGTCTTCAATTATACGAGTTATCTTCAGTTAAAAAGGCCTCTACTCCCTTGACATTCTGTAAACACATACAAAGATTAATTCAGTTCTTTGCACGATTTGTCCAGCAGCAGCAGCATTCACTCTGTGAGATCTAAGGAGACCTCATCCATCACAGGGCTGAGAGAGAGAGAGAGAGAGAGAGAGAGAGAGAAACACTTCTCTGGTAATTTCTCAATCTTAAAATTCCCCAAAGTCTCACAAGACTTCCACACTTCTTGGCATTCTGCTCTTGGAAGGGGTACAGCTTGGACATTAGGAGGGGGAATTGTGTCACAGTGAGTTTGTAGTCCAGCTGAGATCACAGCTGGATCTTCCACATGACCTGTAGGTTAATAATTATTATTTATTGACCATATTGTCCACACAATAAACATTAAGAAGCTTTAAAGTAAGTTAAGCATTCTAACTGTAATTTCACATAAACTACTTCACCAATGAAGCCCATAATCTGTCTTGTTTACAAACTCTTGTTTCTTGCCCCATTGGACTTTGTGGCAGCAATGTTGACGTGTTCCCAATTGGTTTGGTAATGCAGTGAGATACGATCAGAACCCAGTGAAGTAAATATAGTAACACTAAGACCCAAGCTGTAACTAGAAAACCACTCTGAGTGCCCAGAACTCCGTCAAGCATGGAAAGTCTTTTAGTAGTGTCTTTGGCGTAGTGTGCAAAGAAAACAAGCTATGGATGTACAACATATCACCACTAGGTGGCCCCAAATGATGGCGTCTCTTTGAATGTCCATTTTCTGCAATGTTACCAAATAACATAAAATTCAAAGTGATCAAGAAATCAGGATTTCTGCCAGATCATTACCAAAATGTAATCATCTGTTCATTGTACCATTCCCAATATTCGCTAAAAAATGTAAGAAAATTTGGCCAGTATATTTCTAACAGACAGGCTGACAATTGCTGGCTAAAACATAACCTTCTTGTTTGATGAAATCAGAACACAGTTTTGTTGATATTTATTTGTGGTGAAAAGAGGCGTTTTTGTTCTGTTGATGAGGGATATAGCATGAATGGAAAGACTTCCCCTTTATTTTTTTGGGAGTGACAACAATGAGAAGAACAACTATATGGAATTAGACTGAGCAACACTTTAAATTATTGAAGAGAAAGACATTTGAATAGAAGAGCTGAAGCGTTGGCTGCTGCCCCTCTGAAATTCGTAATAGCTTGGTAGCAGACTGCACGTCTGCATTTCAATAAACTGACCTTTTTTAACTTTTGGCGCTCCCTGTGGTCAATGACAGCTTCATATAGAGCAATCTAATGGTTTCTGTTCCAAAACTGGATGATTCACTTCCAGAGAAGCAGCACAAGAGCTGCTGGATGAGGGAGAGTCACTGTTGTATGCTGTCCAGAAAGAGCAGGAGGGGGATATGTGGGGATGGGGCTACAGGGATTGTGAGGGGCTTGAGGGGAAACAGAGTGAGTAATGGATAGTGCTGTCCAAACGACCAAATACTGCTTAATTTCAGTGATCTAGCCTGGTACATTTATTAGTTTTGGATGTTTTTCACAAATTGAGCCATTATCAACAATGACTTTCATTGATTTAGTGTGTAAAGAGGTCATTACTGGCTGAAGGAGCAGGTGTTTCTTCTTGTTTATTCCCCTTTCTGTGCTTTTTTGCAATCAAAATGAAAACCCAATCGTCTTTCCACCACAGGGACTTCATGCCTAAATGCATAGAAATACTATATTAAAACATATCTAAACAGAAGAGAGGCAGGAACAGGAAATATGACTGACTATGTCTCATCTGGTACCATTGACAGCACTTGTACCTCTGTCTTTCTGTTGTGACAATTAGCCTGGCAAATCAACAAGTTGATATTGGTATGTCTTAACTTGGAATCTCCTGACCCTTCATCTGAAAAGAAAGCCCAGAAAAAACAAAGGAACCACCAGCAAGAGGCAACTCTCCATGAACAGATTTTTAGGAAATGATGGGATCCTTTTTTCCCCCCTGTACGCTCATGCTAACAGAGTTGATGTGGCAATGACCTTTGTCAGCATGTGACTTTTCTCACAGCTAAATTTCAATCTGTGTGCTCACACGTGATGTGACATGACATGTGAATGCATGCATCTGGTCAAATCTTGCTCTGTAACAATATGCTTTTCTATTTTTTAGCAGCTGTCTGAAACTCTAAAACACAAAAGTGGCCAGCAGACAACACACGTGCACACAAAACACAGAGCTCCTGTTTTTTCTCTCAGATAAGCAGCAGCTGAATGCATGTTTGGGTTGGCAGGGTGAGTAATGGGTCTTCAACTTCACAAGTAGCTCGGCAGCCCACTGGAAACCCACCACTAGGATAAGGTTCACATGCACTCATAAACATCCAACCACTGTGGGGAAACAAGCATATTCTCACACACACAAACATGAAAGCAAGTATGGAAATCTAAACCAATGACTATAAAAGGGATGGATGTTGGAATGGCACTCTTACAGCGGTGTGCATTTAGAGGCTGCTGACATGGGAAAACTTTGTGTCATCTTAATTTCAAATAAAGGAGATGCCCATATAACACTTAAAGTGAAATGTTATCTTAAATACATCTCTAAAAGGCATAATTTGAGGTGAAAAAAGAAAAACAAGACATACAGACATAAACCTAGGTTTATTCAACAATGGTATTGTTACCAACAATGGTATTGTTGGGTAAAAGTATTGGTATCTGCTATCTAGTTACACTCGTGGCAAGATTAACAATTTGGTTCCAACTCCTTTACTTTATTATTGTACTTTCTGACTTGCTGAGAAAATTCGGAAACTACAACCCTACCTTTCATTACCAAATAAATATGTAGGCTATATGTAAGCAAGAAAAAACAGATGTGGACAGGAACACAGATGTGCTCTGAAATGTTGCTCCTTTGGGTGACCATAAACCTTTGAAAGAATAGAGAGATTTTGCATCTAATAAGTTCCATTTTACAGAATGGTTATTTTGCTCCATTGTCATGGACACAAAAATAACATCGTCAGCAAGAATATATATATAGAAGTGGTGAGTCTGCAAGAGAGGAGTAAAAATAAAAACTCATCAAAGACTTTTATAATGAAGGTTTAGGAGATATTTCTGATTTCCGTAATGTCATTATAATAATCGCTTGAAGAGGGAAAAATTACTAATTAATTGCAATGAGACTGTTATTGTGGTGTGCACTTGGAAGATGCTGACATGGGAAATCATCGTGACATCTTAATTTTTGCCTGAAGAAAGAAGATGAATGCTTGCAGAATCGGTGGAAGGAAGTGAAGAACAAAACCTTATCCCTTTAGGGGGAAAATACAAAACTGCGTCTGAAGTTGTCAGCTACCTGCCTATGTAGTAGGTAAAAATGATGAATCCACTATATAGAATGTTGAATACCTTAGTAGGCTTTCAACAGGTAGGTGAACACTACCTGGATGATTTTCTACCTTTGGTCATATTTTTGCAATTTGCAAGTGAAATGCACTGTGCAATCCGAGAAGTCAATGAGAGGTCAAGATGGTGGTGCTGTCGTATGTTTGAATTGTGCCTTCTACTGACTAACTTTCTAGAGCTACTCCTCTGCCATTCAAGTAGTAGCTCCTGGTTAGTAGGCAGCATTACAGCCTGAGACTTGTCACAAAGTAAATATAGTGACATGCTAGAGCATTACCAGTAGCATCATCCATCCCTGGAGGAAGCCATTGGATAGTCCAAATGCATTAGTGGTTTTCTGGAGGCTTCCATCATCACTCAGGACACCTTTGTTAGCAGGGGTGTCTGTTTGTTGTCTTTTGGAAAAGGGTCATGTGATACAGGTATAACGAATTAGGGGAGGACATGTGGTAATCAATAATAAGATGAAGCAAAATTGGGTAGTACTGTTTGTGCCTGTCCAGAACACAACACAATTTACATGCAGAGCTTAATTGAGCTATGCTCACAATTGATTTTGATTTTTTCTATGCTTGTCTCATGTTTACATGTTTCAGGGAACTAATTTGTCAGTCAGTCATTTTCTATACTTGCTTATTCCTCATTAGGGTTGTGGGCATCTGCTGGAGCTAATTCCAGTGCAATACACCCACCATTCACTCACATACTCACACCTATGCGCAATTGAGAGTCTCCGATTAACCTCAGCATGTTTTTGGACTGTAGGAGGAAGCTGGAGAACACAGAAACACAGGGAGAACATGGAAACTCCACACAGAAATGTGCCAGACAAAGGTCTTGAGCCTGCGACCTTCTTGCTGTGAGGCAACAGTGCTACCCACTGCTCTACCGTGTTGTTCAGGACCAATATTATGTAGATATATACGTGTGTATATGTGTTGACTTTCTGTCACCTTGAAAAAACTAAATATAAACAACTTAATAAGTTTCATAACTTCTCAACTACAGTTCACGACCAGATGCACTGGTCTGGGGCGCTGTTGTCCATGCTGAGGATAGGATACAGGTTTCCTCTTGTCTCTCTCTCTCTTTTTAATTAAATGTGCTTGCTGGTCACATTGTGTGAAAAAGCATGCAACTTGGGCGGATTTCAACCCGACTAAGGACTATACATGTATTTTAAAAGTCCTACTATTGTCTGATTAACTCAATAATACGATTTTCTTGAGTATCATGTAAATGTGGTGACAGATGTTTTTAATGGTCTTAGAGGTACATAAACACCAGTGTTGTGTGGAAGCTAGGTGTTAACATAGCAAAAGATGTATTTTTACAAAAAAAATATAGTAGTGTGGAATGTAGATGTAGCCTGTGAAAATCCACTATTACTTCTGTGTTTAAGTAGACCTCATTGAAAATCTTAACCAGAGTCATCTTGATGCTCTGGTGTAGTCAAAATCCTGACTGGAAGACATCAAAACAGTTGTTTTGTGCCAATAGTTTGTTCAGCTGTTGAAGATTTGTCAGCGATATTACTCAAAATGGGAGGTTTGGTACAGACCTATAATTATTCATTAGTAAGGTGTCTAAATTCTTCCTTTTTGAAGGGTGGCTTGCTGACTGCTGTGTTTTCAGGGCTTGGGAACGCACCTGAGGGAAGAGATGTGTTTTGTAGGAAGTGTTTGGACTATGTTTAAAGGCACTGAACTAAACAGATAGGCATACCTTTGTCCTTTAACATCTGGTATTACTAGACTGAGCAAGTGTTAGTGAGTCAGTTCAAAGTGTGATCTGATCTGACTCATTATGCTGTTTGTGCTTTTATTTTCCTCAGGTCAATGTATGGCAGACAGCCACATCTCTTTGCGTGTCCCCTGCTTGTATTTCTGTGTGTGCAAACCTTTGTGTCAACACATTGTAGCATTTCACATGCATGAAACTGGAAACAGGGACAAGTGTTGTGTGATACCGAGCATGCATGTGTGTGTGTGTGTGCGTGGAGTGAAAGCCAGGAATCATTTCAGACAGGAATGGCCCGATGGGACAACACAGCATGAGGTCTTGGCCAAGGGAAACATGCACAGTGAGCCAGTGAGTGAACACATGTCCTCTACTTTCCAAAGCAGTGACAACTTTACTCCATTACCACTCTGCCCACTTTCCTACTACAATTGTCTGAGCTGATTAACTAGACATTCGGGGCACATAACATGCTTGTAGCAACTGACTGGAATTCAACAAACAGCGACAATTGCTGGACCACTATCCTTACATAAGATATAGTAATAGGGTATAGATGAAATATGTCTTAACAGCAGTCTGGCAGCATCTGCAAACCCTCATGGGCCTTACATTTGTGCACAGCTATATCATGGCTCACATGTTTGAGTTGTGTTTTCCTGTATGTCTTTTCAATACTGTCGCAACTGTCAAGAGGTTAGGAGGCTGCCCAAAATTCATAGACTAAATGGCTCCACAAAGTTATAAAGCTACTGACATTGGTTCAGCCCGCTGACGTTTTCTGCTTTTAGTTTATACTTCAACATTTGGCAGGAGAGAAATATTTAGATTCCGCTGATGTAGCTGCCTAGGTTGAAAAGGTGAAAAGTTAAAAATGCCCACTGAATTCATAGCAGGTGACGTTGCTTGAATGTAGACAGAATTCCCGCTTCTGGTGGTAAACTTTTTTTTTTTGTGGAATCCCAAAACAATTAGATGGAGTTATTTCTGAGTAGGAAAATCATCATCATTTCAACCAAAACCTCTCCTGGTTACATGTACCAACAGAGTCCCCACCTTCAAGGCACAATCAATAGGCTTAATTTCCATTTAGTATTTCAAACGAAACCTGCACCCTACCTGCCCTTCACATCCTGACACATCTTACTGTAAATGACTCACTGTAACATCAGTGTTTTACTATCCTGTTTTAGCATGTTGACTTCTGCCTGCTATGTACTTTTGTCTCCAAGGTCATATGTGGTGCATGAAAAATATACTCAAATAATAATACAGTACTTTAATGCTACAAAGACAATGTGCCATTTAATCAGATTAAGGTTCACATCAACTGTGACCCAGTGTGCGAAATAAAGGTGTTTCAACCTTTACTTTACAAAAATTAACGGCATTTAATTTAATTTTAACAAAATCTGCATGTTGAATTCTTTTTGAATGTCAGTCTAACTCGCAGCCTAAAACTGTATCATCCCATGGATCGGACATTTCTGTTTATCATTTGTGAGCCAGGTGAAGGTTTAAAGGTAACTATAAATCCACTAAGATGAAGGTGGCCAGAACATTGATGCCTCACAAACATCCAGGCAGCTGGAGGGTTTCAGTGTTTCCTCTTTTTCTCTTCCTCAGACATGTAGGTCAGGTCCTGTCGCAACACTGATCTGTTGCTCTCGGCAGCTGGTAACCCAACTTCTCCTCCCACCCAAACTTCAGAAGTTTTCTCAGTAAAATCACAGCTTTGGCTCCTTTGTGATAAAATTGTACATTTCACGTTTCACCCTGGAATACTTTTAACCTGCTGATTTACTGCTAGGGATCAGATTGAGAATGTAGGAAGTATTGCACTGGTGTATATATGGTATAATAATATAGTATCTGGTGACCAAATATGAGTTTCTATATAGGGCAAAATTGCTTTGAACAATTTGAGCAGGTGATTAGTAGATGTTAATAAGTATGTATTTGAGATTTTCTTTTTTAAAATAAAGAGAAAAATTCTTCTATATTGACTTTGGCTGTCTTATGTAAACTATGACCATACTATGCCTAATCACTGCAAGACAATAATCAATTGTGGAGTGAAAATGCCAAACCCCATGTAACTATGAATGGGGTCAGTCAGTCATCTTCTATACCCTCATTAGGGTCACAGGGTCTGCTGGAGCCAATCCCAGCACATTACGGAGAGAAGCAGCGATACACCCCAGATGGTCGCCAGCCAATCGTGGGGCACACACACCATTCACACCTACGGGCAATTTAGAGTCTCCAATTAACCTCAGCATGTTTTGGGACTGTGGGAGGAAGCCGGAGTACCCGGTGAAAACCCACGCAGACACGGGGAGAACATGCAAACTCCACACAGAAAGGTCCCAGACCCCAGACCAAGGAGGTCTTGAACCTGCGACCTTCTTGCTGTGAGGCAACAGCACTAACCCCTGCTCCACCGTGTCGCCCTGAATTGATATTCATCTATATTTTATGTTACCTGCTGTGCTCTGTGCCCTGTGATGGAGGTGGGAATCAAATTGCCCGTGTGGTATTTAAATTTAGTTTAGCATAGTGTTCGGTTACTCTCTTAGCCCCTTTCATCAGAGTAATTAATGGGCCCTTAAAGCAAAGTATTACAGGAAAGACCTCCGTGGGTCCTGGGTCTGAGACCTTTTTGTGTGGAGTTTGCATGTTCTCCCTGTGTCTGCGTGGGTTTTCACCAGGTTCTCCAGCTTCCTCCCACAGTCCAAAAACATGCTCAGGTTAATTGACAACTCTAAATTGCCTGTAGGTGTGAGTGTGTGAGTGAATGGTGTGTGTGCCCCACAATAGGCTGGCGACCATCTGGGGTGTATCTCTGCCTCTTGCCGTAATGTGCTGGGATTGTCTCCAGCAGACCCCTGCGACCCTAATGAGGAATAAGCAGGTATAGAAGATGACTGATTGACTGTATTCAGTAATGAGACACAAAGAAAAATGGGGTGGAGAGAGGGAACTTGAACCATCATATGACCCATTGTCCTAAAGAGCTACTTGCAGGCTTCTTGTGCCTGCAAGCTCTCCATGTTGAGCTCTCCATATGAGAGGAAGAGAGGGAGACACGGGGAGGACAAGGCAGGAATGAAGGAATGTGAATGAGCTCCACCCATGATAAATGTTGTGACTAATTATCACCACATTGAATAAATCCTTTTGTTTTCTCAAGAGGATGAGATTATTTTTGGGATTTCTGCTTACATTGTTCTCTGCTTCCATTCAAGGCAACATAGCAACACGAGTCTATAGACAAAGAGATCTAGACAAATAAACACACTCCTTAGACAATACTCAGTCAATGGGGTATGATCCAGAGTTTAATGAGGTCAGATCCAGAGTATTGTATCGGGGTGCCCTGAAGGCTGTATCTAGTGAAGGCTAGATACATGCACAGGTAATAAAAGCTGCAACTAAGACAATGTGAATGTGATAACAAAGGAAGTTTCATTTTAAAAATCCTATGAGAAAAAAGTATCAAGGGGACTCAGAGGATCTCAGCTGGCATTCTGTGCCCTGGCCTGGTTCTCAGGAGCTGACATGTTTTAGTCTTGCACAACCTTATACAATGGGATAAAAATCCAAAGCTGGATGAGCAAGAAAAACAGAGTGCACATTTTTCATATCTAATCTTGAAATGCAGGATGCTTTAGCACTGTTTGTTGTGTAAACTTAGTTTTTTTTCTTGTGCTTCACTAATCCCTCATGAAGGAGAAATTTGTTGAAACTTGTTTTGGTGAAATTTTAAAATTCAGATAGAGCAGGACTGGAGAAAGTTGCGATCTCTGTCACAAATACAGTAGCTTCCACAACGCTGCTGGTCTGGATAAGTTATTGTTTTACAACATGGAATAGGTGGATCTGGCTGAGCCAACAGCAGCATGGAGTGACAGTTTTTGAAATTCACCTGGG
This sequence comes from Lepturacanthus savala, assembly GCA_030544235.1. Classification (NCBI taxonomy): domain Eukaryota; kingdom Metazoa; phylum Chordata; class Actinopteri; order Scombriformes; family Trichiuridae; genus Lepturacanthus; species Lepturacanthus savala. The sequence continues at coordinate 24,770,913 of CM060479.1, read as the reverse complement.
ATCACAATTCACAGGTATATGAATTATTATGTCAACTACAAAAGTCATTAAATCATATAAATCCACAGTCACAGTCTTTCAATTGGAAACCATGATTTTTTTCATTTCAACATTCAGATTTTGTCATTATTTCCCTGAAACCCTGCCCTAACACTTCAACAGCCCCTGCTTGTGCTGAGATTTGTGCCACTTCTTGCTTACACAGATCCTCTGCTCAAGCTTCACCGCTTCTCTTCACACTCCAGCTGCTTTTGTGTGCTTCTGAAACATCTGCTCTCAAAGGACAGTGGATGTATTCACCAGTATGGGTGGCCAGTGTTACAAGGCTATGGTGCACTAGAGGAGAAAATAACGTCACCATGACTCAGATGCGGGAGACCAGTGGATGTCAACATGGTCCGGCAAAATCAAGGACCTCACGTAAGTTTATATTTTAATGGTTCTATTACTTCCTTCAAATTAAATTGGTTAAATCATATTTGTACGACAAGAATATACGTGTCTTTGAACTGTAACATGATTTTTTTTGATGTGACAAAAACCAACAGAAAAACTAACTTGCTAAGACATTACAACAAAAGAATCTCCAATAAGGAAGTAAACAGCAACATTTGAAGAGAATTATAAGTGTTAAAATTCTCTTAGAACATAATAATCAAATTGGAGGCAAGGCTCTGTTTATTCTGATGAGAATTGCTCAGTGGAGCGGTGACTTAAATGAGGTTAAAAGAACTCAGTCATGCAGCTTTCCAAATGTTATTCTGAATGAATGGATTCTAGATTTCTGATGCAACAAGTTTTGGGGGAATGTGACACTCATAAAAATTGTATTCACTGCTTTGCAGCCATTCCTTTTCTCGCAATTGTGGTTAAGAAAAATTCTTTTGTAACAGATGCTGTATTCAATAAAACTGGTGCTGTTCCTGGGGCATGTTCCTGAACAAATACCTTTTCAAGATTCAGACCATTTCAAATTCAGAACATATTAATTTCATACTTTAGTGTCTACAGGAGATTAGTTGTCTACACTCTAATAAATGATGTGGTCAATGTAAAAAAATTATATCCATGGATATTTTTTTTTCAACATAGCTAATATTATGTACATGCCACAAGACTTCTCTTAGCCAACTCTATTACTTTAGAATGATCAACAGGATCATTCCTCTGCAAATTTATTGAAGTTAAACCAACTTAATTTTAATTGTGTTAAAATTACTCCTAGGTAATCTAACCTATTTATTTTTTGTCTCAATTTACTGCAAAATCTCCATTGAAATTGTTACATAACTTTTTTGTTCAGTCACCACATAATTTTTGTGCAAGAACTTAGTTATCTAAATCAGAATATGTCACACAGCGAGATTCCACTTTTATGATTTATTATAGGTTTTATATTGAGTTAAGGGAGACATTTCTGTTAAAAAAATTATTGAGTTAAATATATTTTATTTATTTTCAGTTAGACCAACTTATTAAAATAAATTACCAACTTATATAATGTAGATACAATAACTTATTTTTTATTCCAGGAAAAGCTTTTGATTTTTAACTGTACCTATTAAACCCATTAATAGAGTGTATCAATGGTGTTCACTTGAAAGCCAAACATATCATCAATAGATGAAGTGGCACCCAAGTCCCACCCAAAGTATTTTAGATGTTACACAGTAGGCTAATTATCAATCATTATCACATTTCAACAACGAGGTAATTCAAAGTCTTTTACATAAAACATTAAATGCATCAATTTAAAATGTATAAACAGATTAAAAGGGGGAAAAATAACAAATTTTAAATTTTAAATAAGATCAATCAGAAATTCAAACTTAATCGAAATGAAATAAGATTCAAAATCAAAAAATTCAAAATAAAAAACAAGAAAAATCAAGAATTAAAATTAAAAACAAGAACAAAGTTACAGTGGGCGACATGGTGGCGCAGGGGTTAGTGCTGTTGCCTCACATTAAGAAGGTCGCAGGTTCAAGACCTCCTTGGTCCTGGGTCTGGGACCTTTCTGTGTGGAGTTTGCATGTTCTCCCTGTGTCTGCGTGGGTTTTCACCGGGTACTCCGGCTTCCTCCCACAGTCCAAAAACATGCTGAGGTTAATTGGCAACTCTAAATTACCCGTAGGTGTGAGTGTGTGAGTGAATGGTTTGTGTGCCCCACGATTGGCTGGCAACCATCTGGGGTGTATCCCTGCCTCTCGCCGTAACGCGCTGGGATAGGCTCCAGCAGACCCCTGCGACCCTAATGAGGAATAAGCAGGTATAGAAAATGACTGACTGACTGACAAAGTTACAGTGTAGAGGAAAATAATAAAGAAATGACATCAGCAATAGGCAGCATCAAACAAAAGTCGTCAGCTCTGACTTAAACACAGTGACTGTTGAGACAAAGCTGCAGTTCTCTGGGAGTTTGTTCTAGATGTGTAGAATAAAGAAACTGAACATTGATTCACCATGTTTAGTTCTGACTCTGGGAACAGAGAGCAGACCTGTCCCAGAACATCTAAGAGGTTTGAATAAGGGATCAGCTGATCAGAGATATACTTGGACCCTAGACCATTCAGTGATTTATAAACCAGTAAAAGTATTTTAAAGTTAATTCTTTGTCAGACAGGAAGCCAGTGCAAGGACCTCAGAACTGGAGTGATATGATCTATTTTCTTAGTCTTAGGACTCCAGCGGCAGCATTTTGATTTGGCAGCAGCTGTCTGATTGACTTTTTAGAGAGGCCTATAAGGGCCCTGTTATTGTAGTCAAGTCTCTGAAAAAAGAAGCATGGAGATGCTTTTCCAAGTCTTGCTGAGACATAAGGCCTTTAATCCTGTATACACTTCAGGTGCTACTCTGCTGACTTGTGATGGTTTTAATGTGACTGTTGAAATTCAAGTCTGAGTCCATAACTACACCCAGATTTCTAGCTTGGTTTGTGGGCTTTAACATCACTGATTGAAACTGAGCAGTGACTTTTAATCATTCCTCTTTGGCTCCAAAAACAATTACCTCAGTTTTATCTTTGTTTAATTGGAGTTCTGGCACATCCAATCATTGATTTGCTCAATGTATTTACTCAGTGTTTGTATAGGATTATGTCTCCTGGTGATATGTTGATGTAAATTGCCAATTGTCAAAACAGTTGTCCAGTGCCATGAAATTAGTCAGCTGTTTAAATGTTTAAATAAACTGGCAATCCGATGGACTTTCTTACACTTTTTTTTTCGTGAGAGGTGAGGTTGGTTGGGGTTAGGGTAAATATAGAGTAGGATGGGTTATGACTTCTCCGTCCTATGAAAGAAAATATTGCCTTATGCTCCTGAGTCATGGAGGTGATCTTTCATTCTAAAAGCAAGGAAGTAGATTCAATAAAGCCCTGGAGGCTAGGTCTGAACTCAAAAGTAAAGCAAACTCACCTGCAAGGAGGCAGGGATCATTTTATGGGTCAATACCAAACCATGACATTCTATTGAATCCATTTGAGTAGAAGCAGAGCGAATCTAGGCACAAGCAGGGTCTAATTTGAATGCGAGGAAAGGCCTTGAGGGAAAGAATTACCAAATCTGAACATAAAATCAATAAGTCACAGGCTCAAATTAAAAGACCATGCTTTTGAATAAAAATAGGGAAAAAATCCCCATAGATCAAGAGAACCATTGACCTAAACCCAGATGTATTATGTTTAATTTTCCCCAGAACTGTTAGAGCTGTCTGAACAGGAATTGCAACTTCAACAAAATAAAATGATCTGAAGTTAGGCCTTTTTGAATGGCTAAACTCAGCACAAAAACAAAAAACACACACAAAAAAACAAAAACTGTCACATTGCAAAACTTTGCCAATAAAACACCCCATGTAGTGTTTGAAGTGGCTCTTGAGAGGTGTGAAAATGAATTGTGAGTGCTGATGGTACAATTGATATGAAACATGTGCTACCATACACACACACACACAAACACTTGGATGGTGAATTTTCTAGTGTCTCAGAGATAATAGAGTTCCCTCTGTCTTTAACTTAGTTCACTCTCCTACATGAACCCGTTGATCTCATGTTTGTGTTTGCGATGGGACTAGCCCCAACATGAAACTGAACTTGCAGATATCTGTGAATGTTTAGCTTCATGGCAGAAACATACTCCCTTTGTTTTAAATTCACACTTTATTAGCTTTTTGGTTGGCCGGTGTGACAACTGAAGCTATCATGTAACTGGATAAACGTGGGCTCATTATGTATTAGCTTGACAACAAGTGAAGGGATAATAAAATTCATGGGCACAGAGGGAGATGGTTGCAATTTGCAACTGTGGTCTTAATAGAAAAAAGAAAAGTAAAGAATCTGGGCTCACTATTTCAATTCCAAGCAATAAACAGCCAAACAAAAACAAAATAACACATTCGAGAATGCAGGGCATGCATCAAAATCGATCAATTAAAAAACAACAAAAGTTCCTGCATATATATGTGTTGCACAGCTGTTGAATTTGTGTGTAGCACTGTGCTTATGACATCAAACAGTGAAAACACACTGTAGTAATGAGAAAGCTGTGTTTGCACAGTAAATAAACCTTGAATCCTTCATATACACTTTGCCACCACTGTCAGATAACCTCACTGGCTAAAAATGCTGTGATTGTAGCCAGACTACCTACAACAAAACCCTGTGTGACATGGATGAAGGATGTTAAATGGGCATGTTCATGTTTGCTTGTGAAGCTCATAAATGGGCCGTGTTTGGTCAGTGGCGGTATGATGTCAGAGCTCAAACAGGGCTGACATAACTCCGTATTGAACTGGTGAAAGGTTATTAGATGTATAAAGGATGAATAAACAGGCTGTGGTTGACCCATGTGCCGATCACTAGCAAAGCGTCTTTCCATAAATAAAGTCATGGTTACTCTGGATAATCCCCAGAATTCATTGTGGTAGAAAGTCACTCCAATGAAAACCGATCTTTGTCTTAACCAGCACATTGTTCCTGGACAGACATACCGCATATATAATTCCATTAACCTCCACTGTATTTTGTAGGCAGCAAAGTTGCATTCCTCAAAACCTTGAACCGAAGCAATCTGAATGGCTTGGCGCCTGCTGGTCTAAGTGACAAATATTATATATTTTTCTTTGTGATTTGAGTCAAGTGAAGCTTTGAATCAAAATAAAAAAAACTCTAACTTACTTTTATTTGTTTCAAGCAACATTAAGTTTTTTTTCTTGATCATGTGTGAAGTTAACATTTATGAGTTATTTAAATTCCTAAGCACAATTACAGAAGAATGATTGTCTTTCATGAAATCACCCACACTCTGCAAAGATCAAGATGTGAGTAATTTAAAAGTCATTTGCAGTGTTGGGCATGTTACTTCGAAAAATTAATTATTTCTAATTGCTTGTTACTTATCGTAAAAAGTAACTTTAAGTTAAAAATGTACTGGGACTTCCTGATGGTCCTTGAATGCATCTTGGAGTAAAACGTTCCAGCGAGTGAAAGAAGTAAAGATGCAGTACTTGTGAACTTTTCCTATGAAGTTTGTTGTTTTGGTGTTGGCTATAGCCACAGTAGCCTTTGTTAGTCTCCACTAAGTCTTTACACTCCTCTGACTCTGACCTGTTGCCATGTACTTGACCCCTCCCCATTTGAAAAAATTTTTACTGGGGGGGCGACATGGTGGCGCAGGGGTTAGCGCTGTTGCCTCACAGCAAGAAGGTCATAGGTTCAAGACCTCCTTGGTCCTGGGTCCTTTCTGTGTGGAGTTTGCATGTTCTCCCCGTGTCTGCGTGGGTTTTCAACGGGTACTCCGGCTTCCTCCCACAGTCCAAAAATATGCTGAGGTTAATTGGAGACTCTAAATTGCCTGTAGGTGTGAGTGTGTGAGTGAATGGTGTGTGTGCCCCATGATTGGCTGGCAACCATCTGGGGTGTATCCCTGCCTCTCACCGTAACGCGCTGGGATTGGCAATAAGCAGGTATAGAAAATGACTGACTGACTTTTAATTGGGTGATGGGCCAGTAACTCGTAGTAACAGCATGTTTGTAATGGTACCAGCATTGTAACAATAGAAAAGTAATTAGATGACCTGTTGCTAGCATTAGTTGATGTCAACTTTGTGTAATTGTGTACTTTTAAACTGAATTCTTAAATCAGCAAGCTGAGTTAGCTGACTTTAACATCACATCTAGTCACATGCTTTGGTTGTTCTCCAGATGTAGACTTATTATTACAATTCTCCCTGCAGTTTTATCATTCAGCAAGATTGAGTAATGATGCTAAGCAGGCCCAGTATTTGAAGTCTGGGCCAGTCTGTTTTACACTTGTGTGCTAAAGTCCACTTGCTGAACAGTATCCAAGGGGCGTTGACCCGAAAAAGGAACAGACTACAGACACATCACCATCGACAACAGGAAAGCGGCCTCAGGAGAGGAAGGTGGTTAAGACAAGAAAGTTAAAAACAAATTCAGGAATGAAAAGATGGTGAATGGCAGGAGCCACTTGGAGTGTTTGTTGTTGTTTTTTTTCATTAAAGTTGATTCTTGGATGCTGCCCAGTTTGAGAGATTATTCACTATAGAGTACCGATCCCCTATGGGCAATAACTGTATCCGCAAGGTTTGTGAACAATTTCATTCAGTATTTGCTACATTTCATTTAATCAAATTACACATATAAGAACATTCTTTGCTTTAAATGCATCCCTTAAAAAACACAGCCCTAATCAAACCCATAAAGTAGTACTAAGTACAGTGAAGAAATGTTGTTAATGTACACAAAGCTATAATCCTGAAGTCCAGATACTATTTTATCTGATTCTGTACAGTGGATATAAAAAGTCTTAGCACACCTGTTAAAATACTAGTTTTATGATGTAAAAAAAAAGACACCAGAATACCTATAACATGTACAGCTTGGAAAACAAACAGAAATCTTTCAGGGAGGTAAAGTAAAAATAATAATAATATTAATAATAAAACTGTAATAACGTGCACATCCTCTTATAACTAGGGATGTGGCTGAACCAATTCAACATTCAAACTTGTTAAACTGGAGTCAGCACACACACCTGTCACCATTTAAAGTGCCCTTGATTAACCCCAAATAAAGTTCAGCTGTGGATTTTCCTTCCATTTTTGTAGCCACATCTTCCTGCACCATATTCTGGACCCTGTACATGCTTAATATCGGTGGGCCCATATACATGACAGTGCATGAAGCCCATGGCCAAAATTTATTTCCCTCATTTTAACAATCGATTTCAGACCCTAATAAATTATCCAAATAACTGGAGGGGTGAACGTATTATTCATTTATCTCTTGAGTAGTTAGGTCCACTTTTCCCCCCACTGCCACACCCATGAGCAGAAGCCATGGTCTACAGAGAGCTTCCAATGCAACATTGTTCAAACATATCAGCCAAGGGAATGATCCAAAAGAATTTCCAATTAAATTAAATATACCATGGAACACAGTGAAGACAGCCATCATCAAGTACAGAAAGTATGGAACAACAGTGACATTACCAAGAACAGGACATATGTCCAAAATTGATGATATAACGAGAAGAAAACTGGCTGACAGCAATAGGAGCTGCAGGAATATCTGGCAAGTACTGGCTGTGTAGGACATGTGACAACACTTTCTGTCCTTTTTCATGACTGGGCTATGGACTAGGGTGGATATCACATTCAAGCCTGGCTTCATTTTACAAAATAGACATTTGAAATGTCCTAAATGCATTTGGGAAAATGCGTCATGGTCCAATGAAACCAAGGTTGAACTTTTTGGCCATAATTCCAAAAGGTAGATTTGGCACAAAAAAATTTGGCACAAAACAACATTGATCATTACCAAAAGAACACCATAACTACAGTGAATCATGGTGGTGGCAGCATCATGCTTTGGACCTGTGTTTCTTCAGCTGGATCTGGGCCTTTAAACATGGTGAACAGTAAAATATGAACACAGGTATCAATATCAGTCACAAAACCTTTGGGCTTCTGTTAGAAAGCTGAAGATGATGAGGAACTTCATCTTTCAGCATAATAATGACCCAAAGCACACATCTTAATCAACAAAAGAATGTCTTCACCAGAATAAGATTGAGGTTTTGGAGTGGACGAGCCAAAGTCCAGACCTGAATCTGATTGAATGTCTGCGGGGGGATCTGAAGAGGGCTGTGCACAGCAGATCTGTCAGATTTATAGTGGTTTTGTAAAGATGAGTGGGCAAATACTGCCACATCAAGATATGCCACACTGTTAGACTCCTACCCAAAAAGAGTGCTGTAATAAAAGCCAAAGGTTTAAGGGTGTACAGATTTAAGCAACCAGTTTATTTCAAGTTTTATTTTATTTGATTTTTTTCTCCTTTAAAGCTTTCAATTCTATTTTCACTTGAGTTGTGCAGGCTATAGGTCATATTAAAGGTGAAAAAAGTTGTGAAATTATTTTTGGTGTCATTGTTTTACATCACAAAACCTGGCATTTTAACAGGGATGTGTAGATTCAGATTCAGGCAGTCATTTTTTATACCCACTTATCCCTCATTAGGGTCACAGGGGTCTGCTGGAGAAAGGTTGCCAGCCTATCATGTGGCACACAGACCATTCACTTACACTCATCTCCAGGCAATTTAGAGTCTCTAATTAACCTAATATGTTTTGGACTGTGGGAGGAAGCTGGAGAACCTGGAGCAAAGTCACAAGGAGAAGGAGACACAAGGAGAACGTGCAAACTCCACACAGAAAGGTCCCAGCTCAAGGACTTGAACCTGTGACCTCTTGTGATGATGCAACAGTGCTACCCACTGCACCTGTTCTTGATGTGCAAACAAAGATACAAATGAATAAACACACATTGATCAGTTTCCTCTTTCCACTTTCTGCTGCTGAGGAATTTGCTGTTCATAAACATGTTTTTCAGTAGCACTTAATTTATATTCAAAATAATTTTATGTATAATGCCATACGTTGCTCGTTGGAAGGACCTACTGACATAAATGGTTAATGTAGTTGTACTTTTTGCTTGTAGAAGATTCACTAGCTCCATCTGGTTTTGAAAGTGTTATCCCTTTGAAATGCTGGAAAGTTGCTCCACCAGCCAGTAGCAATACAATAAATCTTTCTAGTCTTTGACATCAGACAGACTTTGATGAAAGCTGTAACACAGATCCAGACATTAGCCTAAAGCAAGTATTATGTATTAAATCTGTAATGGAGACATCATCTGTCAATCAATGTATATGTTGACGCAGTTGTTATTAATGCTGCATATATGTCAAGTGAACTCAAGTACAGTATATTCACAGACATATTGATTCATGCTATGTCTTACTGTCATGTTATTCATTGAGAGGGAGACTAAATTGCTTTTTCTTCAATCTTTTATTCTCACTTTAATCACAACAGTATGAGGTTGTTGAGGTAATTCCAGACAAGTTATACATTAGTTACATGTTGTCAGAGGTTTTAAAATGGAGTACAGTCATAATTGTGGGATTATGGTACTAGAGTAAAGAATGCTTTTAAAAAAAGGCAAAGTGCTATGAGACTTGCTGCCCACTAACAATCTCTGGTACTGGGGGACAGAGCAGTTAAAACAGAGCTGTCATCCACACCAGTGCTGGAACTATATAACCCAAACAGTGCACTAAAAATCTCTGCTGATGCCTCTTCTTTTGGCCTGGGGGCAGTCCAGCTTCAGAAGGGCAATGCCAGGTGGTCACCTGTGACATATGCATTCAGCTCAATGACACCAGTTCAGCAGCGCAATGCTCAAGTAGAGAAGGAGGTGTTAGCTGCAACACAGGATTGGGAAAGATTCAGTTCTTTCATTCTGGGAAGACCATTCAAGGTTGAAACAAACCATAAGCTATTGGTGAGTCTGTTGGTAAGGAAAGCTTTGGATGGTCTCCCACCAAAAATCCAAAGATTTAGGATGATACTTTTGAGGTATGACTATACAGTCAATTATGTCCCTGGCAAAAGCCTGTGGACGGCCATCAAGAGCAAATCCAGATACAAGCCCACTACAGGATATCAATATCTATGTTGACTCAATCATCAGCCAGTGAGTGGAGATCATCCGGGCAACCTACGTGAACACCTGTCACAGAATTGCAATGACTACAGTATATACTCATGAAATTATAATACTTTCTATATATGAAGTGTATTCAAATGAATGCGTACATGCTTTGCTTTGCAATTTAATTGTTTAAGTTTGTTTTAAGTACTTTTATTATCTAGGCTTGGAATCCATTAAAATTACTCTTTTGTCTTTGCTCACACCTGTCTCCTGTCCATTGTTTTGGCATCGTTTAAAGTTTTTTTCTCTGACCTCGCAGTCTGTCACACACCCACATGGTAATGACACCTGAAGGCAGATAGATATGCTCTGCACTGATGAAGTACTGCACATGTGTTTGGCCTGACAAAAGCCAACTGCAGGGAGAGCTGAGATATTACTGGGCTAGAGTAGTGCTGACTGTGCACAATGGACTGCTGCGAGGCATGAAGTTGTCATACCATGAGCATTACAAGTTGATGTTCTGCACAGACTACATAAGGGACACCTGGGCATGATAAAGTGCTGGGGCCAGGCCAAATAGACAGCATGGTGGCCAGGACTCAGCAGCCAGCTGAATGACATGGTGTGGAAATGTAGAACATGCGTTCAAGAGAGAAAAAATGTCAAAGAGCTGCTGATGCCAACATTGATACCAGCCAGGCCTTAGCAGACCCTGGGAGCTGACCACACTGAAGGGCAAGACCTATCTACTAGTTGTAGATTATTTCTCGGGGTATAAGGTATGTTGAAATTGTGCTGCTTTCACCAACACACACAGCTGTGGTGTTACACCTGAAATCCATGTTTTCCCATCATGGAATTTGCGAATTTTTTAAAAGTGACAATGGAGCCGAGTTGTTAGGTAGCCACTTTAAAGCTTTTTTACAAAATAGACATTTGAAATGTCCTAAATGCATTTGGGAAAATGCGTCATGGTCCAATGAAACCAAGGTTGAACTTTTTGGCCATAATTCCAAAAGGTAGATTTGGCACAAAAAAATTTGGCACAAAACAACATTGATCATTACCAAAAGAACACCATAACTACAGTGAATCATGGTGGTGGCAGCATCATGCTTTGGACCTGTGTTTCTTCAGCTGGATCTGGGCCTTTAAACATGGTGAACAGTAAAATATGAACACAGGTATCAATATCAGTCACAAAACCTTTGGGCTTCTGTTAGAAAGCTGAAGATGATGAAGAACTTCATCTTTCAGCATAATAATGACCCAAAGCACACATCTTAATCAACAAAAGAATGTCTTCACCAGAATAAGATTGAGGTTTTGGAGTGGCCGAGCCAAAGTCCAGACCTGAATCTGATTGAATGTCTGTGGGGGGATCTGAAGAGGGCTGTGCACAGCAGTTCTGTCAGATTTATAGTGGTTTTGTAAAGATGAGTGGGCAAATACTGCCACATCAAGATATGCCACACTGTTAGACTCCTACCCAAAAAGAGTGCTGTAATAAAAGCCAAAGGTTTAAGGGTGTACAGATTTAAGCAACCAGTTTATTTCAAGTTTTATTTTATTTTATTTTTTTCTCCTTTAAAGCTTTCAATTCTATTTTCACTTGAGTTGTGCAGGCTATAGGTCATATTAAAGGTGAAAAAAGTTGTGAAATTATTTTTGGTGTCATTGTTTTACATCACAAAACCTGGCATTTTAACAGGGATGTGTAGATTCAGATTCAGGCAGTCATTTTTTATACCCACTTATCCCTCATTAGGGTCACAGGGGTCTGCTGGAGAAAGGTTGCCAGCCTATCATGTGGCACACAGACCATTCACTTACACTCATCTCCAGGCAATTTAGAGTCTCTAATTAACCTAATATGTTTTGGACTGTGGGAGGAAGCTGGAGAACCTGGAGCAAAGTCACAAGGAGAAGGAGACACAAGGAGAACGTGCAAACTCCACACAGAAAGGTCCCAGCTCAAGGACTTGAACCTGTGACCTCTTGTGATGATGCAACAGTGCTACCCACTGCACCTGTTATTGATGTGCAAACAAAGATACAAATGAATAAACACACATTGATCAGTTTCCTCTTTCCACTTTCTGCTGCTGAGGAATTTGCTGTTCATAAACATGTTTTTCAGTAGCACTTAATTTATATTCAAAATAATTTTATGTATAATGCCATACGTTGCTCGTTGGAAGGACCTACTGACATAAATGGTTAATGTAGTTGTACTTTTCGCTTGTAGAAGATTCACTAGCTCCATCTGGTTTTGAAAGTGTTATCCCTTTGAAATGCTGGAAAGTTGCTCCACCAGCCAGTAGCAATACAATAAATCTTTCTAGTCTTTGACATCAGACAGACTTTGATGAAAGCTGTAACACAGATCCAGACATTAGCCTAAAGCAAGTATTATGTATTAAATCTGTAATGGAGACATCATCTGTCAATCAATGTATATGTTGACGCAGTTGTTATTAATGCTGCATATATGTCAAGTGAACTCAAGTACAGTATATTCACAGACATATTGATTCATGCTATGTCTTACTGTCATGTTATTCATTGAGAGGGAGACTAAATTGCTTTTTCTTCAATCTTTTATTCTCACTTTAATCACAACAGTATGAGGTTGTTGAGGTAATTCCAGACAAGTTATACATTAGTTACATGTTGTCAGAGGTTTTAAAATGGAGTACAGTCATAATTGTGGGATTATGGTACTAGAGTAAAGAATGCTTTTAAAAAAAGGCAAAGTGCTATGAGACTTGCTGCCCACTAACAATCTCTGGTACTGGGGGACAGAGCAGTTAAAACAGAGCTGTCATCCACACCAGTGCTGGAACTATATAACCCAAACAGTGCACTAAAAATCTCTGCTGATGCCTCTTCTTTTGGCCTGGGGGCAGTCCAGCTTCAGAAGGGCAATGCCAGGTGGTCACCTGTGACATATGCATTCAGCTCAATGACACCAGTTCAGCAGCGCAATGCTCAAGTAGAGAAGGAGGTGTTAGCTGCAACACAGGATTGGGAAAGATTCAGTTCTTTCATTCTGGGAAGACCATTCAAGGTTGAAACAAACCATAAGCTATTGGTGAGTCTGTTGGTAAGGAAAGCTTTGGATGGTCTCCCACCAAAAATCCAAAGATTTAGGATGATACTTTTGAGGTATGACTATACAGTCAATTATGTCCCTGGCAAAAGCCTGTGGACGGCCATCAAGAGCAAATCCAGATACAAGCCCACTACAGGATATCAATATCTATGTTGACTCAATCATCAGCCAGTGAGTGGAGATCATCCGGGCAACCTACGTGAACACCTGTCACAGAATTGCAATGACTACAGTATATACTCATGAAATTATAATACTTTCTATATATGAAGTGTATTCAAATGAATGCGTACATGCTTTGCTTGGGGAATTAAGAGCACCTTGGGCAGGTTAATTGACCTGCAGGGGTGGGGCTTTGGAGCTGTTTAAAAAGGGTCAGGCAGAACAGCAAACAGTCTCTCTCTTGCAAGCAGAGGAGGAGGTTGGGCTGGCTGCAAGCTCTGCTGAGTTGGGTTTTTTGTTTGATTTAATTGTTTAAGTTTGTTTTAAGTACTTTTATTATCTAGGCTTGGAATCCATTAAAATTACTCTTTTGTCTTTGCTCACACCTGTCTCCTGTCCATTGTTTTGGCATCGTTTAAAGTTTTTTTCTCTGACCTCGCAGTCTGTCACACACCCACATGGTAATGACACCTGAAGGCAGATAGATATGCTCTGCACTGATGAAGTACTGCACATGTGTTTGGCCTGACAAAAGCCAACTGCAGGGAGAGCTGAGATATTACTGGGCTAGAGTAGTGCTGACTGTGCACAATGGACTGCTGCGAGGCATGAAGTTGTCATACCATGAGCATTACAAGTTGATGTTCTGCACAGACTACATGAGGGACACCTGGGCATGATAAAGTGCTGGGGCCAGGCCAAATAGACAGCATGGTGGCCAGGACTCAGCAGCCAGCTGAATGACATGGTGTGGAAATGTAGAACATACGTTCAAGAGAGAAAAAATGTCAAAGAGCTGCTGATGCCAACATTGATACCAGCCAGGCCTTAGCAGACCCTGGGAGCTGACCACACTGAAGGGCAAGACTTATCTACTAGTTGTAGATTATTTCTCGGGGTATAAGGTATGTTGAAATTGTGCTGCTTTCACCAACACACACAGCTGTGGTGTTACACCTGAAATCCAAATTCGCAAATTCCCATCATGGAATTTGCGAATTTTTTAAAAGTGACAATGGAGCCGAGTTGTTAGGTAGCCACTTTAAAGCTTTTGCGGCAGAGTATGGCTTTGGGCACGTTACAAGCAGCCCCAAGTTCCCTCAGAGCAACGGGGAGGAAGAGCACACAGTTCAATGCCGCCTCCGCACTAGAGTTCCTAACACAGAGTTGCCTGACTACAACATGCTGGGGGCCAAGGAAGCGGAGAGGAGGCAGAGCGACCCAAGATCTTTCAACAAGAGACATGGAGCGAGAAACTTGGAGCCACTCATAACAGGAGAAGGTATGTGGATCACAGATGCACAAGTCCAGGGCACAGTGCTGTCCACACTCATCACACTTCACTCTTATATCGTCTAGGGGCCTCACGGCTTATTTGGTGTCACTCTAGACCAACAGTGAGGTAGTTGAAGCTGATGAGCCACAGGCAGGAGAAGATTCCTTTACACCAGAGCCAGCTGATAGTGTGGACTGGTTGTGTAAATGTGTAAAAAAATGTGTGAAATTGTTCCACTTTACCGTTTACATTTATCAGTATGTGACAGGTGTGTTAGGTTTAGGGAGACTGGCAGACAGAATCCTTCCAACTATGCTGTTGTACGAGCCTGTTTTTCCAAGAGAACATGATAATTATTGAATATGATTTTTTATAAATAATATATAGTTATAATATATATAATATAATAGTTATAATATATATAATATAATATATAATAATAATATAGATATAGTTTATAATAAATGGAATATTTTCTTTTACAATTTTAGATGTATTAAACCTGATTAGAGGTGGGGACTGTGTTGTATTACGTTTCCACTACAGGAAATTAAAAAAGTTATTTTCTCTTTTATATTGAAAAATTGATAAATGAAAACATCATTAAAAGGGGGAGACACGGTGGCGCAGGGGTTAGCGCTGTTGCCTCACAGCAAGAAGGTTGAAGGTTCAAGACCTCATTGGTCCTGGGTCTGGGACCTTTCTGTGTGGAGTTTGCATGTTCTCCCCGTGTCTGTGTGGGTTTTCACCAGGTACTCCGGCTTCCTCCCACAGTCCAAAAACATGCTGAGGTTAATTGGCAACTCTAAATTGCCCGTAGGTGTGAGTGTGTGAGTGAATGGTGTGTGTGCCCCACGATAGGCTGGCGACCATCTGTAACGCGCAAAAACTTGTTAAAAACATTTGGCAATTTTGGTTTGGCCGATCATATTTCTGTTGTCACTGTATCTTATATTATTGGAAAGCATGTTCATTTACACATTTATACATTTACTGTGATGTCCCATTTGTAAGGATAATGCAGGTTCAGCGGAACAGCTGAGAACTGAATTCCCTTTCATTTATTCTCCTGCTGCTGGTATTTAGTTGTTTTGGGGAAGAGAATGATTGAACTTTATCGGTAACAAAGAAAAAACAATCCAAACAATACATGTCCTTCTCATACGGATCGCCAGCCTGGTCACACGGAACATGACTTTCCTTCACGTGTTCAAGTTCCATTATCAGTAATGGACCTGATGGTGAATGGCTGTCATCCCAGGCCTCCCGGCAGCCTTATCAAAGGTCAGCTGCATGCAGTCTGTTCCTGATCGTCTGATCAGGAGCATAACATCCTGTGAATAACATCCTGCGAATCTTGCCTGCAAATCACTGGAAGACAGCCGGTCTTTTTGGGAAGCCCACTTCTCGGCACTTCTTTGTGGAACTTGGCCACCTGTTTAGAGATGGTACCAGAGCTTACTCAATAATGCTGTAATTTGCTTCTGGGGAACATCATTATCTAGATATGATAATGGTGGCCATGCAAATGTGTGGAACAGACACCAAATCACCAATTTGAGCATTACCCAGCAGTTTCTATTTAAGCATGCAAGATGCTCCGGGTGATGCCTTTCAAAATAAACAATAACCAGCAGAAGAAAAAAAATTTTTGGCAATGGGAGGGAAATTTTCCACATTTTATTTGGAACTGTGAAACAGCTGCTCATCCCATAAATGCATGATCCTAACAAATGGAAAATCATTGCAAATGAACAGCCAATCTTTCTAATTATATAGGACACAATGCGAACAATACAGTGAAGACAGATATAATTGAAGATTTATTTACCTTCATGTTCATATTGTTCCCTTTTTACTGCTCTGGGCTCACGCTCTGGCTTCAATAGAATGATTTATGACCCCAAGTTTGTGCATCAAAGGTTTAAGAAATACTTCATTATGTTATTACATTTTTAAAAAATTTATAATCATATTACGCAAACTGCATTTGGGAATTCGTGAACATGTATTGAGCTCACAAAAAAAAAGACAAGAAACATCTATCTAACAGCTATTGAGTTAAATTATTGACAGTGGAGAAATGCCAGTGACAGAGCATGTGGAGTGTGTCAGGGTTGAGTGTGGTACTTCATATATATTCAGACTCATCTGCATGTGCGCCCCCTCCCTGTGGAGCCGATACAACAACAGGTGCATAAGAAGACATAGAAGGAGAGACTGAGGACAATATGAACTAGCCAAGGACATTTACCTATGGATATTATACCATATACATTTAACTACCTTTGCCATAAATTCTGTTGTCAGCTTATCTACTGTTGACTTACAGCAAAGGTCACCCTCTGGCTCTTTATCAATAGTTAAAATTTAGCAATGTTTTACTTTTTGCTTTTCCATCGTTATAGATTTAATAACGTTTATCATTTATTGCAGCCTTTTTGCATTATGCACTGCCTGGGAGTTTGATACAACATTACACTATACATACTGTACCTGTGTGGAACACACAAATCTCTGACTGAACCACTGAAACTGTTCAGGAAAGTATGATATTAAAACATAAATATATGAAACCACACATCCTTTACATGTTCCATGTGTGCTGCTATAGTTTTGATTCAAAGTCATCCACCTGCTAAAGAAAAAAACAAGCTTGCATATTCTGTCAGTGCTTCTCTAAACAACTTCCTGGAAATGTGAACATGTCTGTCATCACAGCAGAAGTTGGCACATCACCTAGAGTCAGACTGACAGTTACAAGGAACTGTAATGACGTTTTAAAGACCACAGACTGTATGTTATGCTGCTGCAGCTAAAAGGCATACAGAAAGGGGTACTGATGATTTTGGATTCAGCCAGACAATAAAAGTAATGTTTTACAACAGCAAACAACTAAAGGGCAGAATCCATTAAAATAACAAAAGCATTATACAACTTTCGGCTAAAATTGGGGTGAATATACTACGTTTGTTTGGCTGAAACACTTTTGACAATGGAAAAGTGGCATCACCAGGAAAATTACTTGACGAAGTACACTCCCTGATATTATGAGCAATCTGTTGTTACCCTTTATAGGCAATTACTGAAAGTACAGTGCATTTCAGCAGATTTCCTGTAAGTTACCAATAAGGCGATGAAGATCGAAAACAGCACTGACATGCATGGTTATCTGATGCTCTGTGTGAGTGTAAGCTCACTCTCTGCTTTCCAGATTTCGCTAAGTGCCGGGTCAGGATGTTGGAAGCGTGTCAGACATTTGAAAACATCCCTCAAGAGCTGTCAGTCCATCACTTTTATCACAACACTGATGAGGGGGATTAATTGTGAATTCCTTACCTTAAAACCACTCAATAAACTGTCAAGAAAATGGAATGCTGGAAAAACTGAGGCAGTGGATAAGCCACAAAAGACAGAACAAGGGTCGGGTTGTACATTATCTTTTGCGTGTGTATGTGTATATGTGCAATGACATCACTGGCAATGCCTGTTTGCGTGGAGTGTTAATGTCTGATTTTTCTGTCTGCAGACAATATTATATTCCAGAAATGGCAGATCAGTGGGATTTTGTGTGGTTTGATTTGTGTCTGTTGGCTGTAAATTCAGACGATTTGTCCGCATAAACTGGCCCTGAAACCTCAAAAAGTGAATGCATCGATGGATGGCAGCATATTAGCTGGAAAACAATGGGTCTGTTGCCACTGCTGAGCAATTTGTCTGGCTCCCATTATGAGGATTGGATGAATTGAAGATTAAATTGGTGTTAAAGATGAAAGTTGTTGGTGACAAGGAAGAGACAAAGGTTACCAGAGCTTCAGAGATAACATCAGGGCTTTGAGGAGACTTTGATTTATTTTGAACAAAAGGACATTTGTTAAAAACAAAAAAAAACAAGACCAGTGCTGCAGAGGAAGAAGTCTGCTCCCTGATGGTGCAAGTTGTTTCAAGTTTGAGTCATTGAACTTAACATGGATAAGATAAGGTGGTGCTTCCTTAGTCTGGTCTGTGTCAAGGAAATAATCCAAAGTGCCAATCACCTTGGGAAGTGTCTGTGTCGGCGCTTCCCCTCTGGAAATAGAATCGGCTCCCTTCCTTTTCTATAGGATTGAGTTGAGCTATAGCTTAAATCATGTAATTACCCCACTTGATGCTCTTACCGTATGCATGTGCATGTAGACAAACATGTGTTTGAGCATGCATTTACACAGAGGAATGTGACTTTTTTTTTATTAGCCATGGGCCGCTTATATAAGCAGCTTCCTGAACAGTGTGCTGGGTATGTAAAAACAATGTCTGGGCCAAAATAAGAAGACAAAAATTAATTAAATGAGTTCATTTATTATGAGTGAATGTAAGTAGACATTATTTTGTACTGGATCAAACGCTGCTTTTTCTGGATACAAACGGATTCCATTAATTTTCTGAAAAATGACACATTGGCCAACGTGCAGTTAAGGCAAATACTGGCATGGATGAATATACCAGGGCTTGCACACACATAGTGAGGCAGGCTGTCATACTGACAAACTTTTGTAATATTTGATTTCCTTTTATTCATAACCCAAACTCATTGCGTTGTACAGAGCCAGAGACTGAAATGAGGCACCCTTTTTTCCCTTCGTTAAAGCAGGAACCAAATCAACTTACTGTGTAATCCAGATGCGGACCAGCATCAGTTTTTTGTGTTGATATTTCAAAATATTATTAAAATTTGCTTTAAGATGCTTGAATTACAAGACATGCAACACAAAGCAATTTCAAAGAAATACAGTGGAATTATGGGAGGCTACCCGGCAGATCGTGCTGAAGAAACCAGGATAATAATTCACTGGAAAATAATGATGATTTGATATTAAAGTTGCGTAACCCTAGGCTTACTGTACTGCCAAAAGAAAACAACATAAAAACACAAGAGTGAAAACTGCCTTACTGGTTTCTGTTTTGTGTGTGTATGTATTTAGTGTAGGAGTTGATATGTCTGGAAAATAATTTGGGAATCATTTTTTTTTTTTTTTACACATTCTGTGTATTGAGACTCCTTTTCAGTGGGAGACAGAATCTGGCTCTACCTCAGGTCTGGAAAGTTGAAAAGCTTTTGATTAGTGTCCAGGCTTATGATAAAGTATGAATGGCACATGGAGGTGTTACAGGTCTGAATCTGGGGCTTCGGGATGTTATTTCAGCTAAAACCGATGGGATTGTTAGGTGGGCGAGTTCTGAGTGTAGGTAGCATAACATGCTTCTCAGACTACCTCTGTGTTAAACTACTCAGCAGTTAATTGGTCCAGTATTTGTAAAGTTTGAATCTCATGTGAGGGAATCTACAGTTTGCATACATACATTTTTCTTCTTCCTTTACAGCCGCAAAGCCATAAAAAACTTCATTGAAAATCTGATTTTTTTTTATAAAAAAGACACAAATGTGAATATAAATTTAAAAAGACAATACGAGAGAAAACAAATAGACTAATTTTCTGCTCGCAGTGAGGTTCAGTTCTTCGAAATTCTCAGTTTCCGTAATAGATACAGCAGAGATGTTTGCCTCTATGCTGAGTTGGTCAGCCAGGGTATGAAGTCAAATGGCTTCAGCCATGCCCTGACTCTTCTTTTATGGCAACCATGTTGACATTTGTGGTTTCAAGTAAAATGTCTCAAAAACTAACATTCATGTTCCATTTAGGGTGAAATGTAATAACTTGAATCTGACTTTTCATCCATTCAATCTGCCCAATATTTTGGTTTATGACCAAATAGCTGCAAAACTAATCAAATCCCCCCCAGCAATACATTGTGTTAAATGCTAACTAGTTAATATTGCTATGCTAACACATAGTAGCTAGTGTTGTACTGTTTTACTGATTTCTTTAATAGTTTTCCTACATACTAAAATGATTTTTTTGATTTAAGCCTTTTTCTGTGTTTCAATAGAGATTTAACTCACCTTTTTGACTTTGGGGGAATCCCCACTTCCATCAGAAGTATTGATTTAATTATCTGAAAAACTGTGAACTTGTGCAATCGAGGGCTGAGGGAGTGAGTGAAAGATGATCATTCCAGCGGTGCTCTGTCACCCACAGTGCTCTGCACTTATGCATTTGGTACAAGAAAATAGCCCTGAAGTATAGCCATTATCTGCAAAAATGCATTGAAATGATTCTGCATGCATTTCTGATGATTTACAAAGCAGGATAGTGCTAAACCTACAAATGGTAGTCAATCCATGATAACTTTGTAACTTTGGGTTGAAAGTGTAGGAGGGAAAGTGTGTTTCATTTACCATGTGTTACCGAAGTCTGGGGGGGGAAATGAGGAAATGAACCAGCTGATGAAATGTAGCTGACTCTAGAGTATAGTTCTTACCTTGAGTGTTCAAACATCTTTAGAACTGGACCTTATTCCTGCAATATCTATACAATGTCAGCTGCAATATGGTGATCATTCACCAGTGGTCAAACGATAATGTCTATAGGTACCAAAGCTGCCGCCTCCAATGGATATAAAAAGTCTACACGTCCCGTTAAAATGTCAGGTTTTTGTAATGTAAAAAACCTTTATTATGATCTATAACCTGTACAACTCAATTAAAAAAAGGATTGAAACCTTTAAAAAATAAAAAATAAATAAATAAAAATAGCATGTTTGCATATATATGCACACACTTAAACGGATACTTTGTTGCAGCACCTTTGTCTTTTATTATAGCACTCAGTCTTTTTGGGTAGGAATCAGTGTGGCACATCTTGATGTGGTGAAATTTGCCCACTCATCTTTGCAAAACCACTCCAAATCTGACAGATTGCGAGACCATCTGCTGTGCACAGCCCACTTCCGATCACTCTACAGATGTTTGATGGGATTAAGGTCTGGACTCTTGCTGGACCATTTCAAAACCTCCATCTTTTTCTGGTGAAGACATTCTTTTGTTGATTAAGATGTGTGCTTTGGGTTATTGTTGTGCTGAAAGATGAAGTTCCCCTTCATCTTCAGCTTTCTAACAGAAGCCCAAAGCTTTTGTGCCAGCACTGACTGGTATTTTGAACTGTTTATAATTCCCTCTATGGCCCCAACTCCAGCTGAAAGAAAAACAGCCCAAAAGCCCAATGCTGCCACCACCATGCTTCACTGTAGGTATGGTGTTCTTTTCGTGATGAGCAGTGTTGTTTTTGTGCTAAATATACATTCTGAAAAGATGGCCAAATAGTTCTCCCTTGGTTTCATTGGACTTATACACATTTTTCCACATGTGTTTGGGAGATGCCAAATGTCTTTTTGCAAAATTAAGATGGGTTTGGATGTTATACCCACTGTACTCTATAACTCAGACATACCTCTATGAAGAAGATGGGAAATTACTGTCACATTATTGATTAAATCAAGGACTTTGACACACCATTACAAACACAAGAGACACTTGCTCATTTATTAAGGATGGAAAATGAACTCTTGCGTGGTCTATTAACTGCCTGTCTAAAGCTGAAGCAAAATCTTTTGTCAATTGACCAAAAAAGATGGTTCTTGGTGACATTACCAAAAACTGGATGGCTGTCCAAAATGAATGATAGGCCAAGAAGAAAACTGGTCAGGGAGGCTGCCATATAATATGTCCTGTTGTGCCATATTTTCTCCACTTGATGATGACTGTCTTCACTGTGTTCCTTGGTAAATATTTAATTCCCTGTAAATTCTTTTGTAGGCTTCATATGACTGATATCTTTGAACAATGATATCCCTCTGATTCTTTGGGAGCTCTATGTGGACCATGGCTTGTGTTGGAAGATGTGGCTACAAAAATGTCAGGAAAAACCTAGTAGAACAACTGAACATTATTTTAACTTAAATTTATGTAAATTGGAGGCACTTTAAATGGTGACAGGTGTGCCTTGACTCCAATTTGCCATGTGTTTGTATGTAATTGGTTAAATCCAAAGACAGCTACATCCTTTGTTATAGGAGGGTGTTCACACTTGTGAAACCTCATTATCTCAGCTTGTTTTTCAATTAAGTTGTATAGGTTATAGGTCATGGGCGACACGGTAGAGCAGGGGTTAGCGCTGTTGCTCCACAACAAGGTTGCAGGTTCAAGACCTTGTTCTGGGGCCGTTCTCTGTGGAGTTTGCATGTTCTCCCTGTGTCTGCGTGGGTTCTCTCCAGGTTCCTTCTGAGGGTAAGTGAAAACTCTAAATTGCCCCTAGGTGTGAGTGAATGGTGTGTGCTGGCGACCATCTGGGGTGTATCCCTGTAATGCACTGGGATTGGCTCTAGCAGACTCCCATGACCCTAATGAGGAATACGCGGGTATAGAGGATGAATGAAGGTCATAAGTCACATTAAAGGTGAAGTATTTATCTTGGTGTTATTGTTTTCACATCACACAAATGTAGCATTTTAACAAGGGTGTGTTGAATTTTTATATTCACTGCATATAACAATCTAATGTGGAGGGCCCATGTAGAAATCATCTGTTCCAAAGTATAGCAGTAGGCTGAACTTCCTGAGAAGTTTCAGAACACTTAAAGAAGTGGTTTTGCTCCCCAAAGTGAGGTGGTAGTGGTTTTGGTCTCTGTGTGTAAATGGCGTCATCTGTTAATTTCTCCACTGCTTACATCATGCTGTGGCCATAACCTTTTCACTGTTTGTAGATATTAAGAAAAAAAGACTCCCCACTGTAAACATTAAGCTTTGGGAAGTTATAGAGATCTTTGAACCAAGTGTGACTGACGGTTCTGCACGAGGCCCTCATGCCTAAACACGGGTCTGTTTCATTAAAAACACTTTATCTATACTATAACTATAACTTTGGGACCTATAAATGGACCTGACCCTCCGGCACCTAAACACACACTCATATACAACATGATTTTGAGTCTGTGCTTACAAAGTTTTTATGGGACATTACAGGCTACTGGTCTTGTTTGGTTTATGTCCTAAATGGTTATTTATAGGGCTATAAATCCCTCTCACTCTGTATAGATCTATAGATCTTGTGTAACAAAAATATAGCTGTAGTGCAATAAAGATTCCTGAGAGTGACCAGGCAATAAACCACCACATCAACTATAATTTTTTATTGTTGGCAGAGAATAAAGGCTGAAATTCAGGCTTGGCTCTGGACAGGCCTTCCGGGGGGGTGGGGGTGGGGGGGGGCTTTCCCCTCAGGGGAGTCCAGGTTCTGGACTTTCTCTCCAGCTGCTAAGTCCTCCAGCCAGGATGGCCACCTCCTGAATTGAGGCCTTCATTGCTTCCTCCCATAAAATGTGTTCCTCAGAGATAATTTGTCTTTTGCAAATTCCTCATCCGTTCATCCAGATAGATTTCCTCCCCTTTAGTTTTTTTTCAGTCCTTCCATTAACAGTCATACAACATTAAAAGAAACACGTAAAAAACTTAATTTCCTCTCCACATGCAGGGTTTTTAACCCAGAGGGGCTCCCGTATGGTCTACTGCTCCTCTCTGCTTGTGGTTAGTCACCTGTTGTTCTGGTATAGCCTTATAGTGAAGGACACCAAGTAGTACAATGAGATCATTTCAATAATTGAATCCAAACAGCTGGCAGCAGCGGACATGGTCTCTTCTCTCTCTGTCTCACACGCACACACACACACACACACGCACACACACACACGCGCACACACTCACACACGCACACACACACACACACACACACACACACACACACACACACACACACACACACACACACACACACACACTTGCACACATCATTCAACCTGGAAACTGCAGCAAAACAGTGAACACCCTTTTTATGTTGAATATGCCCGTCATTTCCTGCTGTAAGAGAAAAATAAGCACCTGCAATATCACGTCTTTTCCTCTGTGCGTCGCATTCATAGAATTTATACAGTAAATAAAATACTATCAGTATTTTGTATGTAGATTAACACGGGAAATGGATATCAGATGTCCCTTTTTTGATAGGAATGTGTTCCCTCTAATACGCTCTGGGTTAAACTATGAGCAGTCTGTCATGTCATAAAAAACAGCTTCACACAGATAACATGAAAAGCATATTGGTGTGCTGAAAATGTGAGGACAGCTTCACAAGGTTCCGCCTCCAAACATAAAAAGCAGCTGCATGCACAGTAATCAGTGAAGGTATAGCAATCCACATTACACAGCTTACCATTGTGTGCAATGCATAATACAAAGTTTATGGTTTGATCATATTTGACAGCCGGAGCACTGCAAAGTTTCAAATCTGGCCTGTAGTATTTTCTAAAAGGATACAGTTAAGTGATTAAAGTGTTTCAATAAAATGGAATTTTACCAGTAGAGCAGAAGTTATTCCCAGGAGGGATGACGCACAGCAGACATGCCCTTTCCTCTTCCTGTCTCTTTGTTAGCCAGCAAACGCTGGCCATGGAGTTCAATGTCGTCTTCAAAGATTATGGTACAAAATAACAACCTGCATGCATTGCTTTCTTTGAGTTGGCTTGAGAGGACTTGAGAACTTTCAAGTTGTCTGCATGTTCTTATTTGTATTTCAGTATGCTAATTAGACCAAGCACGCACACAATCTGCAAAGTCAAGTGTAATCATGCGACATGAGGTTACATTTTTCCATTTATTTTCCAGCATTTATCAGGGTCCAGGTCACGGTGGCAGCAGGCTGAGCCATGCAAAGTCAACACATTTTTCTCCCTAGCCATGTACTGATTTTGGATTATCCCGAGACATTTCCTGCATCTCCTCCAAAGTGGAGAAAGACGACTGGTAAACAGATGGACTTTGGTTAATAATTTGGCTACATCTGTTTGTGACAAATGTCAAGGCAAATATATCGATCCATCTTTCTCTGTGGACACATACTTTTATGGGGGGGGATCCTGAGGCAGATGGGGTATATAATCCCTCTGATGTTTTCTGGGTTTTCCCTCTTGTCATAGGTCCGTCATTTGTCTAATGGATGCCAAATACAAGGTTGTCTCATAAAGCCTAGGCATATGAGTTATACTCTTTCACTGTTGTGTAACACTATAGTAAGAGATCATGCTTTCCTGTTGACCTGTGTCTGATGAAAGAGCTACTGCCCATTGCCTAATAATCCAGTTATTTTAATTCGATATCAGGCATAGAAGTGGCAATCATCAGCAATAGGCGTGTGCATATGTGAATTTGAATGTGTGCATGCATGTAACATGCCCTCTCCAGAGAGCTGTCAATGTCATAAGTGACATTCTCCATGTCCGGAATGGAAGACAGATCAAGCATTATGGATGGAAAAACAACCAGCGTTTTCACACGTGCGTGCAACTTTGCATTCGTGTGCTCACATGCAAGGATCAGTGAGGGGTTAGGAATTGTGAAATGTGTCCAATGATGAAGATGGAGAAATAGAATGCGGATTTTTTTTGTTTTGTTTTATGTCTCCCAGATGATCGAACTGACGTTAAAAGCTACTAAACTTTGGGTTCTGTTGACAATAGAGTGGATGTCATGCATTTGTAGTTAATACAAATATATTGCCTGTACACTGAGTTTTTTTCTGCTTCTTTTCCGTTAATGTCTGCACGGAATTACATTTTATATTTATTAGTTAAATATGTTGGGAAAGACAGTCAATGTGCCAAATTAAACAGTTATTACTTGGAATCAGTAACTTTATGGACTGTAAATGATCCAGCATTACTGAGAGGGTTCTCAGTCCACAGTACATACTGTCTACAGATGTGATTTGAGTAAGTGGCTTCATGATGGATTGCAGCATATATTGTTTACTGGGTGAGACAAAACTTTTGCATGCCCTCAGTTGCTGTTAAATTGGTGAAGCCTGAGATGCTGATAACAATTTCAGAGAAAAAAAGTGGAGGATGAGAACAGGTCACCAGATGTACTTTTAAAAAAAAAAAAAAAAGAAAAAAATGATTTCGCTACATCTGTTTCTAACAAAATTTACTTTGTTTCTCTAATGGAGACATATTTTCTAATCAAGAAATTTATTCAAATATTAAATAATACATAATGAAATATTAATGACTGTTCATGAAAAGGTTCTCTGGCAAGACATTATATAAATATAAGAATGAAGATTATTAAAGTTTTTGAAAGTACATTCATTTTGTGATCAAAAACACTAGAGCAGGTTGAAGATTATGGCCAGTATTTTTTTCTCTTGCACGTTTTAGTAATCTACAAATCTAAACTACACTAATTTACTTCTGACCATTTTGCCAAAGTATACAAATGCTTTTTCAATTATTTTTATTCAGTTGCTTTTAAAGGTACATCAAAGGTTTTCCCTATTGGTATGACTGAGTTCTTGCAGGGCGCCCAGGCATCACTTTAAAAACCTGCTGCTTCAGGCATGAACTGACACAAATGAACAATAAAATGTACCGTAATGAATATGTTGCACATACAGGTATGCTCCTCTGGTAGTAGAGTAGTCATGGTTTATTCTTAAATGCATCATGAATATGATTACAAATTATCTTGGCAAAGGGACAGATATTTTCACTAGCATTAAGTCATTTTCTCCTCAAATTGAGTGTTTATTCTTTGTATTTTAGCTCATATATTTTTGCAATGTTCATGCTGTACATCTCATTTTTCAACACATTCATGTCAGTGTATCCGTGTGGTGAGCCGGGATGTTCCATGCGATTCATGAACTAGCTCTTCAAACAAATCTCACCAAAATGAGCAAAGAAAGGCATAATTGACATAAGCACCTAAAACAAAGAGGGGGTAAATGGCAACATGAAACGTGTAATCAGGTTTAAATTCAGTCCCTGAGAGCTTATCTGTCCTTTAATTCAGGCTGTGTATAAGAAGTTTGAAAAATTAAAGGTCCGCTCAATGTTTGTATGACTAATCTAAGACCTTCTGCACGGGTAACCAAACAGAATTCCACCACGGTAAGTCTGTACTTCTGAACAAAGTTTTTGTTCACAAAGAACAAAGAATTTGACATTTGTCCTCGAAAGCTATCCATCACTGAAACACTGAGCTCCCATGTGCAGTACTTTTATTCCTAGAGCAGGTTGGCACATGAGAGAGGAAACTTTACCAGGGGTGTATCTTTCAGTCGTGTTTGTTTTTTAAGGTCTCCGTCTGTCAGCTAGAAGATCCTGCTACAACACACTGAGATCATCATCATCTCCACCCTCAGGAAACTTGAACTGCTCATACACAAAATGTTGCCCCAATGAGGGAGTCATCTGGCAAGTGTATACCTGCTTGCCTCTCTCAATCTGAAAATGGAAAAAAGGAAGAGGAACGTGTGACTGCACGTTCAACAGAGGAAGCATTGACCGAGGTTCCACTTGTCTGACCAGATTGATGTGTCCATATTGAGACTTTGAAGGGGCAAAATGTTATTTTCCAATCCAGTTCCCCCAACGGTTTTCCTCGCCCATAAAAACAACCTGCTAGAACACAGATTTGGACCCACAATCAGATTCTGATTTATTCACTTGCTACGGTCCTGAACGTGTAATTCAGCCTGTGATCTTTCCAACAAAAAATTGGTAACTTCTGTGTGAATCCTAAGACCTTGGTCCATCTTCAGTTCTTCCCTTGTTGAAAAGGCCAAACCGGCATTTAGCGTTACATTAGGTCGCCAGCACTTCTCAAGTTTTGTCATCGTATATCTTTTCCATTTATTGTAAGAACTGTTTCAGACTCTCCACTTCTGTCAGCCAGTGAAGTGCAATCATGATACTCTTCTCTTAACTCAAACAAGTAGCACGCAATGTGGGGAAAAAAAAAAAAGATCTTTGGCCTGACCTTGGACTTGCAATCTTGTGTGATCAGATATTTCAAGTCATGCCAACTGCAGCAATTGGAACACCAGATGCTACCCCACATTTGAACTTTAAAGGAACAGGTTCGTAAATGTTATTCTATGTAATGTTATTCAGTTCTTTGTTATTTATTTTTACAGGACTGATTCAGGACTCATTGATTAGGCTGACAGTTTTCTTTAATGTGCCATGTTGACATTCGCCTTTGCCTAGAGCCGTGGGATTTGACAGGTGTGTGGTGTTAATTGTTTTGTAAAAATCACAGCTTACCTTTGGTTAAGTGGAACATATTTGCTGCTTCTTGTTGCCATTTTTATTTCTCTCCAGTTTTCCACACTCTCAAGTTTTAGGAACCACATTTATGTTCACCGTTCCCATCTATCAACTATCTACATTCATTTTACTTCTTTTTTTTATACTTTACTTCAGATAATCGTCTATTGTTTTTGTCAGATAATAAACTTATAGGAACTGTAGTAAGAAACACATGAACCTGTATTAGAGTTAGTGTTAGTGTTTTAATATATACACTACTGTTCAAAAGCAGATTGCAGATTAAAAAAAAAACAGTCTTTTTGAATGAAGATAACTTTAAACTAATCAGAAATACACTCTATACATTACTAATATGGTAAATGACTGTTCTCGCTGCAAATGTCAGATTTTTGGTGCAATATCTACATAGGTGTATAGAGGCCCATTTCCAGCAACTATCACTCCAGTGTTCTAATGGTACAATGTGTTCATTGTGTCAGAAGTCTAATGGATGATTAGAAAACCCTTGTGCAATCATATTAGCACAACTGAAAACAGTTTAGCTGGTTAGAGAAGCTATAAAACTGACCTTCCTTTGACGAAAGCAAAGTTTGAAGGGAAAAAAAAAATTATATTATGGTGGTAAATAAAAGTGAAAGACTTTTCATGGAAAACACAAAATTGTCTGGGTGACCCCCAAACTCTTAAATGACAATAACAAAATCTAAATACTTCAAAATGCTACAAACGAAGTCTGCACTCTGCAGGATGTTACATATTAATGTAATCATTAATCAATAAATAATCTAAATCTAAATAATCAGATCTAAGGCTCTATACTGATTTAATAAACAGGGTGAATTATTAGAGACGACTGGGTCACTAAATAAACAAACTGCAGGTGAGAAACTTCATGTCATTCATGTGGGCCATCTGCTTTAATAATCAGGGTGCTCCGTGGTTTCAAACTCTTTTCTCATTCATCACGTGCATTGCTGCAGAGACCCCTCACTGCTGCATGAGTCAGAGATCTCTGGGTTTCCACATGGTCATTATCCTGTCCAGAGCCCTGCTGAAAAATGTAAATGGCTTGTGCAGACTGTAACAAAAATAACTCTGTTGATACTGTAATGGCAACTTGTATTTATTCAGATTTAAGCTGTAACATAAGATGTATGACACAGCATACACATGGCCATGGCTGACTAGGCTTGTACTTTAATGCTATCTTGATTGTTTGTATTTCACTGCTAATCATATTTGAAGTAGCTATTTCATGAATTATTTGACAGATGATGATGAATGATGTTGTGTAGTGGTCTGGTGCACAGGGTGGATAGCTGCAGAATCACTTATCAAGAGAATAAAATATTAAAAAAACAAAGGGAAACAGCTGAAAAAATAAAGAAACTATAACAGCTGAGAGAGAACAGTTTCCTGGTGTTGTCTAGTTCTGCTTAGTGCTGTATAGGGGGTAAATCATCAAACCCTTTCCAAAAAGAATGCTATGGACAGTCAGGTAAGAAACAAACATTTGCCACTTTAATCAATGATTTTGCTGATCATCCCTTTTCACTCAAAATGTGTGATTATTTACTCACATCAACAATTAAATGTTCCCATTCCCAACAATCATGTTATCATGATTTTTGAATATGTTATAATGATAATGATTACAAGATGCATAATCTTCTTTGTCTAAATTAATCACAAGGCACAACTGCAGGAGCTGGTGGCCTCTGTT
Source organism: Lepturacanthus savala (assembly GCA_030544235.1). NCBI lineage: Eukaryota > Metazoa > Chordata > Actinopteri > Scombriformes > Trichiuridae > Lepturacanthus > Lepturacanthus savala. Next base: position 24,740,578 of record CM060479.1, on the reverse strand, counting down.
TACACTGGAACCATTCAGCCAGATTACTGCTGAGCAGAAGTCAAGTCAAGTCATGTCAATTTCATTTGTGAAGCCTAAAATCACAGATTATCCTCAATAGGGTTTACAGTTTGTACAACAGCAACACACCATCTCCTCTCCTTAGACCATTACATCATACAAAGAAAAACTCCCTAACAAGATTTGAATGGGGGAAAATGATGGAAGACAATACATTAAAACAGGAAAAGAGATGAGTATGACAATAGAATAACAGAAATATATTGATATATTGATTGTTGAGGATCAGGTGATAGGATCAATTGCTGGTTCCAGGTGAACCAGGATAGAGTCAAACCCTCCAACAAGAGGCTCCTTGTAGTGGCTGCACTGCAGCCTGGTCTGTGAATGAGGTAAAACAGGGCAGGACTCAACAGGAACAGATTTAAAAGGTACATCAGTGGGTCATGAGTGTTACAGATTTAACAAAGAGAAGCTCAGAGTATCTCATGGGGTCCCGGTGGTCTAAACCTATAGCAGCATAAGAATGTTCTAGGCCAGCCAGGGCCTGAACCTGTTCTTAAATGTAGGAGGGTGTCTGCCCCCTGGACTGTACAAGGAGGATGATTCCACAGGAGAGAAGCCTGAGCACTTCAACCTGTTTTTTTTTCCTTCAACAAACCAGTGAGAACCCATGGCAGCAGATTACTGGCAGCTGTGGAAGTCACAAATTGCATTGGAAGTCTTGATGGTAAACATGTTACGATAAAAGCATAGCCAAATGCAGGGAGTGATTGCTTCAACTAAAAAAAGGACTCACATGGTGTAGGAGAGAATAATTACCAAACTGGTTCAAATACAACACAGAAATATTGCACCTTACAGACAACAAAGTGAGACAGAGGAAGAATCAAAAAATACTTGGTTTATTGACAGTCTCAGGACAAGCATGATCTTCTCAAAGACATTGAATATAAGATAGTTTTCATCCAGGATATGTTTGTTTGTGTATTGTTTTCCTTGATCAGTAGGTGACCAGTGGATGGTTTGTGTGTCATCAACCATCTGTACACAGGACCAGGTCACCATGGCCAGATCAGGTGTGGAACACCATCACCTATGCATACACACATCTTGATCAATACAATGGTTTTTACACAAAACTTATTATAGAACAAATAATAATAGATTAATGCCAGAAACCCTCACAATAGCAACATGCAATACCAGGTAATTCCTACTGAGCTAAATAATTTAAAACATGTTTGATCTATGAGTCCATGTGTACAAATCTCTAAAAAAACAAACAAAATGAAATGCCTCTCTCACAGATACCATTTCACAATGATGGATATGGGAGGTTATGGAAGAGAGAGCGATGGTGGCATTTTCAATGAGAGCAGGTTTGGTTCGATGCTGCTCAACCATCAACTCAATCTGTCCCCACCAGCTGATCTTCCAGGGACTGGAGTCCAGATCCCTAATGTCATTGTTGCTGATGCTGTCTTTCCCTGCACTGCAACTTGAAGTGTCCCTTTCCAGGTATGTATCAGTATTACAGCTACACACACATATACAGTAGTGGTAAAGTTTTCACTGTAGATATATACAGTATATGAACATTTAAGTTAATACCCAGAATGTATCTATACAAGCACAGTGAATTAAATGTTAATATATATTAGAGCTGGTATATAGTTGTCAACTATCACAGTACAGTTACACAGTACATCATGGCACATTTGTATATTCTGCAGTATATTAACCCCTTCAGACCTGCATTTTTTTAACTGATTCTGGCTCTTCTCAAACATAAAAATAATCTGGATTTTTTTTTGGTAAATCATATTTTTTATTTGTTTTTTATGAATTTCTTATGTCCATTACAATGGATGTCACAACACAATGGGTGTAATATGTCACAAAAAGATAATTAAAAAGAAAATTAAGGCTGAGTTTTTCCACATAGTATTCAATCAGATATGACCTAAACATCTGGAACTGGATGTTTGCATGTGTTTGAGTCGGTGTACAGTTTTGAGCATGCACATGAACACATGTGCATGCTCACGAGATAGATTGCACACGAGATAGATTGATTTTATCCTGGATTTTATCAAGACATGGACTGAACATAAAATCAGCTGGTTTCTCCAAATTATTGACCAAATGCAAATGTGAAGAGACCCAGAAAAATCTGTCACGGGCATCGTGTTTTGAAAAATACCAATGTCCATCCCACCTTCCCAGTACACAAAGACTCCAATCAGCAACCAGAATTACGGACATCATTCAATTACAGGATTTTTATTGGTTTAGAGTAAGAAATATGTCACGTCCATATTGTGGTTTCCTAAACAGGATTAGGCATGTGCTTCAACATGCAGGTCTACAACTACCGCCATTCCTGGGCCCAGCGGGTAATCAAACATATTTGGCATCATGGCTACGTGGTGGAGAATTCTGATGAGACCAATAGAGTTTCAGCCTGAAATAGCTGTGGATGTTGTTAAAGCTTGTGTGGTTCTACACAACTATTTTAGTTACATGAATGAGGTCAACATCTTAAAAAGCAGATACATTCTGTCGCATTTTGTGGATACTGACTGTGCTGGATCAGTGCAGCCTGGTGAGTGGAGTAGGGCTGAACGTTTTTAAGAAAAACTTGAATTGGGATTTTTCTGGCAGATTGCAATTTCGTTTTCATTAAGGATTTTCTTCTAATCAAGTTTCAGTGCACAACATATAAAGGCATCACAGAAACTTACATCATATCATCAAAACCAAAAAATACCATAACTCAAGAATGAAAACTAAAGTCAAGAATTGATTTCAAATGTGGTCCTATTCATTAACAAGAAACATGCTACAGTGTTTCCTATATTCAGCAGCGGGTGTAGCCAGTGCTTTTCTTTAGGTCTCATCACTCTCCAGCACCATCACTTTGCTGCTGCTTGACTCCATCTCTCCTCCTGTTCTTGTCTTTCACTTAACTATAATCATTTGAGTCAGTAAAAAGCTAATGTTAGCATCATCTTCATAATGGCATGTAGATAATAATGTTAGCTTAATGCTATCAATTAGTTACTCACGTTAGCGATACTAAGTTGGCACTGGGCCAAATTAACATATGCTATCGATATGTTACATGACATTAGCTGCCCATCAATATAATGTGAACATCTGCTTAACTTGTAAAGTCTTTATCAAGTTATCTCAAGCTAATTTATAAGCTAAGTACTACCTTTCCTCCGGTAAGCTACGACTGCTGCTGTACACTCCTCTGACTCTCTGACCTGTTTCCTAAGTGCTTGGTAACAACCCACTCCCCCCTCCCATCCCCTGAAGAGAATATACTGAGCAAGATAGTTATCTGACTCTGCTGTTAAGGTGGAGACTCCAACAGGGATGTATTTGCATCAACAATTAAAAAGAAACATACATGTGTAAAATAGTGGATGAAAAAAAACTGATTCAGGAAAACAGTAAAAAAAATATCACAGTTTTAGCAATCTTAAGGTCGTACTGTCTGAAATTGTGGTTTTCAATCTAAAATGATAGATCATTCAGCCCTAGCATGGATTGTGAGTAGACTAGTGACCAATGATTCAAACCTCACTGCCTCTGTGGATCCCATACAGATTTCCAGCTGCATTGGCTGTTCGAAATGAGCTGATGAGCTTTCTTTCAGTCACCTCAAGGAACTGTGCCATGGCAAAATGAGATGGTGTGCTGAGGCACACTTAATCAGCGATGTATGGTGTGAAAACTGTATATGTTGTGCTGTGTGTGTTGAAAATAAACATGAAGATAACCCCTGCAAACATGTCCAGTTAGGGGTTCACATGGACTGGTTGGGCCTCAGCTGGGCATGTACTTAGTGTGGGCTCTGCTGTTGGGCCCCACATGGGCATTAAAAATCAAAATCTAATTGCCACTGTCAGGGGATTAATCCACTTCCTGTTTTATTTTGGTGATGGGTTGTTTTTCCTTTTTCATTGTATGTATGTCAGTGTCATTGTCAGTGTCTGTATCATGATCCCATGACCCTCTCTTGCTCCAAGCCACGTACTTCTGGTGAAGTTATTGTTCCTGTCAATGTTTTTTTTCTTTAAGTCTTTTTGATTCCACGGTTGTAAGGGTATTTTTGTTCAACCCATCTGGTCTCCGTCTCTTGGTCTGGGTTTCTGAGGTAACAGCGAAAATATTTGCGAGCAGTATCACCAGTAAATATTCAACACCAAATGTTCTGTTACAGTGAGATAAAGAACAAAACAGTTCATGGCTGGATTTAATGTTATTGTACAGGAGTCTGTAAAGTCCATGTTTACAGTGAGCCAATATTGGTTTTGGTTTTCATAACTGTGCATCACGTCTGTTTGGGTTCTTGCTGTTCTTGCTGCTTGGCTTTTGTTGTGTTGAGTGGTTTATGTCGTCCTTTTTCACTGACGCTGCACACGTTGCATCTAAAGATTAGTTCCACAGTGTATATTGCATTTAGATGATATTTCAGACTGGAGTGCTCTAGGAATAAAATAATTCAAGTGGTAACTTTGTAAACATTATATATTGTACATTCAAAACCCTCCATGGAGATCAGAAAGGATGAAGGAGTGATTGGTTTGTTTGGTTTAAAGAACTGTGTGGTTTACTATAAAATAAGCCCCTGAAATGAATTTGTTAACCCATAATATATAATATTAGGGGCTAATAATCACCCCACATGGGGCCCAGCTAGTGTGGGCCAAAGTTGGACAACATCAGGGTTGCCAATGTGGGTTTTAGCTAGGGCCCATGTGAGGCCCAACTTCAGCCAATCTGGATTTGCCCACATGGGGCCACCATTGAACCCCTGGACAAAATTACCTGCGACCCAGATGGGGCCCACCAACAAGCCCATATCCAACGTATATGGGCCCCTCATGGGTGACAGGTTTGTTTTACAACAACATACAACAACATGTGCTTCATTCTTTTTAAGCACAACAGGTATTTTTAAAAAATATACAAAATATAAAGAAGATTTAAACACAGAAAACAGCATAGTAATGTGCATGCAAACAACAAACATAACAACCTAGATTATCAAACTATTTACAAAATCTAAACTACTTTCTACTTTGTTGGAGTTGGGAGTAGACTTGGATCACAGACATCAGGTCTCTGGTCTTTAGGCAACCTACAGAGCAAGTTGGCAACAGTCTGCCCAAACCTGGAGCACTAATCACTGCCCTGGAGTAGTTTCTGTTGTAGTTCCAACCTGTGTTCCTCCAGGTTTGCCAGGTTCTTTGTGAAGTAGTCATCTAGCTGGATCTGCTTTCTTTTAGGCCGGGACACAGACGAAGCAGAATATGGCAAAGAACTACTTCTGGGAGTTGCAGGAGAAGCAGGTTCTGGTGTGGCAGGCTGGGGAGGCCAGTTTGCTCGGTGGAACTAGACGTCAGTTTTTAAATAAAGAGTGGATGCTTGAACCTGTAGTCAATAGTAATGTATAAACATAAGCACACACATAACCAACGGTATACACATTGCGATACATGGTTTGATAATAAGAACAAAACATAACCTTGCTTTGAAGATGGAGTGACAAACCAGGACTGTACCAAGTGGTACAGAGCTGACCCTTGGCCGCCTGGGTTGCCACTTGTTGTGGAGAGTTTTTTCCAAATGACAAGTTCTTTGCCATTAGGCAGTCTTTATTGTTCCCTGGCAAAGAATTATAAAGGTGGTCATTTGTTTTGTGTCAATGTGACACATAGTTAGGATATTTGGAAAATGTGTGCTTCAGCCTATGGTGCAGGGGTCTGTGTCAACACTGCAACTACACTGTAGCTATGGTGTTGATGCAGACCCCTATGCAGACGTATAAACTAGGCTTTTCACCACTGGAACGACGTTCCGTTAAAAAAGGAGAAGAAGCTCCCTATCAAAATCCCATGTTAAATAAAGAAAATAATGTAAAGTCACATTAGTTACATTATCCGAGTGCTGGAACAATTCCAGTGGCTCGTTTCAGTGTAATCTATGCTGTTTCGGTGTCTGTCTGTGCCGTTTGGCACAGAGTGACAAGTCTAAGCGCATCTCTGTTTGCTATGCAACGCGAGGCGAGCCGAGCTGAACAAATGCGTTTCTGGTTGGCCGATGGACACGTGGTCACGTTATCAGCATCGCTAATTCTGATTGGTTCAAACCACACGTTTGCTCTAACTGAGCAAAATGATGTTGGTGCAATGCAGCGCAAAATATACGACTTCTATTATTCATTTTTGAATTGCTATATTGAGCTTAAGTGACTATTTGAGACAGCCTTATTTTATTTCAGAATTTTATTTACTTTTAGATTTAATTCATGAAGCCAATTCCAATTGGAATTTAAAAAATTATTAATAAATTGGATATCAGATCTTCTCTTCTTACATTATATTCAATTAATTAGTCATGTACTACAATTTTTTAATATCCTAGAATTCAAATTCTTTATCAGGCGATTAATTAATTACAAAATCTAAACTAAACTAAACTAGTGATGTACCGATCCAGGTTTTTCGAATCCAATCCGATACCTGAGCATATCGTCCAATATCCGATACCAATCCGATACTACTGTTTAATGAATGAATTATTGCGTGGGCATGAGGCGGAATCACGCACAGCACCCCCCTTTAGTTTGGATGGTACGGGGGTTGAGTGTCTTTTCAGCTAAAATCATATGTAAAGGTCCAGCAAACTTTATTTTCCATGTCTACTAAAGAGGTGAAATATGCTTTTGCTTCTTTTTTTTATACTGGGATGAATAATTTGACAACGAGTTTTTGGAACAGAGGCAACAATTCTGCCATCTGTATCAAAGTGATCATTAGTTTACTATGTGCTGTTATTCTTTAATCATGGTTAACAATAATAAAAGTTTAATAGAAAAACGGAGTGTAACTATTAAAGTCATATAAACGGGAAACGGGGTGCACTTAAAGATGTGCATAACTGGCAGGTCTGCGCTGCCAGTTATGCACTGTCTGTTGTTGCATCCATGCGATGTGACGCGAAGGTGCGTGTCTCATCGACGCGAACACCAAGGGCTGTGATTGGTCAGTTCAACCGTGGTGGTCTACAAGTCGCATCCGCAAACGGCTTCTCTGTCACTTTCAACATTTGCCACAAAAGCATTTTCTCTTTGATATCAATGGGCTCCATATATAGGCGCTCCATCTGGTTGTCTGAAGGAGGATTAGGATCAGGAAAAAAAAAAGTCTGGCACAAGGAACACAAAACAGCAAAAAAGTCTGGCACAAAACCAAAAGAAAAAGCAGGCAAAATGGAAAAAAAAATCCACTACATACAGTCCGGAATATGTTTTATTTCACGCTTTAACATATGCAATAAAAGCATTTGCTCTGTGATATAGATAAGCTCCAAACACACGCACTGCATCCTGATACAAGAACGAAAGAAAAAAACAGGCAAATTAATATGTCTTATTTAGGTGTTTTTTGCCTGTTTTTTTCTTTTTTGTATCAGACTTTCTTTTGTGCTTAGCACTGTTGCCTCACAGCAACAAGGTCGCAGGTTCAAGACCTCCTTGGTCCTGGGTCTGGGACCTTTGTGTGTGGAGTTGCATGTTCTCCCCGTGTCTGTGTAGGTTTTCACGGGGTACTGCGGCTTCCTCCCACAGTCCAAAAACATGCTGAGGTTAATTGACGACTCTAAATTGCCCGTAGGTGTGAGTGTGTGAGTGAATGGTGTGTGTGCCCCATGATAGGCTGGCAACCATCTTGGGTGTATCCCTGCCTCTCGCCGTAATGTCCTGGGATAAGCTCTAGCAGACCCCTGTGACCCTAATGAGGAATAAGCAGGTATAGAAAATGACTGACTGACTTTCTTTTGTTTTTTTACCTGGTGTTCGGTTGCTAATGTGAAGAGGAAGCATTGACTCATCAGGCCAACACATTCCCTCTACTCAGAACTTCTCACTGTGATAAACATCTTCATTAGCGGCTTGTGAGTGGGTCGTTCAGAGTCTGGGACGCACATTGGAGCTGTTTGTGGTGTTTATTTAACAACATTATAACCTCTCCTCACAATTTTCACATTGTAGATGTCACAGACAGTGGTCAGATTTGTTGGCTTATCAAGTTTGAAATGTTTCCAAATTACTTGGTCCAGTGGTGGCTACATGTTACTGTTAGCTTGAATGCTGTGCTGCTCTGCGTGATGACGTAACCAGCAGCAAACACAGAATCAAAGTAACTAGCTGTGTGACTGGATCGGACCACTGGATCAGCCTCTTTCATCCGATATCCTATCCAGTTGAATGGTCAATATCGGAGCCAATATCCAATCCGGGTATCAGATCGGTGCATCTCTAGTCCAAACACAGAACCTTGTGGAACTCCATGTCTTTAGCAAGGATAGAAGGTTAACATGAACAAATTGGAAAAGATCTAAGAGATAGGGCTACATGGATCAATAGTAGTCAATCAAGAGTAGTTATTTTTTGTCAGTGTAGCTAATGTCCTGAAAAGAAGAACTTATGTTTTTTCTGTTTTTTTTTCTATTAGTGAGGGTTAATAGCCCTCTAGAAATACAGAGGGCCTTCCTGTAAATTCTGAAATTCACTTACCATGTGCAGAGAGCTTCTTCCAATTTGCTGGAAGGCCATATGCGTTTGAGTCTTTGTGAAGTTAGCTTTAATTTACGGGTTTGAGATACCAGTAAGTGAGCGACTATTTTTTGTTTAACTACCCTCGTTTTTAGAGGAGCAATGGTTTTGAGAGATGTTTTCAGTGAACCTGCAGTACTCTCAACAAGATCATCTATTTCAGATGGACAAGCAGCAGCACAGAAGTCTGCAGCTGTGATGGGGCAGTGCTGTTAATTGAATACTGATGGAATCATTTCCTTGAATTTACGCCGAGGGTGTGGTTAGAGTAATGGGTGGGCACATCTCCCCTCTGAGAGAAGTCAATTGATTCCAGTAAAGAGAGAAATGCAGAGCCGAGGCTATCATTGTCAACATCAATGTGAGTATTAATTACCTGCAATGATTATCTTATCTGTCCTAAGAACTAGACTTGTTTCTTGTTTTTTGTTGATAGGCCTTTTTATGCATTTTGACATTTTTTTACAAAATAATTTGGAGAACTGTCTATTATCATTTCATTGAAAAAACTATGAGTACATTCAGATTTTTTTTATTTAGAGTAGAAAATAAAGGTCATGGCATGCTGGTGGACTAAAATGGGCTAACAAATGAAGTTACTGTAGCTGATGTACCTCAATGGCGGCCATATTAGGAGGGTCCAATTCCGGCTATAATCTGGTTCTCTAACCACAGTAAAATGAGCAATCTGGACAGACAAAAAATACTCCTAAATTGCTGAAATTTTGACTGTTGGTTTGGTGTATTTCACATTTTATTAACATAATTATGATACAGGATAACAATGTAATTCATTATACTGAGTTTTTAATTTATGATGTTTCTACTTTTACTTATACGATGGGTTGGTGATTACTTTATCTATTTGATAATGTTACTTTAATATGAAAGTCTATGATTATAATATAGGTATGTAGTGTTATAACAACATTAAACACAGATGTAGCCAGGGAGACATTGATCAAGAATGCAGTGAGTTTTGCTGAAAACAAATCTGTGAATGATTACATTCTGTGAAATATTGAAGTGTTTTCTCATTCAAAATCAAAATCAAATTGTTTGCAGATAACTGCACTGCATTCTTGTTCTGTGTCCCTGAGTATGTCTGTGGATAATTTCAAGTGAACTGACACTACCATTTTTTAAATACTCCCCATGCTGAAATCATTGGTAATACGCACTCTACTGCTAATGAGATGCTTTTTTAAAAACATTCATTAAAAATAAAGATGAAAGTCTTTTCAACAAACTACAGTTTATTCTTGTTTTAAATGTCCTGGTAGTATCTATGTGGATAATTTCAAGTGAATTGACTGTATCGTTTTCAAGTAATCCTAAGATTAAATCAATCAGTGTGGGAACTGCAGCACTTGACATCACTATGGAGGATTGGAGCAATGCAAGTTGAACAAATTAAGAGTTATGTTTTTTGTTGTATTTTTGTTTCCTTCTTTCTTATACATCTTGTATTTGGAGTGTATATGTGTGTGGGGGATTCACATCAGTTCATTGAAGTTTAGTGAATTATCTACTGCTACTGTGTACTACCTAGCCAGTGGACTGTACCATTCTAAAATGGTACAGTCCACTGGCTTCAAATTATCCCCAGGGACATGTAGAACAATAATGCAGGGGAGCTTTCAGAAAGGATTTAGATTTTTCCTAAATGAATTTTTAAAATATGAAGATACAGAATTGAATCCGGATAGATTGGTTTTGTTTCAGTATTTTTATTTAGTTTCGATCAAAGATTTGTGGTAAAACATTAAGAAAGTAATTACAGAATAATGTATTTTAAGCAAATGAAAACAAAAACATTTGCCAACTTCAGAAAATTCTTGTTTAAACAAGGTGCACATGAATGCACCATGAAGTTGCATTACCGTAATAACAATAAAAATTTTCAGTTCCTCCAGTTTTTCACAATTTTGATCACGTGAATACCCACATAATCAGCAATATTTTTGTGATACTAGAAATGGCTCTTCTTCTACTACCTTTTAAAGACAACAACCTACCATTGGAGCCCTGATCGCCAACACTTGGCAACCAATCAAAACTAGCATTGTATTATACTGTTGTGTGTTTTTATGTGTTACAATGAGTTTTTTCGAGACAGTTATGCCAGTATCAGCACTTTAGATGCCTCCCTCGTTTCATCTGTCTCAATTATTGCTGCTTCTGCCACTATGAAACTTTTCACGATTTTCTTCTGTTAGGTAACGAGGTGCACTTAAATGCACCAATCATTTCCTGTTTTATTCAAGGTGCACTTGAATCCATCGTGAAGGCTGTTACCGTACAAACGATGTAAATGAGCATTCAAGTTTTAAAGTGGAGATAACGTGACAACAGTGTAGCCTAAGGTGTTGACTGTGATTTTTGCTTGAAGTTTGGTCAAAGCTGCATTAAACTGTGAGGACAGTGTAACATCTCGTTGTCTATACGATGTCTGTGTAAACAGTTTGAACGTGTTTTTCACATTTCAGCATGCTTTTTTAGGAACTCAGGACGCACAGGACGTCTGGTCACCCTAAATAACTTGCAAACTGGGAAATTCAGAAAAATAAACACTAAAAAAGGGAGACAGCAGAGTGCTTGAGTGAAATAGAACATCGTTCCTTACAGAGAACAGAGTGAGACAGAGGATGAAGCCATCAGGCTGATCATGGAGAAAATATTTATTGACAGTTGACAGTCTCAGGACAAGAATGAAGATTCTCCCAACCCACACTGGATGAGGTGTGTTTTTTTGTAGTATCCAGAATATGTGTGTGTATTGCTTTCCTGCATTGATCAGTACGTAACCAGTGGATGGTCAGTGTGTCATCAACTGGTCTGGTCACCGTGACCCAGAGATGTTCACAAGTCACAAGTCTGCAGTGATTTTACTGTGTACCATCTACTGTATTAGTTTTATCATCAGTGGGGATAAAATGTAGCCTACCATGGAAAAAGCAGGAACAAGTCTCCCGAGGGACATTTTGAGTTATTGACATATTCTGACAGTGTAGGTTCTAAGCTTTCCGATGATGTCTAACATATGGAAATCTGAAAATAGTTGAAGAAGATGTGACCATTTGAATGTAGACATTCCTGAAACTAGTTTAGTGAGAAATCCAACCTGAAAGATAGCCAGGTAACACAATGCTGCTCATTTACAACTCAATTATATTAAGGCCAACCTCCAATTGTTGACCAGCAGGAAAGAAAGTATGTCTTGGGATCCTGAGTTCATGTGGTATTATTTTCCATAAACACTTTAGTGGGCTGTTCAGGTTCAGAACTGACTTTATTGAAATGGAAATTATGTTGTTACAAAAAAAGAGAAAGGCAACATACTTTAAAATGATCAATTGTAGATATTTATTTACCAAAGTGATTTATCTTCCCAGATTATATCCAAAGTTTCTTTTTCACTCAAAGATGTGTTATTGAACCTATGGGTGTATTATTCATACTTTATTTAAGCAGATCATCACGTTAGTGTGTTATTCAAATGAATAGCAGATGCTCACTTTACGGCTTGTACTAGGATCATCTGATGCAACACGTTTCAATGCGTATTTACAACCAACTTTAAAACTTTTGAGGCTGTTCTGGGATTAGGCTTTATAAAGTCCCTTTGAACTCAAAAATATTTGTTTCTTGTTGCTACAGTTGTGTTGTTTGTTTCAGCTGCTGAAAGTGGAAAGGGGTGGGTCAACAAGCATGGTTTGCGACATCACAAAAAGTTTGGAGGAAATCAATATTCAACTTACAAAATTGTGGAAACTCAAAAAACAAACAAAAAAAGGACAAAAAAGGACTTTACAACCTTAAACTTTTGAGATGACAGTGTTTGTATATGTATAGGGTAGATTCCTGAAATCAAGGGAGAAGCAAAAGTTGCAATTTTAAAGATTTTAATAACAGCATTTAATCGTAAAAAATATATTTAATTTGACAAAAAAAAACAGGCACATTTTTATGCAAAGAAGAGTATTTTCAATGGGAGAGAATCTTTATAATGAAATACATTTAATTGTTAGTTTTTGGTTTTAATAAGGCTGCAGCCAGGTTGATTTGTGTAGAAATGACTCAGATGTTCCTACATTTCACTGGCAAATATATTTGGCACCCAAGGACTTGTAGTGAACAGAAACCTGGAGAAAATAAAATGCCACACATCTTACTCCATCCAACTTGGACTCTAATACCATAAAACACTAACTTCTGTGCAATATGCTGAGCAGACCTCAGCCACACTGTTTGCATCTGTTATTATGTATTCCTATCTATTTATATGACTGTTTTTATATTTGCACAAACTTCATGTACCTATCTATTTATAACATATTGATTGATTGCTTTCATTCCTGGCATAGATTCGTGGCACAATTGCAGATGTCCATTGGCACATGTACATATATTCCTGGGGGTGGCCTGGGTTGACTGGACTTTGAACTTCGTAAGTGATGCTTTGAATTAAAAGGCAGTCAGTCTTTAAACAAGTTGGATAATTTTTTCCACTCACAAGCATGGGTAAGTGAATTTCAGTAATATTTAATCATGTTGATGTATGTCATATGTCATATATCATGTGTGATGATATTAGTAATATTTTCTTGTTAGTATGCACAAATGTATTAATTTGCCATTTCCTATTAATGTACATTTGGTTGGAAACAGTTGTTTACCACATTCTATGTTGGAGATGAAGATGACTCGCATGCAACATATTATTTCTCTCTCTGGCATTTAAATAACCATGCTTTTGCACAGTGTGTGTGGACTGCTTGTGCTCCTCAGCATATGTCTGATTTTATGTCCTTATTTTCCTTGCGATGGAGGGAACATTCTGGTGTTCCCTGTAGGTGGCAGCCACTGGATCAACATTAAGTTCCTTCTAGAGGAACTTCATGCCAGGGGACACAGAATGACTGTGATTCGACCCTCCACAAGGTGGTACATCACAGAGAAATCTCCTCTCTACACTTCCATTACAAGTGAAATGGAATAAAGTGTAGAGAACTTTCTTGATGTGTACATAAAGAAGCGTATCCATGAAGACGCATGGATCATTCAGTCATTCAAGTCTCAAGATAATCACATATTTTCTATGTTGTTCCCTTTTCAGCATGGAGAGAGAGATGGCTTCAGCACTTACTTTCATCACATAAACTATAGAATTATAGTCAATGATATCCCTGGCCCATTCAAAAAGGTCGGATCTCATCATTCAAATCTTAGAGGATAAAAGAATGGTCAAAAGCTTAATGGATTCTCAATATGATCTGATTTTCACTGACCCAGTAATGGGACAATGGGGTTTTACTAGCCAAGTATCTCAAATTTCCTTCGGTGTTTCATGTACGCTGGATCACCATTGGAGACACTTTAAGATTGCCCCCTATCCACTCTCCTACATCCCGGTGCCAGGATCAGGCTTAACGGACAAAATGAATTTCATTCAGAAGAGCAAGAACATGTTTTTCTACAGCATCATTTTGTTCCAGCTGAAATTCATTGTGGAGCCAAACTATGATGCCATTTGTGCTAAATATATTGAGGGCAGATGTGACATCATATAGCTTCTTCAAGAAGCAGACATCTGGCTGTTCAGATCAGATTATATGTTTGACTTCTCTTGGCCCGAAATGCCAAATGTTGTTTACGTTGGAGGGTTCAAGTGAACCCAAACCTCTGCCAGCAGACCTGGAGGAGTTTGTTCAGAGTCCTGTGGAGCACAGAGTGATCATCATGACTTTGGGAGTTTTTTTGAATGCCTTGCCCAGCAACGGTGCAGATGGAATTGGCAGATTGGCATGAAGCCTCAGAAGGTAACAGATGGTCCAGACAGATGCAGATTTGTCTGATTCACACAGGCAACGACATGACATCTGGCCTACATACATACATAATAGTCAGTCTCTCTCTCTCTCTCTCTCTGTCTCTCTGTCTCTCTCTCTCTCTCTCTCTCTCTATATATATATATATATATATATATATATATATATGTGTGTGTGTTCTTTTAATAAATCAGCTAATCTAACCAGTAAATAACCAGTAAAACCAGAAAAAAACTAACCCAAAAGATTTCTATTGCATGCAAATCAGGAGAGGCCTCTCAGCAACTCGTGTCTCAAATGCAAGAAGATTCTCTCTCTTCTACTCAATATTTCCCACAACTCACAGAATCACAATCAAATCATAAGCCTATAGACCAGTGATAAGGTTTAAAATAGACCAGGGAGTCCATAATGAGCCAAAAGGGGTTGCTATGAAACATAGATTACTGTTTCATTGAGGAATTACAAACAAGACATCATGGTTGGCTAATGGCTTTTTAGCTGAGGATTTTGAAGTGTATATGCATTACTATACAGTTCAACAAACCTTTGTTTTATAGACATGTTTATTAATTATTTTGCAACCCTGCCCGAACTTGAGGGTTCATGATAGCCTAATAAATTGAGGTTTATTGGTTTAGCCATCATGTCTCTTCAGCTCATAGCTTCCATCAAAGTAGCTATACATAGAGAGATATCTACACATATTTGATTGAGTCAACAGGTAGCAAATGTTGTCTGGAATTGTGTGTTTATTCGTTTTACAACCAGCTACACAGCTTTTTGTCATTTTCCTGTTTCTCCTTTTAACTGTGATTCTTTCCACCTCAGTGCTTGATGCTATATAAAGATATGCTGGTCTAGTCTATAGTTGTTAATATCCAAGACTGGAACTCTGGCCGCCCTGCTGGTCAGCAGTATAACTACTTACCCCAATGTTCTTAGTGTGTTGTCTACCCCTCCCTTCCTGTGTCACTCCTGAACCCTGATTGTGATCATGTCCAGCTGTGTCTTGTTTGCCTGTCTGTCCCTACCTGTACTTAAACCCTGTTAGTTCTTCCCTCTGTGTCTGATTGTCTGCATGTGTTCCTTGGTGTTGAGATCCTGACTCTGTTCCCTGTTCGGCAGAGTGCTAGTTAAGTTACCTGATTTCTTTTGTTATTTGAATGTTTTTTGCTTATTCCCTTAGTGGACATTTTCTGTTGTGACTTTGTAATGTTTTTTCTTATCTCCTTAGTGGACACTTTCTGTTGTGACTTTGAAACCTCTTTACATATCCCCTTAGCGGATACCTTTGTTGGAACTTTGTAACGCTTTATTTTTTTCCCTGTTGTGGACACCTTTCGTTGTTACTTTGGAAAACTTGGAAAACCAGCATGTTTTGTGACTGTCAATAAACCCTCCTCTAACTGATCTGCATTTGGGTCCCTGTGTCTGTATAACCCTAACAATAGTCTAGATCAGAGGTAACCAGACCAGAGGCAAACCTGGTCCTGGAGAGCCACTGGGTGCTGGTTTTTGTACAGGTTTTTGTTTGTTTTTTTTGTTGCAGGAACACACCTGATTCTAATAATGAAGTGCCATAGCAAGGCCCTAATGGTTGATTAGTAGAATCTGGTGTTCCTGCTTGGTTGGAACAAAAACCTGCACCCACAGTGGCTCTCCAGGACCACGGTTGCCCATCCCTGGCCTAGATTGTTACCTAATAAATGAAGGACAGTTTAAATCAATAATTAACACTGCTCCTATCTTGCTAGATGCTCAAAACTTTTTAAAATGTGATTTGGTGTTTAACAGTAAGTGAAGAAAATATCTGATGGTGCACAGACAGTGAATTCATGACAACCCTTTGTTTTGTGATTAGGTGATATAGAAATACAAAGGGGAACGTCGACTCTAGGCAACAACACCCTGTTAGTGGACTGGATGCCACAGAATGACCTTTTGGACCATCCTCAGACCAAAGTCTTTGTGGCTCATGGAGGAACTAATGGAATCCAGGAGGCCATTTACTACAGTGTCCCTGTGCTCGGCATACCTTTGCTTTATGACAACCTTCTATGTCTGCAGGAGGAGAAGCTACAAAAATTATTGAGCTGTGTAACATTAACAGCCAAAATTGAGCAAGCTGTGAAGGATCTGCTCCATCAAGACAATTACAGACAGAATATGCAGAGATTGTCACACCTGCACAGAGATCAGCCAGTGAAGCTTGATTGATCGAGCTGTCTTCTGGGCAGAATATGTGATTCACCACAAAGGGGCTCCTCACTTGTGTACAGAGGCTTATAAGATACCCCGGTACTCATACTACCTTTCACATGTGTTGCTTCTGTTGCTGACTGCTGTGACTGTTCTGCTGCTTTCTACTGTGGCAGTAGAAAGGTTCCTTGCTGCAGAAAGACCAAACCCAAACAACAGTAACTTAGCCAAATGATGATTATGAAAAGTGAATTACAAAGTCTTTGGAGATTGGACTGAAGATGTCAATCAGCAAGGTGGAATGGTGCATGACCAGGAGGAGTAGCACTAGAGCAGATGATCGGCTAACACTATTGGTTAGATGAGAACAACAGATGTGATCAGCTGGACATTTAATGGCCTGGGAAACGCAATTGTGTTATGTAACATGTATGAGCAAGTGAAGCAGAAAACGATTATGTTTTTGACTACCAGACGGAATTTTTGCTAAGCTTACATTTTGTATCAGTACTATTATAACACTTCAGATGGGGCAGACTGCACTGACCAGTAGGCACATGTCAATCCTTTGATAAGGGCCACTAAATGCTGGTTTATGATATATTATATGTCAATTTTATCTTCTGGTTGATAAAGTGTGGAGCAAGATACAAATGATCTCATGTCATAACCTTTAACATTTCTTTTATCTAACATCTATTCAGATTTGTCCACATTCCAATTGTGACTTAAGTAAAGTGTAATGTGTATTCAAAAGGAAATTTGTTTTTTTTTCTTTTTGTTATCCTTTTGGCAGGGGCAAAAAAATTTGATACCGTAACTAATGAGGCTCGTTTAAAATCGCAAACTTCTATCATTATGGTAACATCAAGATCATTTTCAAGAGACGCCTTGACTTCACAGACCACATTCCAGTATCTCTTTGTCCAAATCCCAAACTTAGAAAACAAATGCCTGTACTAGATATGCTGAAAGCTTTAAAGCACAGCTGACATTTTCAGACTATACGGCCAACTTTCCACTGGATCAGACGGCAAAACTGAGTTTGTTATCTATACAGTAAAATTCAATTATACTAAGAATCTTCAGGGTTGCTGAAGAGATGAAATCTCTGAGAAACCGATGTAGCTACATAACAAAAGGCAATATTGTTTCTTAAATGCCACTGGTATATTACAGTGTGAGTAATGTGCAAAGTTAATCACAATATCAAGAACACATGTACAGTAGGCTATGTCACATCCAGTTAATATGGAAAACCTGGAGATGGTTATATCCTGCCTGTTATTCTTTGTGTCCGTATCGATTCGAACAAATTACATCACCCTAATATCAATCTAATATATAATATACTATCGATCTATATATCTAATATCCAATACTTTTAGAACACAAATGTTGAAAAATGACCACAGATAATCTAATTTAAGAAAATAGATATATTAAAACAATTTCCCTTTCTGAAACTATCCTAATAAATGCCTTCAAACAGTCAGAGGCTGTAAACGCACATTCTCTTAGATAAAGTATAATATAATAAAATACACGCATATGGTTTTGATTAACAAGATGAGTGAGAGTCTTGGTAAAACCAACTACAAGCTAAATTAAGTTGCACTTATCTTTTGGTGTTACACTATTAAACTCCTGTGTGTGCTGTTGTGGGGAACAAATTTCTGAAAATGTTCCAAGTTCTGAAGGCGAGATGATTTATTAGGGCCTGGAAACATATCAAGTTTTTGAACATTTAGTAGAAAAGAAGGAAGCAGAGGGGACAATAATTGAGTGTGTTTGATTAAATTGTTATTATGAAGAGCACAATAATTAATAGTTGCAATATGAATAAATAGCATGCACTTCTTTTAGTTCAGGAAACTCAAGCGTTATAGTTTATGTGGCTTGGGCTCTCAGTTGTTTTCCTCATTTTCTCAGGTTTTCTTTTCATAGGCAATTTTCATCACTACAGGGTGATTTTTATTCGCAGAAGGACCTACAGCAGTGCTTTGAAAAAAGTTGAAAGTGAAAATACAAAAGAGAATGGAAACAAAAGGTGGAAGAAATGATGCAATTGACTCTTAGTTCTCATTTTAATGACATAATAAAACTGGCCAAAGTGATAAATGTACATTATTTTGTGTTATTTCAACAATTAAAAGTCTAATATGATTGGCCCAAAAACACAGTGAAAGGCAAAGGCAAGGGACCAGTTTTATTTCTATGCTGAAATACAATCGTAATGTGAAAATAAGAGTTTCATCTTTCAAGTTGGATTAGGCCCGTACAAACTTGTCAACGTACCTCATTGTCTTCCTCCTTAGAATACATGTGCTCACGAGGTCAACAACAAAGCTTCAAGCCAACATTTAACTGTGAAAAAGACACACACATTCATCCACCCACCCACTCACACACTCACTCCATGTGGATATCCATGTGATTCTCTGTTGCTGCTTGCTTCACAACTTTCACGTGGGGCACGCCTCGTAAATTTCTGCCCTGAGGGATGTCTACATTGGTCCAGACATGGGGTCAGACACCCTAACATCTGCTGAAGAAACTGCCTTCATGCATACATAAAACAGGTGCTGTGCTTGTCTCCATCTCTGCAACTGACAGTGAGCACATCGCCTTCCTTCCTTTGTGTCCTCACATCCCTCCCTCTGTTTTCAGCTCTGGCTCGTTTCCTCTCCCTCCCTCTCACTCTCTCTGAATTTGCACAGTTTCCTTGGAAAATCCTCCATGCGATCATGGCAAGTACTGGATGATGTCACTGTGCATGTTCTATGTTAGAGACTAGTCAAGGCTGGAATGTGAGCAAATGGGGAGCAGATGCCTTATGACTAGATAAAGTTATTTTATGTGCTACTAATTGACAAAGGAATGAATAAAGAATTAAATACATATTTTAGGCTGTTTTAATCTGTTGAGGAGTTTTTTTGTAATCCACTGCTGCTGCTGCTGCTGCTGTGTACATGGATATTCTGAATCACTTTGACCTAACTGGGTTGCATCAACTTTCAGTGTAAAATCGCACCCAGTCTCAAGTGACACGTTTATTTATTGACCTCACTGTAATGAGCTGGATTGAAAATTATTTTGACCAGCATGGTAAAAAACTTGGCTTATTTGACTTGGCAGCCTGTGTTACAAGAAAATCTCAAGTGCACTATATTCCCTGAAAGAAACAGGATGGAAAGTGTGAAACCGATATGTTCATAAATAGGCGAACACCGGACTTAAGAGTTGAAATATGGCAGAATCGGGTAAATAATTTGTGTTGTGTGTGTGTGTGTGGGTGTATGAGTGTGCATGTATGTAGTAGCTCAGTGAAAGTAAATCAAAATGAATCAAACAAAGCCAAACATCGCTATATAACCCTTGTCCTCAGGCAACAATCATACATTGGCAGTTGCATGTACCCCTTACTTCTCTACTTCTCTTTCATCACTTATCACATCCACCGACACACACACACACACACACACACACACACACACACACACACACACACACACACATTCACTCTCTTTGGTTTGTGTTGTTGAAGGTGTGACATCATTTTCTCCACAGACACACAGATCACATTAATTGCTCTCTCTATAGACCAACTACTGGCCAGAAGCGCAAATGGATCCGTTGATCTGGACAGTGAATCGTGCTCTGTTTTTTTTGGCCGAGTGAAATTCTACAAAAAGAGGAATCATTCATTCCCCCGAACTGTGTTGGACTGTCATATGACTGCAAACGTAGTGTGTGTTCAGTGCACCGCTTGCAGTGATTTATGACAACATGTTTGCCATCATATTTCTTTGTCTCAGTGTTTTTGTCTCTGAAGGATTACAGCCGTATTTGCATTGTCAGCAGCCCATTTGTAACAGTAAAACATTATAGTGAAAAACTCCTCGTATTATTAAAACAATACATTAGCAGGAGATACACTAACCCAATTATAGATTTATGTAATGCAACACAATGTCAGTTTGGCACAAAACCTCCAATAGAAAACATAAAATACAGACGTGTATTTTATTCTACTGTATGTTCTCATATTTCAGTCTAATGCTACATAATATATATTTCTACATGAAAATACATCAGACAATCAGACATCAGAAATCTGACAATAAATAAGCAACCATAATGAAATCATTCTCATTGTATTTGATTGATTTTTAATTTACTTTATCTGCCATTTAGTCCCACTCTAAAGACTTTTCTTCATCTGTAAATTTTTCTATATCTCATTGTTGTTGTTTTTTTTTTGTTTTGTTTTGACTGTCCTGGATATTATAAGTGTCCTTCGATGACTTGAAAATAATAATACTAATTATAAATAATAATATTAATGATAATAATGATAGTAATAATTACTTATCAGATATGTGGGTTTAATGTAGCAACTTAAAGTGGTTGAAAATGTATATAAAAATGTAATAATAAAAAAATACAGATAACAGAACATTACAGTTTATTATAGCACATCTTTGCTTTTAACTAATCAATTACATTTGCTAAAATCAAATTACAATCATTATAATCAGTTACAGGTATAATTTATGTATGGCGAGCTGTGGCACTTGAAATACCCCGACATATTTTAAATTACGAGAAGGACTCATATTATTCCGTGAATGTTAAATTTAACAGGTCACTATGACTGAAGATGGTTTGTTCTTCTCTATATTTCTTGAGCACTTTAAAAGAAAACTGAGGTTTGAGGTTATTATTGAGAATATATCTCATTGTTCCAATAATTATAATCCTACATTTGCCTGAAGCAATGTGTCCACTCATAGGTTAAGGTTATGAAACCTGAAAAATATCCCTTTAATGTAGATTTAGAACAGATAAATTTGTGTGATTAATTTGCCATTTGTGAGTAGCTCAATCTGAAGGCTGATACTATGCATTAATAGTGATTATTGATAGTCTATGGCAACTTGATTTTGCTC
Organism: Lepturacanthus savala; assembly: GCA_030544235.1. Lineage (NCBI taxonomy): Eukaryota > Metazoa > Chordata > Actinopteri > Scombriformes > Trichiuridae > Lepturacanthus > Lepturacanthus savala. The sequence continues at coordinate 24,718,958 of CM060479.1, read as the reverse complement.
TCAAATCACACAAGATTGTTGCATTTAATTCAAAATTAACAAATATTTCTAACCCTAAAATAAGTAAGTAAAGTAAAAAAAAAAAAAGTAAAAAGTAGATATAAGCCCATCTGCTAAACATGCACACACACAGTCACACAGTCAAAGTCTTTTTATCGGGTGATACCTGTTAAAATGAGGGTTGATTCCATTCTTTTTATGTGTATGTGTTATACTCCTTTATTATTGCCTGATTATCAGGGACTATGAAGGCTGTGAGTTCATACTTGGCCAAAATATTTTCTGGAACACGATGATAATCTAAATCACATCCATAACCCTGGATCAATGTGTCTTTTTGAAACTCATAGAGCAGTTTTCCCTTTTTCAATAACAGCAATGAAACAATAGATCCATTCTTTCATCCCTACATCCAGCGAGAGCCATGGATTTCAACACAGAGCCTCCTGGAGAGAGAGAAGTGACAGGTTATGGTCGAGGTCAGTACATCACTCACAAATCGTTGGGTTGCTTCTCTAAACACTCATCCACAATTTTTGGTAATATGTATTGCATATGTTACATGAAATATATGTGAGTATTCTTCTACATACTGCAGATGTGAATAGCCCAAGAGGGAAAGTGAAATACTGTGGTTGTGTTGGTCTCCATGTGTCATGACAGCTGAAGTTGAGACACTAAAGGCTCATCCCGTCTGACGCCTGGTCCCTGAGGCCTCAAGTGTGCTGAAAACCAAATGTTGTCAGGACTTATGTTACTCATCAAGGGTGTAACAGCAAATTCTGGGCCCTGTATACTCTTAATATCAGTGGGCCCCTATCCATGCCAGTGCATGAGCAAAAATTATTTAAAAATAATAACAAACCAATGGCATAGCCAAAAAAACAAACAAACAAACAAAAAAAAACATTGGCTGTGCACCAGCAAATACTATGTGTGTCCAATTAGTTTCAATAGTGTTATACCTCCACAAACATTCAACATAATCTATTTTTTTTAATTTATCCACACATTTTGTGTGTTCTATCAATAATAGTAAATTGCAGTTGAACTGGTTTGATATTCAACAGATTCAAAGACTCATTTAACTTGTGATACTTATCACAGATTTCCTGATGTAATTATCCAGGATATATATCACAGGAAAGTAAATATTTAAAAAAATCATAAGCTGATTTAATGCAATTTTGTAAATTCAACACTTATTTAACTAGTGATACATATCACAGATCTTTTTTAAACAACTTGTATTTTGTAACTTGCATGAAATGAGCTCATAGTATTTAATAATTACTGTCTTGTGGTATATTCTGGAAGATGAAGAAGTTATAAGTTGTTTGAAAAGCTGTGATACATATCATACAGTTGTATGATATGTATCACATGGTAAATGAATGCTGAATGAGAGTTGATTATATGTCGAATATCCAATATCTAAACATTTACACATGTGATAAATCAGCAACAAATATAACACACTCATGTGATATAATGTATCTACATTAAACAAAGCTATTTAATTTCTAAACACAACTATTGGGTTTTGCAGCAGAGTGAAGGGCACAATATCCCTGTTTACCTGTAGTACTCTGCACCTTTCAATTTAAAAGGGAACACGCTTGGCCTTGAACAGTTATTATTTCATCAGAATCCAGTTTCTCCACAAGAACTCAGCTTCATTGCTATTAGCAGCAGTTAGCGCTCCTGCAATGCATGCTGGGAGAGTGGTAGCAGTCAGGTCAGTAGGTCGCCAGGTGAAGGTGTTGCAAAGCATCATCTAACAGATATTTTTTCTGTTTTGCCGGTGCCACCCACAGAGGCAGCTGGCCCACCCTGGCACAAAATAAATAGGGTTTAAAGATACAGTCAGATCAGATTATATTAACGACTGATCATCAATATAATAATCATTTCATTCACCACTTGAATGTATGCGTTTAGCCTATATTTAATCTGGGCTCACTGATGTTACATTCTGTCTGTGGGTGGGCTAAACCATTTTATTTAGGGGCCCCCCAGAATGTACAATATAGTATTTGTATTTTAAGTACATGGAGCAATTAATTGGAGAGCCCAATTCATTTGTTCGTCAAAAACGAAAAAACAAAAATAATCAGGACTTTTATATATATACTATTATTTATATACTGCAACAGAAATAAAACAAATTGGAATATTATGATGGAATATTATGGATTCATCCCCACTCTCATCATGAGAAAAATTGTGTCAACCTATATGAAGTAGAAAAGTATTAATAAGCTTCTGTTAGTATGAGATTCTGTGTCTTTAAAATACTCTTCTACAGATTTGTTCACAGTGTCCTGTGAGCTGAGTTCTGGTTCGGTTCTGGTCAAAATTAAAGTAGTCCGGCAGGTTTCTGCAGGACGCAAAATTAAAACGTCTTTCTTCTCAAAACAGCATGTGTTCAAAAGAGTGATATATGTATCACTTATATGCATCACAAAACCAATATGCATGAAAACGTCATACCTCGTAATCACTTGGCCCTACTTTCTCTCCCTTCGTATCTCTGCGCGCTGCTGCAAGAAGACCAGAGTTACGTCTGTCACAGAAAAGCGATAAAATCAGTGAGGAAATTGATAAGACTGATATTGATAGTAGCTTGCAAGTTGGATAAAATACTATACGATGCGGAGTGTTTTTTTTTTTTTTACAATGTGAGTGAGAGTGTGCAGGCAAGACAATAACTTGAGCATCAGATGTATTGTGTGTTGATTGTGCAGGCACATAAGAGATTTCATGGATATTGGTTTTGTCATGCATATAAATCACTCTTTTGAACACATGCTGTTTTGAGAAGAAAGACATTTTATTTTAGCATCCCGCAGGGGTAAGTCAGTGTGAGTGTACGACACTGATGACACTGATGATAGGGATGCCATACAGATTAATGTCAAAAATACCGGACTGTCCCTTTAACTGGGGAAGAAATCTGGTCTTGCATAGTCATTTTTCGGCTCATGCTAAGAGGTCTGGAGACGATATCTGTGTGGAATAATGCAGTGATGCTGTTGGTCCTTTGTTTAATGTCACATTCTACAGTTACCTGGCTAACAAAATGAAAGAGTCAGCGAGTGCAAAGTGTGAATGACAAATGGTGAAAACATCGAATGAAACACTAAAACTATCTGAACAGCATAGTGAGAGGCAGGAGCGAGAAAAACAACTTTTGCCTCTTTGTCACATCTGTGAGTGATAAAATCTTTAAGCATTGGCCAAAAGGTAGCAAATGAGTCTAAATTTTTAAGCATTGTCTGTGTAATATGGTGAGATGAATAAAAACTTAATTCATACCTTAATGGGTGTTTAAATGATGAATTACTGCTTAAATGCAGTGAACTATTCAACGACTGTATTTACCTAAATATCATACAAATAAAGAAACATAAAACTAAAATAATAGTTTTTTGCAGCCAAAGGTTAGGGTTGATTAAAAATCAGTGTTCATATTCAATCAGAAATAATAAAATCCACACACTGAGTGAGAAAGCTTGTAGTTTTGTATACACTCAGACCAGAATTCCAACAGCCACAATAAGACAATCACAAAATAGAAAGTGGACCTCACCACATATGAACTGTAACTTTTATCATCATCTATTATTCATTTTGGCAGTAATGAAACCATTGAGAGGTGCAGCCACTTGCAGAGGAACTGTTTCCAAACTGTTGAGATTATTATGCCATAAACTCATTTTGACTAGTGCATCCATAATAGCGAAGCGTGGAATCTAGACATTCAAACTATCGTTCCTAATGTGGGAGCTTTAACGTAATACAAACAAAGATTTTGTTTAAGTCATACATCGCTTCACAGAAATCAAAGGAAATAAAGTGTAATTTCTCAGATATGTGCTGGAATGGCTGCGGGATGACTGACACTTTAATGAATCAAACCTGACGCTGCCCAGACGTAAGAAGATTTGGAGTAAATGTGAAAGTTTTTTTTTTTTTTGGAAGTAAATTTCCTATTATTTCCAACAGTGGGTCACCTGGGACAGACAACACGTATTAATTGGCAGGTGAGGAAACCAAAGTGTTTCATCACAGATGATTGGCTCAGTGATTATTTGGATTTGGTATCCATGGAGCAGAGAAGCATCAGTTCTCTAAGATCTGGGCAGTGGACAAACAGACTCTCAGACTCTAATTGTCATCGTCAGTTTTGAATAGAAATTAAATGAATTAGAATGTACATTAATAACAATAGTCAATGGAGACTATGAGACCCTGTTTTGATATCAAATATTTTTTCATTTCAATTTTTAGTTGTTGATGTTTTATGTTTTTTTGTTTGTAGACATGTGAGACTTAAGGATGAACATGTCCAGGCTGCTGGATCACAGGGCCATGATGGTGAATATGGTAAATATAGAAAGTGATGTAGAGCTCTTAATGTTTTCTTTATTTCCCTTCCCCCCATGGTATGAAAATATGTTTGTTTTATTATATACATGTTTTTAAATTGTAGTAAAACACTGTAGGTTTTCTGCACTTGCTGCCCTGTGCCTGTTTCAGATGAAGGGAAACTGTTCTGCAACGTCAATACAATTTTAAGGTGGGCAATTAAACTAAATATTTTTATTTTTCAAGTTTTGCTTCTGAGTTTGCCCAACTCTTTGCCCAGTTCTGCTAACTTATAATTGTATCAGTGACAAATAATGTTTGGCAAAATGAGAAAGTCAAGGGCTTTTTAAAATACAGTTTTAAGAAGCATTCATCGGGTTTCTCAAAATGTATATTGTGTGTTCATGTTGGTTTCTTGTTATTTAAAAGCCCATTTGTACCATTTATTTATTTAAAACATTTTTAAGAGAGTAAAACTATCTGGGACCACGTTTTTAGGATTACACCACATGACAGTTTTATCACTGACCCAGTTTTACATTGTCACAAATTTTAACTGTTATTTGTGCTAACTCTTTTGGAAATTACTATTGCTTAGACTATGGGAATCATGACGATGGGTGACTTTTAAAAAATGTTGTACTATCCCTTTAACATAATACCAACCAGTCAGGAGACATGTTGCCCTGTTTAAATGGGATTTCCCCAGACAAATTATTGTTAGTGGCTAACTGCTGCAGCCCTGCTAGCATCAGTTACCCAGTTAAATGTGAAGGTCATTTTTTCCATTACGACACAATTCAAAATAAAATTGCTGTATAATTTAACGTTAAAATAAATCAAATAAAAAGTTGTTTAAAACTTACCTGTGTGGACTCCAGCTACTGGCAGCAGCACAGCTACAATGAGACTTGAACTGAAAAATGCTAACTCAGAAAGTTGGCTTTGCCACATTTCACAACAAAGAAAAAGGAGTTAGCAGAATTGTTGTTCATTGTATTAAATCACAACTCACCAATTTGCTTTGGGGCAACTGGCTTGTTTTGTTCTGTAAATTTAAATTAATGCCTTTATAATTTATTTTTGCAAGTTTTACCAACATAAATCACTGTTTTAGGCCAAAAACAGTATATTTTTTTTTTTGCAGTGTGGCCACATGACCTGTTGTGTAGTTAGTCAGATGGTCAAATCATCTTCATGGAACCAGGTTATTACCTCCCTTATTAATTTCTTCTTTGTGTATGTGTGTGTTGTTTTAGTGATTCTGTATACCATTTTTGTTGCTGTATGTTAGTGTCTCTCGATATTGTTTTTGTTGCTGTATCTGGAAAAAAGAATTACACAAATTGCCCTTTTTTTCTTTTAAAAAGCATTTATGTCTCAGCAGAAAGTGATAATTCAATAATTGTTTTAATTGTATTTAATAATATTTTTTCAACGCATTTGCCCTTTGTCTCAATGCTTTGAACCGCTCTTGAAATGTGATATATAAATAACGTGCCTTGATTTATAAGACACATTCTGTACATTCTGTACAAAAGAGTCTGAAATAAAATTGAATCCAAAACAACTGAAACAGACATTGTTAGATGTGTCCTTCCAACATACAACTTATGTCAGTGAGGCCGTCATTGAGACCATCTACCAGAGGATCTGTGGTTCGATTCCCAGCTCCTCCAGGCTGCACTGGCTAAGATACTTAACCCCTAAAATTATTCCTGGCACCCTATGTGTGACTGCTTGATTTCTACTATATATTTTTAGTATACAGCTATTTGAGTGGTCAGGAAACTAGGAAAGCCATTATGGGCCAAAGAAGCCCATTCACCACTGTCAAAACTAATTATCCACATACAGTATTTGTGAGCCAGTAGCCCTGGGATGCTTCATCATGCACGTGTATGTTGAAATAATATGCCCCTGAGATGCACAGACACACCTACTAAGCTAACATTTGCTATCATGACCACTTTTCTCCAACTTTTAATCTGCAACATGATGTTAAGCAGGCAGTTCTTGTGCAAACTTTATCTCCCCTCTGCTGCTGCCCTGGAAAGGTTGCCATAGATCATTTTAATGTTGTTGCAACAGAAAATACTGTCTGATAAATTGTAGCCCATTGTCCCACATCAGTCTCCAGAAAAACTTTGAGTCCAATACATGCACACTTGTGTTGTGTCACTTGTGCACGTTAGAGAGGAAACAGTGCAATAAATTAAATCATATAAAACCAGATTCAAATGTCAGCTGAGCTGAAAACGTTCATCACGTCCGTTGCTGGCTGCACAGTGAGAGATTTACAGCAGGAATCTGTGTTGTTTAAACAGCAAAACCTCTGTATATTGTAAATGAGTGATTAAGAAAGAGGCCCTAAAACTGTTTCACTGCCCCTCTTAACTGTAATATATTGTCAGAAAATCATAACCATGAGGATTAACTGTGGTTAGCAGACCCTTGAATATGGTAACATATCAGATAAAGTGAGAGAATAATATAGACTAACATAGGCATTTAATAGAAAATGAGAAATTAAGGTCTTAATCTCTTATTTTGCACTTGTTTTAAAGCCACAAAACGACAATAATCTACCCACAAACTGTTGCGTATGTATCTTATATCTATCTTGTATATATGGTACATTGATCTTACATAATATTGTATTATATTGAATTTTTTATATATAGGCTTTGTACAATCTTTTATTTTTCTTGCATGTGACTTGTACAGCTAATAATTTCCCCTCTGTGGAACAAATAAAGGATTATCTTATCTTAACAGGTTGTGTTCTGATTAACAGTAGGATTCATATGGAATTAAAAGTTGGATTTTTAGAAACATGATGGTAGAACTTTCGATCTCATTTGCTTAATCTCAGTATTTTTTTCTTGATAGGTTAGATGTGAAATAAACTCCCTTGGTGCCAGACACTGATATTGTTCTTTACTCCTATACTAGCACTTTCAGTTATAAACAACTGAGACAAAAGTAATTTTCATGTAAATCCAGTGAAAAAGTCATGGAAGATGTACAGAATGACTGAAAACTAAATACAAATTATTCATTGTGTTTTTTTTTAATTACCATTTGATAATTTACAGAAGTACAGTACAGCATCTAATGGTAGTAAAACATTGTTTTCTTTTATCTTTTGTATTTGTTAAAATGCATTTGTTGTGCAGAATGTGAGCACCATAAAAAAGCAAAAACTAAAATCTTCCCCAAAATCTTCCCAAGCAAAAAAAAAAGCAAAAAAACAAAAAACAAAAACAAATGTCAGTGGTAAAATATATCTCACCTTTTACCCCATCATTTACCCTATTTCTCCCACAGCAAATATTCATATTTCTCTTGCTTAATTACATTACATATCATGCCTATCACATACAGTATGGTCCAGATGGAATAGGGAACGATCGTTCTTATTGCTGGTTTGGACAAAGAAATAGCTAGATAGATGTAATTTCTCCCTGTTGGGAAGCACAGTTCTTTTTTCAATCTTCCAGCGCTCGACCAGGAGCACTGGAGATGTATTCAGTCTCTGCGGTGAGCCCAAAGATGCTTTCTTTCTGGTCGATTCACTGGCTTTTGGCGATGTTCACTGGCATCTTGCGACGCCCAGCCAACCTTGCCTTCCTCCATCCAACTGTAAAAAGACAAGATCGAGTTCAAGAAGGGAATCGGAAGTGTGAATTCATACACTGATATGAAAACATGTTTTCTTCATGGAGAAAAGATATGAAGAATAGGTGGAAGACAGGTAGATAAATGGGGAAACAAAAGAGCGCAAAAGGAAAATCCAGGCTTGAGTTTGTGGTTAGAGTGCCTTCTTTTGTTATGCACATTTTCCAGCAGTAATTACGTATTCTTTGGCAAACTCATTCCTAGTCCGATCCAGTGTTTGCCATTGATAAATGTGTCTGCAAGTGGATGTGCTCTTACCTGGGCCTTTCCTGGCAGCAGCTAAATTACCTCCAGCTGTCCAATGAAAAGAGGAAAACGGTCAAATCACAGCACGAGATCAAACACCCACACGTGCGAGTACAATGTAGCTATATGCGTTCACCTTGAATGAGTTTGGTGATTCTCGCTGATTCTGTGTCGATCAGACTCGGGTCGCCGTGGATGGTGGTGATCTTTGAGAAGTCTGGGCCTGAATATTCAAAAGGAAACCATTAGTTCCACATTGCAGAAAAACGTGTCCCTCACATACATAGGTTAAAAATTCATCATATTCTCTTTTACACCTTGAACTGCCCACTTTTCTTGCACATGGTGACTATATAATGGCAAAAAACACACAAAAAAACAAAAAAAAAACACAAAAGTTCATGCAAGGAGGGCCTACCCTCAATGATATGAGGCTCGTTCTCCGTGGTATGACCGGCTCCACCTTCAGACGGGCAGCGGAGAAGGGTGTTGAAAGTCATTTAATGACTTAGCGACTGTACTGGCTGACAGACGGACAGACTGACAGGTACATACACCCCGTAAACACCTCCTCCTCCGCCACCGCCAACACAGAGTTAAGCACGGATGTGTGGGTGTTTCTGAACACACACTCTCGCACACAAATGCACAGGGTGCAAATTACAGTTGTGCACGGGGAGCAAAGAGAGCAAAAGCGGAAGTGAAGCACACTATTTGCACACAGCACGCCGCTAACACATACACACCACAGCTATATGAGACAGACTGTTGGGTATAGAGATTCATGACTAAGAGAAAAGAGCAGGATGGATAAGTGGAGAGATGGACAGACATCCAAATCATGGTGCACCACAGTCTGTGAGAACTTGTATCAAAGTTTTGGCTTTAGCTCTGTAGTTACAAGTGCCGATGATACACACTGAAAAAAAAAATTCCTTCCTCTGTGGCAGGATTACTGAGCCTATACAAACACTATAAACCAGAATGAGTTCAGGATATTTTTAAAGGCGGCAATCCAAAAGACTTAATGTGATACTGTCCGATCCAAAGAAACAGAGTCTTCAACAGCGTTGTCTGTGGGAAGCATATCCAGCTCTCCATCATTGCAGCATGTTATTACAGATGATTTGTGATTTCCAACCAAACATTAGGCTACAGCAGCCAGGAAGAAACATTACTGCTCCAGCTATTAAACATTTATTTGACACTATTTTCCTGTCCTTGGCATTTATCAGCCTAATAAGAAAAACTACTAAAAAAACATATGAGCCAACCTATATAAAATATACACTCACCGGCCACTTTATTAGGTACACCTGTCCAACTGCTTGTTAACACTTGACATGGTCAAGACAATCTCCTGCAGTTCAAACCAAGCATCAGTATGGGGAAGAAAGGTGATTTGAGTGACTTTGAACGTGGCATGGTTGTTGGTGCCAGAAGGGCTGGTCTGAGTATTTCAGAAACTGCTGATCTACTGGGATGTTCACGCACAACCATCTCTAGGGTTTACAGAGAATGGTCCGAAAAAGAAAAAATATCCAGTGAGCGGATACAAGGCGGAAATGCCTTGTTGATGCCAGAGGTCAGAGGAGAATGGCCAGACTGGTTGGAGCTGATAGAAAGGCAACAGTGACTCAAATAACCACCCGTTACAACCAAGGTAGGCAGAAGAGCATCTCTGAACGCACAGTACGTCCAACTTTGAGGCAGATGGGCTACAGCAGCAGAAGACCACGCCGGGTGCCACTCCTTTCAGCTAAGAACAGGAAACTGAGGCTACAATTTGCACAAGCTCATCGAAATTGGACAATAGAAGATTGGAAAAACGTTGCCTGGTCTGATGAGTCTCGATTTCTGCTGCGACATTTGGATGGTAGGGTCAGAATTTGGTGTCAACAACATGAAAGCATGGATCCATCCTGCCTTGTATCAACAGTTCAGGCTGGTGGTGGTGGTGTAATGGTGTAGGGAATATTTTCTTGGCACTCTTTGGGCCCCTTGGTACCAATTGAGCATCGTTGCAACGCCACAGCCTACCTGAGTATTGTTGCTGACCATGTCCATCCCTTTATGACCACAATGTACCCAACTTCTGATGGCTACTTTCAGCAGGATAATGCTCCATGTCATAAAGCTGGAATCATCTCAGACTGGTTTCTTGAATATGACAATGAGTTCACTGTACTCAAATGGCCTCCACAGTCACCGGATCTCAATCCAATAGAGCATCTTTGGGATGTGGTGGAACGGGAGATTCACATCATGGATGTGCAGCCAACAAATCTGCACCAACTGTGTGATGCCATCATGTCAATATGGACCAAACTCTCTGAGGAATGCTTCCAGCACCTTGTTGAATCTATGCCACGAAGAATTGAGGCAGTTCTGAAGGCAAAAGGGGGTCAAACCCGTTACTAGCATGGTGTAACTAATAAAGTGGCTGGTGAGTGTAGGTCATAAATAGACCAGTAAGCGTGAAATAAATAAATACCGTAATATACATACATATTTTCAAAATTCTCAAAACAGCCCCATTTTTTAAAATTCTATTACTAGGGCTCTCAAGTGTCACACACTGAGCATAACAGTCACTCTTTTTGGTCATTTGTCACACACATTTTTTGTATTTTGTTTTCCGCACACTACGGTTCAATAGGGCTCACCTAGAAATGTCCTTATTTTTGAAAGAAAAGCACAGTTTTTTCAATGAAGATAACTTGAAACTAATCAGAAATACACATTGTTAATGTGGTGCAATATCTACATAGGTGTATAGGTGTATAGAGGCCCATTTCCAGCAACCATCGCACAACAATGTGTTTGCTCATTACATCAGAAGGCTAATGGATGATTAGAAAACCCTTGTGCAATCATGTTAGCACAGCTGAAAACAGTTTAGCTGGATTGAGAAGCTATAAAATGGACCTTCCTTTGACAAAAGCAAAGTTTGATGTAAAAAAGATATAATTTCAAATACTAATCATTTTTCTAAACTTGTCAATGTCTTGACTATATGGCTATCAAACATAAACTAGTTTGGTGGAATAAATTGTGTTTCTTGTTTTTGATAAGTCAGAGAGATGCTTCATTTTATGATCCAAAACTGACAAAGTTGAGGAGCAGCTTAAATCAGCTGGGTTTTTGTCTTTGAACCACCAGTGTCATGTCAAACTGTGTGATTTAAAGATAAAGAAAATGCTGGAGTAGTATGCAAGATGATGACTTGACTTTTAGACAGTATGCTGTGGGGATAAAGAGGACCCAATATGCTGATCTGCTGTATCCGTGATTTCAACATTTTGCATTCATTGTCTATTTTGGGCGGCACACAATGCATTCTGATACCGATGTGGTGTGTTGTCAAGAGGCGTGGCATCGTCAGCTTCAGATTGACATAAAATTGAGATGCTATTTCATGCAAATCAGGGGCGTCCAGCGTGACTTGTCACTTCTGGATTCTGAAAGTCAAGTTTTAAAACAAGCCACTGCCAATCTACAATAAACATATTCAGCAACTACATAAAAAGTCGCCAAAAAAGTTGTTATTTTGGTCAGATTTGAAATCTGTGAGCAGTCCAACAAGTTAAAATATTTGTCCGGTCAGATGCATCGTGGTCAATCATCGTTGCACTGTTGTAGCAAGCCAAGTCCAATGTTAAGAAGCGGGAGTGTTTATTTGGGTAAAAATACCCATGTGTATCACGACTATTATGTTCTCTCATAGCTACATGAGCCTCTGACACTTCCCTCAACACAAGAAGGAACTGATCAGTTGTCTTTTGTAATGGTACACAAAAATAAATATGTAAAAAAATGCAAAGGTGGACATGCTTTTCAAATAAGCTAAAGCAAAATCTAGCAAGATAATGTATAATAACATGCCAAGGATGATACATTTGATTACTAATGAGTGGACATGAAAATTTGATTTATCTTTTGGCAAAGTTTGGATCTACAATCGAGAAAACAACCAGAAATAACACAAAATAAGGGTGCACACCATGAAAACGACATGTCTGATGACTTCATTGATCATCACCGAGTGAAAGTGAAACGTAATGTGAAAATGAAATTCACATTAGATGGTGATGCTCAGTCGTAAACGACAGGAGCATGGGATGCAAGAGCTGTTAGAAGACGGACCAAAGCTCTAGTGACTACCATGCCCTTCAAGGGAGCGAATGTGCGAAATGAAACTCACCTGCATCCATATCGCCTTTCGCCTCTCCGCCTGCGTTTAACAGAAGAGGCCAAATTTCATCAGCCAGCTTAACCTTTGCACTTACAAAATCATGAGTGAATTAAATGTTCTAAGAATTTCTAGGCACTTACCAGCGATAACTCTCGTAACTTTGGTTTGTGGAGGCTCATTATCGATGGCTTTGGTCTGTTTGGCTGAAGGATCTGCCTTGATGAGTCTGGTTACCTTCTTGGTGGTAATTGGGCTGCTTGATTCTCCAATGATCTCAATCACCTTTGTTATCTCGGGGCCTTTGGAGAGGCAAATGTAACATGAGCAAGTAGGCTGGAGGTACCAAGCACAGAATAATCACAGCATGGAGGACAAAACTATGAATGCAGGAATTTAGATTGCATCAGTGAATGCAAAGAGGATTTTCTGTGGTTGTGGAGTTAGCTGCTCTTTATAGTTTCATTTTCTCCTCTTTTTTGCTGATTTTGAAGCATCACGCTCAGTGTTTATAAAAAAACACACACTAGTTTTATTGTTTAAAGAATGTTGGCTAATAGTTTGAATACTACCTTTACAGGATCCCTCTCTCTACAGGATTAGAAGCCAATCAATAAATTGGCATCAAGGAATGAAAACACAAGTATTTTCGTAAAAACGTACAAATTCTCTTGAATCACCATCAACAGAAACTTCAGCCAGGGACATTCTTTAACTTCTTTCATAATTTCTGCTTCTGAGCTATGCATTTTTGTGTGAGCCAAAAAATGCAGTGATGAAAGATGACAGATGTGATTTTGTTTCAGAGGTACTCTAATCTTTGGCCTGAGGTCCCTTGCGCATGGCCTGATCCAATAATTGGAGCCAGACTCTTGTTTTTCAAAGCATAAACCCATGAAGTAATTTAGAGATTTTGGTACTGTAATTCATGTTTATTTCCCAGTGTCTTTTCTTTGCAAGGATACACTAGAATGATAGGAACTGCAGGAAAAATAATAATGTTAATGTCATGTTTATTTATGAGTTATTTTGTCCATGTGTTGAATTTATATTTTACTCACAAGTTTTGATTACTTCCTAAATTCTGGTAATTCAACTGCTTCCTGCAAATCAACTTGGTATCATTTTTTTAAGAAACATTTGACACAGTTTGTTTTACCATGATAAATTTCTCTCCGCCTATTTAGGAAAAGTGAAACTCATCAATCAAAATGTAGGAGCTGCAGTGGCTGTGCTTTTAGCACTTCCAGCCACAAGTAAAAAATTGGATAATAAGTGGTGGTTTGTACATCTGCGGCTACTGTTGGTTTCTCTGTCGATCTGTCTTTGTCCTCCCCCATTTTTGACTGTCTTTTAAAAAAGATGTGCACAGAATCTCTTGAGCATTAGTAATCCATTTGGCTTGTGAACAAGAAAGCAGTGCTTACTTGTGGTCATAAACAGCTAAAACGAAGGATGATTTTCTTCTTTTAACACATATAGTCTTTCATTTGATGAAATAAAAGAGCTTTATCATTAACATTATCATTTCCATAAAACTATAACCCATAATCATTTAAACCTGACCTTTAGCTCTATTCTGTAATATACCAAATTACCTTTGAACAATGAAGCTTCATCTCTGCTATGTTACTCAATACATTTAGGCATGCTGTAGAAGTGCATCGGATGGAGCCCAACTGAATGAACAGTGTCCAAGAGTCTTCTGTGGTTTGACAGACTAATTACCTCATCTCTAAAGGACCTTATTAAATATGCCAAGAGGTCCAAGTGGAATTAAGTAACAGTGAGAGTGGATAATCATAGGAATAAACAGAACAGGCCTAAATGGAGCAATGATAACATATTATGCATGTGGCTGCAGGTTGGGTTTCACTAAAAGAGTACCGTCTCATTTTTGATTAAAGTGCATTGGAGTTTTATTCATCACCACTAATGAAAACTCCATTCTATGACCAAAAAACTAAATAAAAAAACGTGGTCTTACCTGAAATATGTGTAGTTGATGTAGTGATGGTCTTCTCTGTAAAGTAATAAAATTGGTTTTAATTTAAATTTTAAATTGTATATGCAATTATATTAACACCTCACAGTGGCATAATGGAAACTTACTGATGAAGGTGAGTGGGATCTCAGTGTAAGTAAATCCAGATTCATACTACAGAAAAAAAATATATATGATGCAAAAAACACAGGAAAATCAAATATTCTTTGTGATCTACACATATTCATACGCAAGTGTTTTATCTCTCCATACCTTTATGTGAGTGTACTTAATGATCTTCTTCAGGAGGAGCATGAGTTCATTGCTGCCCGCAGGAACGTCTGTAAGTCATTATGAAGCATGAAAAGAAATAACATGATACATCCCAGCATAGAGTGCACAATGCATGGATTATTGGTAATGCGTGCTGCTCTTACTCTTACCAGGATAGAGAACATTATGCAGCACATGGATCACGCCATTTGTTGTCATCAGATCACTCTCTCGCACATTCACTGAGTTGACATGAATAGTGTTGTTTGCCTGGGATAAACAGTGATAAAAGAAAACAATAAATGTAAAAATACCAATGAATGCATAAACAAGGTAGCCGATACACACATATAAGTCAAATCCTGCCTAAAAGACAACAGTAACAACAGCAAATAATTAGTAATTAGTATAGCACCTCGAACATTTGATTCTAAATTTTTAAATGGTTTGAAGATGTGGGGCTTTTGGGGAAAGGGTGAGACTTAATAGGAATTCCAGAGAGTCTGCTCCATTGTTGGAAGTATGATCTCAAATTCCATTCATGAGTCATTTCCTGTAATTAAATTTTCTCAATGGAGGTGACTGGAGGTAGACATGCCAAGTACGTGAGGGATTGGTTTCCCACCTTCTTTCTCCACCTTTAACCCACGAAATCGAGCCACATTACAGCCCAGTTTTTAAAAATTCTAACCATCCCTTTCACTGAATCACTGTCCCTTCCATTAGTTTAACAGATTGAGGCCTGGATAGCCTGCTCTCCTGCTGGTCTTTTATCTCAAACAAGCTTTCCTGTGTCCATAAAGGAAGTCCCGTAGACCAGATATGAGACGTTGACTCATAACCTGACACAGTAGCACAATAGGAGTGGGAGAAATTGAGGTAATGGGTGAAATGATGATAAAGTCCACATGAAGATTGATGAGTGAGTGTAAGGCAGACAGAGAAAAAATGTCAGACAGGTTACTGACAGATGGGCATCAGGTGTGGAGGTGGAAAGCTGGGCGTTGATGGAAATGACAGGAAACCAGGATTTATTACTTTTGGCATTTCTCCAGAGATATCCGGCTTTGAAGTAATATATTATCACTGGCTCTTTGATGCTATTGTTGAAATGAGAATGCGAGAAAAGATTGGGCCGATGTCTTATAAAGGAGACTCAGTAAAAGATGCTGAGTTCATTTCAAAGTGAATTACAGAACATAAATATGTTCCCTTGGATATTGTCTTCTTTGTGCAGGATTTGAACTCAATATAAGGAATGAACAACAATGTTTGTTGTGTATATTCATAGTTGAGTCTGATGTACTGATTTTAAGTGTATTCTTGCTTAATGGTTAACAAAAATAAGATTCTTGAATCAGGACCAGTCCTGTCTCTTTGATTTTCAAGACATGAATACATGCACACACACACAAATGATGGCTGATTGTACATACTGACAAAACTTGTATTTTCTGGCCCTGGAGTGTCATTAGCAAATTAGTAATTCCTTTTTCCAGTCCTCCATTGATGAAGATGCCACTGCTGATATGGTACAGCAGAATGGTCCTCAAAGCAGACACGTCACCTGTTCATGACAACACATGATTCACATACTATATGTAAAATACTGTCATCTCATCGTAGGATTTTATCAAAATGAGCTTGAAAATCAAAACAGAAATGCATGCATTTTATTCATTTATTTTTTGATGGAATTACTTACCTTTGAGCAGCGCAAGATCCTCTTCACTCAGGTCCCTAAAAGCATCGTCTGTTGGTGCAAAGATTGTGTAGGAGCCTTCCTGCTTAAGCAGATCAGTCAGACCTGCAGTCTCCATCAGCGCCAAGAAAATCCTGCATTTATGAGAATTTAAATAAAAGGAACTTAAATTAAAGAGCAACATGCAGGGTAAAATCTATAACTGAAACCTGTGTGGAAAAGAAATACCCACTTTAAAAAATTAGGCATTTTTGAGCCATGCATTTTTTCTTGCATTGTAGTGAATAGTGTGAATCAATAGTTTATATTTTTTTATTAATATTTATATTTTATATGCATATATTTCCTCTTTTGTGTTTAAACTCCCGTCAATAAGCATGCAAGTCTAAACTTGTCCCAACAAGAAAATAACCATTTACAGTAAAGCGACCAAACTATACATCACATTTTGACCAAACAGCTGTTTCGTGTTGCTCATGTTCGATGGGATTATGGTTTTGGCATATGGTAAGATATGGATCGCACTTGTGTGGTCCCACATCTGCTTCCTCTGTCATACACTGGCAGCCACTAGATGTCTGGAGCAAGAAAGCATGAACAGCATATGGTAAAGTGATGCCTCTTGACAGGTGCAGGTCTCCCCTGATTCTCCTTATACTGGAAGTCTGGGAAGTGTTTGGTCTATCAAATGCCTGAGTTCATTTAGTTCATATACAAAGAAAAAAAACACCACAAGGGTGGAAGTAGCTGCACTCAAAAAATAATCAATCAATTAGATGCAGAAATTATCCACACTTGTATGGTGGGAGGCACTCACTAAGACTATATCCGAAACCTTAGTAAGCACTGCCTTCTAACTAGTAACAACTACTCAAATGCCATAGCTTCTGTGTAAAGTTTGCCATTTAGAAGGCACAATTTGGACATACTATAGCATTGCCATCTTGCTCTCCCAATAATTTCTAGGATATCATAGTGTGGTTCGTTTACACACAAAGCCTACTCAGGTATTCAGACATTGGGCATGTTTTTATGGTACAAAAGCACCTAGTTAGATCTGTAGCAGCCTTCTTTTACACTTACTCTGCTTCTCAGCCCTCTCTGTCAAAATGTAATGCTATTAACTGCCTCTCAATTTCTAAATAGCTTCAGGTTTCAGTAACACCACAGGGGAGGCCATACCACTATAGAATGAGTGGGTGTGTTTTTTTTAAATTTGAAGGAACACCAAAGAACTACATATTTGCATACAACACACAAATACTGAAAAAGTATTATTTTTTTCTAATAAGGCCCCTTTAAAAGCAAAAATAATAACTACAGTGGAAAAATAAGACATCAGATGATGTCAGTATTCCTTACTTGAACCGTCCGTCAGCAATCAAGAGCTCGTAGCTGGTTTGTGAAGTCGTTGTGATGAGAGACCTCATAAGATGGAGGGCCCCGTTGCGTCCCTCCTTACTGCAGCAAACCATACACGAGTTTTCTATGCACACAGCCTAAAACATTCAGGGAGGAGAGTTACCGGTCTTAAAGTCATTGTACAAATCTGGTAACTATTTAGCTGATGGGTGGAGGACTGTCACTCTGTCCTGTTTGTTTGAAATCCATCAAAGCAGAACAAAAGCAGTTTCTATGAGAAATTTAAACCCAGAGCAGAACCATCTCGTTGCCAAGACCTGGACTAATTGGCTGATTTATTGCATTTGTTTACATTTAAAAGACAGCTAAATTATGTTAACACTTGGTAAGGGGGTTGGTAATTGCTTTCAGATTTTCTCAATTCCTCCATTGTCTTTTCATCATTTCTCATGTACTGTTTAACTGCATAATACACAACACACACAGAAAAAGACACATGCGGTTCTCACATTGCGGTAAACGAAGACTCTGAGCAGTTTGCCAGTCAGTGTTTCCAGGATCTGTCCATTGTAGAGCTCACTCAGTGTAATTTTTATCTTCAGGAAGTGGTTTTGTAAAATGGATTTCAATAGGGTGGTGTCTGACATCACCTCCGCTGAGAAACACAGAACAGTTAAAGATTTGCAGTGGAACAGGCCCAGCATCTTCATCATGGCTGATAAATGATGTCAAATTTTCTTTTGTTTGTGCCTTAAAATATTACTTTGTTTGGAGATCAACTCACTAGAAAAGG
This sequence comes from Lepturacanthus savala, assembly GCA_030544235.1. Classification (NCBI taxonomy): domain Eukaryota; kingdom Metazoa; phylum Chordata; class Actinopteri; order Scombriformes; family Trichiuridae; genus Lepturacanthus; species Lepturacanthus savala. The sequence continues at coordinate 24,700,354 of CM060479.1, read as the reverse complement.
CAGTGTTGACAGGAGCAAGGAGTGAGTATTCTGTCTTTGGACCCAAGACGGCTGCTAAATCCAGTTCTGACATCTTTTCTATGAAAGTGGTCTCCTCCTTTCCCATCAGCTCTGTCACTTCCTTGGCTGGTACGATAAACACAACATGGTGGTGATCACAGGACAATAATGTAACCAAATTATTTTAGTTGTGCTACAGAAGAACTTATATAGTAATTCACTTTTTACCATTTTACCTGAGTTAGGGATGAGAACCTGGTCGATGAGGTGGATGACACCATTAGTGGTAACAATGTCCTTCTTCAGCACCATCCTGATGCCTTTGACTGTGAGACTGTTACCATCACAGCCAATCTCGATGGTGCTGCCCTCTGCAGTCTCATACACTGATCCTGCCATGATTGCTTCTGAACACTGGACACTGGTTAACAAGTGGTAGTTCACCAGGGCTGAGTAGTATGCAAGAGAGTGATGGAAATAGAAATAGACAAAGGGACTTAGTGGATTGAGGTTCACAGTCCTAATCATTATGCAACACGTAATGCATATGGACACACACGTTCTTTCGGCTCTCATATGTCCTCCAAGAAATATTTAGGCATTCCTGTCAACGTTTAGATGTGGGACTACACCTCTGAACGAGTCCAACTGTCAAACTAAGCAAGAGGAACTGGCAGAAGCAAACTGATTTCCTTACAACATTAAACATTCTTCCAAAGCCACAAAATCCAAATGTAATCAAATGTAATCATCCCACTGTGAGCCAAATTGCTCTGTTGCCCAAACCTCCTCTTGTAAAAACAGGGTGCAAGACTCCATACCACCTTTTATTTTGGAGGCTGCGCTAACATGACTGGTTAGCAAAGGCTGTTTTCCATTTGTCTGAGAATTTAACTGAGATCATGTTTTCCCGGAGGAGGCCATTCACAGAGAATACTGCATACTGCGTTTGTGTTAACAGATGTTCATGGATGGCTAATGACTCAGTGACTATGCAGATAAGTTGCCACTGCTGAGAAATACATTTCTCATGTTCATTCTGTGGTTAGTGGTGTGTGTTTTTGTGTGAGAAAAAGTATATCTTCTTTTTTCTCTATTTTCTTTTTATATGCAGAACAGGTTTGGAAGACGGTTTTGGTCGTTTAAGTTTCAATTATACCTAGATCTATCAGCTTAACAAAACACTAAACATAACCGAGTGCTTCTGCAAAACAAATCCAGACAAATTATGGCAACTGTAGTGATTTTTGGCATTACATGTATATCTTGTGTATTGCAATGTACCTGAAATTATAGCCTTGTCTTCCATGATACGCCCCAGATAGCCTGAGCCCAGTTTGTCAAAGGCTTCATTAGTGGGAGCAAACAGAGTATATTGGCCAGGCCGTTCCAACTTGTCCATCACACCAGATGCCACTGCTACAGCCTGGTAAACAAGACAGGACAGTGTGTCTCACATTAAATTAAATTATTTGCTAGAAGTAAATGTTAATGTCAAGGTTCCAATTGCTACTTTCTGAGCACACCCATAGTTGTACTTTCTCCTCCACTACATATATCTGGTAGCCTTATTTATTTTTCAGATGCATATTTGACACAGTGGATAATATAAAAAGCTTTTAAAATATAGCATATTGTTAATGTAATTTCTGGCCTTTTTTCTTGGGACATATTGAACAAACAGCAGAGTGTAGTCTGGCCAACATTTTGGATGTCTCTGAAGAGTTTGACCAAATACATTTTTTTTGTTTTATTGGCTCATCTGGTTTCTTTGACCAATACTTGTTCAAATGTTTCAGCATTTCACCAAATCTTAAAGATGAGAGAAACAGTGTGTTTCAGAATACTTTCTTCTTTCTAAAGACCCTGTTGAAACTAGCTTTGCCTTCAGCAGCTACAACAATAACATGCTGCTTCCACACTGATGCTTCAGAATTCATTTCATACTAATTATGTTAAGTGTTGTAGAAGGTGTACTTTGAAATTTTAAGTTTTGCTGCTAATATGTTTATGTATGTATCTTTGGAAGATCTAATGGAATATTTTAACATTATGTATTGATAGTTTTACTTAAGTAAAGGATCTCAGTCCTTCTCCTACCACTGCATGCTACATACGTTGAAGGAGGAGAGCTCCTCGGTGGTATCCAGGACATCCTTGATGGTGTTGGCCACACCACTGATGACCCGGTCAATGACATGCACCACCCCGTTTGTGGCCACCTGGTTCCCCTGGATGATCCTGGCACAATTCACTGTCACGACCTTCACAGAGAGGATATTTGGCATTTAGCCAAGATAAGCAAATGTCATTTATAGACACAGAATTTTTGATGCAATCCATTGCATTTTTACACCTTGCATATACTGACCCCATTTGAGTAGTGGTTAATGTAGAGCCCCAGGTCATTGTACATGGAGGTGACGGACATACCATTCTTCATGTCTTTCGTCAGAAGACGGTGGTTCACCATGTGAAAGTGAAGAGCGTTGTACAGCTCAATGTTCACGTTGCTCTCTAGTGCACTAAGTACATTCTGGAGAAATCACAGCAGTAAGTTAAAGCCAGTAAATCTGTGTGTGAGTCATTGTCTTCTTATTATTTACTCACAGGATCCAGCAGATTCCAGGCATTATCACTAGGTGCGAACATGGTGAAGGAGCCTTTGCCTTCAATTTCCTCTCTCATCTTGGACCTGTCAGCATAATACTGGGTTTTCTCAGCCTTAACAATCCCCAGTGTTCCATATACATGGTCAATAGGAGCAACTATGGTGGAAAAGCAGAAGAATTGTGCATGTTCAGAAACAAAATACTCTATAAAACCAATGAATACACATTTTTAATAGATTGATTTGATTTGGGGGACTGCGGTGTGAGCCACCTACCTGCAGGGCATCCAATCATGCCCTCTAGCTTCATGTACCCAGGACAGCACTCATATAGAACCTTGCTGCCATGAAAAAAAAAACAAAAAAAACAAAGATGTAAAAAGAATGATTTGTATTTATTTAAATGTGGCTAGAGGACATATACTTGAAGAGATGTACACGATTTTCTTTTTTTGAAATAGAAGAAAGTAGAAGAAGAGGAAAGAGAAAAAAAATCAGAGTAAGGTGCAAATGTGTATGTAATCCAAGACGAGGAAATGAAACTGGTTTGCCAGCTAAATCAGAAAGAACAAAAGAACAATCTCTTGTGACAGGAGAGAACAAGAGTTTGGATCAAGGACGGTGAAGATATTTGTAACAAGAAAGGAAGAGAATGCCACAGATGTCACTCATCAAATAAAAGATCCGTAATTGGGCAAAACACATTTGAAAGCATGAGCAGGAGTAAGAAGAACATCCTCAAAAATTATGCAAGGAGAACATAAATGAGAATAACAAAAAAGACAAGATAAACACTATTGGTCAGAGATCATTAAACACTTCCCCAATAAAAGTGACACACTGTGCACACAACCCCCAGCGGGCAATCATAGAGAAAAGCTGGAGTGGACTCAGAGAGGAAAAACTATCCCAAGACTGCTAACATCATTTCTAATACCTCATGCATCAGCAATAAACTCCAACAAACAAGAAACTTTAAAACCGCAATCCGTGTGGCGCAGTGGATAGCTCTGTTGCCTCCCAGCAAGAAGGTCGCAGGTTCAAGTTGCTATGTGGAGTTTGCATGTGGCATGCAAGCGTAAGGAGCAGAGTGACGATGGAGAAAAAGAAAAAGTTCTATGTCCATTTGTCCACCAGGTGGCTCTGTAACCATGTGTTTGCATACGTATTCAGGAGCCCCTCCCCATCACAGGTTTGGAACAGATTAGATAATCTCCAGATAAGCGCTATAGGTCCTAGCCTCACAGAGTTCATGATATAGATTCATCAACTTGTTCTGTATGTTTAAAAAGTGGAATGAAGGTCAGCGATGTGTCATTAGTATATATTAAAGTAAGAACAGGTAACTTCCTGTTACCACTGGGGGGGTTCCATTAGTAAAGTAGTAGTTGGACACTCAGGGTGGAGCCATCGTCACATCCAGTAACTTTGAAGCTGATTGGATAAAGGACATGGCATGACAGCCGTTCATATCAGATAGCAAGTTCCAAAACAATAACCAAAAAAAAAAAAGTTGGACTAAGCAAAAAGCTTTTTAAAACTTTAATTCAAACATGCCTTGAGCATATATTGACAAAGTGTGAGGTTGATATGACAAAATCTCTAGGACGAGTAGGTGCGAGATGTTTTTCTTTTGGCGAAACCTCAATTCAATTCAAGATGGCTGACTTCTTGTTGGTATTTCACCATGATGTTAAGAGGTGTTTTTGTGCATCTTGGCATGATAAAGGTGTGCTAAATTTGGAGAGTTTTGGGGTATGGGCAGGTCCCCAAACAGGCAATTCATTTTGACTAAGAAGAAGAAGAAGAAAAAGTCATGTGAGACCGACAGAATCAAAGCAGAAGGTAACTGGTCAGCCGTGCTTTTCATGAAAGAAAATTAATAACATCCAAAAGCGGCACATTAACAATTAACTATAAAAGATTTGTAAGCTCCAAACTATTTTAATACCTGTCTTCCAAATTATTTTTCATTAATTATTATTATTTCTAACAGCATAATAGTCTCTTTATGGAAACTCGCGGCTTCCAAGAAACCAGAGCTTTACAGTATTTACTGTACCTTCTAATCATCTAGATACTGTAAGCATTTCAAATGTCAAAAAATTCCCCCCTCACTTTCTCTTTGCCAATAATCTAATTCACAGTCAACTTTTTTGTCTATTAAGAAGATTAGGATTTCATGGGAGGGAAAAAAAAGATTATGGAAATCTGTGAAAACAGAACTCAAAGAAGAAGAAACATCCTGGCAGGAAGCTCTGATTACACTGAGGATGCCAAAGGAGCTCATGTTGCTCAGCCACCTGTGTGGTTTACAGGACGCCGCAGCTCACATGAAGTTACAGATGAGGGGATGGGGATTGAGAAAGGCTGATATGATTGAACCAGGGAACAAATTATGCGCATGTCGATTCTTACTAATACTGAATCATAGACACTAATCAAAGTGGATATTTGACTTCCCAAATGCTAACAAACTTGGTGGTGAGTCAACATGCCCGATGAGGAGCAGCCAGGGAGTTCCTGAATGCTGGAATACATTTAATTTGGGGTTCGACCCAATTGAAACTTCAGCGTGTTTGACAGTTCAGGTTTGTTTAGTGGCGTTTTCCTACTTTCCGTTTTGCTATGGAAATACAGTGTTTCTATATGGACTCTGTGCTTACTCTGCAGCAATCATGCCCAAAACAAATGACCTGTATGTACCTTATTTGAGAAACGCACAGTAGTGGTAATATTATGCAAGAGCAAATCATTCCATTCATAGCCTGATTCAAACGACAAAAAAGAGCTTTCACTCACTTATTCCCTTCCACTCCCTAAAACAATTCAGACCTTTGGCAGACCTTTAAAATCCACTTTTATCAATGTGTTTATTGTTGCTTAATTGTTTGTGATGAACCTGAATATGGTGGATTTGCTATTTTTATATGGGTAGGGCAATTATTCCATGCTTTGACGCTAATTGTTACAATGTGAAATGCATAAATATCCATGCACAGCCGGCTGTCAGGAAGGGATGAAGTCATTGCTCCCTGGCCAGCCTCTGACAGGATAATGGAAGCACTATAGACCAGAGACGGAACCAGCCCGTGCACCGCAGCCAGGCCTCTGGCAGCGACACAGCATGAACGAGCTCAATGAGCTGTGCAAACACAGGGCATGAGTACAAACATACTGTAAGCTTATAGTGATGCTGCGTTCCTCCTGGAGGCCCATTTTGGAAGCAAAGTTTTTGCGATTTTCACAATTCTGTGATCGATTTGTCCTGGGAAATTGAACAGGGCAGTGGGAATGAAACTAAATTTGCTACTATTCAGAAATTATCATGTATTATATTATTAATTCATTTTACTTGATTTATTTAACTTTTGCTTTTTGCTCAGCTAATCGTTGCCGTAGCCACACAGACACCCCCCCCCCCCCCCCATCCCCCTTGACAAAGCATGAATGGTTTGTTTGGCATCAAATAATCTATAAAAACATGAAACATGACAGTTTTTTCCCCAGTTTGTCCTCCATAACATTACCAGTCACTCATGAGTCATCATCAAGTGTCTTTCATTTTTCTTTCCCGAACACTGCTGTTTTTCTTTCACAAGGCGGCTAAGGACTCACGGTAAACAGCTACCCAAGCCTTGTTATTATTGTTTAACCACAAATAAACTCAATCTTGGCATTTGACTTGAAGCTCCCTCTGCTGCATGCATGTTTAGTCCATCACCCACGTCACTTTGAAGAAAATTGTTTCCACCTGACCCTCCAGCAGCTAACTTCAAGAGTACTTTGTGGAAATAAGGCATTAAGAAATCCCTGTGGTATCAATTAACTCCAGAGTGGATAATTAGCAGAGCAGTGTGTTTGAATAGAACATTGTCTCTTCTGTGTAAGACTGTAAAAGAGTTTCAGTCGCCTACAGGTATCAACCGCAGCAGCGTTCAATTCAGACTTTAAGCTCATTCCTACACCAGCCAGGGGTGAAGAGGGAAACCTCCACATAGCCATGGACTTCCTAATCTCTCATCAACACCAAATCCAGCTCAGACATGACCACAGCTGGGTGGATTTCCTCCACTGCCACTGAACAATGTCCTCACTGTGACCAGAGACTGAAGGAGAGATATTTTTTTGTCTTTTCTTAGTTTTGCCCCTTTTTTTTTTTTTTAGGAAGGGGGGGTTGTAGTTTCTTTGCATTTTTATTTGAATCATTTGGTAAAAAATGCATTGCTGTCATACAAATTTGAATTATTACCTTCTTAATTTCTATTACACCATTTGGCAGAAAAATTGTTGAATAAGCAGAATAAGTGACGTTGTGACTTGTCTGTCCTTATCTGAATTCAAACTAACCGACAAACTCAGATGACTCTTACTTTGGAAAATGAGTCATGACTGAACTTATGGCTCTTTAATCCATTTGCCTGCTCACCCCCTCATTATCAGACATACACAGACACAGCAGGTGCTGTTATTGCCTGCTGATTGCATGGCCAAGAGGAAACGTGTGCATGTATGTTCTAACATGTGCACTTCTATGTAGGAGGGCAGGAAAGTGTGCTGCGATCCTTTCTGGTCTCTATCCATACTTCAGTCACCTGTGGGGCAGAACAGCTCCAGCTGAGCCTTACACTCCATCAAAGCTTCTGCAACTATATTACCTACAATCAAACCTAATATTCTGCACGCTATGACAATAGAAAATATTACACTTCAACATCCAAAAAAAAAGAAATGGCAAAAAAAGAAAACAAAACATGTCCTTTTAATATCACACCATATGTCCTGCAGAAGTCCACAAATCTAGAACCACACATGCAAACTGCTCTTTTTTGGCATTTCAGTATCTTTGAATTTGGCATTTTTCACCATGCAACACATTTTTTTTTATAGATAATCACTAAAATATAAACAGAAATAACTTCCTCTGCTAGAAGCAAAACTCGCCACCATCAAAATGTCCTTAGCGACAGCGATAAAATGCCTCTAACTTATGAATAACTTAATTTCAAAACTCAGTATGACGCACACTCTCAGCGAAGCTCAAGTACCCACAACTCATGCCAAGAACCGATCTGGTACAACTAGAGGTGTAATATATTCCTTACGTTTTGCCCAACTGCCCAAAAACGCTAAAAGCATCTAGACAGATTTATTACTGAGCACCTGAATCATGTCAGAGGGGAAGTCAGGCATCAATCTCTGTTGAGCAGAGTTTACAATGTCAATCGACTAAAGAGCAAACCCCAAACCCCTGCAGGATATACACCGTGCCCGGACCTGCCAGGGGATGAGGACAAAGAAAGAGAGAGTTATACCGTTTACATAGAGATTCCATGTGTGAGTGTTAAATCCAGTAATGGAAATATATACACTACTCACGTTAGGGATATTGTTGACCCCAACATGGATGGCACATTGTACATAGTGAGATCATTAAAACACCAGATGTCTATCACCCCAATGCAATTGCCTCCCTATCCTAAAAATGTCTGAAGTGAAAAAATTACTGTATGAATAAAATCCACCGAGTCTCTCACGATATCTCTAACTTACTGTGAGTAGTGTATGTTTGTATATTGTACATTGATGTTGAGGAAAAACAAGAATGGCCTCTCTCTTTCCATGTTTATGAAATCCATTAGAAGACACCTTAAAATGTACTCTAAAATTCAGGAAGAAAGAGAAGGATTTGAATCCTCATCGCCCGTATGAACAATTTCTATGCCTGTGAGGGTTTAGAGAAGAGAGGAGAGACCATTCAGGTGACTCGAGAGTGAACGAGCCTGAGGATCCAGACAGCCGAGACCATTTATATGGAGCTAAACTCTGCCACTTGAACCGTAATTAAGACATAACCGGGTCACAGCCGAGGTTAGTGAGGTGTGAAAATCCATCATATACCGAAACAGGCTGCTGGAGCCAGAGCCACCCTTTCTACTGAAAAGGTGAAGGTGAAAGGTTTGTAAAAAGGCTGGGAGTGCTTTGCAAGTTGGGGAAGACCAGTTGGGTTTTGTGATGAAATTAGAAAAATAAAACAAAATAGAGCAATTCAGTCCTCCTAAACACTTACGCTTTGGTGCCACAGATGGTGCCTCTGTACCAGTTCCTACATGTGCTGAAGTATGTCTTGGACCAGCCGTGGCCCTGGACCTCCTGCAGAGCGCACACATTGGGTCTGTGAGAGGAGGAGAGGTGGTGGTAGTGGTGGTGGTGGTGGGGGGGAAAGAAATTAAGAAGCAAGTTGAAGCAGGAGGAAGGGCAGGAGGGAGTGAACACAGGAGCGAATGAGGGTGGAGGAGGGGAGGCCGAGGATGACAGGTAAAGGGATAGAAAGGGGGATGAGGAATGAAACAATATGAAAAAGGCAGTATGAAAAAGGGAGTGGTGCATGCAGATAAAACAAAAAAATGTCAGTGATATATTCCAATGATACAGAACAGTGTAACTTAATCAGTTTATTATTACAGAACCAATAATATGATGCTTAAAATTAAATATATTATTTTTTTTATAAATGTGTTTTATAAAACCCTATTTTCAGCAATAAATGAAGCAGGAAATCTAGTCAGTCAATTAAATCTCCATGGCTGATACCAAATTAGACATTAACTGCAGCAGAAGAGCAAAGTGAGAGACGATATTGAATTTTCCATTATGGCTTAAATCAATATTCTCATTAATATGGCTGACCTGTTTCTACCAGTCTATGTAATTTAGAAGCACTTTAGAACATAATACAAACATATGCGCTACATATCTGTCAAATTGTCACCAGTTATGCAATCTAGCAATCTATACTCTTATGTCTGCCTATAAAAGTCATTTTCTTATGGATGAAAAAATGAAATAAAGCACCTTCCTCCCCTCTCCTCCCTCTGTCTCCCACAGACTCCTTACCCTTTGGTCCTGGCCCGAATGCGACTGTGGGTGACTATCTTGTCATAAGCTGAAGAATCCACACTCCCTAGACAGCATAGTGCCACCAGCACTAAGGTCAACACTAGCAGCTGATGCATCCTGGGGAGTTATCAGTCCTCTGTTCTGCAAAAGGGCACAAACACACTCCTCTTGTCTTTTAAACACACGCACACTCGCAAAGCACGCACCCCCCCAATAAATACACAGGGGATATGGGAGCGTGCATGAGAGAAGGAGCTTTTATACCAACAAATCTCTCCCTCTCTAACACACACCCATACACACCCACCACTCTTTCACTCCCTCACTTTCCTACGATTACTAGTCGTGCTCACACCCTTCACTTTAGTGAAAATCCTCCCTCCAGCTCGGACCTAAGCATGAGCTTATTGTCTCCCCCTCCTTCACGTTTGTTTTTTTCTCACACACATTTCTGGTAAGTTTCTTTACCACCATCCCACCCCAGAGCACCAAGGAAGCCCTAAAACTCAAACTTTTACACAGCTCAACATGCTGTGATAACCGATCTGTTTTCTAACTGTGGACTGTCATTCATATCTATAAAATATACATATATAATATTGTGTCCATATAATACAGAGGTTTTGACATTTTTCTTGTGTATTTTGAGAATGGAAATGTAAATAAAGGGAAAGTTATGATGTGTATCAATGTGATAATATTTCACATTGAGGTTGTGAGCAGCAGTAAAATATATCTTTTGGCAGCAAACTGTGCAAATTGATTGAGAGGTTTTTAACAGGTTTAAAATCTGGAACTTAAAGATCCGTGGTAATGAATCTGCTTGGATGAAAGGTTTACACCCTGTTTGACAGAAACCTGGCTGGCATTTTTATTTTCATCGTCCATCCCCTGGGATAGGGCTTCTCCTACGCATTATTTTTACATCACGGAGCCATGCGCCAGGCCTTTTCCTCCGCTGAACTCCCATCTGTGCCGCAGCCCCTCCTTTCCATCTGTCTTTTCCGCTGTCATGTTCATCCTTCATCGGATCAACTCATCCCTGGTTTCAGCTTTTCCTAAAAGCTGTCCCCCCCCTTCTCCCAACATCCAAGTCATCTGATACGGCTTCAAAGAGAAAATCCATTTTTTAAACATGCTCAGTCTTGAATACCTACACAGGTATTCTTCTGAACATGTTGGTCAACACTCAGAGCTCCATCTTTCAGTTTGCACCACACAGAGAGTGGGTAGGCAGGTATCAGTTTGTCTTGCTTGGAAAATGCTGGAGATAAAAAATAAATCAGAATCAGATTATTATTATCAGTATTAAAAATTATATCTAACTAGTTTCTGATCAGCAGAATGAGGGATTGCTTTGATTTGAATTATTAACTGAAAGAAAATCCCATTTATTTTATTATATTAGTTCACACTACATCCCAGATTGACTCACTCTCTTTGTGCCCGAATATGAGCTGTCTGATCCCAGAGAGGGGCAGCAGTGCTGCCTCCTCCCTCTGGAGCCAAATTCCTGCCTGATGTTATCTTAGCACATGATCAGAAAACAAACAAGACAACAAAACAAAAAACAAAATTGCCCATCCTGCAATTTACAGCCATTTAGACCTCACAAACTGTTCACTCCCCTGCTCGAGGCTTATCAAAGATCTCCACTAACACAAAACTGCACATGCAGCCACACGAACTCATAAACATAGACACCTACTTGATAGATGATCACATGGATTAGGTTATTTTTTTGTTTTTATTGTCAGCTTCCCAACCTCTAAATAAATCTCAAAGAGGAAATTGAATCCTTTTGGGCCTGGTGTGTCTTTTTTTCTGAAGCTCCTATCTATCATGCAGCAGAAGCATGGATGTATTATACAGTCTTGTAGTATAAGGTCTACTGTACATCCCTGAAGGATAGTGGCAGAGCAGGAACTCTATCCTATAAGACATCTCCCCTTAGTGGTAAGGACTTGTCAGTACAGGCATGTACAATAACAGTCTGAGTTTTTAGAACGGAATAAACTCATACAACAAAAGGGAAAAAAAAACTAGTTTCTATTGACTAGAGAATATTTATTAAAATAAGTAAAAAGTTCCCTTTGATGTTACTAACAATGAATGAGAAGAAACACCATTTTCATTAGTTTAATATTTACTACCCCTAAAATGTATGAAATCTTCCAAGTCTTTCACGATATCCCTAACTTATAGTGAGTACTGTAAATTCTTGTGTATTTTTTGGTGACAAGATCAAAAAAGGAAAGAAAAACATTAGGTTACTGATAAAGTTAGAATATTATAAGGCAATTTAATGTGCATGTATGTTCATTTCTGTATGTGTGTGTCTGTACAGTGTGTCTCCATGTTAACAATTGAATATGATTGTATAATATTATGACGTTAATGGCTTATGTAAAGCACCTTGTTGAAATGTGCTACACCAAACTAAATTCGCCTTGCCCGAATTATTTAATAAATTATTCTAATTTATTAATACATGTAAAATGTGTCAGCGCTTGTGTCTGTTTGCATGTTAATTCATGCATTTGCTGCAACTTGTTAACATACTACTGCTAATAGTAGTATGCTAATAGTAATGCATTGATCCATCACATGTTCGAATAATTGCATTTAGTTTATGGGGAGTCTAACAGATATCACATAAGTGTTACATGGAAACCAGGAGAGTCAGGAGTTAGTTCAGTTATGTCTGAAAGTCACGCAATAATGATTGAATATGTAGCTTTAATAGTTAATAAAAGACTATGAATATGCAAATATTCGGTCACTTCACAAACTTAACTGCATTTGCAAACTGGATCAGGACTGGTTTCCAACCTACTTGTGATGTCACGAATTGTGCTTGTACTCGGATTTAAGTTGAGCACAGGTGAACTTTCCCCTTTTAGCAGATGCACGTGTAAAATAGTCTTCTAGTGTCAAACTCTGCTCATTCTATCATTCTGCACAGCGAAGCTCAAACATTCAACTAAAGGACCAATAAGCAAGCTGTTGGATGATCCATCACAACCCCAGGAGCATTTCTGCTACAGTCTTTTGATCAGGCATGGAACAAAGTTTCATCATCTGTTCAATATTTCATCACTTTTTGAGCCAATGAGAAGCAAAAAAGAAAGTAACAAAATGCAGCCAAAAAAAAAAATGTCCAGTAAAATCAAAAATATCCCATCGAGGGGGGAACACTCAGGACAGTTGATGCAATTTTGCTTTCATACATCAGCTTTTGAAACTATGACAGGCTTCTTTTCTAAAATAGGACTATTATGACGCTGTTTGAACGTGACATTTCTACAGATACTGTGAGTCTTTGAGAACTGTTTGACTACTGTACATGCATTGAACATCTCTCTCTCTCTCTCTCTCTCTCTCTCTCCCTCTCACACACACACACACACACACACACACACACACACACACACACACACACACACACACACACACACACACACACACACACACACAGCAAATGTCTCCCTGCTCCCAGATGCATTTGAGTCTAGTGTAATAAAGAGTTTTCTGAGGTGGTGTAACTGCTTGCTGAAGAGGTGGAAATGTACTCAGAGTCCTCTTCATTGTGTGGTTTTGCTGTAGGAATGTTAGAGATAATGGAAGATAATGGAAGGACGTTTCAGCTGTTAATGGATCGATGGCTTGTTGGAGCACGAAGGGTAAAGTTTCCTGAAAGGTTTCCAAAATACCTGTCTCACTCCATTAATGCACTTATTGTAAGATGTAATATGCTAGCTTTACTCCAAAAAATATGCAAACTCATTGCTTTAAAATAATTGAGTTAAGTAAAAGAAACTTGTCAGTTCTGACACTACAGTACTTACAATGACTTTGTTATCATCACTCAATTTGAAAAAAAATACTGCAAAATGAATGTCATCTGCATTTAGTTTATTTCAAACATGCACAGAATTAACAGCCTGCACATATAGTGCTCACAGCTTTTGATAGATTATGTGATGGCTACACTATCCAACATATCACACATCTTTTTGCACATTTAATACTTGCATGACAAGAATGCACTATTGTAAAACCACTGAACAGGTCTGAGTTATCAATTGAACAATAAAATGATGGTTTTCACTTCACTCAAACAGCTCAAAATGCTGTTTAATAAAAGCATCAAACATTTCTTCTCTTCCATAAGAACATTATCAATATGCAGATTTAGTGTGAATCTTAACACACACAATTTATGCTGGATTCCTGGTATTTGCTGGCCACATTATACAACATGTCACACTTCTTTTCACAAAACACCCTGCATCACAAGATGGCACTGTGTCTACCACCAGTGTAGAAAATACTGAGCACATTTGAGAATCAGCTTTATAGAACTCTACAACTGAAGGCCAAGATGAGGTTTGACCTGTTAGATCAATCTGAAATGAAAGAAAATAGGAAAAGGATTGGCACATATAATTGTAGCCTGCGAAATAAACAGAAAGAGAGAGAGGAAAGCTTCACCATGAGGCAGATGTTGATTCTGTATGGAAAACGAGGAAATACAACACAAGGAAGTGTGGACAGGTTAAAAACATGCAGGATCCTTATTTGGCTCCACAGTTGTGTTGTGTAAAAGAAGCTGCCCTCTAAATGATAGCTTGGAATCTGTTCATGTTGTTGATGGTTCCCCACCTGACCTTATGCATGATCTTATCATAGGCATTGTTCCAGGTCAATTAGACTAATATCAAATGGATACTTTTCTGTTGAAACCCGCAATCAGGCTATTAAGCAGTTTCACTATAAGTTTTGAGACAAAACAAACCAACCTCAACTTCTCGGAAAAACCTTTTCCACCAAGGCAACAGCTGGAGGAAATGCTCATGAAAACTGGGCACGACACAGACTTCTGCCACTGATGATTGGTGATCACTTCCCTGTGGGGATGAAACATTGGAAATTTTGTTGAACCAAAAAAGATTTAATGGAAATTTTGGTGTCTGCATATTCGCAGAGGAGTCTTTGTACTTGTTTGACTGGGAAATTGCTGATCATAGAGATTTATTTCAGAAGGTGTTCCCAAACAAGAAATTGTCCCAAAGCACCACAACGACCACTATCCTAAACTGATGAAAAAATTATCTGATGTATGGACAATGCGCTTCGAAGGAAAACAAAGTTTTTCAAAGATGTTCTGCGTCACACTCACATTTTCAACAACATTGTTCTTATATTATCTGACATTAGAAAATGATTGTATGACATTTAGATACTAACTCATCCTTCAAGCCATCTGTTGAAAACAACAAAGTCCAGTCTGTAATGGTTGCTTCATGATGTAGTGAGGAGATGTAATTGTAGCTTGAGAATAACCAGAGCAAGTATAAGAGAGAGAATCTCCACCTTGGATCAGGATGAGCCAGTAGAAGAAGCACTAATCTAGATGTGTCCACTGCAGGGGAAATGAAGGCCAGGTTGCTAATTTCACTGACATTTGGTGATTTTACAACTTTATTCTATGCTTGACAAGTCGTGGATTGTAAGATGTCCTTGCATCTCCAAGCTAACATCTCAGAAAATACGCCATCTCCCCCACCTCTAGACATGGTAACATTAGCAATGCTACACAAATCATTTAACCCCCAATCTCTGGTTTATGATAGCTAAAACTACACAGACACAGGTTGTAATATCGTACACGATAGATAATGTTATCCATCGCTCTATCGATCGTTTTCTTGCTGGTGTCATTGAAAACAAATGATTTGACTGCGAGGATGGTTTTGCGCTGGCGGAAAAGGGAACTGACTTGTATCGTTCCATTTTTAGTCAAGCATGTACTTACCAGATCGATGTTCCAAGCAGCAGCAGAATGATAAATTGGAGACAATTGGAATAATCACCTTTGCAGCTGTGTCCAAGTCCAACTTGCCAAGTCCAGCCAGGTGCCAAGAGGCAGGTGGTTGTCCTTGGTTTGTACAGTGCACATGTGCTAACTCTGAAATATTTGGGGGAGGGGATGCAGTGGCACATTGTAGCACTGCTAGCTATGCTCATGACTGCCAGTTCTGTTTAGATCCATCGTTTTGAATTGAATTTATGATGAAACTACAGATTATATATTTGTTTGCTGAAAACAATGAAGTTGTTCCAATAATGTTATGTAAAGGACAAGAAAAGAAATAAAGTGAATTAGAGGGGCATTTACCTCTGATGTGGAAGAATAGAAAGGTAGAAATATAAAATAACTTGAAGTGTCAACACTAATATGTAGGGTGTTTTTTTAAGTATGAGAGTGAATGCACATACTTAAAAAACACCCTCATACTTAAAAGTAAAAGTAAACCTCAACCTCAAAGCAAAAGTAAAATGAGTGTTAGTAACATGTTAAGTATATGTATTAAATGAACTTAAATGAGTGAGTACCTTTTATTAACGCCAATGTTTAGATTGAGAGTGTAGACCAGTGTTGTCTGGGTATTTCCTTTCAAAAACATATATGTAAAGTAAAACATTCTTCTGTTTTTTAAACTCTTTTGAAGTGATAATTAAATTAACCATTCAATGCACTGGATAGTACAGAAGAGACTACCGTATTTTCCCGACTATAAGTCGCTCTGGAGTACAAGTTGCACCAGCCATAAAATGCATAATAAAGAAGGAAAATACATATATAAGTGACACTGGAGTATAAGTCGCATTTTGGGGGGAAATTTATTAGATAAATCCAACACCAAGAACAGACGTGTCATTTAAAATTGAAATGATGAACAATTTAAAATAAAAATAGAGACAACAACAGGTTGAACGGTGCTGACATTACATAACACAACTGAGAATGTGCCTGGTATGTTAACAGAACATTAAGAGCTATTCCAATAACTATAGCATCAATAACATGCTAAGAATTTACCAAAACCATCCGTGTCACTCCAAATACCCGTTAACTAAAATCCAATGAAATCTTCATCCTCAGTGTCACTTTTCATCAACTCCTCTAACTCTGGAGGTAGAAGATGCAGCACTTCCTCTTCTACGTCGCGACATCAGACGTCATATTTTACTACTTGCAGCTTGTAATCTGCAGAATATGATTTTCTTTTCGGTGCCGTTTTTGTTAAGCCCTCCTCAGTTGTTTTTAAAAGTTACCGCTAATGTTGAAATTATCAACACAAGCCTAGAGTGCCCTGTTGTGGTTTAGTGTGAAAATAACGTGAAATGATATACCGATAATAATGTGTTAATAATTTCACACATAAGTCGCTCCGGAGTATAAAATGCACCCCCGGCCAAACTGACTTATAGTCCAGAAAATACGGTATTTTAATTACAAAAAGAAAGTTTCTAAACAGTCAAAGAACTTATGAAAAAAGCTATATCATGCAAATAGACACTTTCATTTTTTTTTTTACTTTTTTTTTATTTTAGATAAGGTCTAGGGGCCACTTTTTCTGTTTTCCAAGTGGAAATCAGCCAATCAGGAGAGAAGCTCATGAATATTTATGAGAAGGACTAAAAGAATGTCCTGTTCTTTCTGGAGCTCCAGTGAGGCGCTTGAGAGAGCTCTGTAAAACTATGCTGAGTTGAATTTTTCTACTTTAAATTGCAAATATATCATGGTAGGGGTATCACAACTTCAAATAATATACAGAGAAGTGCATAATACAGGACCTTTAAATATTTAAATAATGTATAATCTCTCGGAATACAGGATTTGTGTTAAAATATGGGCAGAAGTAAAATGATTTCTGAATGTTTTTCCTTTTCCATAACCATTTACCCTGAAGCTCTTCATCATGCCATCATTTTCAATTTGTAGTCCCAGGAGTGGAGTTCCAGGGTTTTTAATGAAATCCCAGGTCCAAATAAGAATACACATGTGAAACAGCAGGTTAAATCCAGACAAAAAGACAGCCCTGTATTTCCTGGGGCAACTGGCAAATATGGTTTTGAACTGAATTTATTTTAATAAAATAAAACATAATAAGCCAATAATATCAGCAACTATTTCAGTTTGTGTCTGTCTGTAATCTGCATTGAATAAAAGAAAAAGCCATTAGAGTGTATTTTTTTCGGTTTATTTTTCGGTTTTATTCTCTACAGCATTCATTCAACCTAACATGACATCTAAAGGTACCATTTAAAAACAGCACATTCATTCAAAATAACAACTTTATTTTCTGCTGGAGTGATAAACCATGTAATATGTAGTTTTAAATAGTTGCTTCCTTTATTGTGTATATGTCCCACAATGCTTTGACTGCCAGTCGTCCTTCGGTACCTACGAGAATACTTATCATTAACTGCAAGTGTCAAATGTACAGTTTACAAGAATCACAATCCCAGGTTTTTGCATAGAAAAACATTGACAGAATTGTTGTTGCATGATCTGAGCTTTGCACATCTTTGAGATATTGTATGCCGGTGTAAACTGTGTAAAGTGCAGAAACGGACAGCAGTAAGGCAGAGGTTTGAGACTAGCATGGAATACATCTATTGCTCTAGTGAGATGAGGATGTATATATGTGTGTGTGTGTGTGTGTGTGTGTGTGTGTGTGGAGGTGGGGGGGGTATTAAGTGGTGTACAGCTAAACGGGAAAGGAATAGAGGTAGAGAGAGATTGATGAAGGACAGAGTATATGCCAGTGAACGACAGATAAGTCGATAAAAAAAGAAGGAAATTACAAGTTTTCAGAAAATAATTATTTTTCCAATCTTCTGTCAGGAGGAGATAAGATGAAATGACTTTATCCTAAGATCTAAATCCTTGTGATGCTCACACAGCGCACAGAGCTCCGTTCACCTTTGCTTCATCCCCACCGCTGATAAAACACCTTTAAAAACACTCAAAACCAAAGGCCTCCCTGAGTCTCCAAAGATCAAACCTGATCATTAGTTTAGTAATAATTGGAAAAGTTAGACTCTTTGCAAAACAAACAATAACACTTACATTTCCGACAATGCTATTGTCACTTGAAGCTCACATTGATTGTCAGTCTCTCTGTCCTCGGTCTAGCATTGACTTGGCCTGTTATGATCAGGTGTCGTCACAGCTTACGCATCTTTGGAAGCTGCAGAAAAACACCCGTCAGCTAGTGAGTCACTGCAGGATTCGTCCTCTTTGTCTTTTTCTCCACCATCCTGCTCGGTTTTGTCACTCGGGGCTTCGTTCGCTGTCGCCTCTTCCTTCTTTTCTATTTCCAGGAGTTCTTTGTCATCCTCACTCCTTGCCGTGTGGTCCTTGTCCTCCTCCTCCTCCCCTTCTCCGTCCGAGCCTCCGTATTCCCCGGCTTCCTCCGACAAAGAGTAGATCTTTCTAGAAATCTCTGATGTGGCTTCGTTGCCGCCCCGGTGGCGTTTCTGGAACAAGCTGAAGTCAGTGATGTCTTTGGGGAAGTTCTTTCTCTGCCCCGACTTTTCGCCGGCCCCTTCGTCAGAGACCTGTGCCCAGAGTCCGTTGGGTAGACCGTTGGAGTCTTCTGGCGGCCTAGGCGGGGCTCTGGGACTGCACTTCTTGAGGATTGACGTCGCAACCTTG
This sequence comes from Lepturacanthus savala, assembly GCA_030544235.1. Taxonomy (NCBI): domain Eukaryota; kingdom Metazoa; phylum Chordata; class Actinopteri; order Scombriformes; family Trichiuridae; genus Lepturacanthus; species Lepturacanthus savala. The sequence goes on along the minus strand of CM060479.1, from coordinate 24,681,332 downwards.
AATCGGTTGAGTTTGCTTTTCACCTGGCTGCTCGGCGGACAGGGAGAGACCTTGAGCGAGGCGTTGGGGTAAGCAAGCGTGGATTCCACTGAGCTGCCGCTGGCCTTTCCTCCCCCCTGTAGTGTGGGGTTTCCTGTCTTCACCAGGCCCATGACTTCATAACGAAAGCTGGAGATGTCTTGCTTCAGCTCCTGAGAGAGCACAGCGGAAAGTGAGCGCCCCTGGTAAATTAACTAAGGCTTTTCATTTCGCTATTAGTGCCAGTATCTGCTTGCAGAATTTTAATTCAATTTCAAGTCAGTTAATACTAAGCATTTTTTTTTACAAAGCATACAAGAACAATATAATACAGCAGCTATTCATTTCAATTCATTTCTTTGAAACATTCCATTCACAGCTGGCTAACAACCAATAATAGGCTTTATGCTTCATAATGTTGGCCAGTTTACAGTATCTCAGTATCATACACGTTATGTATATGTTGATTTTTAAGAATACTTAATTAAGGATTTATACTATACTGGGCCAGATTTTTGTAACTTATTTTTTTGGTAACTTAGTGGCAGCAGAAACAAACTGCAAACAAAAACCTGATATATAGGGTCATCACCTTTTAATCCAACAAGTCAACAACAGGCCAAAAGTTTTCTTTATTTTCATGACTATTTATATTGTAGATTCTCACTGAAGGCATCCAAACTATACAGAAAACAAGTTGAATGCACCTTATTTTAGCTCTGGTTTTGGTCTCAACCAACTCAACCAGGAAAATATGTGTTTTTTAACAGTTCAATGCTAGACTATGTTCACTGGCCGGTCATTCTGTCTGTCTGGTGTGGAGCTGATAAAATACAGTGGGTTTTTATAACTTTTTCAAAGAAAAACACCTCCTGTGACTAAAAACACACTATGACAGCATAGAGAGTGAAGCTAAAGGAGGAAAGTGATGTCCTGAAAACCAATAGAACAAACAATTAGCTTAAAGAAGCTACAAAGTCTGTCGGTTCATCACTATGAGCATGTCCATTTTATTTTTTTTATTTTTTTAATTCACATGCAATCCATTGTTAATATAGAAATACTGGTCATAGCAGATTTAAGTCATACTATTTCTCTGTAGAAATCAAACCTACCTTAAAGTTCTCTTCTGTCAGACCTTCCTCTGTCTTGGCATCTCTGATCATGGCAGCCACATAACGTTTCACCAAGTTCCTCAGTACCTCCTACAACAGTAGAAATCAAACAAGAACAATTATTATTGCACTGATCTTACTTAATTCCTCTTCTAATCCTCCTATAATTTGTTCATTCTTTCTTTTTTTTTTTTAACCAAAACAAGGTTTAGACTGAAGCCTTAGCTTATTTTGTCTTCTCTTAATATAAATTCAGTTTCATCAAACCCCAGTATCTTGGTTAATGTGTCGGTAGAAGTGATTTGTTTTATAACAAAGACATTTTATCTTTTTTGAACACAATAATCTATTTTAGAATAAAAGTGTCACCTCAATACAAAATCTATAGTCAATCACACTCACACACACACACACACACACACACACACACACACACACACACACACACACACACACACACACACACACACACACACACACACACACACACACACACACACAAACTTTGAAAGAGATTACATTTACCTGGTACTGATGGTTCACCCTCACATTCTCTGCTGCTCTCCTCTGCAAGGTTCCATTATAGGAAAAGTGGGAAATGAGAAACATATTTTGTAAAAATACAAAGATTAGTACCCTTTTATATTCTAAACTTTGCAGTTTATGTGTCACTCTATGTCACAGTGTTGCATCACACAAAATGTAAAAAAAATCTGCTCTAAAATCCATCTGAAAAATGGATTCTACTCTTAGGGGCTGCAATTAACAATGATCTTCATTATTGATTAAAAGGCAATTATTTCCTTATGTAAAAATACACATGACTGTGTCTTGAAATAATTTTTCATCTAAAAAAATAAAATAAATCGTTAGATTTGAGAAGGAGACAATGTTCTAATTATATTATTTCTCTTAAAAGTAACTGAAATTTATTATCAAAATATCTACTTTATCAAACTATGCTGCACATTATATAGTTTCAACCCCTGACTTACCCCGAGTGTTCCAAAGGATTCAGTGTGCTTGGATCTTGTCCTCTTGCACACTTGTTTCTTAATCCAGCACATAAGGTACCAGAAGGATTTAGGGCTGGGGATGATGTTGAACGGTGCTGGCAGAGTGGCCCCTTCTTCAAAGTAACTCATCCACAACTTTGTCCTGGCAAACTTCCACTCAATGTCTGCATGATCCTGAAATCAAGATGTGGGCGCATTAGAAAAAAACTGAATTTGTGTTGCATAAACACACATTCATTTGGCTTTTTATTGTCTGCTCACAGCGATGTGCTGGTAGGAGTTGTTCATCATGGCTATGAGCATGTTGAGGAGGACCACCAGTGAGATGATGTTGTAGGTGCCAAACATGGTGGCGCCGACAAACTCTGTGAACTGATGGTCTGCGTCCACGTTAGTCACATACAGGCTGATCAGACCAAAAATAGACCAGAAGAGGGACTGAAGGGTCTCAAATAACCTGCAAGGGGGAAGATATACGTTGTGAAATTGTAAACTAAATAGCGATTGAAAGATCAAATTCTAATGAAAATAAATTCAGCTAAAACCTATTTTTTATTATCAGAACACATTTGAAAAGTCTTCACACATACTGCAACCAGTATTAATGATACTCTATACAGTATGTCCACTTTTCAATATTCCAATCAAATTTCTCCAAACCTTTTCTCCTGCCTGTATATACTTTATGGAAAGATGTCACAATACAGTTATTTGCCTTATTTGTGCAAAGAAACCAAAGACTGAAGCGTAGCATTGCCATAAATGCCCTCCCCCATACTACTCATGGTAAAGTGTGTCTTAAGAGTTTAAGATTCATGCAAACTCACGTGGAGAAAGCGTTATTCTGCTCCACACATCTGATGCCCTTGCATTTTCCCTTTTCATCTGAAGCCTTTGTCTCATAGTAGAAGTACAGCTGGTTCAGCCCATTAGCAAAGGCCAGCAGGACCTGGAGGATGACAGTGTGTGGTTAGAAGATGCAATTACTTAACCATGTGAATCTTTTTCTGCCTTGCTTGTGTGCAGTTATTTACCAAACAGTAGATGAAAAGGAACTTCAGAATGTCTAGAAGCATTCTCCCAAGAGAGATCTGCAGCGGCCCCAGATGAGAGTTGGCTGTGAAGAGCGAGATCAGGCGCAGGGAGCTGAAAATGTTGGCGATGGCAAACACTGCCTCAGCTACTAGTGTCGGGTGCCACATCTCCCACTGGTTCCTGGGTTTAGTGCCACTGTACTGAATAGGAGAAAGTGTGGGGAACAGATAAAGTGAGAACACATAATCCCCCATCCATTCTGGCACCGTTAATAGATTATCGGTTACCTTAGTGTAGGCTACAATCTTGAGGGAGATGGTGGCCAGGTATAGAGAGTTCATGACAAAGTCCATCAGGTTCCACCAGTCGTGGACATAATCTTGGAAACCGCCATCCCACATTTGCTTGATCTCTGCCCAGATGAATCCTAGAAGTGCAGAGATTGTCTGATCATGTGCTCAATCAATAACCTTAAACTATGGACATAGCGAATACCTTCTGATTAGCTGGCAGGAGTAGATAATTGGTTCCTCCAGTAAATAAATCCACAAATTCAACAAATACTGATGTAGTCTTTTGTTGTTAATTTTCTACTAACTTCTACTCACCCAGAACCCAGGGCAGGATCATCCACTCAACAGTGGTCGGTGCTGGGCCCTGCCTGTCCTGCCTGTCCTGCTCTGTGGTGACAATGTGCTGTGAGGCCAGGAGCAGCAGGAAGAGAAAGGTCAGGTAGGATGCAGTGTGGCATATGAACTTGATGAACGGCTTGCGGATGAAGTGGCCATAGCGACTCTTGGGGGCGATGAGGTAGCAGAGAGCAAACACGGGGTAGAGGAGGCCGATGAAGACGCAGGTGAAGAACTTCCCTGCCCACTGACGCCGTCTCCATCCGGGGAACTCGTCATACCAACGGGACGCCAAGAGTTGCTGGCAGTTTGGTTGTGCTACAAACTTAAATAATAAGAAAAGAGAGAGGAAGAGGTGTACTTTGCATCTGTCTGATCCTCTGCTCTAAGTTACAAACCGCAATGAAGTTCATAAAATCACATTGAGCATGAAAAGCTGATGAAATTTCTCGCTGGATCTTGAAAGCCATAGTGAATGAAGTAGTAGAGAACACCAAATATGGTGAAAATTGCAAGTGTTATACTTAACTAGTTTAGAAGTAACTTGTATGATAGACAACTATATGTTAGTGTAAAAAAACACAAATCAACTGATTCATTGAGTATGGAGTTCCCCAGGGTTCCATTTTGGGGCCACTTCTATTCCTTTTCTATATTAATAATCAAATTAATTCCTTATACATTCCACATAAAATATTGTTTCCCAAGGTTGTTTGTTTTGTAGAGAGACTGAGGTGTTTTCTATAATCTGTGCTAGTATTTGCCAGGGAACAGAGTGTACAGTGAGTTGGAGGGAAGAGGAAGATCTGAGGGATGAAGTAACAATGTGCAGGAGGTCAGGAGGTATGGAGGGGCAAATATATCTTCCTGAGATGTGTAGATATGATAGGACCTGCATCTGAAGCAGAACTCATTTGATGTCTCTTCCTCAGGACATGATGGATTAAACATTTTTTTCTGTGGGAAATATTTTGTCTTCTTTTCGTTTGCTTGATGTTTTGTGTTGCTGTATGATACATAACTTATGAGATGGCAAAAGTGAGAAAAGTGCCTCAGTCAAAGGAAATGAAGCTCCAGCAACAGCATCTTGGGAGAAGCACACTTACGAAATGTTGTGAAATATAATATTGAGCCACTACATCAGAGTCAAAGTATCGACTGGCACTGGTGGGTGCCAATTCACTAACTCTGCAGTCTTGTTACTATGGGAACCAGAGATCCCTATATGCATGTGAGTTGAAGTAGAACGGCTCATATTTCCATACATTAACTACAGTATTAAAACAAAACTTGGGATGAAATGTATACAGGGGAATAGACATGGATGAGGGGAGAAAAGGATTACCCTTATTTTTTCCAACTGAGAGACTTCTGAGCATAAACCTTATTAAAGACAAAACATGCACCCTCATTAAGATGTACCAAAATTCTGAAGCAGACCCACGGGTGCAGGCTAAGTCTTGTAAAGATGTACTTTTGCTCAGAAAATAATAAACAACGAAAATGTACCAACGTTGTAAATTCAGCAGCAGCTATGAATCATTTTGCTCTGACACTTTTCATGACAATTGTTTTATTAGCAGCTGCTTTTGGCGCATTTTTACTGCAAGTCAGAATATAATTCCTAGTGAATGACAGTAAACAAGAGGTACTTGAGATGTCTGATGCCTTAATCAGCATGATATATTAGACAGCAATGCTAAGAAGTTCTATTAAGCTAATTAATGGTATAATTAGGAAATGTATCCACACTAATTTCACAGTTGCGCTGTAATTAATAATAATTACTTTTGAAAAACAAATCTGTTATTTCATAAAGGAAATCTGTGGTCTGAGTTGAGTTTTATTTACGTATTTAATTTGTACTATTTTATATTACATAGAGAAAGATGAATATATATGAATCAGTTTAATTAACAAATTCTGTTTCATATATATAAAATGATTCCACCATGGAGCTGTAAAAGTCCTTTGTTATAAAAATAGTAAATATAAGTGGTCAGTGTTTTCCTCGGTGAGTACTGTATGTGGGTGTGACCTCTATTAACAGAAGCCATGGTGAACAAGCAGCTGATACAAATCATCAGAACACCATAACAAAATAAACACAAGAATGAAAAATGAAAATGAACTCACAAGAAAATTATATATCACATCCTGTTGCAACAATTATTAAACAAATGATTTACACACTAACAATAACAAATGCTTGTAAACTCATCATGTGCAGAACCTCCACAGAAAATTCCAATGCATATTTATCAATAATACCCATTTATACTCAACACAAAATTCATTGTCCTAGGGGCTTAATTGATTTATTTTTTTTATGAATGCAGATGGTGGAGCAGGGGTTAGTGCTGTTGCCTCAGAGGAAGAAGGTTGCAGGTTCAAGACCTCCTTGGTCCTGGGACCTTTCTGTGTGGAGTTTGCATGTTCTCCCCGTGTCTGTGTGGGTTTTTACCGGGTACTCCAGCTTCCTCCCACAGTCCAAAAACATGCTGAGGTTAATTGGAGACTCTAAATTGCCCGTAGGTGTGAGTGTGTGAGTGAATGGTGTGTGTGCCCCACGATTGGCTTGCGACCATCTGGGGTGTATCCCTGCCTCTCATCGTAATGCGCTGGGATAGGCTCCTAATTAGGAATAAGCAGGTATAGAAAATGACTGACTGACTGAATGCAGATTGCTATTATTGATGGATATGTATTGGAATTGTTCCACATATGTCTCAGTAATACTGATGAAAGCCCAGGGCTGAAAAGCGTCTGTTTCCTTCTGCTGCTGTGCATTATTAAAAGTGGTGCATTTGTTTGGCAGTGCTGATGACTCCATTTGCTATTTTTGTGTCTTGCGGGCTGGCTCCCATCATACTCTGAAGACATTTGAGTCAACCTACATGAAAAAAAATCTACTAATACAATACATTTTTAATCCCCCTCTTTGAATCTCTTTGACTGATTCAATGGTATTTACTACCATAAATTGCCAAATAATATCTAGCTTTCAATAAGCGTCAGGTCCCCTTCAAAAGCTGGGTGCATATTTTTAAAAATTACCACTTATGCTATATGTTTCTCTTCTTCATTATGCTTTTTTCTTCAGTGCCTCAGTCACGACTGCATCATGTCATGCTGAAATGAGAACACCCTCTCCGGTATTATTGCTTAATTATCAAGAGAAGCAGTCATGAGATGTTTAACTACAGTCCTAATCCTACTTTTGAAAAAAATGTTATACTGTAGTCCTACTGGTTTAACAAAAAAAAAACTGAGTAAATAACCATATTTTTTCCAGTTTTTCTAAGCAAGATTTTTGTCAGGAAGGAATTCATCTCCTGTCCTAAACTGCCTGATCTCAAATAAACACCTGATCTGTTATAACAAAAACCCCAGGGCTATTGTTTGGCAAATTATGGTATACAAATCTACTTTTCTACAAAGTTATCTTTCAGTTTCTTTTTCCTTGTTAAAAAGCTTGAGCACATCAAACACCTCTGTTTCAGCACCCTTCCTGCCACTATCACAGTCACTCACAAAACTCGGAAGTGGTAAATTGCTAAATATTTCCATTTGGTGGCCTGTTCACACAGACACAAATCAAACCTTCTTGGGCTCAACCACTCTGCACTCAACTGTGCAAAAGTGCCAGGAAAGTGCTTATCCTGCAGTTTTTACAACATAACAAGGTCTACGAAAATGATCCACTCTCACACACACACTCTGACAAACACACACTATTCAGATGCTTAGGTTACGAGTTGACGTATGCATAAACTACTGAGCAGATGTGAAAATCATAGATTTTTACGACTTCTTCATTCTTGAATAGCAATGAATTTACACATTTGCCAAGATCATCTGCACAATATGATACTCTTTGCTTGCTTAACTGCAGGAATTCCTTTGCTTGGTGATGTTATGTAACTTCATTTAGCACCCAGCGGTTAACTTGCTCAGACCATAAAACTGTAGTGGCCCACAGTGTGTGTAAAGTCAAGCCGGGGCTAATACGACCGTTCTGATCCACAGATACGCTTGCTGTTACTGTAATACTAGGATTAGGGGTGGCACTGCAGCTCCATGGCAGCTCCAATATAAATGTGAATACTGTAAACACACTTTGTATCAATGTAAGCATATCAGCAAATGAGTGACCCACAGTTGAAACCCTCAGGGTGATGGTGGGGGGTTTAGTCAACATGAATGTATGTATGCTGCCAGTCATATTGATCTGTCTTGACCTCCGGCTGAAGCGCAGACTTCTCAGTTGAGTTCTTGGTTGGTAGACAGGAGGCCTGTGGAGATTTCTCTCCAGACCATTAAAAATCCTCTCTAAATCCTGGGAGCAAAGCCGGAAAACACACACAGATGTAGGATAAATACAAAAGCATGAAAAAACACTCCCACTGTCTTTCGTGCTTAGTTGACATGCTCCTCATGAGGCACTGCAACACTCATATGACTGTCTTGCCAATTATGGGAACTTGAACATAATAGCCATTCTCTGTGAAAACAGTCAAACAAGCCTTTTCAGTCAAACTAAGTGCCCACTTATCACACAAATGTCCAACAGATCTATAGGGGCCTCTTAATGACAAAACTGTAACAACAGCTTAAATGAAAAAAATACTGACAACACCAATTATGGAGAAATCTCTGTTCATTACGCCCTGACAAGTAGAGATAGAACGAAATAGCTCCATTCAGGTGGACAACCCAGCAGATCAGAAAGTCAGATAGTCGAATGGCAAAATCAACATTGCTCCATTTGTGTTTAATTTTAACAGCTCTTCTGTGAACTTGCAGTTCAATAAACAAAAGATGTGTATCGTTACAGTTCCAAAACACCATAAGTCAGCACGGCCATGTGATTTCATTAAATTTAGAGTTCGACTCAGTGGCGTTCTGACCATCTGGATCACTGATTTCCAGTGGCCTGATGGTCATTTTGGCCTGACTTGAACAGTCAGAGTTACTGGATGCCTGGGCAGGCCAATCAAATCCACTTATCTAGCTACCTAACCACACCACTAGACTACAAATAGCAATCAATCAGCGCTGCTGTCTGATGCCCTGTCACTCCAGGTGAAAGAAGGATGGTGGAGCGGGGGTGGGGGGTTGGGTGGGAAGGACAGAAATGCAAAGCTTTGCCACTGATGCAGCGAAATGTTAAATAACTGACCTATTCACCAGGAGGGAAGGTCAGTCAAAAATGCTGCCGCTTTCTTTTCAATCATCACTCAATCACAGCCTCTTCTGTCTGTATCTCTCTCACACACACATACAAAAGCACAGCGACAGTGAATCCAGAATACCTGGATACATAGAGATGAATAAAAAATATGATTTTGTTGCATAATGCTTGAGCCATTACAGGATACTTTATATATGCTGAAATAATAAATCATTATTAAATGCAGATATTTTTTTATTTACTCTTATCTATTAGGCTGCAGCTTTGTGGGTCCTGGCTCCTCTAGTCTATATAGTATATCCTATATAGTCTATATATGAAATTTCTTAAAATTCAGTAGTTGTATTTATTGTAATTCTGCACCATCAATGATAGTTTTCATATCATTATAATTTATACTATAAACTTTATTTTAATTTTTCACCAAGATATTATATTGATGATGGTAGAGTCGGACCACTGCAGAAAGTCTTCTCCAACACACACCAAAGATTATCATAGGATGAAGGTTTGGACTCTGGCGTGGCCAATCCATGTGTGAAAATGATATCTCAGGCTCACTGAACCACTCCATCACAATTTAAGCCCGATAAATCCTGGCGCCGTCATCTTGGAATACGTTCATGCCATCAATGACCAGGAATAACCTGGTCATTCACTTCATCTGTTTCTCGTTCTACCCTGATGCTCTGATCATCACTCTGGTTCCCCAGTGTCCTTCCAGTTTTTAATGCAGTGGACCAACAATGGACCAAAAATGCTTTCAAACCAACTAAGAACTCCAGTTGCTTTGCTCTAAACTCCACAAGGAACAGATGACCTGGATGAACTGAGAACCTTCGCAAACAGTTTAGTAGATTCTGAAATCTCCTCAGATGTTTTCTCTGCTTAATGCCAATGATTTCACTCTTCTAATACAGATTAACATATTTGATCTCACATCTCTGATGTGTCTTCCCATATGGTTCTTTAAGAAATGAGAAGCTACTCATTGCATCATTGGGGTTAATTAGCTTATTGCCACCTGAAAGATAATCATCCATGTAGAAATTATCCAAAAGGAGACTCTGTTCTTCTGATTCCTTTGTCAGCCATATTCACAATTAAATGACCTCTTTTCTTGTACCAAGTTCTTTGAGCAGGTTTCTAAAATGATTATAAAACATAATGTCAGCTGGTGTGGGTATACACCAATAATATACAGAATATTGACCCTCCCACCCTTTCTGACCTGATTTGGTCTGTCTAAAATAAGAATACCCTGACATTGTAAAGGAGGCAACTTGCAATGATTCATTTGGCCAAGATTCAGACAAACACAAATAGTCCAGATTTGAGTCCTGCTAACACTTCAGTTTAAGTTTAAGTTTAAGCACCCCCTAAATAAGTCTTTTTGTTTTGTTGGTCCACAGCCTGACTAGACGTTTCATAAAATAAGAGAGCTCACAGCTTGCTGGCTCCATGCCTTAGGAGTAACAGGCAGACTGGTGTTATCGCTATATTGATAGGCAAGTTCATAGCATGGTTGTTCCAGCAGCAGCAGTGCACCAAAATGGACAGGAGGTTAATTACATAGCCTAAAATCTTGTTTTTTTTCTGTATAATACTGTCACATATTCACTGGTGTCTATCCCGAAACACTGTTGATGAACTCATGGCATTTATAATTGATTTAATTGGCATAGATGAGTGGAAAATTGGAACTTTTGGGGAGCCTGTCTTCACATGCTGCCAGATCAGCAAATTTCATGCAGATCTGTTATGAAACATGTAAATGACAAGCAGAACTGTTCATTAACCATAGCTGACATAGGGATGACAATGATGTGATTTGCTTTTCCACGAGGGAGTTTAAGCTGAACTACTGCTATATATATATATACACAGCTTTGAAAAAAAATAAAAAATGTTCATACATAAACCCTTTTGAAAACATCTGAGGTCAAGAGGATCACGAGGAAGCCCTTAAACAAAGCTGGGCTACTTCAGTTCTTGCATTAGGAGTGGAATAAAGTCACCCCAGAACAATGTGAAAGACTTCTGGAGAGCATGCCAAGAAGCATGAATTGCACCAAACACTGATACTGATATTAGGTAGATATAGTATGTATAGTTTGCATGTAATTATAATTAAGAGTTTGGACAGGGAGGTCTGAGGCATCTTCTGACCAGCAGGGGGCGAAAATACCTGCATGAAGGGGCCTGAGGAGAGAGGTATGAGGTGCTGCAGGGAGCAAACGTCTGTCTGGCTTAAAGATCTCTCTGTGTGTGTGTGTGTGTGTGTGTGTGTGTGTGTGTGTGTGTGTGTGTGTGTGTGTGTGTGTGTGTGTGTGTGTGTGTGCGTGCACCAACATTTAAACCGTAAAGATGCCACAGTGCTTTCTCCAGGGACTGCAGCAATATGTTGTTACACAGCCAGTTCAACAATGAGCTTAACGTTTTTCACAGTAGCAAATCTGTGGTCAGCGTCTGACATGCTGTGTAATACTTCACACATCTCATGTACCGTCTCTTCAGATCAATGAAAAGTTTACTTTGCATTGTCTGAAAACAATCCCATAATAATTTACTTGATTTAGTTTCACATAGCTCTTTCATATGATACAAAGCAGCAGCTAGTAACTAGTTAAAATACTCTGCAAACAATCAACAATGTAAATCAAGCCTGCATGGTTTATAGTCCCATAAATGCTATTAAGTAAAAACAATCTGTCTTCAAAAGAAATACATGCGTTTAAATGTGTTTCTGGAAATAAGGGTTTGAGTAAGAATAACAGATCATCATCATTTATATTTATTTATCATTTATTTAAACCAAATGAATGAGAATTAAGTTTACATAAATCAGTCACTCTTTAACGCCTCACAACAGACACACCTCCACCACCAGCGCAAAGGCATGAGCATTTCCAACACAATAAATTTACCTTGAAATAACTAATGAGTCCATGTGGTTGGGGCATTAATCACTTGAGACACGCAACTGGGTGGAGTGTTACACACATCATGAGGCATAGTCCTCCATCAAAGTCAGAGTGTGATCGAAGGGTGTTATAAAGAGGATGCATGAGAAAGGGCATATTAGGACAACTTCTGGATAATTAAAACACTCCTTTGGAGGAGATGAGTGATGGGACAGTTGCAGCAGTGGATGTTTTCAGTATGTGGGCACTGACAGATTTACTGGCCCGTTTACTGCTCTCGCATTATACACTATTGTTCTTTTGTGACTCAACATGCTTTCTTGCTATTCTATGTCTCTTGATGGGCAACGACTACATTAGAAGAATGAAGAAGGAGGTGTTGGTATCATAAATCGAGACGCCTCTGCTCTGACAGCCAAGCAGAGCTCCCAGCAAAAGACACGTGAATGAATTATAAGTCGCTCCTGGGAGTAACGTGTCGGCTTCTGTATCATTTCTGCTTCATATTCATGCTTTCATATTCGGTGGAGCAATTATGCAGTGTAATATATGTTCAGTCCTTTTGCCTAAGGAAGATTTCAGCCTTCATATCTTTGCAACTTAAACAATAGCCCGGCTTCCTGTAATGTCTGTTCTTCACAGGAAAACATGGCTCCTGCATCAGTTCTATGATTCTCTGGTAATTTTACTTTGACCAGCTCATTAATAAAGTAAACTTAGGATGATCACAGCCATATATTAGTAGATACTCATCAATTTCAATGAGTTCAATGCCTACATTTAAAGGGGAAAAGCAACCCCTTAGAGACACATCTTGATTAACCTTACTAATTAACTAATTATTAAGTGTATATATAGAAGCAGTATTGAGTGTTAAAATAATTTTTGGCATACCAATTGCTCATTGTTATACTCACTGAAAGAATGCTTAATATAAACCAAACCTTGAAATCAGTGGACTGTAAAAGGGAATGTTGTTGTGGAGTTCATTCAAATCCATTCCATTCCATTTCCCCCTCATAATTACTTGTGTGTTTATAATGCAATTCATGTCCCACAAAGCTGCTCTATGAAACAGTTTAATTTACTCTCAAGAAAACTTAATTACTATTCCAGTGCATTAAAAATGGATAATTTAATTGTTACCTTAACGGCTAGGAATGTCCCCCTTATAGCTGTGTATACCTGGCATCATTAGAAAAGAACCTGATGCTAATTGAGAGTCATTGAACCAGTTCATTTTGACTGGCAGTGGCACCTGTGAGAGAACATTTAGTTTTGGCTTGTTGCAGCAAAAACTTGAAGCTTGGCTGTTCTCCACCAGACAACACACAGAGGACGCTGCCTCAGGCAAGTGGCATTGAGATCTAACAAACAAGCTGACTAGATAATGTAAAAAACAACAGTCCCAGACTGATGGAAAAAAAGGAGAACCAAGGAGAAATATAGGGGGGGAAGTATGTGATTTCTTTTCTTGTGATTTCTATTGCAAATGTATTTTAACCAAACCTGCATCAGTCAGTTATTTGATTATATGATCAACAGAAAATTAACCTGGCAACTATTTTAATAATATATTAATTCTTTTGAAGCGTTTTTAAAAGAAAACAGCTGACTGCAGGTACCAGATGGATTGGTTCGGCACACGTATATAATACATCTACTATTCAAAGGTCCAATCAAATTTCTCCCGTTTTATCCCGCCTGCACAGTGGAAAGATACAGACATTAGATATTGAAATGCTTTTTCAAGTGGATAAATGAATATATAATATAAAAAATGGGACACAACCTTTTGCTTTTGGAAACTGTGATGAAACACCAAATACATAACCGAATAATCTTAACAATAATGAATAAAAAAATATTTAATAATAGTTGGAACCCTAGTTTTAACTGTGTAAGAATACAAAAAAAAAAAAAAACCTCTCAGATTTCAAACTGTAGCACTCACTCACCCTGTCAATCTTTTCACATATTTTATTCAGAAAGCTGTAGATTAGTCTACATTCAAAAACTGGTATACCCGGTAACCCTTATTATTATAAAAGTACTGTATAAGGTATTCAATAACCCTTCATTTTAAAGGTCCTTAACTACATATGAACTCCAAAGTTGTTCATCATGAACTAATATATGAACTACAACTATATATGAACACAGTTATGAACTATATATGAACTACATACTATGTATGTTATATGTAGTGAAGGACCTTTAAAATGAAGGGTTACTGAATACTTTATACAGTACTTTGGAGTTTTAGGGCTTATGAATGATCAAAATTAACAGTATAATCTAATACTATATACACCATACGTACCTCTTTTTGGTGGTACTTGATAGCTAATTTGAGTCTTGCCAGGTCATTGTTGCCCTCTTCTTCCAGTAAGTTGATGTCATCTCTGTAGTTGAGGATCATCTCCAGCTCTCTGGAGCTCCTTGTCTGGTCCAGCAGGTCCTTGGCAAACTGTTTGCACTGCTGAGAGAGCTCCTCATATTCTGACTTGAACTCATTCTCCACCTGAAACACACACAGGTGGAATGTATACAGTGCACTAAACAGAAACAGAAGAGGAGTCTAGCAAATATAAATCAAGGAAGATCCCTTTAAGCTGTAAATGGCATGAAGTTGAGCAGGCCGATATCCCATCTTTGTAATTACAACTGTAAATTTACATAGCTGAGCTCTGTGTATTTTTCATTACAAAATGACATTTACCGAGAACGATTTATATTTATACTTTAATGCCCATCTAATAAATTAACGCAGGCCCCTGAATGTCACATAATAGTATAATGAAAGCTCACATAAGGGCACGGAGGTTAATGAATGCAACACACAGCTTATATTTCAGTCGTCACCTTGCTGAGCTCCTGCAGCTCCCAGCTGAGCCTGAACGCGGTGAGGAAAGGGTCCTCGCTGGAGAGGGCAATTAGCGAGGGGCTCGACAGCGCTTTGTAGATGTTGAGGCGCGAGCGTGAGTGTCTCAGGCTGTCCACATCTGAACTAGACACACACTCCACACAGTTACAGCGCACCTGCAACATCAAACAACACATTTTAATGAGGCCCGGCTGTGTTGAGGCATTAGATCATGTTCCAGTCTAGCGATGCAGGCACTGTGTCTATTATAAACAGCGTGTCATGGCTGTATTATGTCCTATAACTTTTTTAGTGTTCAGACACAAACAGTGTTGACTCTGAAATGAAATACAGATGAAAACCAACCTTGAACAGCATCAGAAAACATTCTGAATTTGATAAATTGTGCATTTGATGAATAGGATATTTGTCAAACACTTTATAGTATTTGTAGAAGTTAACCCCTTAATGCCTATTATTGGAAATTTGCATCATAGTGTTTGCATTCAAACTGCAACAGAGATAGCAGTTTGAATGCAACCTGCATTCTTCCACCAATGCAGCTTTGTTGAAAGTGAGTTTCAAAAGAAACTAAGGCTATTCCACACAGGAGGTGCTTCACATACTTTGGGTCACTGGCCAGTAGTGAGCGGAAATGCTGTAAATGCCCAGAATTTAAATTCCAGATTGTCTTCAAAAGCTCAAAGTGCAATGTTCATCTGTGCCTCAACAAGAACCACAGCCGATGAATGAATTCCACAAGTAAGGGCCAAAGGGTCCAATTCGGTCCACTGGATGACTTTTCAAAGTGCAAAAAAAGTGGACACAGGCTGTTTATTTGACACCCCTGTTCTAGTTGATCTCCAGGTATAGTACAGTAGTTAGTATATAGTTATGGGAACTTATAGTTCGTATAATTATAGTGTAAATCAAACCTATTTTACGTGCTATAGACAAATTAACAATCTAATTTAATTTATTTAGCATCAGACTGAAAGCCAAAACACCCACATTTAATATTTTTATACAATTATATTATTACAAATATATTCAGGCATAAAGTGGTTGAATATTATTCATGGATTGAGAAATGCAGTGGAAGTCAGACCTTTTAGCCTCATAAACACTCTCAAAACCCCACAGGATGATGTTAAAACTGTAGACTGCACTGTAATCAAGCTACAAACAACCCTTACACTTATTCCCTGTGCAGCTGTTGACATTTTTGGAGACATAAGACTTTAAGCTGATGCTAACAGTAAAATACAAGCTGACAACATAAACAAGCTCTGGCCCACCTCATGTGGCTGCGGCATAGACACGCCTTTCTGCACCAGCAGCTTGATAATTTCATAGTTGTTGGTGTGTGCAGCGAGGATGATGGGAGTGATGTCAGGGGTGAAGTCGGAGAACTGCTTGTCCAATAAGATAGGAGGGACCTTTCAGGGAAGACAAGAGAACAAAAGCTTTAATCAAACGGGTATTAAATGAAGCTCTAAAGCAAGACGTCTGGCCTCGGCCTCATGTGATATATCGAGAGAACTTCCCCCCCGTCTGTCAGCTTTAACTGACGCTCCGGGCACAGTAGAAGTTATTGGTTTAGTTAAGCACAGAGACTACGAGTGCAGGCGACAGTCCAGTCACGTCACTTTTATTTATATAGCACATTTAAATACAACAGGTGTTGACCCAGTCTGCCAGAGAAGGTAATGCACCTTTATGTTGAGTTGCCATCCACCGTAAAACTCCAAAGGGGAAGAAGAAGTTTGGTGAACGTAAAGGTTACGGATTAAATCAGAGAGAGCTGTGTCACTATTCCTCAGCTCAGCAAGGAGCCAGGACAAAACAACAAACTCCATCAATGCCAAAGAGAAGAAGCAGCCATCACTCTACATCAATCATGAAGTCAAACACAAGTGAGGAGTCAGATAAGTGTTTTGCATCATAACCAGGACACAATTTACATGCAGCAACACACTGCAAAAAGTGAAATCCTAACACGTGACCATACCTTGTTTTTGGTACAATTAATCCAATATTGAGTAAAATTATCTTATTCTACTTCCCCAATTTGGATCAATTTGGTCTTGTTTTAATAAACCAAGACCACCATTTTCTTAAAGAGAATGATTAAATTGACTAAAATCAATAAAAAAAAAATGATAAATTGTCTGCTAGATAATTTTACTCAATATTGGACTCATTGTACCAAAAAACAAGATATTTGAACCTTTTAAAATTTCAGTGCAAGTGTTTCACTTACATTTACCACTAAA
Source organism: Lepturacanthus savala (assembly GCA_030544235.1). NCBI lineage: Eukaryota > Metazoa > Chordata > Actinopteri > Scombriformes > Trichiuridae > Lepturacanthus > Lepturacanthus savala. The sequence continues at coordinate 24,664,259 of CM060479.1, read as the reverse complement.
AATAAATGCATGACGCAAGGTTGTCGTAGTTCATCATTTTTTTTTATCATACTTTGCATTTTCATCTTGTATTGACTTTTTGTTTTCAAGCTCAGTTTAGATCTAATTATTTCTTAAAGTGGGTTTTGGAGTTTAAGTTGGTTTTGATTAATTTTTGAGCCATTTCACTTCTCTTGTTCTCTTTCTCTCACAAACACAAACGGCACAGCCGACAAATCGTTTATCATTTATCGTTTTCTGCTTTGTCAGCAGAGCTGATAGAACAAGTAAATATAATCCATAGAGGGCACAACTGAAACGCAAAAAACATCAACATCCACTTAAATGATGAAATAAAAAGTCAATAAAAATAGGAAGTTAAGACAAATTGAATAAAACTCAACAACAGTGGAGTAAAATGTCATGTCCTCGATCAATATAAAACGGCTGCTTCTGGTGCTTTTGGCCGCTGTAAACTGTTCAAATACCAATGAGCAATTACCTCTGGTTAAAGTCACAGGAAATGTATATGAAAACTGCTGTAAACGCTATGGGCCACAGGTGTAGTCATAGCATCAGTATTTTACATATTTCAGAGGGAATCAGTATGCTCTGAAGAAAACTCATTCCACCTATCCCCCTTATCATCCTCTCCAGTTAAGCCGTTCTGCTCTTCCCATGTCAGTCAGTAGAAAAGCATGGCCACAGGCTGCAGAGTAACGAGACAAGCCTCCCCCCCCTTTTTTTTTACTCTTTTAATTGAAGGCCTATTATCTGATTCTGCATTGAGGGAGAGAGGGTGAAGAGAGGGGGAACATAATCAGAAGATGGGTAGAGGATAACATGCGATAGTTAAGGGCCCATTTAGCAGCTTGACACAGAATAAGGACAGATGGAATAAAAAGGGGCTCTATAGTAGGAGAGACTAATGTTGGAGAGATAAGAGACTATCAGCTTGAAGGCACAGACCCTCTGTACTGTGTATGTGAATAGACTGAACTGACACACACACATAGAAAATATCCCAAAAAATGATTTTTAAAATTCACTATTATTTCAAGAGATAGACAAACAACATATACTACCGTTCAAAAGTTTGGGGTCACCCAGACAATTTTGTGTTTTCCATGAAAAGTCACAATTTATTTATCACCATGAATTGTAAAATGAATAGAAAATATGGTCAAGACATTGTCAAGGTTAGAAATAATGATTTGCATTTGAAATAATATTCTTTTCCTTCAAACTTTGCTTCGTTGAAGGAAGGTCAATTTTCTAGCTTCTCTAACCAGCTAAACTGTTTTCAGCTGTGCTAACATGATTGCAATGAGCAAACACATTGTACCATTAGAACACTGAAGTGACAGTTGCTGGAAATGGACCTCTATACACCTATGTAGATATTGCACCAAAAAAACAGACATTTGCAGCTAGAATATTCATTTACCACATTAGTAATGTATAAAGTGTATTTCTGATTAGTTTAAAGTTATCTTCATTGAAAAAACAGTGCTTTTCTTTCAAAAATAAGGAAATTTCTATTCAAACTTTTGAATGGTAGTGTACATTATGCTGATATTGATCCCTCAGGGGTTACTGCGTGTTCTCAGCATGAAGCAGGCCAATGGCAGCTTTCTGTGTGAGAAGACACAGGTGACAGTAAAACACAGTGACAGGCCGGCGAAGTGTGGTGACACATGAGAAGCCCTCCACCCTGCGAGCGCTTTAACGCGAGCTGAGCTCCACAGTCGCAGCACAGTTTACAACACACCTGTCCTCATTTCTCACGACACAGGAGATATTCCCTCTGATGCATGTGTGAAATAACAAAGAGCTGGAATAAAACCACATTGAAAAATAAAAAATTAATAAAAAATACACGGATAACTCAGCAGGTTAAGTGAGGTTGCTGTCTGGTGTGTTTCAGATATGTGGGCAATTTACAAACCTTTAAATGCCTAACTGCTATTATTCAGAGACATATTCCACTTCAAAGCAGCAAAACTCCACTACTCTACATCTCTCCATGGAACTAAAAATAATGCTGTCCTGGGGATTGTGTTTCGTCATCCATATCACAGCCAAAAGAAATTTCTATCACAAAGTGAATACTACTGTACCTGTTTATTTTACTCTCAGCTGCCAAAGAACGGCACGGAGACATGTCTGAGAGTCATCATATCTCGCAGAGGAGAGCGCTCTCAGAAGCTGTGAAACTGTGGTCTGTACGTGGGAGGAGGAGGGACATCAAATAATCTACATCAAACCTCACTGGCCTGTGCCCAGGCGTGGAACAGGAGGAGCGAAAGCTGGTACATGTGAAGTTATGATAATAGTGGAGAAAAGAAACACAATTACAGCCCACTCGTCCGTGTAATGCATTATTGGTTGCTCACATTAGTATGAGGCATTCTCCATCCGCATATTGATTAAAACTACAACATTAGCATCTGCTGTGCGTGAGACTTCACAGCGTGTCAGGCTTTTTGTCTTTTTTTAAGCCTCTGCAGTGTTTTTTCACCTGTCGTCCTTCACAACCTCAAATGTTTAGATGGTTAAAGAAACAACAAAAAAAGTAGGACACTGCAGTTTTCTATTTGAATGACACTGCTGAAAATAACCTCAAGTCCTGCTGTAATGTGAATATGCAGGACTGAATGAAAGGGATTCCCTTACATAACTCTCTTGTTGCTTGTTATCTTGTTTACTTTTTTTGCATGGACAGCACCCGATTAAAAGCAATTGCGCTGGCTAATTTACATCTGTTGTCCCCTCTGGGTGGAGGAGGGAGATTAAATAATCGACATCAAACCTGGCGTGTGCACAGGCACGTTCTGTATGTAGTTTTCACAGTAACCCAGAAAACAAGGATGCAAAATGGACTATAAAAAAATCTGTAAAAAAACAACAAATAGCACTCTGAGGCCTTTGTAACTGAGAATCACAGGGTTTAGCATCCCAGTGGATCCAAATATAAACCCAGAGGCTAAGTCACAAGGCTGTTTAAAAAGCTGATATCTATGTGTCCTCGGCGGAAAAACAAATAAACCCGACACTTATGGAGTTATTTCACACACATCATTTCAAAAGCCAGCAAACCAGAAAGAAAAATACACACAATTCCAGAGAAAGCACCAAATGAATTTCCTTATTAATAAATCTGGGAGAAGATGTGGCAAATGGATAGGGTGCACTTTACCCAGACAGCCTTTTTAATCAATGGGCTCCTCCTGGGGAGATTTGGTAGCGACAGAAATATCTATTTTCTAAACCTATTTATGTGATGGGAAGGAGCTCCATCTTACGAGGGCATTAAGGTAAATAGGACGTTTGGCAGCTGATAAATTTCATAGCTGAAGGGATTGGACTGGAAATTTCTGGCCCCCGTATCTCAGCGTTCCTCAAAACCATTTAATAAAACTGCCCGAGCTATCGCTCCATCTCCTGCTCCATATCTACAACGTTTGAGCTTGCTTTTGTCGCCTAATACCTTTTTTCTTTTCCCTCCTTATTTTAAGAGTTTTTTTTTTATTATTTCACAACATTCTATCAGAGCAAAAAACATGGAGGACACAATGGGAACAGCAATAACATCTCTCCTTCAGCTAATCAATGGAGCAAAAACATCTGTTCCTGTGTGGCTCATGGTGCATTACTGCAGATAGTGAGTTGTGGAAAAGGTGTTTGTGTGTGTGCAGTGTACCAACGTGTGTGTGTGTGTGGCAGGAGAAAAGAAAAGGGCAGAGCAAAAGGGCCACCAATCTGAAATTAATTACAGGGTATTTGTTTTTTGATTAGAGTAATGCACTTAACAGGAACTTCTCATCAACCAGGAGGGATTTGTTTATGCCTTTCTAAATCAATCAGCATCCTTACAACATTTAGCAAAAACAAAAACAAATTCTGTATGACTTTAGGCAAAATATGCTATTTTCTCTCCTCTCCTCCACATGATAGAAAAAATGCTTATGGAGGCAGCTTCTGCTTTTGTTGTTGCCAACAATACTGGGTCATTATTTTGGATGCAGCAAAAAAAAAAAAAGCTCCAGGCGACTGCAAGCAGCTTACAAGTTCCATCAGTACATGTATTTTACTGGCTGACGTCGCTCTCTATCGTTGGGCTGGATCGAATAATCTTTGGGATTTGGCATGTGAGCCGCTGTGCCGACGGCTCCTGTTATTTGGATTTACGATGCCATTGCTTTGGCTTCATTGATCAGCTTTCTAGGGTTTTGAAACACTGCGAGGCTTTTCTGGTTCTTTCTTTTCATGGGAGCTTTTGAAAATCAGTGGCGTGAGAAGATGCAGATTATTGCATTGTACAGCTTCGTATAGGCGATTGATATTATCATGTCTTTTTACCAACTGAACTGACATAGGTTGTTTCTGAATTTAACAGAATAATTGCTATCTATATTGCTATGTTGCTAACTCTATAAAAATAAGTTTAACTTGTTGCTAAATATAATTTGGTTGACATCAATGACCCTTTATTCTTTCTAGAATCCCCCCCCATCCTCATCAGCCGCTTCCTATCTGTGTGGTGAGTGCCCCTTATTTGAAATCCATTCCATTTCCTCACCTGCATGCCACCGCTGTGCTTCTTGTGATTTAGCAGCAGCTCCACAGCTCCCACCACTTCCTTGCGGATTGCATGCAGCAGGGCGTCGCCGACGTAGACGTTGAAGCTCAGCAGGAGCTCAATGATTTCCAGGTTCTCGTTCTCGATGGCGATCAGCAGAGCTGTGCGGCCCAGAGGGTCGATGCAGTTGATGTTGATCTTGAAGTAGATCTCTGCCTCCTGGCGAAAGTCATAGGAAAAGTATTTGTTAAAGACTACAAAGGTGCAGTGATGAGCACGGATATTACCTTTATTATTGGTAGTAATATTATTAGTAGCAGTTAGGTAGTAGCTTTAGTGGCTATGTCTGTCGTTAGTTGGCTACACCAGAAATATTTGAGGCTAAAAGGCCTCATAAGATTAGATATATGCAGTAATATGGCTTTTAGATAGAAATCTCTGATTGTTATAGATGAAAAAACAAGGAAATCCCTTCCTTACCTCAGGTTTTGCTTTGGCAGGCATTGACTGTTTGTTAGCAAAATACCTTAAAAAGTTTTGGCTGGATTTTCATCAAATTTTCAGCGAATCGTACTAAGAACAGATGATTAAATTTTGGTAATGATGTGGAAGAAATTCTAGTTTCTGGATCAGTTTGAATTTTTTGTTGTTTGGTAACATGTTGAGGTAAATGGATCTTCAAAGAAGCGCCATTGTTTGGGGCCACCTGGTGGTGATATCTAGCACCTGTATAGCCTGTTTTCTTTACACACTACACCAGACACACTAACCAAGGACTTAAATTACACCTAAAAGACTTAGATAAGTATATAATATAGGACAACAATGTTGGGTGGGAGTCACAATATGCTTGGTGGAGGTCTGTGCTCTCAATGTGCTTTTCTAGTTTTACTCCTATCACTTTGAGAGGAAACTCTGAAGCAGTGCAGTTTAAACTCGGCAGTCACTACATTGCTAAAATGTGACTCACCCTCTCCTTTTTTTTAACAACATTTTGGCTATCCCAGGTGCTGTGGGATTAGCGAGACGCCGGCGTCTAGCGATATTTTGTCTACTAAATGTCTGAAGGCACCAGATGTTTTCGGGAAATGATCGCCATGGCTGCATATTACCCATAATGTCTTCTAAATCAACCCAATTAGACCACACCTGCAGTATCCATCCAACCATCCATCACTTAGTTCCAGAAGCTGTATTCAATCATCCGCCTACCAAACAAATTATCCATCCTTTCACACGTCACACACACACACACATAAACACACCTCCAGTGCTTTTATGACACTAGCATAGTCCCCCTTCTCCACAGCCCCGAGGTAGGCCTTCTCCAGAGGTGACAGCTCCGACTCGGCCCGTACTATTCTCAGCGGGATGCGGTCCCAGAACGAGGAGCTGTCAGTCCGCCTGTAGTACAGCTGTGACATCTCCCTGGGCTTCAGCTTACCAGCAACCTGCTAACACTGCTACTGCTGCTTCCAGGCTGGGGGAGTTTACACTAGAAATGGACAGCAGGGACACAAAAGGTGTTACAAGGTTTAATGCATTTTTATGCCTGGAGAGCTATTCTTTTATCAAGTGTTTTAAATGGAGCGCTTTTTACCTCCAGGGCCTTCGCATATCTCCGAACTACATGTTTTTTTTTGTTTTTTTTTAGATGCACCAAAAGATATGATATGAAAGATAAGAGCTAGAAGTAGAAAAGCTCCTCACAGCATTGTTTTCCCTGTTGTCTAATCAGGAGGTAATTTTATCCTAAACTGAGCTTCTGCACAAGTGCCTTCAGGAGCAGACACTGTGATAACATCAGGCTTGTAGTGTTGTAGCTGAAATGGATGCGAAGATTTTTATCAGCAGGTTTAGTTAATGCCATTACCATGCTTGGTAATTGATTGACAGCAGCTGACTTATTGGTTGCCTGGTGACAGGAAAAAAGGATGTGTCAGCACGTTTTTTGCCTGTGCATCTTCTCAAATACAAGCCCAGAGATAAAAGTGGCAAGTGAGCAGTCAGTGTGATTGTCTTCTAAAAAGTGTCAAGAGTTAAGTGCTCTTTAGAATACCTTTTAAAGTCGTTTAATGGAATTGTTACTATGACAGGTTCATCTTAAAAAAACATGGTATTCTTTTATTTGGATCCGGATCTCCTCACACTGTGAAACCATGACTCAGTGTTGAGAGTTAAGTCGACTATCACCACTGAGCAGATGCACGAGAAAACCTTCCCATAACAACAAGGGATAAGCTACTTTCACACCTTTTATTAACGCTCTTTATTTTTAGGATTTACAGTCACGGGGGACTGAGGGGATAAGTGAACGGGGGCTGGAGGTGCTGGAAAAGGAAAAGAAGAATGAGACAGGTGAGTATAAACATTAAATAGGTGATAAAACAGCTGATGTGTTACTAAATATAAACGAGAAAGGAATTCAAGCAGCAAGTGCTCCCCCCACACCCACCCCCCCACGCCCCCTTTCCCATTGTCTCACAACAATTCATTACTGCTCTGTCTATATTTAATAAATAATGAGTGGATTATCAAGCTGCTCACAGCAGCCCAATTACTCTGTGGGAACAAGAAGAAAAACAACAATTTCCTTTACAAATAAAACTATGAACTATTGTTCATATTTGCACTTTAGAAACTATTTCTTCTTCAATGGTGAGGCCTTGTTTTCTCTGTTTAATATTGAAATGTTTGTCAGTCAGTCATTTTCTATACCCACTTATTCCTCATTAGGGTGGCAGGGGTCTGCTGGAGCCAATCCCAGCACATTACGGTGAGAGGCAGGGATACACCCCAGATGGTCGCCAGCCAATCGTGGGGCACACACACCATTCACTCACACACTCACACCTACGGGTAATTTAGAGTCCCCAATTAACCTCAGCATGTTTTTGGACTGTGGGAGGAAGCCGGAGTACCCGGTGAAAACCCACGCAGACACGGGGAGAACATGCAAACTCCACACAGAAAGGTCCCAGACCCAGGACCAAGGACGTCTTGAACCTGCGACCTTCTTGCTGTGAGGCAACAGCGCTAACCCCTGCGCCACCGTGTCGCCCTGAAATGTTTGTAGTCTATTTATAAAAGCTAGAATGATGATATAGTCGAAAGAACATAGTTAGATTTGTGGCAGCAATGCAGTCTGCCTTTTCACACACTCACTCAGTGCATTTACATGCACAGCTTCATCGAGCTATGCTCAAAATTTGGTTTTGGCTTCTAATCGGACTTCTCTCCTTGTCCCAGTTTACATGCAACAGAGAAAACTGAATTACTTATGGGAATGTGTCCTCTCCTCAACACTAGGGCCCAATATATGTCATTTCAATGGGTAAATTACCCCCTTTCAGGTTGCATTGTGTTGTTAATATTCATGGGAAAACGGGAAAATCGAAATCCAATCGCATGATCTGAGTGGCTTAATCAGAGTTGGAGAACTCTGATATTAATTGGAGCAATGTGTTTACATGCACTTCAGTTGTCTAGTTATACTCAGATAAAGGAAATAATCAATTTGTGTCATGTAAATGTATTGACTATGAAAACCCAGCAGGAGCCTTTTCTAATGGCCTGTGTTCAGCCAGGTTTCAGCAGTGGCTGTTCATATTTCACAGCTTGCATGTCAGCATGGACATCAGAAACCTAAATATGTATACACAATCACTAAAAAAATGGAAAAAACAGGCAGTAATCAATAAAGTGCTTGTTGAGGTTTTGAACCAACCTCCCTAATGTTCCCACAGCCTGATGTGCTGCAGGGGCAGAGATGTAAGATGGCTGAAATTTAGGCTAGGAACAGATAAAGTGAAGGAGCTGCGTGCTCTTCACTGCAGGCTGGTGTGTCTCAGAAACATTTTCTGCAAATTATATTACCTGTCTGCTCCCTTTACAGTCAGCGGTGCCCCTTTACTGCTGTAGATAAGATCCCCACACTCTCCAATTTCATTCCATAAAAAGGACTTCATGAAAAGAAAGATTTGCTAAACTCAGAACTTTTTTCCCTTCTGAAGTGCCCTAGCAGCTCATTTGATATCCTGAGCCTTTAGTTTGATATTTCCATGGCCATTGATGAAACAATCTCACTTTGAATCAAAAATACCTCTGAACTGGCCACGTGGGGACCCTGCAGTCACCCCCACCGATTCACTTCATCTTGAGAGAGCACGCACAACAGGGAGGCAGACTCAGGAAAATCATTAGGGCCAATGCAGGAGTTGATTTTTACCATAATTTAATAAGTTTATTGCACTTGTGTGATATGTGATCTTAGATATCGTCACCCTCTTAAAATAATTGCCTAAGTCATAAAGGCATGTTAGAAAATTTGCTTAAGTCATTTAATTCTCTCATGTTCCATGTTCAACTGACCTTGTTTGTGTGTCAATAGGAATATGTTGTTATAACTGTTTTGATTAAAATTGTAAATATCATAGTCAACAAATGGTTCCGTTTTTTGTTTTTCCTGAAAAATCTGAAAAAATGACTTAGGCAATTATTTTAAGAAGGCGTCGATATGTCAATTTAAGAAGCTACTGTTCCAGTGAGGATTATGGAAGGCAAAAGAAGTAGCTTTAGTTTGTTCTTATAAAGCTGTTGTGTCATTGTTATTTGACCTTTTCCAATAAAGCCACTTGTGAGCTTAGAGAAACACAATAAGGACTAAAATACGGCAGTTTCTCTGTAAATTAAGCAATAACACAAGAGAATATGTGGAGGGTCTGTTGATATCTTTGTGAGCAGTTATTGAAACACACATATACCCAGCCTGCTCTGTGAAGGGCTCACTCCTTTTCTTCTAATAATCACAGGTTCCTGAAATCAATACTTGGTTTAGAAATAGAAATTCAGAGCAGTTCTCTCACAGAGAGTACAGCAGCAGCAGCAGCAGCAGCAGCAGCAGCACACGCGTGGTTGCAGGGAAGATGTGGAGCAAAGAAATGTCTTATATTCTGAAAGTTGCTTTGACAGATGAGCTTTTTCCAGTATGAAAACATGCAGCACAACAGTGTTCACAGAGTAAGACGAGCAGAAACATGACAACAGCCGCTAATTAAAGAAAACAGACATGTAATCTTGTGCCTGAATGCTCACAGGTGATGTTTTGACATTTCTATTTATGTGTTTATGTGACAATTTGTTGGCATCACAGGATTACAAATGAACATTGCTGTAGAAAAATAATACCTGGTGGGGTCCCTCTGAGGGACCCTGAATGTACCAGTCACTTCCCTCAAAGCATGAAAAGCCTTTTTAAAAAGACATTTTGGTGAAAAATGGAGCAAATAACTAACCTTTGGGATGTTGGGCATTGGAAGTTCGTTGAGAGACTGTTCTTCCTTTGGGAAATATCCAGTCACCGCATGAGGATAAGCAAAAGAGACGTTTAAAGCTTTCCTAAAAAGAATTCCCTTATTTCCAAAATAATAATAAAAACTTATTTAATAAAGCGTCCCTAGTTGTGAAAACTGCAGCGTGTCTCTGCTTGCTCATGTGTTGATGATGCCAGTCCGTCTCTCTTGTTCTTTTTTAGTCTAGAGTGTTTTCTCCTCTCATGTTTGGAGACTTGACATGACTCCTACTGTACATCCACATTCGGTTAGTTTACATTACGACTCCCATTCGGTCATATATGTATGGATATGGGGTAAAAAAAAAAAAAAAGAAAAGAAAAAAAAAAGAAAAAAAAAATACGCAGACGCGGCGCACACCCCGCATTCAGCTCACCGCGCAAGAAATCCTGGAGACGAAAATCAGCCAACAACGAATTAAGTTTCCTCGGTGAAATGCACCTGGTTCCAAAACGCGTCCGTTTTTTTTAACCCCCACCTCGGTGCACTAGGTGCAATTTATCAACGATGTTTCTTTCCCACTCGACTCATCATCCACCTGTTGGGGAGGGGGTCGCAGAGCAGCGCCTCCGGAAATAAAGGCAGGGGTCTGCGGAGCGCCGCCGCTGCTGCTGCAGGCTGGTCGTGCGCACTTGGAGACGCATTGAGCACACTGGTACCGCAGGAGGGAGAGAAAATAAAAATCATCTAAACAAGCAACTCAGACAACCATTCAGCCGCAGAATCACATTTTACATAAAACAAATGAAATCACTTAAGGTGCTTACATAACTCCTGCTTCATAATCAGCTTTACTTGACATCATGAAACAGTGCGGCAGACTATTATAAAGGAACGACACTTTGAGACGTTTGAATTGCATTTTTTGGAAACTAGTGAACATCTATCTTGAGCAGTTTTAATTAAGGACAACGAGGAATATGACACAAACATTCTACATGGAATGATTTTAAATAATATTTTTATACAAATTATTTGTCTTCCAGTGGAACAAAACAACACGTGACAGAAGATGTGGGACAGTAAGTATGGTTTCCATTGTTATTTGGATATTTGGGAATCTGTCAAAGTCAGTCATTTCTATACCTGCTTATTCCTCATTAGGGTTGCAGGGGTCTGCTGGAGCCTATCCCAGATACACCCCAGATGGTCACCAGCCAAGGGGCACACACACCATTCACTCACACATTCACACCTATGGGCAATTTAGAGTCGCCAATTAACCTCAGCATGTTTTTGGACTGTGAGAGGAAGCCGGAGTACCCGGTGAAAATCCACACAGACACGGGGAGAACATGCAAACTCCACACAGAAAGGACCCAGACCCAGGACCAAGGAGGTCTTGAACCTGCGACCTTCTTGCTGTGAGGCAACAGCGCTAACCCCTGTTCCACCGTGTCGCCCCAATCTGTCAAAGTTTTATATGTGAATCTGATTTTTATTTGCTGCCCATTATATAATAAAGGGACATTAATAATGTGAGATATACTGAAATGAGAAAGTGAATTGACCAGAACAGGCTCCATCCATTCTTATTTTTATACCAGAATACAAAGCACATGCTTATTGTCAAGTTATACGCATGTACAGTGTTTTACAGTTCAATAACAGCTGATCTGGTTACTGAACACATACATTAAACACAAATGTGGACTTAACTCCATCTCTCTCTGCTTTCTTTGGCTGATTATAGGCCTGTTGATGTTGTAAATTCTTTCTAATCGTGTAGGCTAACATTGTTGAACGTCCTCTGACATGTTTATAGAATCTCCAGGCTGCCAGACTCCTTCTTTGTGTCTGGATGCAGCCCAGTCTCCAGGCATTGAATGTCAATGTTTCACAAGTGGTGACGTAGTTCAGATGGTGTTCCTCTTGAGTTTCACTTTTCTTCACTGGTGGAGGAGGAGGGTCGGGTCGGATGGAAGAGTTAGGACTTTGTTTTGTGGACTGGAATTGGGGAAATTGGCAAGAGACGTCATGTTGGGCATTTTACTGGTGAGTCGGCAAGATGATGGAAAGTCAAAAACTAAACATAAAATACAGTTTTAAAAGTTGTCACCAGGTCTCTCAAAATGTACATTTTGTACTTATGTTGGTTTCATGTCATTTAAAGGTCTGTTTAAGTCCACAAAATCACATGGAACACTGGGGTGTTTTTTTGACACGAAATGTCAAATGGTCTAACCGAAAAAGAATAGTATATTTTTAAATATTTAAATAAAATCAGTTGATAGCATGTATTTTAATCTTTTAAATCCTATTTAAGAGAGTTAAACTATCTATTACCAAGTTTTAAGGGTTACACCAAATGACATTTTTGACATTATCCCGTTTACCAGGATGTTTTAATGGGTGTCTGACGTCTGCATGTATATTATTGATATAATCAGTATCAAAAAACTTTGATATAACAGGTATAAAGCATTGGCATTCAATGTATCTGCAGCATCTGCAGAAATGTATACTGACAATTTTTCCTCTTGCAAACTGGTTTGGTGTGTGTGTGTGTGTGTGTGTGTGTGTGTGTGTGTGTGTGTGTGTGTGTGTGTGAGAGAGAGTTTTATATTGGAACTTGCATTAAAACTGCATGTCTACTTTTAGTCACAGTAACATGTGTGTTTCAGGTATAGAGAGTCTTTTTTATTGGATAGAAGATGAACTCATTTGTTTCCACAATGTATCTGCTTGTCTTACAAAAGCACATAATCAAGAGAATCAGTCCAAGCATTGTTCACTTTAGAATTGAGAATGACAGACTGTGTTTCCATCTTATACAGTATGCATGTGGTCTTTTTTTAGAAAATAAAAAAAAGAAAAAAAACACTTCCTCTCTTTGCACTTTTGGCTGCCTGTGTGTTTCCTAATTAAAATAAGTTAAGGAGTCCTGTGTTCTTGATTTCTTGGATGCACCGTATAGAGTCAAATTAAATGTCTTTACCCCAAGGATTACAACGATCCCTGAGATTCAGCCTGAATCCCACATGGAGATGTCTCTCAAGGACAGCAACTCTTCATGCATCTCAAATCTGTCTTTTTTCTTTTTTTAAAAAAAGATCAGATTCATTCAGAAATATTATATAATCACATAATGTAAAACATTTCCCTTTTAGACTTGATATAGCAAGATCACCCACCCTTTAAAAGACCAGTAATTAGTAATTTTCTATACCCGATAATTCCTCACTAAGGTCAAAGTGGATCACTGATTAGTCAGTCAGTCATTTTCTATACCTGCTTATTCCTCATTAGGGTCGCAGGGGTCTGCTGGAGCCTATCCCAGCGCGTTACGGCGAGAGGCAGGGATACACCCCAGATGGTTGCCAGCCAATCGTGGGGCACACACACCATTCACTCACACCTACGGGGAATTTAGAGTCGCCAATTAACCTCAGCATGTTTTTGGACTGTGGGAGGAAGCCGGAGTACCTGGTGAAAACCCACGCAGACACGGGGAGAACATGCAAACTACACACAGAAAGGTCCCAGACCCAGGACCAAGGAGGTCTTGAACTGGCGACCTTCTTGCTGTGAGGCAACAGGGCTAACCCCTGTACCACCGTGTCGCCCGGATCACTGATTATATCAGTTCAAATAAAGTGATGGCAGGTAACATGCAAAGCAGAAGTGGATTAATCAAAGAGGAAAGAAGGAAAGAAGGCAGATGTAATTTAATTACAGGTTAAAGAAGAGAGAGAGAGACATAGTAGTGATGCCTCTAACCTTTCTGCACTAGTGAAAACTAAAATATGATAATCAATATTCAGTGAAGGTACTGTATTCATAGCTCTGCGTGTGCCTACAAGCAAATTTTCAACAAAGGCAGAAATCAATTCAATACTAAGTAGAACACATTAAAATTAGGTCTTTTACCACATACCAGAATCTGTTTGGCGAATAGGTCGGAAATAAATCTATTATTGCTTCTAAAAGTAGTCCTGCAGCTAATTCTTCCCCCATGAAAGGGCTTTTAATAGGGAACATACATTTACACATCAACACTACACAGGCAGTCACTTTGACTGCCCATGATAACTTTGTTTGAATAAACCATATGTAACAAAAGGCCGCTAGCTTTCCCAAAATGTGTGTATATTTTATTTTAACATTGTTTTCTTAAAATTTCAAAACACGAGAGTTATGAGTACTTCCTTGAATGCAGGCGTTACACAAAGAGTATTTTATTTCACTATGTGCTTTCTCCGCTCTAAAGCTAAAACCTGGCTAAAACTTCACTCAAAAGCAAAGAGAGGCAAAAAATGTCAGCGCCAATCCCAGACACCCCAGAAGTTGGGCAGTTTGATGATATAATGATGTGTGATGATCTGAGTGGGAGGCTGCCTACAGCACTTCACTCTGCCAGATCAGGATGTCTTGCACTCAATCATGCTTGACCCACAGCACTGGATCAACAAGTTGATCGTCAAAGATTTTGAGGAGAGATTATTTCACCCGAGCTCAGAGAGAGTGTTTGCAGAAGTCTGTTGAAAAAGCTGCGTCAAGAGAGGCTGTCTGACATCATCACTGCACTAACTAGGTGAAATAGGATGGAAGCCCCCACATTCACAAGATGGCTGACCTAACCTGACCCCCTATTTTATTCTACCGCAGTAGCCTCACCTGTGTGGTTGAGAAACAAAAAGATTTGCATGTGTAATCTGGGTGCAGCTGTTTAAAAGGCCATCTTTTCTCACTCTATGTGCATGCATGCAAATCGTGAGTGTTCAGTTATTGTTATTTGTGCATAATATGATTGCAGCTGTATGTTGTGTCCCCTTTTTATATTTCATTTTGTTTGTGGAGTTTTTTCTAACATTTAATTTGTAAAGTACAGTGCAGACACATCCTTTCCCGGGTTTGATTGAGTTTGTTGTTTTATATTTCAGTTAGAATATTTACAATGTGGATAAAACAAACACACACAGTTAATGTTAAGTTATACAAGTTTATCGGTTCAATTTTCTTTCAAGAGAAGGGAGTTCAGTTGATTGTTTGGCCTCAGTCAGTGAGGATGTCATGTGCTTTAGTTTCTTTTGTTCAACTTGAGTTTTGTTATTTTCAGTTAAGTTGAGTTAACTGTGTTTCAGATCTTTTTTTTGTAAATATCTTTTTGTTTTAGAATGCGCATTTTTGGTGGCACATGTAAAAATAAACCACTCTTTTTTTGGTATGTGAAACTCTGAGTCTGCCTTCCTAAATCCTTTCGCTCTCTACCAGGTCTACCACAATGGGATTTGTTGTTATTAGTAATATCTAAATTGCCTGCTACCTTGTATTAATGAGAGTTGTAATTGCTGGGCGAATGTTTCATTAAGTGTTAATTACTAGCTCTGCCTATTTCATACACATGATGCTACTGTAGCATGTCATACTGGTTATTAATATTGTGTGGAAGCCTCTAATCGTATCTACAATATGATGCAACCATACATGCACAGTTGACTTAGGTCTTACTGTAAATTACCAAATAATAGAGTTTCAATTCAATTCAATTCAATTAACTGCAGGGTCCCCTTTAAATGCTGGGTGCAGGTGTATGTTTTGATAAATAACTGCCTGTTCCAAATAAACACCAAGTCTAATTTATTAGACGTTTTTCTTCTCATGAAATTTCTTATTCATGAAATTCAAACTTTCTGTTGTAAAATATGCAGGAAAACTCAGCAGTAGCAGCCATGAGACAATTTAACTCCAGGTCTGTAATCTTTTTTATTAGTTATAAGTTATATGGTAGTCATACTGGTTTAATAAAAGGAAGGAATTAATCCTCTGTCCCAAATCGGCACTTGATCTCAAATAAACGTCTGATTTGTTAAGTGATTGAAACCAATTAAAGCCCAGGTTAAAATTTGGTAATTTACTGTAACTTAATCTTGAATTATGTGCATATTATTTTATATTCAGTAGTTATATTCAGGTGTATATTGCACATGCATTTATATGTTTATACACAGCCTTCATCATAATGAAAGTAGCATTTCTTTCTCTGGTTAATCGATTCTGCATTGCAGGGAATCACAGTACAACTGAGAGTTCTGCAGCAGTGGGATATAGAAGCATGGGGGTCCGACTCCAGAAATGTAGTGTTGTTTCACTTGTTAATGTATAAATATTACACTGTACTGCAGAGTGGGCATGAAGGCATCATTATTGCTGTGCTGGTTAATAAAAAATTACTTCAGAAATAATTCTGCTGCTGCAGCACACTTTGTTGGATTGTTGAGCCTTTTCAATGCTTCATTGTAGCACAGAAACTTTTTACAGAAAAAGATCTTTTTTTTTCCCATAAGATGCCCATTTAGGAAACTGGAGAGAGCCGTCTGCTACTTAAAGAGTTTTAACAGATGGTGCTGTTCTCATTAAGGTATGAGGATGCAATTTCTGTAGCTACAAAGCAAACAGGCAGCCTCTCTGTCTGAACTGAAACATGCCCAATATTCCAACATGACCGTCCAGTTGGCAGTGGCATCTCCCCTCGCAGCGTCCCTGCTGTCCTTATGTCTCCTCTGTCTTAACCTTTTTTCCTGTTCCTATCTCTCCTTCACACACCCGGTCTCCCTCCTGTCATGCATAGTCGCAGGTTAAAGCCACTTTTGTTGAAGGCTCAAGGGACTTGGACTGCTCCATAGTTACAGAGAGTGTGTACATGTCTGCGTGTTTGTTCCCTGAAATCTAAAATAATTTTCCAACCCAGAGTTTTGTCCTTTATCTCCATGGAAACACACAGCGCTGTCCTCATCCTGTCCCAAGCTTTTGAGAATAATCACCCTTTCATGAAGCTACACCATGCCATGTATATAATCAGTTTTCTTTCTTTTTTTTTGAAGAGGCAGGACCCTCTTTCAACATCATGATCTCATAACCCCTCTCTTCCTCCTCCTTCTCCTCCTCTACATGCATCTGTGGGAGTTTGTGCTACACTTCTAATATGTGGCTGGTGGGGCGCCTTGTGGTCAGTATGGCCATCTCAGCTGTTTAAATCCCCATTACGCTCATGCTCTCTGAGAAGCTACTGGCCAATTAAAATTGATCTGTCTCCATCCTCCCCAGAGACGCACTGTCAGCCTGGCTCCCCAACACACACTTCAGAGTTACTGTAAGCAAAAATTAGCAAAAAAGAAAAAGAGGAAGAGCATTATCCCAGCAATGCACAATGGGGAAGAAGCATTTTACAATCACTTTTTCTCCTTTTACCACCACTTATAGTTTGAATTACGTGGGAGCCAATGGAAGCTGAACTCCTATTCCCTCAGGCTCCCATGAAAGAAGCAAACTTAATTTTCTATGGAGGTCTCTCAAATATGTCATATATCATCATAATAAGCTTAAATATATCAACATTTAAATATAAAATAAATCTCATTTCCATTTTTATTGCATTTTCACGCAGCTTTGAAATGAAATGCAAGTTAAGCAAATGGCACATTTTCGATAGCAAATTAATAAAATATATTGTGTATTTTCATATGCAACACCATGTGTGTGTGTGTGCCTGTGTGCGCCTGTGTGTAAAAGCTGTGCAGTGTGCAAAAGTGTTCTTTTTTTCCTGGTCCAGGAGAGCGTGTATGTGTGTATGCATTTTTTTTTTAAATTTTAAATAGAGACCCCCATAGGGTCAAATTTATAATTCGAACCATGCCACCACTGTTTTATACTCCTTTCCCCTTCCCATAAAAAAAGCTCTAATTGGCTTTATCTTACCTTTTTATTTTTAAAGGAAAAGCAATTGCTGCAAGGATCAAAAGGATTATTTATACTGGCCATGCTTTTCCTAATCCAGAAAATTTGACATTCTTACACTGCAGAGACAGAGTCAGACTGTGTGGTTTTAGCTTGCAAAGTTCAAGGCTTTGACAAATGTCATAATTTCACAGAAGTTTGACTACATGAGTGAGCCAAGGATGAGTAAACAGAAACCACAGGTTGTAGCAGAACTGGCTCGCGCTGCTTAGCTATTAATCTCCAGACCCCAGAAAGAATAAACAGATTGTCTCAGAGTCCACACAGTCCTCTGTAAATACATCGCTGAGCTCCTTGCTACTGTGCAGGAGGTTCAGCGAGGCTGATCCGTATGAAAGAGCAGCTCTGACTTCTCTGCAGTCGTCTGTCAAGGACACTGCACTTATCTGCTCTTTTCTTCGGCTTATGTAACATTAAATCAAATGTTACCCTCCATTTTTCCCTTACGTGAAAGGACAACATGGTTCCAGAGAGTTGTACAGTATGGTTCCTTTTGGATCCGTTCCTTAATAACGCTTTTTAAAGATCACAGCTGAAGAGTTTTCGGACAGTTTCTGGTCATTAATGTGCCCAGTCAGAGCAGTGTTTTATTCCTGAATCCCTAAAAGGCAAATGATCATCATTGTTTCATCTCATCTAGTAGTACTTGTGGTTTCCCTTGAATTCTCCTGTGTTTTCATCAAATTTGTCATTGTCATGTCTGGATTCTTTGTGTTTTGGGGTTTTGTTTCCTACTGTGTCCATTCCTGTTTAGTTTGAAAAAAAGGTTTCCGCTTGTTTTTCTTTTCCATTACTTCTTGTGTTTTCCCACCTTGGATGATTGTCTAAAGCAGGGGTTTTCAAAGTGTGGGCTGCGTCCAAAACTGGCAAGTACCCGCCTATGTAGTAGGCAAAAATGAAGAATCCATTAACTGGAATGTAGGTTAATGGTACCTAGATGGTTTTGTATATTGGGTCATATTTTGCAGTGTGTAAGTGAACAACACTACGATATCCCAGAAGTCACTGGGAGGGGCAAGATGGCGGTGCTGTCGTATGTCAGAATTGCGCCTTCTACTGGCTGACTTCCTACATACGTGTGTCAAAGCAAAGACCAACAGACTCAGAAACTGTTTTTTCCCAAGGGCCATAGCTCCCTTGAACAACGACATGCGCTGACTGAACATTCCTATTCCCTGATCTTATGATCCCCTCCCCTGTGAAATACTCAATACAGTGCAATATCTTCCTGGACAATATTTCAGTGCAATACCTTGTTGGACAATATTTAATACAGCGTCATATCTTGTTGAACATTATTTATTTATTATACAATACATACCCAAAGTGAGTTTGGAATGCATCTCTCTACAATGTAGATACCCTAAGCACGTATATGGTTGACTGACCCAGACCAGGGCCACCTCAACTCCACTACACAATGTAGATGCTATTATTATTTTTATACTCTGATGTACATATCCCCCTGTCATATATATATATATATAAAGTCTACACTGAAGAGAGTGCTTTCAATCTCTGTGAATGTGTATAATGTAAATTGTTCATGTGAATAGTGACAATAAAAGCCATTCTATTCTATTCATAGAAGCTACTACTGTGGTGTTGGAGTAGTAGCTACTGGTTAGTGGGCAGTGCTACAAAGGTTTAAGACACCGGCTGTTTCTGTTTTGTCTGTGTTGTCCCACCATTTTTCCTACAGGGTTGTTTTATCGTTGAATTATCTGCACTTCATCCTGTCTGTCTGCTCTCCTCCTGCATTTGGATCCACCTCCGCTATCGTGACACATCTATATAGCTGCTTTCCCTTTATTTGCCACACTCAGCTGTACTACTGAAGTTATTGAATGACAAAGGAAATCAGTTTTTTATCATTTATTTCCGAGTCAACGGCGAAATAACTTACGGACGTTGAATAGTAAAAAGGCAGCTTTTTCTTCGAGGGCATGTTTTGGCATACCTACACACACTGAAGTGCAACAGAGTGCACACTTCACATCTACACAGGAGTGCTGCCAAGATGGGTATGATTTTGAATCTAAGAAGATAGTGTCCTATTTTCTGAGGCTATTTTTTGAATCCACAGTCTGAATCTATATTCATTTCATCAGTACAGTAGTCCTTAGTTTTCTAAGGACTCCTTTTGTGGCAGATCCCTTTGTCAGATTTGCGGAAGCAGCTGTGAGCTCTTTAATCAGGTTCAACTCTGTTATTTAAAATAAAGGTGTTTTTTTTTATGTGTATACATTTTGATTGTTACAACTTGCACTAAATTTCATCTGATCCATAGTGAGTACGAGCATGTTTGGCTTACAAAGTCACTTTGTAAGCCAAACAGATCACAGGCTTCTTAAGATGCAGTCAAGCAGGTCGGTCGTATAAGCCACACATAAGTTGGTTCATAGTTGTTATGGCTCTCAATAAATAAGAAAGCCAATTCAAACTAGATGCCTTGTAAAACATCCACATAAACATGCATTATTCCAGTAATAAACACTGTCTAGTACCATTTTACAGTACGGTAAGTGCATAGATCCACTATACGAGTCTGCTGCAGTGGATTGGGTGGTTCTTTAATATCGTAATGCTGTACTTAGAAAGCAGGTTTGCATAAGAGCTGACTCAGTCATTTGCTCTGTGTCTGTCATCTGATTGATGGCCCGGGTGGATAATTCAGGAAGCAATGAAATAAAGAAAGGTCTTACTCATCATACTTACTTTAATATCCCCTGATGGTGGGGTACTTGTTAAAGATAGATTTTACAAGAAGGTCAAATGCCATCTATCCTGTCTAATGCAGGGCAGATGGACTTTTCACTTCCTTAAAACTTTTTTAGTGCGGAACTTCTATCTCCCTCTGCTGGTGGTGAAAACTTAAAAAAAAGGTTATGGTCATGGTTGTAAAATGGTAGATTTACTGTTTTTTTTATAGCTTCACACAACCCACATGAAATGACTCATTTCACTGTCAGAATTTCAGCCAGTAGAGAGTGTCTCCACAGACACAAGATTAAAAAACTCAGTCTACTGTGAAACAGAGAGATATACATGGTGGTGGGCTTAATCGGCATTGTGTGAACTCGTTTGGAACAGACTTGAATGGATAGGACGTTCATTTATGTGAAAAAGTTTCGCAACTTGACGTGATGATGGTGATCTTTCAAGCAGACACAATAGCTGCTAACCTGACAAGGACAGATGGCTTGTTACATAGAATCATCTGGGAAGTCATCCTTGGAAACGGAAAGAGCAGGCACTTTCAAAATATGAATTGGGATTGAATAATTCATGTTTCTATCATTGTCTAATACAGATTGAGGCATACAGATTCAGGCACATACATATAACATGAAGCTCATAGTCATGAAAAGTTCCTGATGTTATGCATGATGAGCCTTTACAAACTCAGGAGCTATTTGTTTTGAAGAGAAGTCTTTCATCTGATGTTGTAATCAATGGTCATTTACACTAAGTGAACAGTCTGTGCAGGGTCTCTAGGCATCCAACCCCCATTAGACTTAATTTACCGTGCTTCTCTAATACTTCTTTCCGTCATCAATTTCTAGGGGTGTCATGTGTCGTCCACAGAAGGGAACAACTCGAGGAACCGCTGCACAAAGAGGAGCTTAATGATGCTCATAAATAACAGAGCACACTTTAATCCAACCTGTTCAATGCACTTTCAAGGGTAATTTCTTTAAGAAAATGGCAAGGTACTTTGGAAACATTAGATTACTTAGAATAGCTTAATTATTTATTTAGTTTAATAGAGATGCTATACAATAATTAAGGTTCAGTGAAGGTGGCTCGGTGGTTTGACACTCCTGCCTCTGTGTATTTTCTCTCTCTATCTTGAAACTAGCTGTAAGCTAAAAAGGTTTGTGTTAAAACAAGAGTTATGTATGCATGGCTGCTCTTTTCTCTGATGTTATTTTGGTAAAGTAACACCACCAGCATAGATCTCTTTTTTTTCCATTTTTTTCTACTGTTGTTTTCCTCCCACATCTCAAACATATGCAAATCAGTGGACCGGAGGCCTGATAATCACCCATGCTTAATTATCTGTCTGTTCCATTCCTTTAATAAACTGGCAACCAGTCCACAGTGTTCTCAAAGATTCAAGGCGAAAACGTAACACTATTTAGTATTTTCTTTTTAAGCGGGAAAGTACTTATAGATTCGAAAGCCTCTTCTTCTGAAAAACATCTTGTAAGAAACATCTAAGAAGTATTTTTGCTTCTCTCTGAATCTGCTCCATCATTATCATTATCTTTTAGTCAAGTTTGTTTTGAGAGTATGTGTTTGCAAGAAAAGAGACAGAGGGAGGGAGAGAGAGAGAGTGTGTGTGAAAATGAGGGGAGAAATAACTGGCACAACGCACTGTTGCTAAGGCTACTGTTCCCTTGAAATGCTGCTTTGTGTGTCTGTGTGTGTGGCTGTCATTGTGTGCCCATTTGTATGTTTAAAGTATCAGTGTGCATTTGATTCAATGACAGATCCACTCATGGAATTAAAGTGTGAGCTTCTGTGGCCTCAGGGAGAGCTGGTGGAGAGCCAGGTGTTAGCCGCTGTCTGACCCTACTTTATCCAGAGAATCGGCCAGATGAGGTGTATTTACAGTAAAAGGTTGAATGATATGCAGGGGCCAGTCAGAGGCAGTGAGGGTGTTGGCAGGGTGAAAGTGAAGGTGTGTGGATTTCAAATGTTGTGTAGGTGGCGGGATAAGTCGTCAAGCAGGGTGATATGGAGCTTTCAGTATTTGTGGTGTCTGGCAGTCATTCATCGGGCAACATGTCACCTTTCTCCAACTACAACTATCGATTTTCTGTGATTGCCCTCCTCTCTTTCAGCCTGTCGATTTTAAGACATCATTCTACCTTTTTTTTTAAAACGTCTTTCATTTTCCAGCCGGTGGACACCGATTTACTCCAACGCCGCAACCTGCACAGCAAACAGTGCATTGATTTACTCCACACGGCAGGTGATTTAAGTGAACTGTGTGTGCACAGATTTGGCTTGATTGGTTGTCTGCCAACCTGTCGGCCCTATGCTGGAAAAAGAGCTGCAGATGAAGCACTGTGAAGGAAGTAAACTGAGAAGAAACTTCATGAGAATAAAGGTCATTTCAAATTAACATATTTTAAAGTGTGAGGTAAGTTAATTTATGGATTTGGGACTCAAATTAGCAGACGTAATTATATTCAAACAAAGCTCATATTTAGTTTGTTTTGCTCACATCACTGCTAATTTAATTTAAAAAAATGATATGCTGTAATCAGCAGCCAGCTATAAGTTGATGTAAAGAAACTATCCTTGGGGGAAATAAGGATATAAATCAATTCGTTCAAATTACTTAAGTCCTTTAGCTGCTCACGTTTACATTTTAGAATGTCAGCATTAGAATTAATTCTATTTACACAAAATGTGGTACCTCCACTTGCCAACTTCCTGGCTAGCTTACAACGCAAACAGCTATTAGGCTCTAGTTTCCTGTTTAGATATTCTCTCGTTATATCAATAGATGTGTTTAACTCTTTCTTGTTTTGGAAATGTGAGAGGGGAAGATTAAGGAGAAGCCAATAAACTAACACAGTCTAGGTCCTAGTGACTTTGCTTCTCTGATATGCAGTTCATATTGTCTGTGAAAACACAGCGTTCATGCAGCTGCTGCCAAAACGTTCCCATAATTGTTGCTGCAGACTTTCTGCTGTACATGGTTATGAGGGAGCTTAGGAAAGCTCAGTTCAAGAAGAAAAATCAGTGCCCTAGTTTCAGGCGTAGAGAGGCATTGCTTAGAATTGTGGTCCGTTTGATATTACATTCTCAATAGGGCTGTCAAAGTTAATGTGATAATAAAGCATTAACGCAAATTAGTTTTAACGCCTCTCATTTTTTTTGACACCATTAATGCAGCTTCTGTTATGGGGATTTAGACAGTAAGCCTACAATATTGTCTGCAGAAGGTGGTGGTAACGCAACAATGTACTGGATCCCAATCGCCGTAAACAAGAAGAAGTAAGATTATGTTATTATTCCTCTTTTGTAATTTATGCTGCAATCCATTGTACAAGGAACTCTGGGGAAAAAAAAAAACATCCTCTGGGTATGGGCTGAGGTTCCTCATGGTTGTGCACACCTGGCATCCATAATTTGAGCCTCAGTCATTTGGATGAGTGCGCGTGTTTTCCTGAGCAAAGGCACTGGGACACGTTTAGATTGGAAGTCTGGGACTTGAACTTCCGCCTTGCAATGGATTGCAGCATTAAACCTTGAGCTTAAAGTCAGATGGAATCTAGCAAGGAAGAATAGACAGATCATTTTAATTCAGCTCAGTTCTGCTTCAAAGTCCCGTCAAATGGGTCTGTCGACAAGACCAAAGTCATTAGTCAGTGTCGTTCTATGTGAGTTACCACTGGAGTACTTTTAGTCTTAAAGATACAGTCAATGATTCTAATCCAGTAGACTTTTTTTTCTTGAATTCAGCGAATATCTCATGGGAAGTACTGTATGTGCTGTAAAATATATGATCATTTTAGACAGTATATAAAGGTTCTTTTTTTTCTCTTTTTTCTTCTAAATGTTGCATATCAAAGGCAAACTGCACAATACATTTCACCAGGACCTATATATGGTGAATTTACTTCAATTGTATAGTTTCTATAGTTTTCTGACCACTCAAAGTGCTTCAAATTCTAACTGTTTATTCACACACATTCATATACTGATGGTGCTGGCTACTATAGAATGTGCCAACCATTATCTACTCATTTGCTCACATGAAGTAACTTGTCTATGGACACTGCAACATGTGAACTGGATGAACCAAGAATCAAACTGCCAATCTTCTGATTAGTGGATGACTGCTCTACCTCCTGAGCCACAACCACTTTTTAAATGGACTGTGCTGTGGAAAGTCTATCTGATTGATAACAGATTCAGAAGTGAAATATTGGAATATCCATACAACCATCCATCCATCTGTCCATCCACGCATCTTCCACAGCTGATCCGTGTCAGGTCACAGGGGCAGCAGCTTAAGCTGAGAAACCCAGGCTTCTGAGAATAATACCTTTATGACCTAAACATTATCATCAGCATCTGTTATTAAAGGATATCAGCAAATAATATGTGCAAACATATCAGAATTAATCAAGGAGTCTGTGTGAAGACATGTTACTTTGTTTAAATCGATCACCTTCTTGTTTTTCTATTTATTTATTATAATTATAATTTCCTTTCAGCTTTATGAAGCTCCTGTTCTCAGTAATTTGATTGTGAATGTGATTATGATCTGTCCATCCCACACACACACACACACACACACACACACACACACACACACACACACACACACACACACACACACACACACACACACACACACACACACACACACACACACACACACATATACACACACATACACGCACATTAACTTTAAACCACCACCAGTCAAGCTTGTACTAATGCCTTGGGGGGCTCATGGAAATTACCCTTATCGACCTCTCAAGACATACTCGGTCAGTCAAGGGGCATAGAGGAAAAAAATCCAATCACAATGCGAATAAAGGTAAGATGAGCAGAAAGCTGGAAATCATGCCTTGTGTTGTTCCTTCTTGTTTTTCTCCTGGGTGATGGAAAAAAAAACAGTGAGATCCAATTATTAGCTCAAACTGCATTGATTGTATCCTGCCTAATAGGGTAGGCTACTAAGCAAAGCCACAGGGAAAAAGGCAGGCAGGCAAAGATAATAACATTTTCTGAGGCTGTAGTGGGAAAGACTTTCAGGTAACAAGTCATTCCTAGCCAGGGCTGTGTCTTCCAATCAAGCAGACAATCTGAATTTAAAATGTTCCACAGAAAGTGAAGATTTGATTATTATTCAACATCTGAACCAGTTATATAATCACCTGACAAGATGTGTGTGCACAATAAATCAAACGTGCACTGTTGGCCACACATGAAACACCAAAATGCAAATGAGATTTCTGCAATATGTATGCATTCTACAGTGACTCGTAAGATAACAAGCCCTGTGTTGACCACCCATATCAAAACCACAACCCACGTAGAAATGAAACGCACATGAGATACAGCATGTGTGCTGGGTATCAATCAGCTCATGACCACTTATTATGTATGAAGGTGTGAGAGTATGGACAGAGGGCTAGAGAAAGAAAATGGCTGAGGCGGCAAACAATGAGGAGAGGACTTTATGCAGGTTCACACATACATATATGTGGCCATGCATTCTCTTTGTGGCAGGAACTCTGTCAAGCTAGGACAGACAACACTGGCATCTCACATCATTACCTTTTTTGGTCTTAGCTGGCCCTCTACTACTGGAGAATAGTTGCCCACTTCTCATAAAAAGTTCAGACAGGGCATTGATATTGATGAATTTCCCCATGGGGAGCAGTTTAGAACATCTGCATTTAGATTACAGAGGTTATGACATTATGGTGCTGACAGACTTGCATAAACACATAAAGAGCTGAGAGTTTCCCTATTAAAATGATGACTAATACAGTACAGCAGGCTACAGTCCCAGGCTAATTGAGTGGAGAGACACATGCCAGTAAAACAGCTTTGAATCTTTGGGTCTGACAGCATATGGCCAATGATTGATTATTAAGCAATCATTGTCAACTGTGTGTGTCTGGGAATATGTATTTCAGCAATCACTCTGTCCATTATGGATATTATTTGTGCAGTCAAGATTTATAGCTTCTGCTATGGAACTTTTCTGTATCTCACTTTACATATCTTCCTTCAAACTAAGCAAACTGGAAATGGAGCAGGACACTACATAAACAACTGGTTATCATTACACCAGACCTGCACACACCTTTATTGTGTATGGAGCAATAATCATCACTGGCACATTACAGAACATAATCCTGATTGAATACTGGATGTACATTACACATGAATACATACTTTATAGAAAACACATTTACCAAGACAGGAGAGGTTTCTACAAGCTCTCAGAAGACACCATTACCATGGAAATGACCAACTCTGAAAATAACAGAAATTATCAGCACGCTGTAATTATAGGTGTAGAAACACACACTCCATAATTTGCTTGTCACTGTGTTTTGTCTTAACAAGTGCTCAGCATGATGAGTCACAGAAAATAACATGAACATGAGCTGCAGATATGTTTTTAAAAAGTGTATCGCAAGAATAAAAAGAGCATCAAAACATAATGTCCTATTATTTGATACTTTATCTGTTTTTTTGCATTCTGTTTAGGTACATAACCTACGCTAATTATACCCTCATTAATCATGAAGTGGTGGATACTTCTAATTTTGTAATTTCTGAGACTATTGGGGATTTTTCTTTCTTTCCCAGTCATTAAGTAAGCAATTGCTAGCAGACATTGCCAAACATATTCATGAGCACTTGCTCCAAATGTAAGAAACTTGACTGGTAAAAAAAAACATTATAAAACACCGTTGGGGTTGGAGCTAATCAGTAATGTTATTATGAGTTGCAAATTTGGAACTTAGGTTTCCATGGAGATTGATGATTGCTGCAATGATTATACATCAGCTGATCCTAAAATATATAAAAAAAAAAAAAAAAAAAACATTTACACAATGCAGACGGTATGTATGTAGTTTCTGCTTTGCTACTGCATATTATAAGCAAACATCTTTTTGACCAGTGGGGCAGTGGGTAGCGGTGTTGCCTCACAGCAAGAAGGTTCAACTACTTGAGCTGGGACCATTCTGTGTGGAGTTTGCACATGTTCTCCCCATGTCTATGTGGGTTTTCTCCAGGTTTTCTGGCTTCTTCCCACAGCCTAAAGACATGCTGAGTTTAACTGAAGTCTCTAAATTGCTTGTAGGTGTGAGTGAATGGTGTGTGTGCCCCACAGTAGACTAGTGAACTGTCTGGGGTGTATCCCTGCCTCACCCACAGTACGCTGGGATTGCCTCCAGCAGACCACCGTGACCCTCATTATAAATAAGCAGGTATAGAAAATGGATGGATAGATGTTTTTGACCATCTGTATTGCAGTATTTAAATGGAACAATCAGAAAAAATATTCATATTTAAGATGAACAGACACAGAGAGAGAGAGAGAGATTGAAAGGACTACTTGAATGTACATATATACAAAATACAGTGTATAGCAAAGCATTTTGTGCAGCAGAGGATTTTTCCCTGTAAAGAGATAACTTGTCATACCTATAAATATACAGTTAAAAAACCCCAAGGATATTACCTCTTATCACAGTGATCTCATTTTTTTATTTCTCTAAAAACAAATGTCCATGAATATGATGGTGATGGACAATGACTATGGTTGGAAAAATCTCTTATCATGACACGACAGTGATCTGATTATTGCTCACAGTTAACTGAACTGGAACTTGCAGCAAACTGCTTTTAACATCGGGTTAATGGAGGAAACAACGGTAACAGGTGACAAGGGGACAAAAGAGAGTATCTCTAAAAGCGACAGATAAGTGAGGTCAGACTAAATGTCTATGAGACTCTTTATTCTTCAGCTTTCCAAGAGAAAGAGAACACTAAAGCCCCTGGGAGCTTGGCTGGTGAATGTCATAGCATTTAGGCTACATCCACCAGTCACAGCATTGTATAGAATCTGGTTTCTAAAGGGCAAGGTACAGTACACATTACCATCACAGAAACAACAAAAAGAATACAAATGGAAAGAGGAGATACAGTAAATGTATGCAAATTGTTGAAGACAAACATCTGGTGCTCATTGTCATGTCAAATGGCAAATCTTCTGTTTTTTTTGTCAAAAGCAAACACACTTTATACTCCACTTCAGCTGTCACATTAGCATGTTGTGCTGCTCTTGTTACCTTAGTGGACTGAATGTGTTAGAGTGCCTGCTGTGCTCACTGAGTTACGTTAAATGGAATGCAACAGACTGAATGAGTCATAATTGATTTTAGCTACATGCGTTCAGGCAAGCAGGGCAACTGGCTGGTGTTTGCAAGAAATTCAAATTGTAGAAATAGAGATTGAGGTCATATTTCATTTGTAATAAAGCAGGGGTGTCCAATCCTGGTCCTGGGAGCCCAAGGTGAGTTTTTGTTCCTGGTTCTACTAATCAACCATTAGAGCTCTTGCTAAGGACCTTCATTAATAGAATTGGAGGTTTTACTGCTTCGTTGGAACAAAAGCCTGCACCCACACCGGCCCTCCAGGACCAGGACACCCCCCAGAAGGCATTTCATGAGCTCTACAAGGAGAAGCAATCAGGTGAGAACATATTCAGTTAATTCTGATCTTCTTATCACAGTTTAATTAAAATGACCTCAGGAATGAACGTGATGAAGTGAATGGCTGCTGCCATAAGTGCAACATGAAATATCATGCACAGAAATTCACAGAATTCCATTTAAAGAGATGTGTTTTTGTCATTTGTCAGATTTATTTTATGCATAGATAGACATAGAAAAGGATGACTCACAGCTTGGTTTGATCCGGTAAGGCTGAAAGTATTTCAATTAAGGGATAGAATATAACACAACAGGGAATCTGTACCACAGATATTCTTTTATTCCATTAGGAAAATTAAGCATTTGTTTGGCTTGGCAAGTTTTTGAATGTAACAATGAATCTTGAATCAAACAAAATACATGTTGAATCATCTTCCTGATTGACCGTGTCCTTGAATTGCAACCCTGTCTCCTGAAACTGACATATTCATATTTATGTCATATATAACTTGCAACAGCAAATATGCTTTTTCTAGAAACACAATGACTTGAATGGCTGTAACTCTATAGTTGTGACATCACAACTTCACAAGAGTCCTGACTCTGGCTTGTTTTAAGGAACAGTTTATGAAAAGGGGCTATGTGCATTTCTCTGTGAATTGAGAAACATTGGGCAGTTTTTAGAGAGCATTTACACCTTCCTCATAATAAAAAAGCAATTTACTCTTGATGCAAATTTGGGTCTCTGCTGTCAGAGTCCTGCATCTTATTTATACGCCCCCGTCGACCTCAGTCTCACCCTGTGACAAAGCAATTCATTCAAAAAACTACAATACACACAATAGTATGATAATGTTTGTTTAACAGGGAACATTCAAACAGAACTGAAATCGACATCGGCTCTATGAAAAGACGCTTGTTTATAATTATCCATCCACCTGCCCTCAGGCCAGTGTTACAGGTCCATACGAGCAGAGACCACCAGGACGAAGAACAGTTTTTAGCCCCAAGCAGTCAGACTGCTAAACAATTTAATCTCTCCAGCATACAGCCCCCTGCCCCCGCAACATTATGGAGACTGACATATACTGACACACACACACACACACACACACACACACACACACACACACACACACACACACACACAATTGATGATCTGGGAGGGAGGAAGATGCTCTGCTGGTTTATTGTTTTGTCCAGTGAGAGTAAACATTAAATTTCCTTATTATTGATTTTCAGGGATTATAGATAAACAGAAGTTGTCATTTCACATTTTACATATTTATTTGTCCACATGTGCTTCCACGTTCAGGAATGATTTGCATATTTCATTTCCTAAGGGGCATCCATTTTGGTATAAAGGGTGGGTGGGGTTATTAATGACTTGTTGAGATGTCATTTATTGAGTTTGATTGCTCATTTATCTCAGGCACTAAAGTCTAAGCCATTAGCAAGCTTTTTTTCAGCACTTCTGTCTAATTGCCAAGGTCATGTTTCAAACTGTGTTCAAAGTTTGCGTGTCAGACACTGAATTACAGTCAATGTGGTGCCACATGACAAGCTTTGGATGCTTGTCGGCAGTAAATCTTGGCCGGGACCTGCCTCTGTGCGCTTGATGGCCAAATTAATTCCAAACTGAATTTTGCCAAGGGGGCTACTGATGTTTTGCCCTATTATACTTTTATAGGGAGATGAAAATGGATGACATACAGTACAATACACTCTCAGAATAATCAATAAGTCATCTGATGGTGAATATGGTGGAGACTTCTAAATAGGATCAGCACTGGGCCCAGACTGCTCCAGAGTCCAACCAGAGCTTCATGTTAGTGATTTAATAATCTGGCTTTACAGTATTCCCAACCTCTCCTCTTTTAAAGAGCACAAACTTCTATTTATCATGTGGAATTCCAGGGATTCTGGTATCATCCATCATATTGTTTCAAAGGAGGATTCTTCTCTATTTCAGACCATGATGTCAAAAAATAATAAAGAAATATAGAATAAAGAGATAAAAATAATAATAACTAATAAAATTCTCAAGTTGACTTCTATGAGCTTTTTTTTACAACTACAAATTGTTAAACATAAATAATAATAATAATAAAAAGAATCTAATAAAATAGATACTTCAAAATAATCAATTGAAGTATTTCCACTTCCATCCAATTCCAATTTTAACTTCCATCACGTATTTTATTTTGTTGCATTGATGAAATTATAGAAATCCAATAAAGAAATTTGATTTTTAGTTTATTTTTATTTTGAGGATTAAAAAAATACAATACAATCTTCCCTCTTCCCATAACAGCCAATATCCGACGATCTGATTCTACTGTTGAATGAACTGTTGACACGGGGCAGAAGCACTGCATCGCCCTCACACTGCAACGAGAGAATAGAAAGGTTTCTTTCTTTTTTTTATTTTTCTGCAGCAAACTTTATTTTACATGTCTACTAAAGAGGTGAAAGTTGCTTTTGTTTCTTTTTTATACCAGGAGTGAATATTTTGACAACAATGACTTTTTGGAACATTACCAACAATTCTGCTGTCCTTATCAAAGTGATCCTTTGTTTACTATGTGCTGTTACTCTCTAATTATCGTTAACCATAAGAAACGTTTAATAGAGAAACACAGTGTATTTATAAAGCGATATAAACAGGAAACAGGGATATCAGCACTTAAAGATGAGCATATCGCTGGCAGGTTCACCCAGGGGACGCACCGCAGGGTGATAACCCCGCTGTGATACACAGACCCTTCGGTAGCAGCTTGTGAGCGGGTCGTTTAGACCCCAGTGGACACGTCGGAGCTGGGTTGTTGTTTGTGGTATTTAGCAACGTTACTACCACCACTAGCAATGTTGCTGTTACAGATATCACACACAGAGGTCGGACCTGATGCCGTATCAAGTTTGAAATGTTTCCAAGACATGGCTCGGTCGCTCGAAGTGACTAGATGCGTGACTGGATCGGAACGGTATCGGATCGGTTCATCTCCAATTAAAACAAAAAATATATCCTCCCCAATCATTTTCCATTTTCATACATTTTTGAAAAACTCCAGGGAACCACTATAGGGGCGTTAAGAGCCGCATACGGCTCTGGAGCCGCAGGTTGCCGACCCCTGATATAGGGGAACAAACTCAACAGTAAAGTAAATGTTTTAATTAGTGTAGTTATAGTAGTTACAATAAGAACGTTGTGTTTTTATTTTAGTTTTATCTACATAAGGAGCGAGCCTGTCATGTTGTGCTGCCTTGTTTCTAGAGTAGCCTGGAAATGACAAACCAAACGCTCTAGAGACACTATTGAGGATACTGAGGTCAGGACCTCGGGTATTTTTCTCCTCTTAAGTTTTGTTTCATTTTAATGTTTCCCCTTCGGCTACGTTTCAGCAAATATACATGGTAACAAAAGGCGAAAAACTAAGCACCTAAAGCCCACCTAATTATCATGACATCAACACAGTCTCATGTGATAGAGATGCTCCTATACTGTAATTGACTCATTAAAAGTGAAGGTGAACCCTATTGTGACATTACTGCTGACTACAGGTCTATTTTAGAACATTTGAATGAATCTGAGGATGCAATGTAAAAGGCTGCATCGATCTAAGTTAGCATTTCTTCCAACAAGAAAGGCAGAGGATGACCAGGTAAAGGTGAGGAAAGGTGAAAATTGTAATATTCTAAAATAATGAGTAAAATTGAGAAGTAGCCTACAGATGCATGCAACAGATAGAGATGCTAATCTTTAACCTGCTGTGAATGTAGTCTAGGCTGAATACAAATATTTTAAGGTCATGTTCAGTCACAGTATGAATTATCCATCAATAATAGGCTATGAATTGGATGTTTAAATGGATATAAGCAGTAAATAATGTGGCTAAACATGGCCCTAATTATATTATGTCAGTAATATTGTATATTATATATAGAATGTTGACTTTGGTATTATAAGATTATAAGATTTATAAGATTTTTCACAGCCATAATAGTTGAGTTATTGACTGGTTGATTGCAATCTGTAAACTGACAGCTAGAATCCACCAAAAACTTAATCGAGAACAAATAGTCCATTCATAATATTCCCCAGACCTTGATAAGCAGCATTTTTGCTGCAATTGTATAGCTTAGCACGCAGACACTAAATGCGTCTCACTAATGCTGTACCAAAATCCTTTGTTGCAGACATGTTCACACCAGGATTCAGTGTTTCTTTGTAGATATATGGGAACAAAGAGTGGAGAGAAAAGTGGATAATATCCTGTGAAGTATACAGCCTTTTTAGTGTAAATTCCTCTCATGCACCACCATGCTGTGTTTGAGGAGAAGCTTATAACTATAAAGTGGACCTATAAGGAGCTTAGAAGTCGATGAAAACATAAAATTCCAGTTTCTGTAACAGGAAGAATTTAAAGCAAGTACGTTGATGGTTCTGGTACTTGAAAGACCTAATGAGGGTATAAGCTACTTGCTGGACACACTTGATCTCCCCTCCTGTGTTGTCTAACATCATTATGGCATTACAGATGGCTGGCTGTGTGTAACTTGAGCTAAACCATTTGGAAAACATCCCCTCTCGTACTGAAGAATAAAAACCTCCCGAGGAACTAATGCCTTAAATTAGATTAGTTCTCCATCCGGCCGCAGCATCTTTTTAACTCAACGCCACCAAGGCCTATTGTTCGAAACAGCAGGAAATCAATGTCACCATTAAATTTTACAAGAGATCGTTAGGTTTGTGTGTGTAATGACAAGGCATTAGTTTGTAAGATATCAAGTGGCAGTATTTTCCCCACTCCCACCCTAATCACATCGTGCTGCGACCCCATCATTCCTCATGAATAGATAGGGAGCAGCCAGAAACTGTTGACACTGCATTCAAATAACTGTCTAATCACGAGATATGTTTTACATTCATGAGCTGTGCTCCAGTCCCATCACAACATTTAAACAGCATCCCCTATGGCTGCAACTGCTTAGGCAAAATACCCATCATTTTAGGCTGTGGAAGAAAAAATATGCATTGTGAGTACACACTCAGCTCTACACCCAGCAAACCTGAAAATGAACTTTTGCTTCGTGCCAGGATTAACTGAGTTCAAAGAAAGTGCAGATGATTCTAATTATTCCTTGAAGCAGAAATCCTGATTTTCTTATGAGGAGACATTGCTGAGTTTCTGATTTATTTTATTATTATTTTTTTAACCGATTAATATTGACTATTACAAAAGAAGCATGTCTATATTCATTTATTTTTTCTGTCACTAAGAACAGATTGTGTATTCCAGTCGGCTATATTGCCATTAGTTACAGCAGGTTAGCTGTCAGCGTGTGACTATCAACTTTTGCATCGCCTGATTAGGTCTCTGTGTATTTAAGTCCAGTTTTCTGTTCAGGGTTTGTTGGCCCGTGTGTTTCCTGCATGACTGCCTGTTTCATTAAATACCTTCAGTTTATCTTGACCGCCTCTTTTTGGTGATTCGGTCCACCTGCCGATACACACTGTGACAACAAAAGAGCTTTTCCTTTTGTGCATCAAGTAAAATAAAAGAAAATAATTTGAAAAATAAGCAGGCCCTGAAGAGACCAAGGTTGTTTTCATAGCCGCTTTTTGTTTTTATCACACAAATGGCAGCAAGTGATGATAGATGATGAAAGGGCATAGTCAATCAGATGGAAATCCATTACAGGTTAAGAGAAGGTATTTACAGGGGGTTGTCTGTTTATTTCATGTTATGTCAATAAATATAGATGTAAAAAAAAAAGAAAAAGTTGTTTTTCCCCTCCTGTAATTCCATCTCAGTTTGTTATGAGATAAAAGAGGCTTGAGCAGAGATTTAGACAGATCAGAAAACATCATCCATCCTTATTTCAAAGGCTGTGAGATAGTACTGCTGCAGTATTTTTATTTTTCAAAAGTGTAAGTACTTAAATATCAAAGGCCCCATATGCAAATAGCCACTTTCATGTTCTTTTTAAACTCTAGATAAAGTTTTGGAATTATATAAAAACTGTGGCATGCATCAAACAGAGAAAAATGAAGAAGTGATTTTGAATTTTTGCCATTTTACGGCTTGTTTGTACTTCCTTGACTTTGTGATGTCATGCAGTAGCTCCCTCTGCCTTTAGAGGCTCCCAGCACATCCCCCCTGCTGCCGTCAACACACACATTTTTTCAGTACTTCAAGTGAAAATCAGCCAGTCAGAAGAGAAGCTCATGAATGTTTATGAGACAGAGTAAAAATGACCTGAGCTTTCCAGCCCTGCACTTGAGAGAGCTCTGTAAAACAATATTGAGTTGAATTGGTGTTCTTTAATTTGCAGATACATTATGTTAGAGTTACCAAACCTTCACATAAAGCTCAGAAAATTGCATGATAAGCCTCAAGTTTGATTTCTAATACAAAATATGCATTTGTACATCTTATTATGACTGAGAAAATGTGTTAAAATGACTGCAGCTTATGAAGACACCAGCGCCCAATGCAGCAACGAATTGGTAAGATGAACTTTCATGAAGTCTTATTATTTACTTAACTGAGCCTGGTGAAAGACTGATGTTATTTGCTGTTACACTCGAGAGGGAATAGAGTTGTAGAAAATGTCCTGCACCAATGCATTTTCAGCTAGTGACATTTCGGGGCTGAAGCCAGGCATCGAAAAATCCATCACATTATGTGTCTCCACAACAATATTAGCCAGATAAATGTCTAATCCACAAACCACAACCTCAACAGGTGCACATCGATCGTGGAGGAGGCATTATTCATCATCATTATTATTCATAATGCCTCCTGATTATTCATTTATTATATTAGATTATTCTGACGGCGTGATGTGAGCAGGTGTGAGTTGTATTAATTATGTTTATGTCTGAGTCCTTTAGGCGAAGAATATTTGATTTATTTTTTTAGGTTTTCTTTTTAATTATTGTAATTATGACTAATTACATATCATAACTATTTTTATTGCACAATTTAAGTAACAGACAAGATTTGACTATGATCACACTATAATCCAATGCTACAAACAAAGATTACTGATTGATGGATCGAAACTGAGCACTTTAATGTTCTCTTATGGTGTGTGCCAATAATCATTTGCTTCACTTGACGATACAGAGTTGAGTCCAGGAGGCGGAGTTGCTGCACTTCCTTTAGAGCATCTCCCACTCAAAGCTTCATAGAGACTGTTTCTGTCCCCCGACAATTTAATTTGTTTAAGTCCTCTATAGGATTGGAAGGATTGGAGTGTGAAATGTGGACTTTCAAACATTAGATCTCTGTCATCCGAAGCTCTATTAATAAAGGATCTTGCATCAGACTATAATATTGATTTATTCTGTTTTACTGAAACCTGGAAGCATCATGAGGGATATGTTAGCCTGAATGAATCCACTCCGCCCAGCCATATTAATAATCATAGTCCTCTAGACACT
Organism: Lepturacanthus savala; assembly: GCA_030544235.1. Lineage (NCBI taxonomy): Eukaryota > Metazoa > Chordata > Actinopteri > Scombriformes > Trichiuridae > Lepturacanthus > Lepturacanthus savala. The sequence continues at coordinate 24,627,947 of CM060479.1, read as the reverse complement.
GGTCAAGGTGGTGGAGTTGCAGCCATTTTCAACTCGAGCTTATTGATCAGCTCTGAGCCTTGGTATAACTCTCAAATTCATCATCCATTGAGAACACTTAGATTGCTTAGTTTAGAAGCTCCCAAAATTTCTAAAATTAAAATGCAATGCAGAGCATTGAACTACCAGGCTCCTGGCCTGCGGAATCATCTTCCTGTTTCAGTACTGGGGGCAGACACCCTTCCTACATTTAAGAACAGGTTTCCTTTTTGATGAAGCTTATACTTAGGGCTGGTCCTGGCTGAACATTGTTATGCTGCTATAGGTTTAGACCTCCGGGACATCATGAGATACTATGAGCTTCTCTTTCTGAGCTTCTCTTTATTTCTTCCATCTGTAACACTCATGATGTTCCATTTTTAAATCAGTTTTGTTCCTGGAGTCCTGCCCTGTGTTTTCTCATTCACAGAACCCAGCCTTCTGTTGTTGGAGGGTCTGTGTCTGTCCTGGTGGAGCCTGGAAGCTGCAATGGATTATGTCACATCATCTTCCATATATATCATGAATCAATATATTTGTTATTCCAATTATTGTCATACTCAACTCTTTTTCTATTTTAAATGTATTGTTTCCATCCTGTGCACACATCATCTATTGTACGCTTGTCCGTCCTGGAAGAGGGATCCTCCTCTGTTACTTTTCCTGAAGTTTCTTCCTCCTTTTTTCCCTGTTAAAGGTTATATTTTTGTATTCTTTCCTTGTACAATGTGAGGGTCTAAGGACAGGGGATGTTATGTTGCTGTTGTACAAACTGTGAAGCCCAGTGAGGTGAATATGTGATTTATGATTTTGGGCTGAACAAATAAAATTGACTTGACTTGCAATTGACTTGGACAAACTGCTTCAAACTTTAAACAGATTTTTGTCTGCATAAATTTCACTGTCATCATAGCTCATGACAAAATGGTTATGACAACCTTGTTATCACGATGAATGTCAATGGGGGTAATAGTTGGCAGACTGAATAGGCCAGTGATCATGATGAGAAACACATAATCACACATCGCACAGACTGTGTGTGTGTCTGTGCTGAATGCTGGATTGAAATTATGCTCAAACACTCCCAACCAAAATCTGTATGAATAATTTAAACTAATGTGAATGTCAATGTCGCTGAAAAGTGAATCTTTTCAGTGTAGACATTGAAGGATGATGGTGGATATAGTAATTTCTAGTGGAATAGAATATAAAAATGTGTCAGTCATGTGGTTATTTCACTGCTGAGCTTCTCAGTCTAGGTATCATCACCACATTTAGACAGTCAAAACACATAAGTTTCTGACCCTTACAAAACTACTGACTCGATGGACAGCAGCAAAACCTGCAACCTACACTGTCCTGGTGTAAAATTAGCTCAAGTAGTATATATGAGAAAATACAAGAATTGAAGAAAAGACCAGAAAAATATATATAATTTAAAAGAAATTAATGTCAGTGCAAGTTTTGCACAACTCTTACTAACTTCTAGAGAACATTTGCTATTTTCCACTCATCATAGTATCTAATTGCATAACCTGAATTCCGCAGAGGATCAGAGTATACTGCATAGGTCTATCTCCTCTCAAATGGAGCCTGTTCTTTCACACCTTTTTAGATAAAATCCTGCCCCAATTATTGCGATGAATGTGCAAATGTATATTTCAGACACTCCTCCCCCTCCCACCATATTCTCTTTCATCTCCTGGTGTGGCCTGACTCAGACAATGAGCCAAAACGTGTCTCCATGGTTACCAGGTGTGAGATGGATAATGTCCACAGCTGGCTGATCTAATCCTAAACAGTCTTAATTTTGCAATTTTGCTCCCTCACTGTCTCTGTCCCAACCCACTGACTGTATACAGGCTGCAGTGGTATAGTTGCTCAGGCAGCTTGACAATAGTGGACAGTGTGTGGTATCGACCAGGTCTGACCTTTCTTGAGTGTAACCATGTGTATCAGCTGTATGATGAGTTATTACTTTGTGGAGATGGAGTCTTGTGAAGTCCATATTAAGGATTAAACATGTTAAATGAGCTTTGTTCACAATCTATATTGCCCCCTGCCTCTCTATACATGATCTACTGCAATATCCATTAACCTCTAACCAGACACACATACATGCACACACACACACACACACACACACACACACACTCTGATGTCTGCTTTCCCTCAAGTGGTTATTAGTCTTCCCGCAGGGCACATGATATATAGAAGCACATTATATCAGAGTGCTTATTAAGTTTGTGGCGTCAGAGCTCTTTGTGTATGGGAAGAGGGATACACACCTAAGCCAGCCACTGTAGAGATGTGAACAAAACGCGGATGATAAAAAAACAAGGAGTCCTGAGGGCATCGGGAATCTCTAAAGCTGCTATAAGTTGTCACACAAACAGCATGTGGCTGAAATATGTGTAACACCCCTATGCTGAATCTTCAGCTGAAGGCAGAATCGTGATTAACAAACAGACAGGGAGCCTGACAGAGAGCAGCCTCATAAACAAGACCTGCACACAGTGTGACTGAATAGATGCTGGTGAAGCACACAGGTGGCTCTTTTATCTCACACACAATGTTGTGACTCCTAATTCCACACCTGGCAGATAAAATTAGATCAACAGCATATCCCATAGAGAATGAAACACCTCTTTTTTATTATTTTCCTGAATGGTAAAGAGTTAATAACCCTATTCCAATATTGATTCAGTGAGTTTATTGTAACAATGCCTGCGTGTATATCACCATTAAAGCAAAAGAGGCGGAATTTGTCATGATTAAAGCTACATTATATTGAGTTAAGACAGTAGCTTTAAGTAATTGATTTGTTAAGGAGCCCACTGAGGGGATCAGAGAGGTCATGCTTTGGAGGATCAAGTAATGGTAAAAACTGCAGCTGTAGTGCTGAAGTTATGCAAGAAAATGTTTTTTCTTCTCCTTTTTCAGGGAATTAATCAAATTGATCCATTATATTCTGTCATTTAAATTTAAAATGCTATTATTCGTAATTCCTTACAGACCACAGATACAAATTGTCGACTCATATTTAAATCCCGGGCCCTGTTCCTGCATATAAACGAAGCATAGATGAACATACTGGCTCTGATTTGGCACCTTCGGGAGAGAAGTGTGATTATGCAGAATCAATCTTTCAGGTGGGTTAGGGGCTTGCATCCATGAAAACAAAATTGCCTATTTTCTTTCCTAAACATTTAGAAAGGAAGTGATCCTGCTACTTGAAGCTTCTCCCAAGAGGAAACTGATATCTTTGTGCTGGATGAGCAGAAACACCACAGGCTAATATACAGCATCTACATTAGTTTAGGGGGAGATAGACTGAGTTACTCTGCTCCAGGGAGAATTGTTACCTAGAATGAGAAATGTCTGGTTTATATTAGAGGCAAACAGATGCAGTGGTGGACCACACTGACAGCTTAGCACCTCAGTTATAGGTCTCACAAGTACAGGGTGCTGGCAATACTCCATGAAACTTGGTGCATAATGATAGTCCTATAGTTGACCCTCATTCTATGCTGATACCACAGTTAAAGTGTTTAATTCATGCATTGAGATACTGTTCATTCTACATTCCTGATAGTTCATGAAGTGTTTCATGGAAGAAATCATGATTTTTCATGCATGAACTTCTGCATGATTCAATGATGTAGCCTTAGCATAAAGTGTTTGCAAATTCGCTAACATACATGTAAGTATAGGATTGTCAAAGTCAGTTTACTTCATGGGCTGGTTTCAGCACAATTTAATCTCAAGTAGGCCGCACCAGTAAAAATTTAGGTATGAACACAACATTTACAATTTTTCTTCCTTTTTTAATGTAAAGAAATACTGGTCCATTTTCTAGTATCCAGTTTGCCCTATTAGCAGGCCACATGTTTGACACCCCTGGTATAGAGAATACATTGGGAGTCATTGGTCTCATTTCTTGGGATATATACAAATTAAAAGTATATTACTTTTCGTTTGAATAATCACAAACAGGGAATGAGGACAGCCTAGATAAGAGTGTTTTTTTTTTGTGCCAGTAAAAGCATCGCTTCCCTAACCATGTATGTTCAAAGCATGTGTGAAACAGGCACATCCTGAGTCAGACCTCCATCACTTCAATATAGCATCTGCAGTTTCCCAGACCAGTCATCGAGTCATTAGTCAGCCTCTGATTGCTGCAGAGGCCCTGGGTACAGACTGTGCTGACACCCTTGTTACACAAAACAGCAGGCTGATCTCTACCAGCTCCATAGCCATAACAGCTTTTTTCATTATTGTTCTTTAGCCCTCTCTCTTTCTCTCTTCCTAATATGGTGAGTTAAGTGCATTCTCATTCTATTCCTGCATTCAACCATGCTTTGTATGCACCCAGGGAACACAAATCACAAGTGCAAAAAATATAGAAACGTCTGTTTACATGTCACTGGTCACATTGATGAACTAGCTGAACTAGAACTATGACAGTTTAATTAAGGAGGAAAAATACAAGTTTATGAACAGATAAAAATGGTCAGGCTGTTGTCATTGCAACCCTTGCACTGTGACATGGAATTTGAACATTTACATATTTGCTGTGTGGGCGACACGGTGGAGCAGGGGTTAGCGCTGTTGCCTCACAGCAAGAAGGTCGCACATTCAGGACCTCCTTGGTCCTGGGACCTTTCTGTGTGGAGTTTGCATGTTCTCCCCGTGTCTGCGTGGGTTTTCACCAGGTACTCCGGCTTCCTCCCACAGTCCAAAAACATGCTGAGGTTAATTGGCGACTCTAAATTGTCCATAGGTGTGAGTGTGTGAGTGAATGGTGTGTGTGCCCCACAATTGGCTGGTGACCATCTGGGGTGTATCCCTGCCTCTCGCCGTAACGCGCTGGGATTGGCTCCAGCAGACCCCTGTGACCCTAATGAGGAATAAGCAGGTATAGAAAATGACTGACTGACATATTTGCTGTTTGAAGTGGCACTCATTAAGAAATCTCTGAATAAGAGCTGCAGCTATCGGCGATGAATATGAAATGTTTTGATGTGGACCTTGGACTGTCGAGCTGCACGCTTGACCCTGTCTCTCATCTCCACACTAACAGCAACAGAAGGGCTCGGCTCTTATATATGTTTCTAATTTTGCCTGTTAAATTAAAATTCACAGTAGCAGCCGTTCAGCTGTCATTCACAACACTGAATTCACAACACAGCTGTGTTGCTTCACACATAAGCTGACAGGGCTTCAAAGTTTTCCTCACCTGAAGTTCTGTAGCTCTGCTGAATGTCAAGTATTACAAACCCCCACCCAAAACAATTTAGGATAAGGTGCAGTGTGCTATGAGAACTGATTGGAATTGCTTTGGTTGCATTGGAGCAGAAACATATTAATGGATAACATAGCATCACAGAGAAGGAGCGGACAACAGAAAATATTGAATATACACATCAGCATTCAATATAAATGTGCATTCAAGCGACATGGACATGTAATAAGGCTGCAGCAGTTCCACAGTCAAATCTTTTCTCAAGTTAATGGCATGGTAGAAACATGTCTCTGTATGTGTGTGTGTGTGTGTGTGTGTGTGTGTGTGTGTGTGTGTGTGTGTGTGTGTGTGTGTGGGTGTGTGTGTGTGTGTGACATTGGCCATCTGTACTGATGGGCTCGTATACATGGCAGGGGATGGAGAGACATCAGTGGCAGATAGATTAGAGATAAACACAGCTACTGAGCAAATAAGATGAAATCACTGCCAGCTAATCAACACCAAACTGGACTGAGAATCCATCTGACAGACATCACATGACATGTGCATATTGAGTAAGTTTTTGCATAATTTGTCTTCTAGTAAATATTTTATTTCAAACAATAGATATAGACCCAACAAGGAAAATTTGATCCTCATTATGCACTTTTTACACATGTGTAAATCAATGAATATGCGTTTGTATGCCTCGGCATGTTACCATGGGTGTATATACTGTATTTATACTCAGGATTTATAATCGTTACTGCAAATATGTGAAACCAATAGGATTAAATCTTATTATTTGCCACTGCAACAAACCTTCAGTATTCCCTTCATTCCTTTGGCTGAACTTGCATAATCATATCATTTTCTCAATTAAATCATTTTTTTTTCTTGAAGTAAGCAAAACACAGGAGACTTTATATGACCGCTTTGTTCTATAGATGTAAATTATATTTCATTCCATTCTCAGTGTAATAATCCATACTAATGTATTCTGTATCTTTCCATAGCTAGAATTAAAAATTATTTCAAAATCTACAAGTTTCTCACAGCTGCTTGATTAATGGTCCATTCATCAAGTGTATGACTGAAATGTCCGGCAGGTTTAAGGATGGAAATTTATCAGGATAATCTGTTAATCAAGTTTCATTTTAAATGCCACTGATATCCAGCAGAGGAATGTGACCTTTTCTATACTTCTAAAGTTAACCATATAATTAAAACTTATTTTGAAAAGCACATTTGGCAAGTTTAATTCCATTTATGATAACAGAGCATAAAAATAGCACTAGAGACCTTACTATACTTGGATGAAAACTGTATGTCTAAAAAGTTTATTAATTCAGATTAAAAATGAATCCTAACTAAGTTTTATTAAAGTATCTACACCATCTCCAAGAATCTATGAATATGTTTTCATTTTAAATTTTCAAAGTTTAAGTTTTAGGAAGATGTGCATGTGGATCGCTCATTACAACCTCAAACCTGACAATGTGAAAGGTGAAAATCTACATAAAGACTGATGCAGTGAGATTATCAATGGACCTGACCATGCAGCATGGCGCCGAAGCAAAGCTTTGCATAGCTAATAATATAATTCCAATTCATTATAAAAATCAGGATTATAGGTTATAAGAAGAGACCAATAGCCAAGAAGAAGGTGGTCATGTAGAAATGATGTATATGTAATTCAATGCAGTTCCAGTTCATTAGACTGACAGCATCGTGGATAGGTAGGTTAATAGGTGCAGTTCGATGGCTGCTAGAATGCACCTTTAATGGACTGTGATCGATAATGGGGTAATTGCTGCAGCAGCTGTGCATGATCTGCAAATCATATCTCTCCCAAGTGCCAATTTCCCCAGCTGGTTTCCAGAATGTGCATAAGCAAAGGTTGGGATGTGGGTGGAGAATTGCCTCAGATGATTTGGTTTGATTCTCTCTCAGTAAATGAGACTTCCAGTTCGTATTGTTTCCACACATGCTATTCAAACTCCCAAATGAATGAGTCAGGTAAGGACAAAAACATTGGTGGGGCAACACCAATTGCTTTTCTTCACTGGACATAAATTCACAGATCAAGTGATTTCATGTGGGAGGCTAAAATTGTGCTAAACTCTTGGGATTGTGAGCGCCTTTCAAAACCAACACAACACAAGGACCAATTTCTCATATACCTGCTTTGAGATGCCAACCATGCAGAGCAGGCTGACTGTGTTGCAGTGTTTTCTGCCAGAAACACAGATTTTCCTCTTCTAAATATAGCTGGCTATGTCTGGAAGTGTGTGTGTGTGTGTGTGTGTGTGTGTGTGTGTGTGTGTGTGTGTGTGTGTGTGTGTGTGTGTGTGTGTGTGTGATAGCAGGACAAATGGATTGAGCTGTAATCATAGACGCTCTAATTAGCACTTTAGGCCTCATCTTCTGTAGTGTAGGCAGCTGAGACACATACTGCTCATACAATGCACTGCTCACACACACACACACAAACAGATTATCCCTGCACATACATTTGGGGGAATAACCATGAGGGGCAGGTAGCTAATACGTAATAGTTTGGCATCGGAGATGTATAGAGTGGGTAAAGGGGTGGTAATGATCAATTTGTGTGTTGCTGTTGTTTCTCTGACAGGGATCTGCTACATTTAATGGTCTTATTTGTGTTGATTCTGCAATTGTTGGTGCTTTTCCTTGACCTTTTGGAACATTTAAGAGGGAGGAAGCCTCCAGTGAAGCCACCTTAATGGTATTACGCCTCGGCCGCTTCAGCTGTCAACAGCACATTCGATTCTCCTCTTTGAGGAACGCACGAGAGCGACAGGAAGACGGTAAACAACAAATTGGATGCAGAACGTGCGAAGATGATGAGAGACAGGAGAGGAGAGTGGTTCTAAATCTGGAAAAGTCGTGACAGCGCATCACTGAGGAAATTTAAAGGAAGGCACATAACAAAAAGGGGGAGAGAAGGGAGAGAAAGGAGGGGGTGAAACGTTATTGCTGTGTGGGATAAAACGAGGAAAAGATGCAAAGATTCCCTGAATTAAACATTTAAAAATTTGCTTAAAAAGATAATATTTGTATTATTTGTTTTACATGATTATAGGAATATTTGACAGACATTATAGTATATAGTATTATAATATATAACATACCATTCTCACACTTTTAAATACCACCATTAGTTGTAAAATGAATAGAAAATGTTTACATTAGCCTTCTGACACAATGACGAAACACATTGTATCGTTAGAACACTGGAGTGATAGTTGCTGGAAATGGGCCTTGCAGCTAGAATAGTCATTTACAGTCTTGTGTACAGTGAATTTCTGATTAGTTTAAAGTTATGTTCATTGAAAAAAAACTGTTTTTCTTTCAAAAATAAGAAAATTTCTAAGTGACCCCAAACTTTTGAACAGTAGTGTATATTTTAAACTGTTCATAATTTTAATCGCGTTTTTCATATTGAGTAAAAATGTATGAAACAGAGGCTGCTGCTAGTTCTCTAGGACCACACACTCACATATACACATGCTTATGCACGTGTGTCGTCTGTCCATATATTTTTTAACCACCCTCCTTGATGCCTGACTGCTGTCTTCTATCGTCTTCTCTTTTCTCTGCCCTATCTAACAGTTATGTGGAGTTTATGCTTCATAAGCTCCACAATGTTCTCCATCAATCTCCTGCAGTTATTTTGTTACTTATAGGCACTCATGCATCTTTTCCGTGCTGGTCGGGGGCTCCTCCTGGAAACATCAGATTCTTTCTGAATGAAGCATGTAATTAAAATAGATGCTTGTCTGCTCTTGGCTGTTGCCCTTTAATGTGCTTCTATCTCGACATCACCTTGACACCCCTTTATTCGCCTGCTACCTGAGCACTAGTCTGTCGGGCAGGAACGGTACACCGCTGACAGCGGATTATAAATATGCAATGTGCATGAGAAGTAGGGATCTTTTAAACACAAAAATAGTCAACCACTGCAAAGAATACATCATATTAGCAATGTTTGAATGAAAATAAATAAATGAAAACAATTTCCCTCGTGCTTTTCATTTTCCTAAATCCACCGTGCATGAATCCAGCAAAATTATTCTGTAATGCATCATTCGATTTTGGCAGCTGCATGTGTGTGTATGCATAAGTGTGTAACTTAAAGCAATATATATATGGCATCTTATTTTGTGATTAACTTTGTTTGGGCTCAGTGTACCATCAAGATAATAACTTATCTCCAGAAGCGCGTCTGGTGAATAGATTAACAACTGGGTAGTTTAGATAGACCTATTAATAATATTAATAAGAGACCATAGAGCAATGTGATGTATAGTATGTGGGAGTTATTTACTGTATGCAAACGTGTCAAGTAACTTTGTTATTGCAGTGTTCCCCTGAGTAGCAATCGGAACAAATTTGGAAAAGCTGCTTTGGTACTTTGCTTATCATGCCCTCTCCATGTTAACACAGCCCAGGCAAGTTATTCCCCAGTATACTGGGGATTATGCAAAGTAAGTAAACAGAAGAATGACAGAGTGTGTTGGCTCCTGAGGGTCTGTTCACAAATAATTATTCATCATCATATTTTATAATAAATTAAAGGCCCAATATGTAATTTTTCTGGATCAAAATTAGTAGTGTAATATTATTGGATTTTTACCTGGCAGAGTTTGACTGTAACTCCCATGATCTCACAAAACTTCATGGTGTCATCAATTCCATCTTTTGTAATCTTTTTGATTGACCCCTAGCAGCAGGAAACTGTATGTTGTGCATTAATGACCAACCTTACAAAACCCATTTAGCATGGACAAGCAATATTTGACCCATTTAATACCCATACCCATATTACACAAATAACCACACACAATGTTTCCTTCAATCAAAAATAAATAATTAATTAATTAATTAACAAAACTATAATTATGTCAGACTATAATAGAAAGACAAACTGCACACAGCTAAAAAAATGGTAGTGTAACAACTTTGAGAGGATACTCCATTTGAACTGTGCTTATGTAAGCCCTTCAGACAACTGAATGATCATGATTGCTGATATATTTCAATTTGCCTGTGCTTTTCGGTGACAGAAAAAAGACCATTTGTAAGTTATACACTGTTATTTTCTTTCGATATACTAATTGAGCAATATATTTCTCTTTGCAAAAACAATGAACAGAATTTTCCTCTGGACCTGGAAAGTCCCACCCGCTGCTTGAGTGCTTGGGAAGATAGTGCTGCCAACCGCTTGAACACACACACACACACACACAAATGAGTGATAGCATGCAGATTACCTAAGGCCAGAAATGATAAGCAACAAAAACAATCTAATGGTAAGTGATTCTCATTTTCCCTAAATATAATCATAACCAAATATATTCCAGTAACACAGAAGGAGTTGGAGTTAGTGCAATGCCAGTAGTGTCTATGTCTAGGCAACATGTAAATGGTGTTAATACCATGGCAAGCTGGCAGGAGAAGCAATGATAGACTAATTTTTTTGTGTTTAATATTCTTCCTCTTCTCCTGATTAATTTTTAAAATATATATTTTTTAAAAGTATATATTTAAAATATTTTTTATTATTACGTATGTCATGTAATGTATTTTGTCTTAGAATAGGCATCACATAATGATGATTCTCATAAAAAAATTTAGCTACAGTTTGAACTTAGTTCTTGCTATTCATATATATGCATACAGTTCTTTATATTAGGGCTGTCTCTTAAAGAGTACTTTCATTGCCATCATGATAAAAACATGTGTGATAAGCATGAGAAAAATAATTTTATTTGCACACACGATATATTCACACTAAGGGAGTGAGAGCAGTATATACACAGAGTTGGCTCCCACTGGCTAGCCGGGGCTAGCTAACTACAGCAGCTAACGTTCAGGGTTCCATGGTGCTGAGCCGTGCTTTTACTTTCTAGAGCCTCACCTCCATCTTTGCAAATAAATATTTATTACATATTTTATTATCACTAAAGGAGGCAGAGGAATATTGCTAAATGCTTAGCTAAAGCAACAAGGGGATCTGAATATTATTAGCAGGAAAGTTGCTAAAAAGATGAAAGAGCTACAAGTGCTTCAGCTAAACTAGTGTAGGTTTTAACATACAGTGAAAAAAAAATGCAGTAATGAAGAATATAGAAAAATTAAGATATAACCGCCACCAGCCACACAGAAAATCAGAAATCAGACTTACCTACTTGTTAAACTTACCTCAGCTGATGTTCTGCGGTAAGCGTAGGCTACTAAATGTTCGGGGTCTATGTTAGCTGTGTAACTATTAAAGCAGAAAAACACATGTTGCACTGGAGAACTGATATGTACACTTTGATATTTGCCAATTTACCGCAAGTGTTGCACAATGTTATTGTGCATCCCAGACTTTCTTTATTTCAGGCAGCCCTACTTTTTAAAAGATATTTGGGAGGAACATTATGCATTACTTCTCGTATTTGTATTACTCTTTGCTGAACTGATGAATGACCCTTTGTGCCAGTGTTGCAGGCAGAGTTTGATACGTTTATCCCAGGCTTTAAATCCAATCTTAACTCCAGCTATCAAAAACATCTAAGTGCTAGAGCTGATATGAGGTTAGGGGCTCCTTATGCATTAATTCCAAACTACCTCTCACAGATGCAGCAGATCCTGTCCCCGGCCTATATTTGAACTGCAGAGGAAAAATTATATCAATATGCAAAATGGTTTGTCAAGGAGGAAATGACTGAAACGACAGGTTAGACTTTTCATATATCTATTATTTGATATAAAACTCAGACACAGCTTTCAAATTTATCTGCATAAGGCATACTGGCTGATGAGAGGAATATAAAAGCCCCAAATCAATCATACACACGAAAAAAAATCACCTTGGAAGAACTCGAAAAATATCACTGAGGGGGTGTTGCAGAGTATTTGCAGCAAGAGAATGTCCTACATATAAATACAGAATGATGTGTTTGTACTGTAAAAGTTCTTCTAGCACTTTGTAACTCTGCTTTGAAATGTGCTGTATAAATAAAGTTTATTATTCTTCCACATTGGCTGTAGACACATTTCATTTACACTTACTGAGGAAGAGTAAACAGTAAAACAGATTATTCATCACTGATCAGTAAAAGGACAGCTGTGTGAGCACACCTGGGTCAGTTAAACCAAACCAGACACATATATGTATTATGCATGTACTGTACACCATGTGCATGTCTGACTTGTTTGTGTGTACATGAATACAGAAACAGTATTAGCATTAATTACTGTTTCTGCATGAAATTGGCATTTTTCTCCTTCTACCCATGGGACCTTCTTTTGCAATGTTTTGCCATGTTAATAAGCCTGCTGTGCTGAATGCAGGTGTTGTAATTTGCATTTTGAACGCACTCACAGACATCCACCAGGATGATGGACAGCTATCATATTTTCTCTTCGCCACATTGAAGGATTCTGAAAAAAAATCTTCTCTGAACCTCTGCCAGATTCATGATCAAGGAAAATACGATTAGGAGAGAAACTTCAATGTAACAACTTCATTGATGTGTCCTGGACGTGTTGGATTTATTCGCTATCTTCATCTCAATCATGAAATAATAATAATAATAAAAAAAATGTAAAAGGGATCTTGTCTGCTTTTGATATACATCTCGAAATATGTTATCTATAAAATACTTTACTTGGAAGACTGAATCTAACAAGTATATTACATTGTCTCATTTACATATGGCACAACAACACATTCCTTTTTGTCAAATGCTGCTTTAAAACATTTTTTCCTTTATTCTATATACAGCTGCAACACTTCCTCAGCATTTGTGCTTTTTTTTTACTGGGAAGACCCATCATAGAAATCCTGGAGGTATGTGCCTGGGTGTTTGCACTTTAACTCTGAAACTGAATCTTTACAAGTCTGCTCCCATTCTCTTTGCCAGGTTGTCATTCCACTCACTGCCTACGCTGCAGCACCTTTCTCTCTTTCTCTCTATTGATGGCACAGCACAGCACAGAGTTGAACTCACATGACATGAGTGCTATCTATAAACCACAGATTTTATAAAGCACATTTAAACATTCATGCGTTTTTTGTCAAATTTCCAGTAGATTTTTTTTTTTTATCAACCAGTGTAGTGTCTGTTTGGAATGGGCCAATTGCATGGCTACTAATTTTGCTGCTTGCAAAGCTACACACATATTTTGTTTTGCAGGAATGCAATTAATGAGAATATAGCTAATGAGACTGATTTGAACAATGCAGTGAAAAACTCCCTGTTATGGGGAATAATCACGTTTTCAGTTTGGATTGATGAGAACAAACCTTGATATTCAAGCTTTTCACACTTTCCTGAAAATAGTACTTTTGAAAATGACAATGCTTGGATAACAAAATGCTGAAATGTTATCGCCATTGTGGATAATTTAGTCACAATTACATAATTTAACACACGCTCTAGTGATTTCAGTTCAGAATTAACAAGGTTCAAACACATCTGTCACACATCATAGTCTTTTAGCTGCAGTTATTGTCATTTTGTATTCTGATGTATTTCTTGCTGGTGGAGATCTTCAAACACAATAACATACAAATTGGGGCTGTACATGCTTCTGTAATTGTTGTCAAAGGTAGATTGCTGTAGAACTAAAATCATAGTGTTTTAGAAGTTGTGGTGCATCCACTCATCCTCTATGACATTTAAGATGTCATAGAGGATGAGTACTATAGCACACAGTATAGCACACATAGTATATGTGAATAGTATAGCAAACATGGCACCTTCTTATTATGAATTCCTTGATGTTCTTGCTATTTTGGTCTCATTCATTTTGATTGTATTATGGTTTTACTTTATTTATTTGTTTGGCATTTTGTGAAAATGAAAATAAAGCTTCTAACGCCAATACAGGCAAGAGGCAGGGATACACCCCAGATGGTCACCAGCCTATCGTGGGGCACACACACGATTCACTCACCCCTATGGACAATTTAGAGCAGGCCTATTCAATTGGCGGCCCGCGGGCCACATGCGGCCCAGATGCGGCCCAGATGCAGCAGAGGTGATGTTGCGCTTGAAAAATAAAATACCGTTCACTAGTCTCCAGAACATAATATAGATCTATGCATTTTAGTTTATCAAATATCAATAAATATAATGTTAGAATTAGAGCTGTCATTTTAACACGTTAATTCGATTAATTAATTATGCCGCAATTTAACGCGTTAAAAGATTTAACGCAATTAATTATGAGTATGTTCCAGTCTGGTGAAATGTTAAATAAACATTGTTTAAATAAAGAAAATGATGTACTAAAGTCACATTAGTTACATTATCCGAGTGCTGCAACAATCCCAGTGGCTCGTTTCAGTGTAATCTACGCTGTTTCGGTGTCTGTGCTGTTTGGCACGGAGCGACAAGTCTGAGCGCGTCTCTGGTTGCTATGCAACGGGAGCCGAGCTAAAGAAATGTGTTTCTGGTTGGCTGATGGTCACGTGGTCACGTTATCAGCAATTGCTATATTGAGCTTAAGCGCCTATTTGAGACAGCCTCATTTTATTTATTTAACTGTATTACTGTATTTGTTTTATTCTATAATAATAGATGTATGAATCTATTATTATTGTTATTATTGTTATTATTATTATTATTATTATTATTATTATTATTATTATTATTATTATTATTATTATTATTATTATTATTATATGTAATTACTGAAAAATGACCTCTTGTTGGTAAGTGAGGAAAATTTGTGGCCCAACTTAAGGTCTTGGATTCTAAATGTGGCCCAAATGGAAAACTAATTGAATAGCCCTGATTTAGAGACTCCAATTAACCTCAGCATGTTTTTGGACTGTAGGAGGAAGCCAGAGAACCCATGCAGACACAGTGAGAACATGCAACTCCACACAGAAAGGTCCCAGACCAAGGAGGTCTTGAACCTGCGACTTTCTTGCTGTGAGGCTACAGCACTAAGCCCTGCTCCACCGAGTCACCTGCTATATATCATTTATATCAATAAATGTTTTTTTATAAAAAATAAATAAATAAATAAAGTTGATAATTTACCTGTAGAATGGCTGTGTAAAAAACTGGTTTTATTGTTTTTTTCCAGCCTGGAATGCATCATTCTGACTCAATATGCACTTTCTAAATATATCAGAAATAACCATCCAACATTTACAAATGTTTATCAAAAGTTTCTGAGATTTTAATCCTGCAATCAATATATTGACAGATCATGCAGCGGGTGAAAAACAAAGGTAACTCCTTTGTTAGGGAAATAACAATAAATGGGGTCAACTTTAAATGTACCTAATGTAGGAGAAGTGCCATTAATCCTTCTGCGCCCCAGAAAATATTAGTGCGCCTTACTGCTGTCATTTACGGCAAAGGTTAGTAGCTGTGAATAATTGCCTGTCACTTAATACAAATTGTACCTTCGTATTTTATACGACATCCCACACTTTTCTTAAAAACAATAGTGAATTTTGAAAAACATATTAAAACCTCGCTAAAACATAAAAGAGACAAAGATATGTAACACAAATAGAAGTAATGGGATGACGTGTATCTATGGGTCCTTCGGACTTCCGGGTTGGTATAAACAGATCGTGAACGGAGTCGCCTCGCCTGAAAGATGTAAGTTTCTGCTTTATTTCGCGTCATTTTTCTATGAAAACATGTCATGTTTGTTAGCTAGCGCCAACAAGCTAAAAACGGTCCTTTCGCTTCCTTCACTAGGTCTAAAGTGACGTTTAAAATCACCCTGACGTCGGACCCCCGGCTGCCGTACAAAGTGTGAGTAGCGTTGCATTGACAGCTCCGCAGTGTCAACTTCTGATTTGCTGTGTTTTTAAAGCATTTTTCAGTTCTTTGACCTGATCCGCAGCTCTCAGTGTTTTTCGCGGCTGTGGAAGCATCAGATGGTGATTTTTACATCGACGTAACATGGACGTGGTCATTGAGACAGCGTCTCTTAGTGTGAAGCTGTGATTCCTATGCTGTTACTGAAAGCTCCTTCTAACAGCTGGAACTATATTACCTTCGTTTTTAGACGCTTTATATAAAGTATGGACGCGTGTTGTGTGTTCTATTGAAATGAAATAAACCCGGCAGCCAATCATATGTTCCTAAAAGCTGTCAGCAATGAAAATAATGCCACTTTGTCACTGAGTGAGATGAATAAATAAACTCATGATATTAATTTGGAGCCATCATATTGGTGTTTAAAACAGGAAGTCTCAGTTAAGTAAGTAAGTACAGCTTTTTTTAATAATACAGTGCATTATATAATAATCATTGAATATGGACATCTTCGTCTGTATGTTATGTTATACATACTTATCATTATAACATTTAATGAATTCTTGATGCATTCCAGCATGAATCATACCCACTCAATTCATTTTTAAGTATGTAGTTGAGTATGTTAGTAGTATCTTCATTAAAAACTACAAGTGCCACTGTGTTCCTTAGCTTAATGGAAAATGTCTCTACTGCGACATACATACACTTTAGGACAGGCTGTACACACATCTCTGCCATTACTCAATCTGTATTATTTAAATTTCACACTTCAAAAGACCACTATGGAACAGTAATTATTTTTATTCTATGTATGTTTAGACAAAAAACATGTACTACTACTGTAGTCATATGGATACACATTTAGACTAAGTATTAACATCTGTTATATGTTATTATAAATGTTAAACACATACAATACACTATCTTTAGACTACTAAAATCCATCCATTACAAATACTTGAAGAAAATCTCCCTACACTGCAAAACACAAGCGGTAACACTATCACTTCCAGACAGTGTCCGTTATTTAGGCTGTGGACAGTTTAGAATCAAGGATATTTTTGGAAGTGATAATATTATATTCTCTGGTGTTGTGCACTGTATGTAGCTGCCCAGGTTGAAGGTGTTAAACTTCTTTATGATTCTGTGATAATGGAAATGAAGAGGTTTCCTGTCCAAAAGGTGAGCACTCACCCTGAAGAAAGACTTGACAGGCTTTTAGCACACTTGCTGCTGTGTTACCAGGTTATGTAGCAGTAAGATATGTGAGAAAATATCTTGGCATCTATATAACTATATAAGCTCAGGCTGAGTCAGAGGTGAGAAAAGGTCTTTGATAAAAAATGTAATGTTGTGATCTTTTTTTTCCTTTTTAAACATGCTCCTTGAAAGTCAGCTAGATATGTGTCAAAGACCACAATGAGATACTTAAACTGTTCCTCGAGATGGGCCCTAGCAGGAAGAGAGGGATAATGAAAATAAATGAGGCATTATATTAGTTCTGTAATTGGGCCGAATTCAGGAACTTTATTACTATATTCAACCTACTTTCATCATCACTAATTACATTCAGTCAGTCATTTTCTATACCCGCTTATTCCTCATTAGGGTTGCAGGGGTCTGCTGGAGCCAATCCCAGCATGTTACGGCGAGAGGCAGGGATACACACCATTCACTCACACCTACGGGCAATTTAGAGTCTCCAATTAACCTCAGCATGTTTTTGGACTGTGGGAGGAAGCCGGAGTACCCGGTGAAAACCCACGCAGACACGGGGAGAACATGCAAACTCCACACAGAAAGGTCTCAGACCCAGGACCAAGGAGGTCTTGAACCTGCGACCTTCTTGCTGTGAGGCAACAGCGCTAACCCCTGCGCCACTGTGTCGCCCTAATTACATTCAAACAAGTTTTAATTACCCCCAGTTAAGGCAGGGTTGAGGTGATTTTTTTTTTTTTTTTAAAGCTGACAAGCTTTCACTCAGTCATAGTGTGGAAGCTGCAACATATGCTTCCCTCCTCCTAATTAATTAAGTTTGTTAATTGATTTTGCCTTTAGCTACTCCTGTATTTCAGAGAAATATCTCTGTTTGTGTCTGTTTCATAAAGCCCTTTGGAGGCTTCTCAACTCCCTGCTGAAAACTGTCCTGCTGGATTAACTGGAGAAGCATCTAACTGAAAGCTCATAACCATTTGTGCCATAAATGGTCTCATATTCTTGGACCGAAATGACTCTGACAAAAAGTAATGTTACACTCAATTGAGCCCTGTAAGGAAATGTTCCTTTTGTTCTCCTCTTCTCCATGGAAGTCAGAATAAATAGTCGTTCTCAGCATTGCAGTTCTGCAGCTGTTAAGGCTTAAGTGACTTGCCTGCAATGTTTGCATTAAAGTGAAGACTGAAATTTAATGGTGTTTTTATAAATCCTGTTACAGACTAAGTGTTCCAGAGAGCACGCCGTTCACAGCAGTTTTGAAGTTTGCAGCTGAGGAGGTAAGCATACTGTTGGTTCTACTGCTATTAAACTGTTTTTGCCAGCAAGGTGTGAGAACTGAAAATTAATAGTAAACCAAACCTCCAATTGTGGATGGAGCTGTAGCAGCAGGGTTGAAGGAAAACCCCCAATCTCGTATTTTTCTAAGAATGAATATACCCACGCCATCAACATTTCACATTAACTTGATGAGATTAAAATACAATAACACGTTATGTATTCTCATTTTCTAGAGAGGCGCGTCAATAATTTTTATTGATGTTGATTTCATTATTGAGGCTCATTAACAATCAGTCTTGCTCCAGAATGCGTACAAGGGAAACAATGATTGCATTTAATTAGTACTGATTTTTATTGATATAGACAATTCATCATTGTCACCATTGCATTGTTTGTTCCCCAGAAAGCACTGAGAAATTTATTTTGCAGCTGCTCAGTACATGTTTTCATTACAAATATTTATTTTTGTTTAAAATAGTTTACTTCCTATTAAACACTGATTTTTTTTTAATATAACAATCCTTGATAATAAGATTCACCAAAAGAAGACACCATTTCCACTGGTGTCAAGTCAATTTTATTTTTATAGCCCAAAATCATACATCACAGATTGGCCTCAATGGGTTTCACAGTTTGTACAACAGCAACACAACGTCCCCTGCCCTTAGAGCCTCACATCGTATAAGGAAAAACTCCTAAAAGAAATTTAATGGAGGGAAAGAGAACAAAACCTCAGGAAGAGAAACAGAGGCGGATCCCTCTTCCAGGATGGACTCTTTGACATTTAAAGTTTGCTAATTAGGAATGTATGGTATCAACAATTAAATATGACATTCACTTAAATAATGAAAAGTCTTTCTGGTGTACTTCTTACAGACACACGTTTCATCTGTTTTTCATTCATATATCACATGTCTGGAAACGCTGTGCATTTGTTTTAATCAATACAGCTGCCTACGCCAGTGTTTTATGGGCAGAACCTTGACCCAAATCCTCTTTTATGCCTTAGAGTCTACAACTAGAAATATAATGCGTTGGGCTCTGAGCAGCACTTACAAAACACTGGTGATGACGCAGCAAGTCTGTGGCTGGAAGCCTCCTGATGGACTGAAGCTGCTGCTGACGTGGACGCCATGCTGATCTGCTTCTTCTGACACATGGATCATACATAGCTCAGCCTATGAGTTGGATCGTGGCTGTAATTTCTTAAAAGGCAGACTGTTCTACACTTAACGTGGGGATACTGTTAATTTGTTACAGGCTCGCTCGCTACAAGTGGTTTGTAGAATGAAGTGATTAGCTAGTGCCTGTCTTTACCTGTAATTAGCAGCTGTTTGTTTTCAGCTGCCGAGGCTCAGAATAAACAGAGCGAGAGAGCAACACCAAGATGCATTTACACATGACACCAAGATAGAAAATGTAAATTATCATTTAATTGATCAAGCTTTCTAGTTTTTAATAATTAAATGGGGAATAATTCAAAGTCAATACTGTGGAGGTGACAATAGAATTTGTAGGGGCACAGTGGGTAGAGCAGCCACCTGCATGTACAGAGACTACAGACTACTACAGCCGTGGGTTCAAATCCAGCATCGGGCAATCACCCCTCTCTCTGACTCCCCTTTTCCTGTTTCTCTCCAGGCAGTAAAAAAAAGAAGCCAGCAACAAAAAAAGATAGAATTTGTACTTTAATCCTTTTCACAAGCTGTATTTCAACCACCAGTTCCATGCTACATCAAACAAAGCTGCGTTCGGTCCCCAACTAAACCATCCTTCATCAGAGCTGCGTGTGCACCCTGACGCTTGTTTGCTGAGCAGCGGCTGAGTTTAACCTTATCTCCCCAGTGACAGACTGCTCCCTCCATCCTCTCACTCCCCACTGTCTTCAGGTCAAGTGTAGCAACCTGCCCCTGATTAATTTAACAAGAATGTTGCAGTGTCTCTTTAAAAAAAAATCCCTGAAAATGTTAACTGGTTTGGAGTTTGACAGTTGTTCTCGCCTTCATTTTCTTCAACAGTTCAAAGTGCCATCAGCGACCAGCGCAATTATAACAAATGGTGAGTGTGTTGATTAATCACTTTCCTGTCTCTTCAACATGCTACTGCCGAGTGCAAAAATAACATTTGCAAGTGTGACAGTGATGAAAGGATCTTACTTTAGAGAGTCGACTTTTATTCAGCTCTGTTTCAGAACAACAGCAGCAAGAAGAAAGTCAGTGATTTAGGGGAGTTGGAATGAAGTCAGTTGACACTCACTGCAATCTTTGTGCAATTTAAGTTCAGTGTGATGCTGGAAATTAGCTAAAGAATTTTTTTTAGAATCAAGAAATAAACCTTAAAAAAAGACCATGTTGCCTCAAATGATTTTCACCGCAGCATGTTCTTTTCAATCCAGTCTTTTTTAAGACTTCTTAAAGGCATAAGCCAGACTCTCCGTCTCAGTGCACAAGCACAACATGATCTACACAGTAAACTTATTGATGCAATTTGAGTCCAGATCCTAAAGGATTCAAAGGAAAAATGCTCTGCTTCTTTCACTGCACAATTCCAGAAGGTGCTGCATCTTTTTTTCAAAGCCACAGAGTACAAGCGGTTCCCTGTGGTCATTATTTATAGAAACTGCAAGCTCTTATTGATCTGCCACTTATCTCGGCTCCCCTTTTTTCATATTCGAGATGAGTGAGCTATCCAATTAGAGCCTTGATAAAACAGAAATCTTAGATGTTTTGAAGTGCATTATTTATCTTACTTGACATACAGCTGTCACTTTAACAGTCAGTTGAAATGTGATTATTTGATTTTATTAATATTTTACATGCAGGACTAAGTATTGTTAAATTTAAACTAAATTCAAGCTGTTTGCCGTTGGGGGGATTGTCTGAAATAACCCAAACATTTAGCTGGATTCATTAAGGTAGAGAACACAGTATCCATAGAGATAGTAATCACTGGAACAAATTCAGCTGTCTCTGGCTGTTGGAAGGAAAATTGTTGGCTTGACTGTTGCTTCATGACAATTAAACCGTGCAGTGGAAGTCCCATTAAAACATTTTTTTTGTTTACAGCTGCTCTGCCAGTTTTAAGTTGTTAGAAAGTACTGGAAGGAAGTTGCCAAATTGCATCGGAATGAGATTTGTCTTCAAATGGCTGAGATATTACTGGCCCGTCAAATATAATTTAAAGTTTTATCTGTTCAGAATTAATGACCAAACCGTTATTAACTCAGATAGAATTGCCTGCTGCGGAGGCATGCCCTCGATGTTGCTGCCTAATGCAACAACATCACGGGTGAACTGGCGATATTGTTAATGATCTAATGATGTATTTCTGCGCTGCTCATTTGCATGACAATATTCTCGCTTGTTTTTTCTTTCATGGTCACCATGCAGACGGAATAGGAATCAACCCAGCCCAGACAGCAGGTGAGTTCTTACCTGCCTCAAAGCTACTTTTTTTTTTTTATCCCACAGAAAGTTAAAATGTCAGTGTGATACGTCCACAATAGCTGCTCTAGATGGTATTAAGAAGGTGCTTAGAAGCATAATCAACCTCTGGGATTTATATTAAGCGCCTCACCGCTTGTCAATGTGCTTTCATCAAAGTGTGTTTCATAATGCGCTTCGGTAATGCTGGTGGCATTGTTTTAATAATCTAAAAGATTAGCTTAATAGAGCCCCCGGAGGCGGCTGGTTTCTCACGGCAGTTTCACAAAGACGAATGAGAAATGTAAAGCTTAACGAGGAGCCCCGAGGTGACAAAACAAAACTGATCTGGGATCAGGCATTTCCCGCTAATATGATCTGGGTTATTCAAGCTGGAGTTTGAAAACTCTGGTTAAATTCATGGATGTAAAAGACATGCCAGAGAAGTCAAGCCTGGATCAGTGATTCAGATGATTATGATAAACACAGAAGAATTGTTCTGTAATTAAAAACTATTTACCGTATCAGCTTGGCAAAATGTCACAGATCACAGAATCAGAATAAGTGAAATCCACCTGGAGGATTTTTGTCCTGTTTGCTCAGGCTTATAACTGACTTCCTGATTGGGTCTCTGCCTCACAACCTTCACCACATGTCACCTGTCACTCATCTTTTTTCTCTACATTTTCTCTCTACATCGTCTCTACGTCTAAGTTGCAGACATTTATAGAAGCTTTTCTCTCTGCTGATGCTGTGTAATCCTAAACTTGGTACTAGATATAATATCTCTATTAAAAAGGTTTTAAAAAATAAATAACACATGCTATCAATAAATTGTCTATTCTAGATAGATTATATACTTAAAATTACACCGTTTGACATTTTGTGTCAAAAATCACATAGAATTGTGATTTTTGTTAAAAAATGAATACAAATGGACTTTTAAATAACAAAAAAAAACATGAACACAAGTTGTACAGAGACCAGATGAATGCTTCTTAGAACCGTTTTTCAAAAAGTTTTGCCTTTCTCATCTTGCCAAACATTATTTGTCACTGACCCATATATATATCAGAAGGGCAGGGGAGAGTCAAGACTCATTTTTCCCTGAAAAGGAGTTATTGATTACCCCCCTTTTGTAAAGTAACTATGCTTGATTTTTCCCCAACCACAAATGATGTAATACTGCACCATGATGTAAGGTTATGTCACTCTATTACCATTGAGTGTGTTCAGAATTACGTCTGATTTTAAAATGTTGCACACAACACAACATTGGCTAAACTGAGCTTATGTTTTTGAATGAAAGATAAGTTGAGAAGTGGGGTATAAATAAAGTGTCTGGTGTGCGGCAGCAAATCCAAAGCCCTGTCTGAAATTCTGTGTTTCCATGGTAACTCGATTTGGAAAAATAAGCCCGAGTTACTTAGATCAACCTGAGTTATCTGATGCCTGTGTTCATGAATATATAGATGCAGCACCCGCAGAAAGCAGTATTTAATGTTAAATTAAATTCTAAACTGACCTACTGGAGGCGAACTCCATGCAGCAGACTGATTAGTCAGAATTCACAGACTTCAGTTTCCCATGTCATTAGTATTCATTATTCCCATGCTGTTTGTCTCTGTCACCCTCCTGTGTGTTTTCCTGGGGTTCATACTTATTGTTGTAGCCCACCTCTCATGATGCCAGTCATCATTCTCTACAAAGATTAAAGATAACTGGGGTTTTCTGGCAACGTCCTCTTTGACAAAAAGGCGTTATTATGTCTTTTTTTCCTGCGGAGAAAGGATCGAGTGGTGGGCAGCAGCTTTTTTACCACCAACAGTCGTGCTGTGAGCTGCCTAGAATAATCACAGGTCAGACACTTCTGTCAGGTTGTGTCTTTTTCACCCGCTGCAGCCACTCTATTTCATGTTCACAGGATTGAGTAGCCGGAAGTTGATCGTGTGTAATCCTCTTTATTTCTTCACACAACTCCATGAGACCACCACTCCAACTACAATGCCCTTACACTAATGGTTCTAGAAATGAGTGATACATGAAGTGATCTCAGCTTGTCTGTTTTATGAATTAAAGAGACTCGTTGCTAACTGTAATACCATAAATTCTACATTATTGAAATTAACTTCCTATGTGTGAGTTAAATAAAATTCAGCTGATGTGGCTGTAGAGAGAAATTATCTTAAGAAATGAACCTTGTTTTGACATCTTTACAGGTAATGTGTGCAAATTTGTAAATAGATCTATGATTTAGATTTAGAGACAGCATTTCCAAGCTATATATGTATGTTTGTGTGTGTTTTTATTCTTCTTAAAATTCCATTTTGCTCTTCCTGCTGGTGACTTGACATGCTGTTTGCATTGTATGAGCTTTAATGACTACAAAACCCCCCATTAAATAGGACAGATTATAAACTGTGGTCTTTTATACGGTGCTCTGTCTTGTGTTGCAGGCAACGTGTTTCTTAAACATGGCTCAGAGCTTCGCATCATTCCCAGAGACAGAGTGGGAGGACAAGGAGACTGATGCGGCTTTTCCTTATTGACGCCATAATGACTCACCCAGCTGAATTCATACAACACTTGAGACACAGGAAACACCCAGGAGTGTGTCATATTTATTTTCTGGCTCACAACTGACAGTGACTCACATGAGAGTATACTGTATATTTAAACTGATGCTGACATGCACGGTGGCCCCGCTTATTCATTTCAACGAAGTATGTTTTATTTAATTTTTCGGTAGTATTGTTACAGTAAAAAATGACATCACAAACACCCAGAGATACTGAATATAATAATCACCAAAAAGAGCTGCAAATCAACACCAGCTAGGATTAACATCAGGATAAATAGTTCTGGCTTTTTATCTTTATGGATGATAATAAACTGTTTAACTCACAATGACACGTGCCTGTTTACAGTATCTTTGTAAGCATTGGAATATCATGTGAGAGGTGAACTTTTTTTTAAATATATATATTTGCAACATGCTTTTAAGGACCATTATTGATTTATTAAGTGGCTACAAATGCAACTGAATTGTCTGTTCATATAAAATATTATTTTTCAGACATCTACTGTAAGACATGTATTCTTTTTACATGAAAAGTGAGCTATGGATCTCTACTGAACTTGTATCATCAACCAGCTTCTGTAACTAGAACGACATACCTTCCCTTCAGGTGAGAATGTTTAGGATAAGGTGATGAAACGTGATCATTCATCTGTC
The DNA here is from genome assembly GCA_030544235.1 of Lepturacanthus savala. NCBI lineage: Eukaryota > Metazoa > Chordata > Actinopteri > Scombriformes > Trichiuridae > Lepturacanthus > Lepturacanthus savala. Next base: position 24,602,747 of record CM060479.1, on the reverse strand, counting down.
AAACTGTGCAGACACATGGATCTTTGCTGCCCTCTGTCAGGTCTTGTCAGTTTGTGCTCCCCCAGATTTCTTGTCTCTGTATTCCACATCATGTATTAACTACTCCCCATCTAAAAACAGTACATATTAAGATAATAATAATAATAAAATTATCATGAGTTATCTAAATGTTTTAATATGCAAATGCTAGGTTAGTTAGGACATGAGGAGCCAGTGGTGGCAAACCAAGGCAGACATCCAAAAGCTTAGATTAAAACACAGGAGCTTCTGAATGTGTCAAAATCACCAATAACACTGGTTTTCATCCGGGAAATAAACTATATGATTGCAATGTTTTTGGTTTATTTTCTGAAGTGAAAAATTTACAGACTCGTCCCCAAAAAAAAAACGTCTTGACAAACTAGTAGTAACCTAGTAGTTACTTGTGAAATGTGCCATATGGTTTCTCTGAATAATTATTGAGAAGATGCTTTGGATCATGCCCTTCACATTCATTACCGTTATCATTTAAGAAGATCTGAGTCGTTTGTTCATGAATCTCAAACTTAAAAAGTACACTTAAAAACATGCAAGAGAGAATAATGAAGCATGCATTGCTATAATACACAAGAGAAAGCACATCATTGCATCTCTATCCATTAGGATGCCGACCCAGATGGGTTGAAGAGAGACTATTTAATTGAAGTCACTGCTGGGCACATTCAGCACAAATTTAACTGAAACGAGAAAACGCCACAGACTCTGGACACTGAAGATCTATTACAGTGTTTGGTCTTGCTAAGTTACTTGATATTTATTTTAATAGTGATTTTTTTGTCAGCTTATTTATTGTACATTGCCCTTAAGCAGAAACACACTTTAAAAGCTAAGAGTAATTATTCAAAGGAGCTCATTTGCAATATTCCAATTGGCCAGTCGTTAAGATCAAAGATACAGACTGCACAGAAAGCTGCAGCACTCGAGAGTTCAAGTTCTGAAGCTGAACCAAAGCTTTACACGTCCACATAGTGGAAAGTACACACACTAAAACCTTCATAAACAGCATCAGTCTGGAAGGTGATGTGTCCCTGTGGCCTGCTTATGTTTGTCAAATAAAAGGCCTTTAACAGTTTCTATATCTGAATACAAAACTGTAAAACATAGATTATGCTATTGTAATTTAAAGTGTTAGTCACCTCACTGCTCTGCTTTAGGTTAACACAGCTGAGCTTTAATGAAAAAGTGCATATGGTGTGTTCCTAAGGGACTATATTTGATGGATGCAATTATTATTATTATGCTTCTTGTGCTTGATTTTTGTCCTTTTCATTTTTCTTTCTTTTTTTTTGACACCCCATGGTCCAGTTCTGACACTCACATACCAATTCAGGCCCTTTTGGTGGTGGACAGGGGTCAGCGTGGGCTCTCTGGCTGCAAGCTGTGATGCTCTCTGTGTTCTCACACCTCTCTATCAAAGCCAGCATTCACTTTTTTAGCAAATTTCACTGCAGTTGCTCCTCTGTGGGACGGGACAAGACGAACCAGTCAAACGGCAAAACTTCCTGTGAATTGTTTGAACATTTATTACGTTTTACTTTAACAGAACAGTGTCATGGAGTTTCTGTCTGTGATGGATTAATTTAAAGAAGTTAGAAATCAGCTAATTTCATCACACTATCTGATTTTTCGCTCTTTTAAGCATGAAATTAAAAAAAAAAAAACTCACACAAAACAAGTGCTGCGGTTTAATCTTTTTTTAAGAGCAAGGAGGTAGAAATATGCTTAATAATCATATTTCAGGTTGAGCTCTGTCATGATGAAACTGCTGCAGATGGACCTCACATTGAAGCCGTGAGTGGGATTCGCGCAAGAGAAGGACTTCTCCAGATCCACCACAGAATCATCATCAGCATCATCATTCCAGGCCTTAACAATCAGGAGATGTAACCAGACTTCACCTTGATGATCAATCACCACCAGCTATGAATCTACACTTGAATTGTAATTGAATGAGTCTGCAAAATATTGCAAACCCAAAAGATTAGATGTGGAAACTATTAAATAGAGTTGGTAAAACTGTTTGAAGTGTATGTGTGATGCACATTTATTTATGTAATAATTATTACTTTTTGATTGTCAACAGGGACATAATGATATCAGCATGAGTCTGACCTTTTGTGACCTTCCGGTGTATAAGTGTGAGTCTCTGAGTTCAGGACCTGCGATTTAAATTCTCAATTCACTGAAATGCCAACATCAACCAGTACATTGTTAATATGACATATTGTTCAGGAAACCAGCTTGAACTTCTCTTGCAGTGTTTTTAAAATTAAAATATACAAATATAATACATTCATGGATAGGTTTGTCCTTTTGAAGGTTTACCTCAATACGATATTCAAATGTCAAATGTATGAGGGAAAAGTTATTAGTAGGCAGAAATGATTCCTCCTCTATCTAATATTCATAAAAAACAAATAAGTTAAATATCCTAATGTCAGCTCAACAAAAATATTGAGTTTCTTTTGATAAATTAGTGGGAGAAACATAGTATGTTGAAAAAAGGTAGATACGTGATACATTAGAAAATTGGCAATTTATTCATTGATGCACTGCAAGGATTAAGATTTTTACCAAGGCTCTAAAACCTCACAACTAGCAAACTTATCACATTGATTTGGACTACCCTGTGTTTTTAGCTCTGATATCACCTAGTTTTGATATTATCATGAATATTTTGCTTCGTCCACATTATTTGTTTCTATTTTAATTCAAATGTTTAACATTTTTGTTGCTCTTTTCTCTGTTTTGTTTTCAACATGTACACTTTGATCAATTGCAAGTTGTTTTTTTTTTTTAAATGTGCTCTATAAATTAATTTGATTTGTTATTGATATCAATCCATTCACAGGGAAATCGATTCACACACAGCACACAGGCTGAGCTGGTGAATGGTTTGAAACCTCCCACAGTGATTTTAGTTGGTTCTCTCGAAGATTGCAGACATGGAGAGAAAAAAGGGGAAATGATGTTGGCACTGTTAGAGTCGTATGATCCCTGTGTGTGTGTGTGTGTGTGTGTGTGTGTGTGTGTGTGTGTGTGTGTGTGTGTGTGTGTGTGTGTGTGTGTGTGTGTGAGAGAGAGAGAGAGAGAGAGAGAGAGAGAGAGCACTCAAAGACCTACTTGCAATAAAAATGGGTTTTTCCATGGACTGAGTGCCCCCGCTGCTTCATAAATGACCCTGCTTCTTGGCCTCCCATTAATAAAGGCAGACAATCGAAAATGAGATCTGGTGGTCCTCCACAGACACGGCGGAGATAAGACTAGCACTGTAGACACAGGTCAGTGAGCCAGATAAAAAAATGAGGAACTAGGGAATGGAAACAGCTCCCGTCTGACAGCTCATCCAGCTCATTTTCACTTTATCCTCACACATCTGTCACTCAAGCAGGTGCAGCATGCATGAACTGGAACCTCAATCACCACGCACACACCACCAGGTGGAATCGCACATCAGGGGGAGAAATATCATTTGAGGCTCAGGATTATTTAATTATATTGATGACCTAATATTGCCCCCTTCTGTCTTAAAATTAGTATGGCATCTGGAAAGGATGGAAGGATTTCCCTGTGGAGGAGCAGTGATATCGCTGGACTGACTGATTCATGTTCCCATATCTCTCCCTCTGCAGAACTAGATATTTAGGCATATTGCAGCTTTCTCTAATTCTGCAACAAAAGGGGAAAAATAAATTCATATAAAATGAAAACAGAAAAATGCATCATGTGTTTTCTAATGATAAGTAGGGCATACTTTTATACAAACTGTGTGATCATTGTTTCCTTTTTTCATTTCCTTTAGAAAGTAAAGGTGCAGTTTTTTTTTATTTAGATAAAAATCTGAAACTTTATAGATATTTAGCTCGACAGGCACAATTCACCTCCTCAAATGCAAGTTCATTAGTGATTGATGTGATTGACGTGTTTTTTAAGAATAGTAAACAGGTTAAATTGATTATGCATCATAAAAGTCATTATAACTCATCACATCACAAAAAGATTAGATTAGATAAGACTTTATTGATTCCTTTAGGAGGTTCCCTCTGGGAAATTGAAGCTCCATCACACACAGAACTGTTAAAACTTAAAGACACACAAAATAGAAGAGCAATATATATTAAAAAACACCCTAAGTACCCAACACCAACATACAAAATATAAAATAAATATGGAATCAAACTTTATTTTCTAGCCACACACTGGCTAGAAAAGACCCTACAGATGCACAGGATTGTTCTATTTATTTATATATTCAAAATGTGACCCAATCAGTTGACAAGTTCATGGAAAACACCTTCTGCATCCTTCTTTGCCATTGTTGTTCTCTAATAGCCCATTCACTGTATGTCTCTAAAATGACATGTAAGCTAAAGGAGGTCAAAACTCCTTTCACATTTCCTGTCATTTCTTAGATGTGATATAAATTCATCATTTTTGCATTTGAAGGGCCTCTTCTACTCTTCTATTTTTTTTTCCTGCAGATGTTTTTTCAAGGTAACTGAACTGGTCACCTTGGCGACCTGCACCCTCAAACATTTTGGTAAGACTCGATTCAAAAGTGGAATCTTTTCCACAGCAGATCAATATTGTCAATTGTCTGTCATATTACCACACTCGTTTAGCTTTCTGTTGAATGTGTTTGCTATGCTGTAAAGGACAAAGACCTGAGGCAGGGGAATATTATCCAGTACAGGAACTGTGATTACATTCCAATAGTGTGCATTTTAATACTATTATTATTTTTTATTGTAGAACGTGCTGTGAATTTGCAGAATATGTGCTGGTCTTGTCGCTATATAAAAAAAAAGAAAGCATTCGAAAGTTGCCTCACTAAACAGTTTTTCTCCTTTGGGTTAAGTGGTTTCCTAAATCTGTTGAGGCAGTCCTAGAGCTAATCTTTTATAATCCCCTTTCTTTCTATCTCTTCCCTCTCTGCACCAACCTTCTGCACCAACGTGTGTAAAAGGGCTAGCGGGAGTAATAATAAACCACTTGGAGAATGTATTTTAAGCCACAGGGTGGGTTCAGAGCTTGTTTATGCTATATCATGCAGCATGGTCCAAACAGAAAGAGCAAAGACTCATAGCTAGTCAACCTCTTTTTTTTCCCAACAGTAGCTTATTTTTTCCCAGTGATAGCCTGCCGTGCGTGTGTATTCAGTGTAGGGACATACAGCTTCACAAATACTTTCAATATTGTTTTGTACTTTTGTACTAACAGGAAGGAGGTATTTTGAGTTACAAAACAACCAGGACAAATATGGATAATGCTGAATTCTTGCTTCCCCACTATGTCAAATATAATGTCAAACTGATAGCTTAATTCTTAGCTTAATTTCTTTTCTTTTTATTATACTTGATGTATTGTTGATTTATTGCTGTTTTATTCTGTTTTGTATTGCCTAAAACAATACTACTGTTTTTAATATACCTCATGTAAGGCGACCTTGAGGCTGCGAAAGGCGCCCAACAAATAAAATGTATTATTATATTATTATTATTATTTAATAATGTCTTAAAGCTCTGTTACTGAGCACCATTATGAGCCTATGAGCCCTTGAGCTGACTCAAGTGTCCCAAGAATCAGATCCAAACAAAAAAAAAGGTAACTATTTATGATTTATAATCAGTATGTAAACACTTAATAGTTTATCACACACTATAATGCAGCAAATGTTGTGTTGTCAAGAGATATGATCTTCCTGCAGATGCCCATAAGTGGAGGCTGGTGTATAAACAGATAATTCTGGACCCCATAATAAAACATTAATCATATTTATAGGAGACATCATAATTATTAACAAATTCTGTATCTGCTTACAATTAAACTGTAGTGTGCTAGAAAATCATTGATTAACTGTTCATGTACTAATTATGAATTCTAAAAAGGACTTAAAGTAAAGTTTTACCTAAACCTACAGTATAACACAGAATGCATGTTGAAACCTGTACATGTCATACACACATAATGCTGCCTCTGTTTGTGGGTAAGCTTGGAAAACTGGTGTTTTGCTTGTGTGTGTGTGTGTGTGTGTGTGTGTGTGTGTGTGTGTGTGTGTGTGTGTGTGTGTGTGTGTGTGTGTGTGTGTGTGTAGATATTTGGGTCTCTGATGTTCCTGCTAACACAAAATCTGTGAAATAAGACCACCCATACATTCTGTTATGGACTGGTCTCCTCTGAAATTCCTCCTTGCTGAAACCTGGCTGCTCACAAGCTATTAAGAAATGGCTCTGGTTGTGATGTCACAGGGATGGAAGTTAATACACTGAACAAAAATATCAACGCAACATATTTGTTTTTGCTCCCATTTTTTATGGAGAAGTGCTCACTATCACAATTTAGACTGATTTGTGAACAATAATTGAGAGAACTGATTTTCATTTTGTGTATGTAGAAAATATTTTAGATCTTTGAGTTCATCTTATAAAAAAAAATGGGAGCAAAATCAAAAGTGTTGCATTTATATTTTATTCAGTGTCGTTACCAGGCCTAAATCCATGCAGCTGCTGCCTCCCTCCAGAGCTCTTGTACTTCACTTCTTTTTCCCCGACAGGACCATTTCCTGCACTGCTCGCCCAATCACAAGAGAGTGGGAAACAGGGATTTTCACAGTGAGTGTGTGAGAAGGCAGACTGCCTTGCTGCTACAGATCTAACTATGTTACTTATTTAAAATTGCATGCCAAATTTTATTAACAGACCATGAAATCTTAGGTATTAAACTGGTAAATTGGCAAAATAAATCCCTTTTAAAGCACCTCCTCAACAACACTGTATATCATACTCCATTTCAGAGGCTCTTCCCCTCATGCTGCAGGCGTAAGAATCTCCCCACGACCCGTGGCGTAACTTCCACGCTGGTGACTTCATCACACACGCTCCAATGTGGCCGCCGAAAAAGACAAAAAAGCATTAAAGCTACTGCCCTGAACAGTCTTCCCTCAGTAACAGAGATCTCACCGGTGCGCTGATATTAAATGTCAGGGAGCATCTGTGAAGGGCAAGGCGTGTGGGTGGAATCTGTGTGCAGTGTGCGTGCAGCAAATGTTAGTGGATGACGAGCAGCTCATTGGAACAGAGGAGAGAAAAGGGTACGGGTAAAGGAAAAGGGTGTCATACAGTAGGCCGTTAACCTTCAGACCAGCTGCACCGTCTGCTTCGAAGACTGAAACTTTGTTATTAGGCGGCAAAAACTCTCTCTCCCCTCCCCCTCCCCCTTTCCCCCCCCTTTACATCTGTTTTGAGAAAGCTGCTTTTTTTCCACACAGCTTATATGTGAGATTTATTTCTGCGAAGTGGACAAAAACCCACAGCAGATAGAGACGTCAGGGAAAATCCTCACGGAAATAAACCTGCAGGTTGAACACGGATTTGGAGTCTCCTCCTGAGGTCGAGGATGCTCTTCTGTATCTTTCTTAATACCCGATGTGCAAAATAGGGAAGTAAAAAAAAATGAATATGAGCCCATATTCTCATTTTGCTGTTTGCAAAAAAAAATCCTGATCATCTTTTAACACTTGACTCATGAACTTATTCCCTGCTGTTGCCACTTCTCACCACCAGAGAGCAGTAGTCTATTAAGCAATTGGACATTTGCCTTCCCTGATAATTTAGATAGCAATTATTACACCAACACTTGATTGATTGATTTTCCTCATTCATTTTCACAGGTAATAAAGGGCTTGTCCATTTTTCTCATACCAATAAAATATTTTAAGTATAGAAAATGAACAGCAAGATAGTCATAGAACCTTGTTTGCATCAAATAGTTCCTTCTTTCTCGCTGCCTTGTACAATATGTGTAAAGGCCTCAGAAATATAAACTTAACAATATATATTTTGTTCTCATTGTGCCTTCTATTCATACTGTAACAAATGTTCACCTCCAACAAGAGCAGACAACAACTGCTGCAAATTGACACTGCCTGCAGGGTTGAGGGATGAGTGCTTTGTCTGATGGGTGATGGAGTGTGGCAGGCTTATCCCTTATTAGACTCATCACCTCTGTGGAATCACATGAAATAGAGAAGCGCGCCTGGTCAGCGGGGTGCGTGTCACAAAGCCAACCAGCCAGAAAAAGGTCTCACATGTAAACAAATCATTAATTCCTAACGGTTCAGGATATAGGCAGCTTTTTTCTTTCTCCCGCATTAGCGTGGACGCCAGCAAATGTGACCTTGGGAAACGCTGGATTTGACAAAAGAAGCTGATATTCCTGAAAGAAACGGATGAAGCTCTGAAAGCACCAAGCTAGTTGATTCCCATAGTTCCCATGGCGATGAATCTAGAAAGAGATACACGAGAAGACAGCCATATTTACCCAATTCTCTTCTAATTCTTAATAAGGGCCTTGCTGCACTAAGTAAAGACAAAAACCGACAGGAGTGCTGTCATCTGTAATGTAAATGGATGTGTGAGACCAGCAAACACCAGCAAACTGGCAGTTTCGCCAGACAGTAAATGTTTACTGGAATGCAGCTTTGTGTAAACTCACATGCTCATTGTACTGATGATTACAGAGCAGTGACAGCGCCGAGATGCCTGTTTGAGGAAAAAAAAAATGAGTTCCTGTTGTGCCCCCTCTGAATGCCTGCATGTTCACGACTGCACTGCGGAGAACAAAGAAGGAACAGGTGTGAATTTTTGTATGTTCCTGTGCGAATGCGTGCAACGTGGGGGTTTCCCATTAGACTTTCAGCTGACCCAGACGAAAAGTAATTATGGGGTCGGTTTAAAACAGTGGTTTTGCATGTCAAACTCCTGCTTTTATGTTTAGGTTTTCTCAGGAAGCAACAGGTCCTGGAGATAGTGAGGAAAGAGCAGAGAGTGACAGGAGAGCCGCTCATTTCATTGATGTTGAGGGCTGAAAGCATCAGAGTAACAGCTGTGGAACGCAGGAAGAAGTGGTAGAAGAGCTGCTTAGATCCTTGAAGTACAAGTGCTAAAAGCACAATGTGAACATGCTCATATTAATGTAAAAGTCCTGCCTTCAGATTTGAGCCAGACATTTCTTTTTTTCTTCTATTTATCAGTAAAACCTATTTTACTGACAAAAGTGATGGTATTTATTATGCAGAAGCCTCCCTATTCAGAGAGCTGTAGTGCATTCCTGGATTATTATTCATGATGCATTAATATATGATCATCATCTTAATGTTAGCTGGCCAAGAAGAAGCTTCTGTATATACTGCTGAGATCTTATAAACTGTACACTTGTTTTATATGTGAAATATTTATGTGCAAAGTAACTATAGCTGTTAAATAAATGCAGCGATCTGTGGTAAAGTGGAAGTATATAATATAAACTGATGATATACAAAGACATATAACTTAAAGCTGGTGTTAATTGCAATGCTTGAGCTAATGTCCTCCCCACCACTGTGTATATGTGATTATTTTCTGTTTCTTAAATGTATTCAATGTATGAATGCAATGTATTATTCATCGGCATTAGTGTATGGGTCATCTATTTAACAAATGTACCCACAGCACAGTTTCTGCTGAAGCATTAAGAAAACAACGCAGTGCCATCAAGATGCAAAACACGGAGCTTCTGATTTTGTGCACGGACTCCAACATTATTGGACACAATCAGAGGAGGTTTCTGAAGTGAGAGTCGTATATCAGGCACAGGAACACCCCAGTATACCTCCCCCTGCCCGTTGTGTCGCACAGCTTTGCCACAGCAGCAGATTAAAACTCCTACCTCTTGTTTCTGGTGGGACAGAGCAGGGGTGTGTGGATGGTGTGTGTTTGCAAAAAGAAAAAAAAATGTTTTTTTCAGTGCACTCCACAGATGCATTATAGACAATTATGAAACCTGCTCCGCACATCCACATGTCCAAACAAAGATAATCTTAAGCCATTTTCATATTGACCATTCTGGCTCTGGTGTGCACCTGCTGCTTTGCATTTACATGCATTTTCTTCTGGCTTTTAATGGTAATTGCCGGTCCGACTAATCACAAAAATGCAGTTCAAATAAATTTGCTTCCACGATAAGGGATGTTCTCGTCATTTGAGGCACGCGCGCCAGGATTTTATGCAAATGCAACCCTTGTACTGTCTCATTACCTGACTGTTTTGAATCTTTCACAGTCCCACGTAGGCTCAAACCCCAGAATCGCCACATGTGGTCTTATCACAGTGGAGCAGCTGCTGTGCAGAAGGAACTCCAAATCCCATCCTGTATGAATATGTCATAAATCTGAGGCTGACTTTCCAAAAGTTTCAGTGTGCTTGGTAGGGGATAGAGATGGGCTGCAGGAAGGAGCCGGAGTTTCAGTGCTAATTAGTCAGATGGTAACAGAGCAAGCACTCGTAAAAGTGAACATCCAGTGAGTCGAAGCTATAATAGGACTCGCATACAGACAAGTGCTCATCACGTATGGAATCCTTTGAATATTTTCCTGTGGAAAATAAGAGTGGTATATTGTTTCCCACAAAAGTCCCAGGTGAAAATGTTCGCCAGTCTCTAATTTAGACAACGTAATAATCATCTTCACATCCCTCCTTTGTTCCTTTTCACTCCCTCTGTGTCTTTTATGCAGACTTCTTTATACAATCTGTCCAAATGTGCTTATTTCTCGCAGTACAGCGCAATCATGCATGTATATGGATGCTTTCTGTTTCATCTCATAAGAAGAAGAATGTTCTACACTATAAAGTATGTGACAGCTGGAAAAGCTGTGTGTGTGTGTTGGGGGGGGGTGTTGCACATACTTTGAAATAACAAGGCTCTAGAAACCCTCTAATCACCTGGCATCTTAAATGTGTGTGGTGGAGAGTCAAGAACAAAATGTAATCACAAGCAGCACTTCTGAAGGTGCTTCTAAGTATTTTAAAGATTCAAGGCTGGCCGGTTTGTAAGAACAGCGAGGAACTTTTCAAATATTCATGTTCGTAAGAAAAGATTCATAGAAAGGTCCTTCAGTAGCATTATGGCAGCTTTACAATTTGACTCGTGATGGCATTAGTATTCATTTACAGTGCTGATGCTCTGCCCCTCTGTGATGAACCTGTGGAAGGTCCTGAGCAGCACATCATGCTTCGCAGAAATTGTGCAAATGCGTGCACAAACGTCTAACCAACTTATATTTGATTAATGGGACGCCATGCTTTTTTTTGTTGTTTGACTGGGACATTTGCCAAAGCCATTGCAAATCTGTCTCAAAAAACGCTAAATACCGAATGAAAAAAATATTCTACAGAACAACACTGAAAACGGTACCAGAGCAGATAATATTAAAAAAACCCATTTGCCTTGCCAGAGGAGAGCAGAGGGCTTTCTCTACTCATGTCTTCGCCTTGACAGATGTTCAAAACTTACTGTACAAATTTCCCCCTAGGATCGCCAAGGCCTAGCAGGGTTAGATGTTCTCTGGTCTTAAACAATTTGCTGAATTTTTTTTCAGTCCCTGACAGCAAAATGTATTTCCCATTCCCATGGTACTGCTTATAGCTATATTTCAGATTATAGCTTTTTTCATCAGTTTGCTGATCTACACTGACAAGGTCAGGGTCTTCCTTTTTTCCAGTCTACTGGGCAATGGGAGACTCTTTTTTATTTTCTTACTTGAGGGAAGGTCAGCATCTTTTTAAAGGCCCACAGTCAACCGCTGAGTCATTTAGATGAACTGTAAAAAAAATAATTAATGGATGAATGCATAGTACCAAACAAACAAACCCCTTTTGCTTTTATCGCATTTTTAACATTATAGCTGCAAGAGGTGTAGAGTGAGACCAAATGACGCGTAACATTAAAGACTTTACCGAGCCAGCAACAAGCAGACTAATGACAGTACGTTTATCCCATCAGCATGTTGGATGTGACTGGGTAAATAGTGACTGTTTCCCTCACGGTTTTTATTCTTATAGTCAAAATAACCATAATAGCACCCAATTTTTCAATATTATATACATTCACCCTCCAGAACATGCTCTCGATGAAGACACTTGAAACTACTGTGAAATTACTTTTCAGACTCTATCGATTTTTGTTGTGCCAGAGATTGTCTCAGAGTTCAAGAAGTTCTATTTTGTGCAAAATGATCCGTAGTTGCTCATTACATATGAATTGGATTTTTTTTGCTTCATTGACAGTAGACGGGATGTTCAGAGAGTGAGAGTGACATGCAACGATGCTCTTCATCCACATACTGGTAATTGGTAAACCACAAAGTCCCTGGATGCAGGGTGATGTGAAAATGAATAATTACAATATTTCCAACTGAACATTAGCTAGGAACTGCTGGGGTGTGAAACATAAATGTGCAAAAAGTAAATGTTTTTACTTTTTGGTGAAACAAGTATATGGATCTTTTACTTGAATAAAAAGTGGAAGTACTGTGGTTTTAAAATAATCCTTCACAAGTAAAAGTCACAAATTTAAAATGTAACTTATGTAAATGTATATAACTATCAGTAGGAAGATATTAGCTCCTTTTAGAGTGTTATAATATTATAGTATATTACATGTAAGAGCGCTTTAATGTTCTAGTCTATCAATGTAGAGACAATTTAAGATACTTGTGGTAAATTATTAATATTATCACTGCATCACATTACTGTATGATGATAATAATAACAATATTATATATATATTTATTTATATAGCAGCTCTTTTTTTACACAAGAAGATAACAGATTTTAAAAGAGCAGACAATATAAACAACAGTTATTCATTCATTTATTCATTTTCTATACCCATTTATTCCTCACTAGGGTCAATGGGATCTAATCCAAGCATCCTTCAGGCTAGAGGCAGGGATACCCCCAGACAGGGCTCCAGCCTATCATGGGGCACACACACCATTCACTCACACACTCATGAGTGTGTGAAATTTAGACTCTCAAATCAACCTAAGCCTGTTTTTGGACTGTGGGAGGAACCCAGAGAAACCAGAGAAAACCCAGGCAGACATGGGGAGGACATGCAAACTCCACACAGAAAGGTCCAGACCAAGGACTTGAAACCACTACCCACTGTTGCACCATGTCGCTTTAACCAACAGTTATATTATATTTATATAATATAAAATATACAGCTCTGGAAAAAATAAGAGACCACTGCAAAATTATTTTTTCTGATTTTACTACTTATGTCTTTGGGCAAAAGTTTTTTATTTTTGAGTCTATAAACTGCTGACAACATTTTCCTCAAATTCCAAATAAAAATACTATCATTTAGAGCATTTATTTGCAGAAAATGACAAACACAAATGGTCAAAATAACAAAAAAGATACAATGTTTTCAGACCTCAAGAAATGCAAAGAAACAACATAAAACTAATTTCATAAAACAACATAATACTAATGTTTACAATTAAGAAGAGTTCACAAATCAATATTTGGTGAAATAACCCTTATTTTTAATCACAGCATTCATGCATCTTGTCATGCTCTCCACAGTCTTTACCATTGTTCTTGGGTGACTTTATTCCACTCCTGGTTCCTCTTTGAGCAGAATGAGGTGTGCATGTGTTGGAATTCAACAGACACTGGAATAGAATGACTGAAATACACGTAGAGATGCTGATTTGAGAAAAAAAAATGCAGTGGTCTCTTATTTTTTCCACAGCTGTATATAGAATATATTATTTCATGTAACATTAAATGTAGTGGAGTAGAAGTCTAAAGTAGCATAAAAATGGAAATACTCAAAGTACAAGTGCCTCACATTTGTTTATATAGATTACACTGCTGATTGTTACAAATGATAAGTTATGATGATGTTTTTTTTTAAATCTTAGAATGATTCATTCATTTTCCAATTCTTAAATAAATTAAATCTGTCTTTACCCTCGGGGCAGTTGAATATTAAATGTTCTCTTTCAGACGTGGAACATATTGACAATCTCTTTTGCCTCCTGGGTTGCAATTTTTGACATTTCTCCCAGTTTCATCAGTTGTGTCTCTGTACCCACACAGATATGACATAGTTATATTATCGGTGATATGTAGCCTACTCACGAGCAATATTCAAATATCTATTTCTCTCCGGGGAGATGAGGAAAGAAACGAAACTCAATAATTGCACTTATATGTAACGACTCCACTCTGTCTAATCCAGCTCATCCCCCCAGTCTCCGCCTCCCTGTGAATGTCAGCTGGACTGCCCACTGGCAATGAGGCTGAGGTAACAAGCCCCAAAAAAGCCCCATCCAATATGTGCAGAGATGGGCGGTAGCGCTTTTACGCAGGCTACCGAGTAGCTGAAGTTAAAACTCCTGCGCGCTCTCCTCTCTGAGCATGTCGAAGGACCGCACTGACGGATGCGTGGGAATCACCGTCGAAGCATCCAGCTGACTGCCAACACCTTCCAGTTGCCGCGACCGAAATATTCCCCGGCATCCACCCTGGCATGAATGACTGTTTTCGGATGGTTTGGATCACATCCGTCGCCAAGATGTTCCCCGGACTTCTCCTGTGCTTCGCAGTAACAGGTCTTGTTTCCGCGCAGCCTGACAGCTCTGGATTATTTTACGCGCTGAGATCGGAGCTGTCAGAGGACGCGATCCTGGTGGCCAACAACGGAATACGCGTGCCTTTCGGGAGATCCGTCTTCATCGATCCCATCAACGATCTGGTGATTCAGACGCAGCCGGGGGACCGGTGCAGCATCACCGTATTGGACAACGACCCGCTCTCGCAGAGACCCGGGCACCTCTCTCCCAAAAAGTTTCCGTGCGATTTCGGTCCCAACGACGTGACCTACTCCCACTACGGGTCCAGGAGTCCCGCTAGAGACAGAGTGAGGCTGCAGCTCAGGTACGACGCGCAAACCGAAACCGTTATTATCCCGTTCATGATGGAGGTTGAAGTCGTTTTTACGCAGCTAGAGTTGGTCACCAAAAACCTGCCTCTCAGCGTTGATAATCTCAGAGGGATCAGTAACCCTATTGATAAGAAGGTTTTAGACTTCACGTATGACAGAGACTCTCATAAATGCGAGGTGACGTCCCTGTCAAGCGGCAGCGCGCTGCCTCGGTATGGGAGACTCGTTGACGGGGGGAAACTTTCCAAAATGATGGACTGCGATGAATTCTCGCAAGCTGACATCCGCTACGAGCACACGTTCGAGGGCAAATCTCCCAACAGGGACTATGTCCCCATGGTTGTGGAGCTGCACGATAAGGAAGGAAACCTAGTGAAACAGGAGTATTTCCATCTCATGATTCGCATCAAAGAGGGAGCAGAGAACACGCCTCCCAAACCCAGCTTTGTGTCCATGATGATGATGGAAGTCAGTCAGTTTGTGATGACTGCACTCACCCCTGATATGCTGGCTGCTGAGGATGCAGAGTCGGACCCTGATGAACTTATATTTAACATCACCTCCCCCTTATCCTATGAGGAGGGGTACATAGTGAGCACTGATGATAGAAATCTCCCCATCACGTCTTTCTACCAGAGAGACTTGCGTGATCTGAAAATAGCCTACAAGCCCCCCTCCCTGGACTCAGACACTGAAAGGATTTTCCAGCTGGAGTTCGAGGTGGTGGACACAGACGGCGCCATCTCTGACCCTTTCGCGTTTATGATCGTCGTGAAGCCGATGAACACTTTGGCCCCGGTCGTGACACGCAACACGGGTCAGCTGCTGTACGAGGGTCAGTCACGGTCCCTCTTTAGTGCCCACAACCTGGAGATCAGCGACGAAGATAACCTGGACACCGTCACCTTAACGGTTGCGGATGGGCTGCGCCATGGGGTCCTCATGGTGCTGGGTTCCCACCGGAAGTTTTTCACGGCCGCAGACCTGGCGACGGGGGTCGTCGTGTACCAGCACGATGGGAGTGACACATATAGTGACAACATCGTCTTCAAGATGACAGACGGGAAAAATGAAGTAGAATTCCTCTTTCCCATTACAATCGTCCCCACTGATGATGAGCCGCCGATTATAAATGCCAACACTGGCCTCGTGCTGTTTAAAAAACAGATGATGCCCATATCTCCCCTCATGCTCAGCGCTGCCGATATTGATTCTGAGGACTCAACTATTAAATTCACCATTGTTCCGCCCTTTTCTACAATTGGCACTGTGCTCCTAAGGCAGTCTGATGCCCCAGAGGACCCCTCCTCTTGGAAGTTCAATGCTGAGGATGAGGTGTACGAGAAGGAGGTGACAGAGTGGCTGCAGAAGGATATCACTGATGGGAAGTTGTTTTACAAGCACACAGGCCCCCACAACACAGACACTGTCATGGATCAGTTTGTGTTCACAGTTAAAGATGACAACGACCCTCCTAATGAGTCAGGAGAGAGTGTGTTCATAATTCGTGTCCTACCTATAGACGATGTACCCCCTGAGCTGTTCCCTGGCACCACGCTGCAGATGACAGTTCAGGAGTACAAGCTCACACACTTTAGCAAAGAGTTTCTGCGCTACACGGACTTGGACTCTGAGGATCGTGACCTCAAATACACAATTATTCAGCCTCCGACAGACACGGACGAAAATAACCCAGTTGTGTTTGGTTCTTTGGTTCTGACGGACAGCCCTGACATCGAAGTCACTGAGTTCACACAAGCTCAAATTAACCATCACAAGATCTCCTACGGCCCCCCGGACATCGAACTCGGCATCACAGCCCACGTCGTGCAGTTTCGTTACACTGTCGAAGACACGGCTGGGAACAGTGTAGAAGGGGCTTTCACCATCTACCTCCAACCCGTCAATAACAAACCCCCTCAGATTACTAACATGGGCTTCACAGTGTTTGAACGTGGCACGCATGTCGTCAGCATCGCTGAACTTGACGCCACAGACCCCGACACAAAGAGTAATCAGATTACTTTCACTCTTAGCCGGCCTCCTAACCACGGCCATATCCAAGCAGCAATCACTGACCCAGAGAAAGATATTATTTTCAGACTTGAGGATATCTCAGAAGGGAAGATATCATACGTTCACGGTGGGGAAGAGACAATGAGTGATGAATTTCAGCTGGATGTAAGTGATGGGATTCACGTTGTAACCGTGACGGTCAAAGTCAATGTAAAGCCTGTCGATGATGAAACGCCGACTGTAAGTCTGCCTGCAGGAACAATCGGGTCTCATATAGATGTGCTGGAAAATGGAGCCACGGAAATCACAACTAATGTCATTCAAGGCCATGATGCTGACACAGATGACCTTCAGCTGACCTTTATTTTAGAAAATCCTCCAGTTATGGGTGAAATCTTAGTTAAAGGATTACCTGCCACTAGGTTTACACAGGCCGATATCATTAACGGTGTGGTTGTGTATGCACACACAGGTGGTGAGATAGGTCTCACCTCTCAGCAGGACGGTTTCAATTTGACTTTGACAGACATGTCTGATGATTGGACGGTAGGTGGGAATAAAGTCAATGGAGTCCACGTTGGAGTCACAATCCTTCCTGTTGACAGCCAGGCACCTGAGGTTGGACTTGGGATTCAATTCAGTGTAATCGAAGGGGAGAAATACGCCATCGGCCCTCAGCACTTGGATGCTGATGATAATGACACTCCAACGGATGAAATCCTTTGCACCATCATTGTCCAACCCTCCACTGGCTATGTGGAAAATATATCGCCTGCCTCAGGCTCGGAAAAGTCCAGGTCAGGGACAGCTATCAGTGCTTTTACCATCGGAGACATCAGGCAGGGGAATATCTATTATGTGCAGAGTATTCACAAAGGGGTAGAACCAGTGGAAGACAGGTTCACATTTAGGTGCTCTGATGGCATAAATTTCTCAGAGAACCATTTCTTTCCAATAGTTATTATCCCTACAAACGATGAAAAACCAGAGATTTATTTGAGGGAGATAGTTGTGATGGAGGGGATGAACATCGTCATTGACACTCCGATTCTGAACGGGGCCGACGGCGATATCCCACCTGAGGAGCTCACGTTCATAATTACCAAACCTCCCAAACATGGTGCCATCTTAAATCAGCTGTCCACAGGGTCTGTTCTGGTGACTAATTTCACTTTAGAGCAGATTAGGGAGGCATCAAGTATTATTTATGAGCATGATGACTCAGAGACCACAGAGGACAGCTTTGATGTCACTCTGACAGATGGAAAGTACTCTGTGCAGAAGACAGCCGTGGTTATGATCATTCCTGTTGATGACGAGACCCCCAGAATGCAAATCAACGATGGCCTAGAGGTGGAAATTGGAGAGACCAAAGACATCAATAACAAAATGCTCAAAGCAACAGATTTAGACTCAGATGATAGTACACTCACATATATAATCCGGTTTGGACCCGGTCAAGGTCTCCTGCAGAGAAAAACCCTGTCTGGCTCTCTGGAGAACATCACAGTCGGCATGAATTTCACACAAGCTGAAATTGATGCAGGGATTTTACTTTACACACACAACGGACAAGAGGGCATCCGAGACCTGGTCAAATTTGATGTCACAGATGGAATTAATCCACTTATCGATCGTTATTTCTACATCACCGTAGGCAGTATTGATATGGTCTTCCCTGATGTGGTCAGCAAAGGCGTGTCTCTGAAAGAAGGTGGTCGGGTGACTCTGACCACAGATCTTCTCAGCACCACCGATCTCAACAGCCCGGATGAGAACTTGGTCTTCACCATCACGAGGGCCCCTGTGAGGGGCCACTTGGAGTGTACAGACACTCCTGGCATGCCCATTGTGTCTTTTACTCAACTCCAGCTTGCTGGCAGTAAGATCTACTACATTCACACTTCAGACGATGAGTTAAAAATGGACAGTTTTGAGTTTGAAGTTACTGATGGCTACAATCCTATTTTCAGAACATTCAGAATCTCTATTGTGGATGTTGACAACAAAAAACCTGTGGTGACTGTAAATGGTCTACTTGTCACGGAAGGACACAATAAACTGATTACACCTTTTGAACTCACTGCTGAGGACCAGGACACAGCTGAGAAGCTTCTGAAATTCACCGTCACCCAGCTGCCTGTTCATGGCAAACTCTTGTACAACCAATCCCGGCCTGTCACTAGCTTCACCAAACAGGACCTCAACGAAAACCTCATCAGCTACAAACACGATGGAACGGAATCGTCAGAGGACTCCTTCTCGTTTACGGTCACCGATGGCACTCACACTGAATTCTATGTTTTCCCTGACACTGTCTTTGAGACTCGGCGCCCTCAAACCATGAAGATAACCATTGTGGCGATTGACAATGGCGTTCCCCAGGTTGTGGTGAATAAAGGTGCCCCCACTTTGAAGATTTTGGCCACAGGTCACCTGGGATTCCCCATCAGCTCCAAAGTGCTAAGGGTAGAGGACAGAGACAGCAGGCCGGCCTCCCTGGTGTTCCACATCACCATCCAGCCCAAACATGGTTACCTTGTTAACCTGGGAGGAGGAAACAACTCTATCACCACATTCAGTCAAGGTAAGCCCTGAACAAAACTCCCACTAGTTTTATAATACATTATCTTTGCATAAATATTGCATGTGAGTGGCATAATCAGCTCAATGAGGATTTTGTCCAGCAGGGTTCAGCGGCAAAGTGATAGACTCCAAAAAAAAAATGTAATCTTGATCCAATAGTAAACTAATTGACCCAAAAGGTCATTCCACTCCGTCTGAAATTAAAAACAAAATCCTTCATTCCAATGTCTATAAAAACAGTGTCATCACTGCTACTTATTTGGTAAATTTAGGTAGTTGTAGCATTCATTTTTTGTAATCAAATAATTACTATCCCCTTATATTTAATAAGTGTGTAATACTCTTTTAACATAAAAGTTAGAGAAAGTAAAGGTAAAATGTCAATGCAAATCTGTTGGTTTTGATAATTTTTTTTCACACAGCCTACTAAAGATTTTAATTTATGGAGTAATAATTATTCATGTGTGACAAGTGCCAGCTTGGGAATCTCAATAGTTAATTTGTGGGACTGATTTAGAGATGTGCCTTGCTCATCAAATCATAATTAGCAGACCAAAGTAGAGGCTGATGTTTCACGCAAATGTCTTGTAGACGGTTAGAGATGAATAATTTATTATTTCTGCATCTAGGGGGAAATGTTCACATATAATGTTCTCTACAGTAGCTGCTAAATGAAGCAGGATGGAAGCAGATGATCATGTGAAAAGGTCAGTGTAGACCTTTTAGTGACAGAATGGCATTTGAACCGCAGCTCTTTCTGCAGTTTGTCCCGATCAGGGTCAATTAAAGAGAATTTATTATTGCCTTTTGTGCATCTTAAAAAGTGAACTCCCTCAAAATATATACACGACCAGCATACAAAGTGAGTGTTACCACCCGAACTATGAATTTGTGTTGATTTCTCAGACAGATTTAGAACAATAGTGCTGCTATTTCGAGGACTAAAGTGATAGAATCAATGCAATATTTGATATAAAGCTGAGGAAATTATAAAAGCAGGAACAAAAATGTTGCCCGTGCCACCACTTGGCCCAAGCATTCAGCGAGTTAGAAAGATCTCCAGTCTGCAGGCGATGGACGCTTCTAACTACTATGCGGATGCTGTCTTTGAAAAAAACAGGAAAAAAAAGGCTGGGGCACAGATGAGACATGAGTGCAGTGAGAAAGGAGCAAAGAGGGGGCAGATAGAGCAAGTAAAGTGCAAGAGAGAGTAAAGAAGGCAAGAGGAGGTGAGGAGGTGTAGGTTGCATGAGAGAAATAATGTGGAAAGGAGAGAGAGAGAAAGAGAAAGAGAGAGAGAGCATTACCAGGCTTGTCAAAAGAATCAGTCAGGTGAAAGAGACAATCCCTCGCTCTTTATTTACTCATCCTATTTCCAGGGCACATCCCATGAGGTATTCTCTTTAAATATTTGATAAGCAGTGTACCCCTGGTTCACTGTTGGTTTTACATTTGCAAGGTCCTCAAGTTCAAGGCTGCGTCACAATACTCCCAAACATCCTTCTGTTGCTGTCACTCGGTTTGATTCTCACTGAAATTGAAGTCAACTAGAACAACATCCCCAGAATAATCTTCTTATATGCAATTATTAAATGTAAAATGGTTCTACGTTGTGTTCAAGCCTCTATGTGTAGATGGACAGAGGAGAGGATGCATTGACAGGAAACCACCTAAGAGGTTTAAGACGTGTCCCAGCCAGGAGTCAGGGGTTTATACTTTTATGAACCTCCTTCCTCTGGCATCTATTATTGAGGGAGGTGGTTTGCTGGGGCCAAGCCCTTTCACAGATGATTTTTTTTTCCTGCACTGTAACAGACGTTTTTTTTTTTTTTTTCAGAGAACAGTAGGGGAAAAAAAATGTGAACCGAACCCTGTAATTCAGAGATGTTAGCAAAAAAACAGCTGTGGCATGCCGCAAATCCTGTTTTTAACATTCTCTGCCTTGTCTGTCATTAAAAGATCCGCTGTCACCTGGTTTTTCAGAGGTGTTGACACAGAGCGCGGGTGCGTTTCGGGATTTAAATATTTTCTGTTGGTTTAGCCTGAGCCGTCTTGGATTTGAGGTTGTGCCCTTATCGTCCTGGATTACAGATGCATGACTTTCAGAATGCTTTCTCTGGTAGAAAATTGCTCATGCCGAGTGCCGATAAGGAACTGAATCAGTGTGACATTAGAGACCTGCTGTTACTGTAGCTGATATGGCGCTGAAGTGGGACAGCTTCCGTCTATAAACATTTATTTGACAGAGAGAGTGTTTGAACAGCCTATAAAGCCACATTACAACTTCAAAGTGCTTTTTCGAGGCTATTTCTGTTGCCGGCATGAAACTTCAGATGCGGTTATTTATTTTTTAATCTCTAAATGCAAATTGTTTCATAAATAGGTTTTTTAATCTTGACAAGGGCAAATGGCTTTGATTTACAATTTATAATTTAGCCACCTTGCTCTGGTTGAAGCATTCATCACGTGTCGCCTCGCACTGACATGACAGCGTAACCCTTCACTTTAAAATGCCACTGGATCTCATTTGCTTTCAGTTATTAATTATATCAAAACTAGGGGCTGCCAAGTGATTTAAAAAAAATGTGATCCTTCAATCTAAATTAATCACATACGTCAATATATTTACGTGAGAGGCATTTCATATTTTAATTCAAATGGATTTTGGTTGAGTGAATACATAGACAGTATAAACTTTATTAATAGTTTTATTCATTAACTTTGTTTGTCTAGCACTTTTCATAAATAAAATTGAGCAATTACATTTGAAGCATTAAAAAACAGGAACAAAAATATGCACAAATACACAGCAGCAAACATGCAATTAAATCTTATAATTTATGTAAATGCATTTAAGTAATAAAAAATCAAATAAAGTACAAAACAACAGAATATCTCTTTTATTTCCCAAACATTCAGAACTCCTTTTTTTCACTGGCTCTAATGTGCTCCAATGGCCATAATAATCAAAAATATGAACCAGTGCATTTTGAGGGAATGTGAAGACATTTTTGCAGGAATTTTGTGTTGTAATTGATCAAGGGGCATCATAGATCAATTAATCAATTGATCTGTATAATTCTTTTTTATATATAATTAGAAAATTAACATTTTATTATAGCATACCTATTAAAAATGAGTATTGTTGTTTGCTTGTCATCTTGATTTTGTGTTTGTTTTCATTTGTTGGTTTTTGAGGTATTTTTTCACTTCTATGTTTTTGATGCACCAAAAATATAAACTAAACTAAAGTTACTCTCTGCTTTCAGCTGACATCGATGACCTGAACATCTGCTATGTGTTGGCAAATGAAGAGAATGCTACATCCGATCTCTTCCATTTCTCCGTAGAGGATAATGGTAAGATCTTCCTCTTACATTTGGATTTTAGCAATTTTCTTTTGCACTGAGTGAGCATGCAGTAAAAAGATCCAGATTGTGTTGCCAGATGACATTGCCAATTTGAACAAAATGTTGATTGATACAAGTGAAGATCAAAGCTGCCATTTTTTGGTCATAGATTGGTATCTCTAACCTTTAGACCCACCGGTTTCTCATCAATCCAGCTGAATACAGGCTGTCTCCTTTTCTGTCTACATTCAGTAGTCGTCATGGGTTCAGAGAATAACTCTTTGTTTGTAACTGATAAGACTTCCAGGTTCGTCAATCACAGAAAAAGTTTTCTGTGGTGCTGTGATAACACTGATTTTCACAGTTCAATTCTGCATGTATAATTTGTGAATGAGACCGCAGGTTATGTCAAACTTGTATTATTACTACTATTATTATTATATTCAGATTTTGTAGGGTGTCTTGTTGACACAGAGAAATAAATCAAAAGTAGAAAATGCATGATACAAAATAAAATAAAACAGATGTCTGGTCTGAAATGTACTAATTTCAGTATTTCAACGACAGTACATTTGCATCTAAAAGGTTATATGGGCAACTGTTGCATATCAAGCTATTAATGTTATGATCAATTAGAGATGCATAATAACTCATTCACAACCTGATTTAATCAATTTAAGCCTATGAGCCATTATGTCTATGACTGTCATTTAAACCCAGATTTATTATAAGCCCAGGCATATTATTATATCAGTTGGGTCACTAACAATCATGTTATGCATCTATTTTTTTTTTTCCATTTTTTGCTATTTTCTTTGCAGAAAATATAATTTTAATGACTGATATAGTTGCCGCACAAATCTACCCATAAAGAAAAAGCTATTTATCCCATGAACAAAATTCTTTTTTTGGGGGGATTAGATATATACATGTCAGGGTTGAAAATAATAATAATCTAAATAACATGACCTATTTCATTATGATCTCAGGAGGAAGGGACAGGAAGTTGATGTTGTCATGTGACAGGAAGCGCTTGTAAACCTTTTGTCTAAGTTGTCTACTATCTTGTCATTAATAAAAAAAGCTGTATGAGTTTGATTTGTTATTTTAAGTATAAAATGACAGTCATAGCTTTAGAAGCTCATAGGCTTCAATGGATTAAACAAATGTGTATTAAAATCCACACACTATGCACAATGTGTATGAAATTAGCAGCCATTTAGTAAGGCGGTGGCAAATTAAGCAGTTGGTAACTGGGAGTCTCTTTTGGGACATTTCTGAGAGTGAAAGAGTGCTTTAGAGGTCGAGAGGAGGAGTGAATCAAAAAGTAGTAATACTGAACCAAAACGGTCATGAAGCAAATGAGGAAATGCTACAAATACCTACAAACAACAAATAAAGCAAGAAACAACCAGCATTTTGCATATAAACATATGCAAAATGCTGGTCTTCTTTCTTTCTTTGATTTGGATTGAAGTGTAATGACCACAGAGTTACAGTCAACACTTCTGTCAAATCCGTCATGTTATTTCAAAAGTAAAGGAACTCCACCACAGCCTTACTATACATGTGCAAATGTCCACCCCATCTTTGCAAATATGTGAAGCTAAATCCAGCCGATTACCTGTTTTCTCAGC
Organism: Lepturacanthus savala; assembly: GCA_030544235.1. Taxonomy (NCBI): domain Eukaryota; kingdom Metazoa; phylum Chordata; class Actinopteri; order Scombriformes; family Trichiuridae; genus Lepturacanthus; species Lepturacanthus savala. The sequence goes on along the minus strand of CM060479.1, from coordinate 24,578,344 downwards.
CTGTTCACTTCCCTCTATGTTTAGATGTGATTGTGCTGCATCAAAAGCCAAGGACTCACAGAAAAAGTGGCATAGAGCCTTGTAATCTTCCCATCATTGGGGTTTTTTGAATTTGATGGATTCTGTAGAGGAAGTCTGATATTCACACTTTCAAAAACGAAAATTTATGTCGATTTAAAATGCAGGGTTTTCTACCGTTTTTCATAACCGCCGACATCCAAAATGAAATGTTCTCTTCGGGGTACACAAAAAAAGAAAACCTTTATATTATTTCACATTTTTCATCTAAAAACATAAACTAATGGTTCTGTGAATTAGCCCTCGATCCATTTTTTCAAAAGTATTTTCCAAAGTGTATCACTAATGCACTTTGAGGAAAGTGCTAATGCAAACGTGCTTTTGCGTAGAAGAGCACCACATAAAAGGGAAAACATTGACTAATTGATTGTCCATGCTCCTGTTTTCTTTCTTTTCTCTCCTCATGGCAACACTCTGGCTCAAACACAAAAGATACAAGGAAGACTTTTTTAAAGAAGCTCTGTGCCTGAAGTATTTTTTTTTTTCTTATCAATCGTTAAGTTTACTGGGCTTCCAATGCTATTAAGAAAGTAGGTGTTGCTGCAAACCGCATGGGCAACAATATTAAAAGCAGTTAGTTAACATTTTGTTCCACTATAGAGGATTTCAGCAGCAGGTTTAAAGTGTGGGACATCACCTATTTTTTTACAGGAAGTGATGTTCTTGTAACACATGAACTTACACCTACAGTATGTAGATCCACCTATATACAACAATGTCTGAATCCACATGTGCTTTGATACACACTCACACAATCAGTCCCAAACATGCATGCACAGCAGTGCACAGAGGGGCAGCCGTAGGCTTTGGGGCGGTCGGGCCTCCAGCACAAAGAGCCGTTTGATATTTAAGAGCCCAGGCAGCATTGTGGGTAATGAGAGCCCTGGGCGTCTTTGTTAGGCAGCGCTCCAAGGCAGCCACCGGTAATTACACGGCCCTATTACAAACTCATCTACAGGGGAATAGTGGCAGGAAGCACCTCCTCTCACAGGTTAAGACCAGTTGGGATCACTATAGTTAACTCTAATTGGCTGGAACGCAGCTTGTTTCCCATGCTTCTCTTTCGCTGTGGCGGATGTTCAAATAAAGTTTTGGCTGTGCAGCAGAAGTCAAAACAAATAACAGGGAAACAATTTTAGCGGTGTATTATTTTTATGCTTAAACTACTAATTGGTTGGTCCTTAAAATGAAATTGTATAAATAAAATAGAGAAAACTGACCGTTAGTTTTCTGAAACTCACAGAGATGACTTCAAGTCTCTCATTTTGTCTGACCAAAAGTAGAAAAGATAATCAAGTTATTTTCAGAAAAAAAAGATATTTTCTAAGGAACTCCAGTGATATTAAATGAATAATTTAAGATAATAAATTTCAGATATTATCGGTCCAGGTTTTGAGATATTTCTGAGAATTCTGTCACCAACGTAATATGATTCAAAGGAGATGAATGGAATTTAATTTATGGCATTCATAACACTCAAATAAATGTTTGTCTCACGACCTGTTACTTTTGAGTCAGCCCTCGCTCTTGTAAATTAAATTTTGAATAACTTTCAATCAGAGAAAAAGCCTTTTTTAATCACATTTTATTAACACCAACTGTTTGGTTGTTGCCTCTGCCTCTCTAATCATTCTCACATTTTTTCCGAGTGTGCGTAACATAATACCTGCTGAACAGGACCAGTGTGCTTCCTCTTTGACTTCTCTCCTCACCCTCTCTTTTCTCTGAACGTTTCTCCCTCTACTGCAAACTAGATTGATTATTACAATAGAATCCTTTCATCCTAACCACCCCCCTCATCCCGCAAGCAGCCCCAACATACCACTCCTTCATCTGGAGTTTTTTCGATGATATAACCCCTTAAAACACCCCCTGCAGCTTCTATATCCCTGTTTCATCACTGCATACAATGCACATTACATGTTTTCTTCTTCGTCTTTACAAATCTCTTGAATATAACAAAATAATTTGTGTGGCACTTTCCCCTTGTTAGCGTTGGAAGACTAATTAACACCACCGACGTGCACTGCAAAAGCCCCAGTTGTTTGTCGCCGGCTTTGTTTGTGCATGTGTGATTTGGGTGTGGCTCTGTGGCGGCACCAGGGGAGAAAGTAGATTGAAGTTCATGCCGGTACTGCCGTCATGGATTCATATTGTTCTCCTCCTGCCCCCCAGCTCCATGCAGCCCTGAACACACACTTTTTTTAATGCCTGTATGGTGCAGAAATAAGAAAATAAAAAAAACATCATTTATGTGAATGGATAGAATGGATGTTATCAAACAATCTAATTCATATAGCTGTTTTGCTTAAAATGAGAAGAAAATTACAACTAAATTTATTGTCATACACATAAGTGAAAAGAAGAGATGATGCTGAATGAAATGTTAAATTAAACACACCTTCCCAAGATGTTTGTGTGTGTTTAGGCACAGAGTAACAGAGTTGTAGAACAACCCATTGAAGTTAAAAAGCCTGTTTAAAACCTGCTGTTGATGCTGTCAAACGTCAAAACTTACTTTATGTCATTTTCAGTTTTGGGAGTAATACGTTACAAAAGTAATGAATTACTGTAATGCATTGATTTTTGCTGTAATGTAGTAATGTAAGGCATTACAGGAAAAAAAGGTCATATTTTACTCCTACTACTGACTACAAATGGCAGTATTGCACGTTATAAAACAGCATAAGAATGTGTTTTTAACATGGATTGAAGTGGTTGCCTTTTTTTTTCTTCATACAAATTCATTAAAATCACAGAAAGATCAGCAGCAGTGAAATGTCTGTGCAAAAAATGTTACACTTCCTTTTCCTTTTGGGTCATCAGACAGAAGATGGAGATAAGTGAACCTGCAGAAAACGTCAGATAGCACATTCTCCAGATGGGCATATGCTCGTTACATTACGTGAAACATAAGGATTTGAAGAACATCGTAGTAAATGAACTTTGTGTGCTACACCTAAAGAACTGTCCACTTCCTGAAATAACAACAGTAATTTAACAGGTGCCACATAGAGTTAGCAAGGAAGCAATCAGAGCATGAGAGTGGAGATAAATGCAATTCCCTATATTTTAAATACAGTAATATTGTTAGTCATTAATTTTGTATACAAGCTTATTGCTCATTAGGGTCGCAGGGGTCTGCTGGAGCCAATCCCAGCTTATTACAGGTAAAAGGCAGGAATACACCCCACATGGTCTATCAGGCGCACCCACACCATTCACACCTATGGGCAATTTAGTGTGTTTTGGGACTGTGGGAGGAACCCTGAGAGAACCCACACAGACACAGGGAGAACATGCCATCTCCACACAGAAAGGTCCCAGACCAAGGTCTTGAACCTGTGACTTTCTTGCTGTGAGGCAACAGCGCTAACCCCTGTCCAACCCAGTGATATTGTAATATAATGAATTACTTTGAAATGACAGTAAGTAATATATAACACATTACAGTTTTGAAGTAACTTGCCCAAAACTGGTCAGTTTTTGGGACTTTGGACCCCCTTTAAAAATGTCTCATTGTTGACACAACAACTACAACTCACATTTTACATATATTACTAACAGAATGCTATTGAGCAGGCCCAGGTGACCATTCCCTAGAGATGCAAAGCAAGGAATTAAGTGTTTTTCTAAGCATTATTACACAACTACACTACCACCAGGGCAGGCATCAAACATTCACGGTCATGGTTATGTTATTCGCCCATCTTGGACTGATGGATTTTCACACCATGTAGCTGGTTGTTTGCAGACAGAAGCAGAGCTTTCTACAGTGATGCATGAGGTCACAGGTTTGCGAGACCGGCAACATCTGAGTGACAGAATAGGAGGTCACACGCTCAATGTAAGTTTTATGTTGAAGCATATGTGATATATGATCAGTGGAAGAAAAACAGGTGAATTGATCAAGATATGGAGAGGGATATGAGAAATGTTTCCAATTATGATGATATGATGATAATATTGGAGAGAGGGATAGGGGGCTGGGGGCCCAGCACAGATCTGTAAGAGGGCCAGTTGATATCAACCCAGTTAGGCCACTGAGTTGATATCAGGCAGTAAGAGTCATTAAACACTAGGCACACACAGCTTGTATTTTCTTAAATATTTGTTTTATTATGTAGAGCAGTGCAAGATTTTCAAATGATTTCTCTATTGTTTGTTGTATTGGTTGATGTGTTGAAGTGTATGGTTTACTTCAAAGAAGAACAAAGATTAGAGAGCCCCCCCCCCCAAAAAAAAAGAGTGGCTCGCTTTCAGAAACACTTTTCAGTGAAGTTTTTGACTGTTAAATCCTAATCAAGCAAAAAATAAATAAGAAAAATCTGCAAGAAAAAAAGGTAGCAGGTCTGTTTTGGAAACCGAAAGCAGCTCAACACAGCCGTCGTCCAATTAGGTTGATCCAGGAAGAAGTTATTATAGATTTGTGTGTTGTAGAAGTGATCCCAGGTGTGTTTGTATTCAAAATATTTCTGCAGAATCCGGGATGCTTCCTTTAATGAGATGCTCTTATTGTTTTTCTGCAGATATTTAATAAACCCCCCAAATATATTAGATTTAGAAGCAATTCATGGAAAATCAAACTGTCTCTTATTTTGACCTAAAGTTAGCAGATGTGTTTTCCTGTTTGGCAGTGTGATAGCGACAGGTTGTACTTGGGTTTTGGCAGGTAGTTGCTGTTCCCTCTTTCCGGTTTTATGAGCCAGCACTGAATCTTTCAGTGGTACCGGACCGTACCGGCCTACTTTCACCCCTCTGTGCCCACTGTGACTTTTTTTTCCTTCTTCAAAAAAAACAACTTTTTTTTCCTTCTTCTTCTTTTTTTTTTTACATAAAAGCAGTTGCCCCAACACAGCAGATGAAATGACCTCCTCTGAATGCCCTCTTCTCTGTTAAATGATGAGTGTCGCAAATTACTTATGTACAGACGACGGAGATTCTATCTAATGTATTAAAGAAATCAGTCTCTGAAAAAGAAATAAAGGAGTCAATTTAAACTGCTACTCCAATGACTTTTAAAACTGTTCAACATGAAAACTTAATAGGAGAATGACATTCAAAGTCTGATTATTTATTGGCTCAGAAACATGAAGCTATCCTATAATGAATGCAATTTTTTTTTTACTTTTTTATTCCAGATTTACTGGTATTTCTGGAAGTGAAACACATTAGTTGCACTGTTGCTTTTGTTGGCCTCCTTCCATATATATATATATATGTATGTATGTATCAGGTGCTTTGGAGGCTGACTTCAGATGTAGGGTGAATCTGGCTGTCGCCATGGACCCAAATGGAGCAGATTAATCCATTAGAGCTCCTTTCATTGTTAACCTGTACTGATCAGGAAAGAATGAGACAAAACATCAGCATGTAGCTCAGACTGACACTTGTTCCTCGCTTTAGAAGAGGCTTCTCCTCATCTGTCTGCATTCAGGCATTTACTGTCACTCATTTCTCCCAGGGCCAAAACTCTCTTATCTTTATCCGCTTCATCTCTCCTTCTCACATTGTCATCTTAGAACTTGATGGATGTGCTTTATTCATTGTCCATTCTTTCATTCCCTTCAGCATATGCATTCATTATGCATTTTGCTCTTCAGTGGTAGTTTTGCCTCTCAGTCAGTGTCCTCTTTTCCCGTCGAGGTGCAGTTGTGGTATTTTGCCCCCAGTTCTGGCAGGGTTTAATCTCAACCTATGTTCGGGTTTGTTGTGTGAGTGTCTTTTAGCGTCTCGTCTCGTTTTTTTAGCAGCACCCCCACCCCCCGCCACTTCTGTCTCTCTGTTGTAGGATTACAGCTCGTACAGCAACTGTGATTGTCGTTCGCACTGATCTGTATCTCATTACAGCTCTGAGATGTGAGTGTGAGACTTGTTGAGAGATGTAAAGGGATTTTCATCATGTTGAAAACTCATTGATTCCACTTCTCTCTTTGCTTGACACCTGATGCACCATTACTTTACTCATTTTTTTTCTTTTATCTTAGCTGCCTACCCATTTATTTTTACAGTACATAACTTCTTTATATCCACATCTCTTAAAAGGACTAAAGTCGTCTTTGATTTTCTCTACAAAAACAATAAAAAAAAAACTACAGTTAACACAAAGTCTTAATTCTCATTCTCCCCATTATTGCTTTTGCTATTCTTACCATCTGTTTCCGGCTATTGCATTTTGAATGCAATCTTAATGTATCTTTAACTTATGTTCAAATCATGCAAACATTACAACATAACTATATTTACAGTTTTATGATCGCATTGCAATATGAAAGCACTGCAAAACACTGTGGGGCTGTTATGAACTCTCAACCCTAAACTTAACTCAGCGTTATTATTCCTGTCCCAAATAAACATTGGGAAAGACGCTGAAGTTTGGTATGAAACTTTTTGGACAAAATAAAATTTAGTCTTATGGAGTTGTAAGATATAATGGAGCGGCGAGAAAAGCGGGAATGAGAAAGCGAAGATGTCAGTAGCTTGTTTATCAGATACCTCTCTGGAGTGCCAGAAATCCTGCAATACATTAAACCATCCCTCTGTTAAATATTACATTGGTGGCACAGGGAGACTTGTGCTGAAGCTGGAGTGATGGGCGTGATGGAGTTCTGCATCTGTGAGAGCAATAAGAAGTGCTGCAGGAGAGAAAAAAAGCTCTTAGGTGTTATCATTCATCTGACACTCACATATAGTCGCACGCAGGTGCTTACACAGATAGAGACATATTACGTACAGGCACATGCACAACTGCAGAACGGCTCATACACACACACACACACACATACACCTTAAGGAAGCTACAATTTCTTTGTCCCTGAGCCCTCTCTCCGTTTAAGCTTTTAGCAATGCCCGGGGTCATAATATGGTTGTCTTTGCAGACATCAGTGAAAAATCTCATGGTTATTAAGTGCATCACAAGATCTTCAAAGCAGGCTGTTAAATTGTCTTACACCCCGATGTCAGTTTCTTAAGGTTATTAATGCACAAGGTCGCTTAAGGTGTTTTCTACACCACAGTCATGCCTGATGGCAATTCAGTATCGGAAGGAAACAACGCCTAAATCTGTCGCGCACAACTTTTATCTCGTTATTGTCATGGGGGGGAGTTGGTGGAGGGGCATAATGTATATGCACTTCACTTCCTCCCTTGCCCACAGGCACACTCAGGCAGTCACTCAGGCCGTATATAATACTCCGTGTTGCAAACAGCATCGCCAGAATGGTCTTCGCGCTCAATTCGGCGATCGATCAAACACGGCGACTCCCCGTACGTGATGTAATTACCTATACGCGTGTGAAGCAGGTGTCCGGACAAGTCGAAATCTGCCTTTAAAAGGATTAACAGCGAAGAAGCCCCACGCGCCAGCTTCGATTTCGCCTCCAGGCCAAGCAGCATTTTAACTACTCGTGTATACCCACGGCCATGAATTCCCGCCGAGCCTACATCTCAGCCCACCTCGGGAGATATCCACTATCACGCTGATTGCCTTGGGCGAAGTGTAGATGTAGCGGGACACAACACTCAGGCAAACACATGCTGGATTATGCTGCCGTTAAAAAAGAGTTGTAAAATGACCTGCTTCCAGTCTGATAGTATATGCACAGCCACACACACACCTCGTACGGGAAGGAAACCGAGGAGTGCAGAAGCCACCATATGTTCCCTTTGATCGCCAAACATCGCTCCCAACTTTAGTACAGTGGATGCCACACATCTCTCAGGATCCATATTTGCTTCCATCCATTTCTTTGTGTTGCAGAGTTCCATATTCCGCGTTCTTTGTAAAAAAAAAAAAAAGAAAAGAAAAAAAATGCACATTTGCAACTGAAAGAAACAGCAGATTTAGTGATGGTTTCCAAGTTCCCTGTCTCAAGGTTTTTTTGTGTTTTTTTTCTGTGGTGCGAGAGATCATTAGCTTTGTTGGTTGCATATAGCTGTTTGGTTGCCGGTTGCGCTGGGAGTTGGGGACTTGTGTGTACAAAAGAGTACAGAAGGCAGATGGAGACGTAACAGTGAGGGAAGGGCCACACAGCCAGCAGCAGAATAGATGTACAAGGCAACAGACGGCATTGTCTTGCTGTGAATAATTTCCTTTGATTTTGAGTGTGAAGAATCAGACTTGCACGCACACGATCGAAACTCCAAAAAAAGTCAACATGGCTCAGGGTTTATACATATATATATATATATATATATATATATATATATATATATATATATATAAACTCAGAAAATGTCAAAATTCATGGGATAGCAATGATTCAGTTCTAAATGCTGTTTTAATGCTCAGTGTGGGATGTTAAGATGTTACAATAAAGGTTCTATCTAGCCTTCTGCTTTAACTAAAGCACAAACTGTCAGGAGCTGACTCACCGTTGGCATATCGTTCCCCACATTTCCTGTCTCTCTCCACTGCCTAATAAGGGCACAAAATGCACAAAATGCACCCCCCCCCACCCTACTACGCATTCATGAATGCTTCACACATCTCAAAAATGTGTGAATGGTAATGTTTCTTATATGAATGTAATGTATGTATTTATTGTCTGAGAATTTCAGTTTAATTGTTAAGAATTGTATACAGCACCTAACATTAAATATGGTTACAACATGTTGTGTATGCTGCCATATTCTCATTTGCACACAAAGGGGATTTGTGTAATTGGTGGTCTAATCAGGGACTCTCAAGTTACTCTCCTTCCAGGGACAGGACTGCTATGACCTTCTCAAAGAAAATTATTTTGGTTTCTTGCAATTAAGGCATTTTATATATTCTCTAGTGCTCCTATCCCCAGACATTCCTCAATTTAATGTTGCTGAGAATTCTCGAACAAAAAAAATGCACTTCATCTCATCCTTCAACCCGCTATTAATTTTACCTGACAAATATGTAATACAAGTTCTTTCTCTCGCAAATGGGAAAGAGTTCTGAGTGTAGGAGATATTGAAGACCACTTGGACGGAGTCATACACTTGATTAAATCACCATTTTCCAGGACAGATGAAGAGATTATATAGTATAAGATTGTCCATAGATTACATATAACTTAACATGACCCAAGGTCACTATGGGGTGTGGCCCCTGCCCATACTTCAGAAAAATGAACCTCATTAGGAGAATCTTTGACCTCTGCATCTGTTAAACCCACTGACTATGAGTAGGAGGACATGACCTCATTCATAATATTTGTTTCAATGTCTCACTATATTATTCTATATGTATATTATACACTGCCTGGCCAAAAACAAGTTACCACCTGGATTTATCTAAGTAAACAGAGTCTCCTAATGAATAATTTCTACATGGTTGATTACATTTCAAATGGCAATAAGTTATTTAACCCCAACTGATGCAATGAGTAGTCCTTTCTTTAATAACCATGCGGAAAGACACATCCCATGGTTGTGGTAAAGATTTAAATCTGTTCGAGAAGGGTCAAATCGTTGGCATCAAGCAGAGAAAACATCTAAGCAGATTTTACAAACTACTAAACTGTCTGTGCAGGTTCTCAGTTCATCCAGGTCTTTCTTTTCTTATGGCAAAGCATCTGGACTTCTTAGTTGGTTTACATTAGCGGTCCATTGTCGGTCCAACGCATTATTAAACTGGAAGGACAATGGGGAACCAGAGTGATGGATAGATTGTTTCTTCCCTGATGACACAAGCGTATTCCAAGATGAATATGTGAACATGAGACGAGCATGAGAAGTAATTTTTACACATGGGTTGACCACCAAAGAGTCCAGATCTTCATCCCATTAAGAATCTTTGGTGTGTGTTGGAGAAGACTTTGTGCAGTGGTCTGACTCTACCATCATCAATACAAGATCTTGGTGAAAAATGAATGCAACACTGGCGAGAAATAAATCTTGTGACATTGCAAGCTTATTCATACAATGCCACAGCAAATGAATGCCATAATTAAAGCTAAAGGTCGTCCAATAAAATGTGTGTGACCTAATTTTTAGGTTTGACTTTTTTTTAGCCAGGCAATGTAATATATTGTAGGATATTGAGACTCCTGCATTGCCACCTCATCTCAGCATCGGCCAGTAACTGATCAGACAGTCGCTGCCCTAATGCAGACCCTGAGTTTAAGACTGTGTGAGCTGCACTAGGTGCAAAGACATCCAACCTATGAAATTGGACAAAAGTGAGAGGGGAGGCCCAGCTCATCGCTGCAAATGTGTCCTGAATAGAAATGAAAAGCACCTGGACAGCGTCCAAGCCGCTGCCAGAACTCAGGTTGAGTGCGCCCGCAGGCCCACCATCACCCTGAGATCCTGACTGCTGTGAGCCAGCGCGATCACATGACCACCCAGCCTGGTCTTTGTGTTCGGCTTCTCCATATGGGAGTTTGCCTGTGACGCAAACAGCTGGTCCCAGCGGATGCTGGTTTTCCCGTTTTACCCCCCAAAAAAACCCATGTGACAAGAAGCAAAGGCAGCCAAGTACACGTTGATCATAGAGAAAGCTTTGTGTTTGTCAGTCAAGTCTCGATAGAATGAGGCGCACAGATTGCATTCAAACATCAAGCAGCTCAGGAAAGACTCAAGACTAAAAGTGAAATTCTGCCACTGTCTATGTTTAAGTAGATGTGAAGACCTGAAGGAGAGCAGCCTCAGTGCTCGAAAAAATAAATGGGACTGCTCACTTAGTGGCTTTTAGTAACCTACAATCATACTTTAGCAGAGCTGTAACATTTAAGTGATCATTATGGTGATTTGGTTCTAAGAAAAGCCTGGGGTGTTCTCGCTGGACTTTTGATGTGATATTGATGTAAATCAACATTACATTAGTGATGTGAGATTTTACCCCACTCTTGTACATTTCTTTTTCTTTGATTTTTTCTTTCAAATCAATCAGTTCAAGAATTTGATGACAGTTTTAAAATCAAAATCTTACACGCCGCAACGCTATTAACAGTAATGTCTACCGACCTTACATAACCTCGGGTTTTATGACTTGAAAGACTCAATCTTCTTCATAAGCCTCAAGTGACAGAATCATAGCCAGCGCCAGCAGCATATTCAGAAACTCAGCCCTCAGGTGGACGTTATTAGCAGTTGTTTTGACGTGCTGTTGAATGAATGATTGTACCTTTAGTAGAGTGTTTCTTTTGGGGTGCAATGACCTGTCTTTAGAGATAGATGGTTAGAGAGAAAAGAAAGGCGGAGCTTACTGTGAGATGGGAGTTTTTGCATTGATACCCATAGTATGAAAATCCCTCCCCTGTTTGTTGGATAGAAACCTTTTGGATGGCGACATAGTACAGAGAGGGAAGATCAGCTATCTGGGTTTTAGTTCTTATATAGTCCTGCTCACATTACTTTATCAAAAGAGCTGGTTAGTAATTAAATTACCATTAAATTAAATTAAATGCCTCCTCTGGTGACATCTTTTATAGGGATATTCTCAACAGAATCTCACTATTTGAAATAATGACATTTTATAAAAGGTGCCACTGCACAGGACCTGCATCTATAATTACCATCAGGGTTAGGTACTAGTTTAAGTTGTGGATAAACTGAATGGAGTAAATAGGATTTACCTAAATGGTCTCTAAATGAGGTCTGTTAAGTATACCTGACCTTGGTTTGGAGTTGATTTTATGAACAGCATTATTTATGAGTCATCATAAGCCCATTTCCTTGAATTTCCTTTCCATTTTAGTCATATTATGGCTGACATCAGATAATTTTTACAGTTCCTTTTTTGTCCTACAGAACTGTCTGTAGGGTAAACTGTTCTTTAAAGGAAGATGATGACAACTATGTGCCCCGAGCAATCTATTTTGGTCACTTGGTTTCTTATATGAGTCTGTGTATAACTCATATTTGGGCCATCAGAAGCAAAAGATGAACACCAGCAGCTAAAACCAACTTAGAGTCATAAAAAATATGGTATCTTGCATAATAATAATAATAACAATAATGATCATCATTCTTATTGTGATAATAATAAATATTTGTTTTGTGCATTAACTCGCATCCTACTGACATATTTAACAACTACCATCATCCCAAATTATTAGCTTATTTTTTCTTAAAAAATGATTTGGTATGTATTTAATGTCATCTTAAATAGAAAATTATTATTATCATTATATAGCAGCAGCATTCTTTAGGGGTGTCAACTGAGCACATGAGGAAAAATAGTTAAGAATATTAAAATGTTAAAGGCTGAATTGCTTTTTAACAAGGGTCCCCCAGGACTCCAATACATTGGTATTCTTAAAAAGCACTAATTAAAACAGCAACAGGAAAGAATGACAAGAAGTCGTTAGGAATTGACTGGGAAATTGAAATGATAGAACCAAACGCACCTTGTGAGATGTGATAAAAAAGTTTACCTCTGGCGTCAGTGGGATTAAAGATGGGGTTTCGAGCCTTTTGATTTCAGCCGTTTTGTGATTGTGAACTCTTCATCTGACTAGACAGCTGTCGGTGATTATTCCTCAGTAGATCCTCCGTCATGAGCCGGCATCAAAACAGAAACTTTTCTCTGCAGATTTCTCTGTGATCCTTAGAAATGTTCTGTACAGAAACTATAATCCCTAATTGGTTTAAAAAAAAAAAAAAACAACCTTATGGTGAGTGTGTTTGAGAAGCCTTTGAAAGAGGGTGTGAAGTGAATTTAGCTCTATTGAGGATGGATTCAAAGCAGCTTTTTTTTGTACAGTCAGCACATGTTAGGGATCTTTTATCCTTCCAAACGGCTTGATGATTGACACAGTCTGAAAACCCACTGACTCAACGTCAAGGTTGTGGCAAAGTTGGAAGTGAAGCTTGTGTGTTTGCGTGGGTGCATTTTGTACTCGCACCTGCTAAGTGAAGCCTGAACTTGGCCTACAGCACACGTTTCTGTTGGGACACATGAGCACAGATTATTCTAGCTGCTTCCTTGCCCCGGCATGTAGTAGCTATGTCTGCCAAGTCGGAAGGTGCTGAACTTTTCACCTTAGCTGAGTTTAAGCACCATGACGACATACCATGTCAGAAAAGAGTGCGAGACTGTAACACCGTGGGACTCGTGATGGATAGTTTTCTTTTTTTTCCTGTGTTTTTTAAGGACTGGAGGATGCTGATCAGCTGCGCACAGTCAGCAGCTGTCTCTTGAGTCACAGAAGGCTTTATGCAACTTTTTTTTTTCATACATACATTCCCTTTCTCTAAGATCTGAGATGATTTTTTTATGCTCAAAATCTGTGTAGCTCCCATAAACAGAAACAGGGTGTGGAGGTGGATAGCAAGCATCCCTGCTATTAATGATGCCATTTTTGGTACTTTATTGAACAAGATGAAAAAGGGAAACACTTTTATTTGATCTGTTACCAGAGTGTCAGAAAGCAGGATTCATCACCTATTTTTCTACATGAGGATGTTTGAACAACTACACAGCCCACTGCCACTTATGTCCTCTGTGAATGTGGAGGTAAAGTGCTATATGTAACAGCTGTACTGCTGCAGCTTTTGAGTGCAGGCCAGCCGGGGGGTTTGGGGGGGAGGTGCGACACACGTGCTTCAGAACGGCACAAGGACCCGGGGTCGAGTGTGCGCATGCTCTAAGTCACCTGCATGACTTGAAGGAACAAGCCGCTTTGAAATCGCTCTCAGTAGAGCTAAATGAGATTTTCCTTTTCTGACAGCCGTAACGTTTATACAAACAAACCTCCACCCCTGCATTTCCTTCTGCCAGCTGAAACTCACACTCAGACATTTACTGTTCAAAGGAATTCCTGCAGGTATTGTTCACTTTTTTTTTTTTTTACAATGTCTCCACATTATTTCCATTCATCATTACAGACCTGGATCTCCCCCCCCCCCCACTTGAAGTGGGTAATAATAGCCGCATAAAGCAGCATGTTTCCCGTCCGTCCGTTGAAGTGACAGCTATCAAGAAGCTCTATTAGCCGAGCACCACCGCAATCATTTACTCTGAAAACGTTTCCCTTATTACTGCTGATTTTAAAGGCTGAAAAATGCACTGGCTGATGTGCTACTTTTGTGCGAGCGAGAAGGGAAGAAAACAGTAAATGAAGGAAAATTGGAATTTGATTATAGAGCGCGCAAGAAAAGTTTGACTGTTAGATGTCACAGCAGGCAGTCGCTTCCATGTCTGGCGAAGCGCGGAGATTTAACCCGCTCATGCCGTGGTCATTTGCCAAAGAATCAGCAAATAGACCAGTCATTTATTTCCATGAAATCTAAAGTTTTTATGTTTTAAGCCTTAACCCAGTTTCCCTGGTAACGCCTGAGGGTCTGACTAGCCATATTTCAAAAGATTGAAATAAGTGTTCATATCAGCTGTTGTGGTGTGTTTTCCTTCACGGTGCTCTCGTTATTTATTGAGTTGATTACTCTTCTGTGCTCGTGGCACTTGATAACAAGTTTGTTTGACAGCTGTGGATGAATATATGTGTTAAATGGTCTTCATGTACTCGTTGGCCAATGAGAAAAGAGTAATCACTCAGACCGTGGCATGAGGAAAGGTATGAAATTGTGTGGTTGCTTTTTTTTTATCTTTGAATGAATGAATCTATAATTAGCCTGCAGCAGATGTGTTGTGAATATTTGGACTGTGTTTTGAAAATAAAACATTCTTTTTTTATAGCAGCTTTACAGTAATCGCTCCCTTGGGTCACATAATTCCCCTTCCTCCTTTGCTTTCCACTTCTTACAGAATATTTAACTTAGCTTATGATAGTTAAATTCAAGAAAAATGTAGGCACACACCCACACCAGTACATTAGTTCCACAGACATCTTATATAATAAACAGTATGTCCTTACATAGTAGAGTTAAAGTAGCAACACGTTCAGTTCACTGATGTAGACAAATCCTTCCTTGCTGGTAATGAACTCTTTTTTAAAATGATATTAACAATGAAAACATGCTGAAACAATGAAGACATTAAGAAAAATGTGTTTTTTATGTTTATTTTGTCCAGGCGGGAACAAGCTGAAAGGACAGCAGTTCCGTTTGGACTGGTCCTGGATCTCTCTGGAGAAAGAGTACTACGTGGTCGACGAGGAAGACAAGTTCTTGGAGGTGGTGCTCAGACGGAGAGGCTACCTGGGAGAGACGTCTTTCATCGGTTAGTCTGCATGTCCGTCCACTTTTTCCTCTTCTTTTGTGTTTCAAATCGTGTTTTGTATTTTTTGTCCACTCTAGCAGTGTGGAGTGGCTTTAGGAATGGCAATGTGCATTTGTTAAAAATTAATTAAATTTAAATATAATGGAAATTGCTTGCCTGCAGCCAAAAAAGTTTCTAGCTTTAGGTCCTTGCTTCTGTGTTTTGTGGCCAATGAATATGCCTAAAAGATCCCACATCAGGCCATAGACTTTACATTTGGATTATATCAAGACGTTGGAGGAATCTTAACCAAGCTGAACCCAGGGCCCTAAAGACATCCCACACTTTCCCACACATGATCCCACACTTTTCCATCTTTTGTTAGTTTTTTGATTGAGAGACCTCCTGCTGCAGAATATCACATATTGTGCGTTGACATAATAAATATAAATAAATTAGGAAAGGGGCTGACACGGTGGTGCAGGGGTTAGCACTGTTCCCTCACAGCAAGAAAGTCGCAGGTTCAAGACCTCCTTAGTCCGGGGTCTGGGACCTTTCTGTGTGGAGTTTGTATGTTCTCCCCGTGTCTGCATGGGTTTTCGTTGGGTACTCCGGCTTCCTCCCACAGTCCAAAAACATGCTGAGGTTAATTGGCAACTCTAAATTGCCCGTAGGTGTGAATGTGTGAGTGAATGGTGTGTGCCCCACGATTGGCTGGCGACCATCTAGGGTGTATCCCTGCCTCTCGCTGTAACGCGCTGGGATAGGCTCCAGCAGACCCCTGCGACCCTAATGAGGAATAAGCAGGTATAGAAAATGACTGACTGACTGAAATTAGGAAAGGAAATTAAATAATTAGTATCCCCTCCTATGATGCAGTGCCAATAGTTCATTTGGACCCAAGTTTGTGTTGTCACCAGAGGGGCCGCACCATTGGTTGTCATTTGGTGCAGAGCAGAATAAGACTTTTTGGATCTTTTTGTCCACTTGATTTAGTCCAAGGGCGACATGGTGGCGCAGGGGTTAGCGCTGTTGCCTCACAGCAAGAAGGTCGCAGGTTCAAGACCGCCTTGCGTCCTGGGTCCTGGGATTTTCACCGGGTACTCCGGCTTCCTCCCACAGTCCAAAAACATGCTCTCGCCGTAACGTGCTGGGATAGGCTCCAGCAGACCCCTGCGACCCTAATGAGGAATAAGCAGGTATAGAAAATGACTGACTGACTGATTTAGTCCATCCGAGTATGATTGATGCTTTCACACCAATTAAAACCAAACAAAATAGGGTGCCAACAGCAGTTGCCCCCCTAACATAACATGTATAGTGCATGAATTATATAGTGCATTACATTATTGTTCGAAACACTTATTCGTAGTTGAGCCAAGCAGTCAGCATAATAAACATTCTTTTGTTGTTTCCGTCAAATTTGTTAAATGAAAATAGAAACAAAATGCCATCACCATCTACCTTTTTTAGAATGTTTAGAATATACTATACTCTTTGTTTTTATTTTTATTTCATTTTTACTGTATCTTGTTCATTTCTGTTTAGTTTTTAAAGTAGTTAAGTTGGTACTAGTTTAGTTTAGTTTGTCACTATGACTCACCTAAAATACCATCTGTGATAACCAGAGCTCATTACATTGAAAATCTAGCAACATCCTTCCATCTTCTTCTGCTAGTTGGGGTTGGGTCAGAGGGGCAGCTGAGAGACATAGTCTCCCCAGTGTGTCCTGGATCTTCCCAGGGCCGCTTGCTGGAGGGATGTGCCCATAACACCTCACTAGGGAGGAGGCTCCTCACTAGATGCCTGACCCAGCCTATCTGGCCCCATTTCGATGTGGAGGAGCAGACGTTCTACTCTTACTCCACCTGAAAGGCCGAGCTTGTCACCCTATCTCTAAGGAAGATAGGGTGTGGAGGAAACTCATTTCGGCCATGTGTATTCATGATCTTGTCCTTTCGGTTACTACCCAGAGCTTGCGACCATAGGTGAGGGTAGAAACGTAGATTGATTGGTAAATCGAGAGCTTCCCCTTTCGGCTCAGCTCCTTCTTCTCCATGACGGACCAATGCAAAGTCTGCATTACTACAGACACCACACTGATCCAACTGACAATCTCCCATTCCATCCTTACCTCACTCTTGAACAAGACACTGAGGTACTTGAACTCCTCCACCTGAGGCAAGATCTCACATCCGACCAAGAGGCTGCATTCCACCCTTTTTCAGTTGAGGACCGTGGCTTCAGATTTGGAGGTGCTGATTTTCATTCCAGCCACTTCACACTCGGCTGTGAACCGCCCCAGTGAGAGCTGAAGGTCAGGGTCTGATGAAGCCAACATGACCAGAATATCCACAAAAAGCAGCAACCCAATCCTCAGGCCACCGAAACGTAGCACCTCAATGTCCTGACTGCACCTAGAAATTCAGTCTATAAAAGTTAAGAACAGAATCGGTGACAAAGGGCAGCCCTGGCAGAGTCCAACCCTCACTGGAAACATTCATTCATTCATTCATCTTCTATACCCGCTTATCCTCATTAGGGTCGTGGGGGTGTGCTGGAGCCAATCCCAGCACATTATAAGTAAACAGCTGATTTCAACTCATCTCTTCAATAATGATGTATTCTCAAGGAAAATCCGAACTTCAGGTCATATTCATTAAATAGCTTGTCGGACATTCTTTTGCCTGATTTTGATGTGGTGGCATAGGCTTGTGCAAATCTCGTAAAATAATTGATTATGACCGATACGTACTCATATCTCCCTGGAAATCTATTTACATGCAGGAAGTCAGTCAGTCAGTCATATTCTATACCTGTTTATTCCTCACTGAGGTAAGAGGGGTCTGCTGGAGCCAATCCCAGCATACTTCTGGCAAGAGGCAGGGATATACCCCAACTGGTCGCCAACTTATTGTGGGCTCACACCTATGGACAATTTAGAGTTTCCAATTAACCTCATCTTTTTGGACTGTTGGAGGAAGCCACAGTGCCCGGTGAGAACCCACGCAGACACAGGGAGAACATGCAAACTCCACACAGAAAGGTCCCACACCAAGGAGGTCTTGAACTTGCGACCTTCTTGCTGTGAGGCAACAGTGCTAACCCCTGCGCCACCCTCAATGGAAACAAGTCTGACATATTAGGAGCAATGCAGACCAAACTCTGGCACCAGGTGTATCGGGACCAGATGACCCATACCAAAGGGTCTGGTCAAGGGCGCCGATTTATGTTTCTGCCGGTGGGTGCTCACGGTTCCCAAACCCAGTGGCAATTACTTGTCTTACTTTAGTGCATAGATTTTTGCGTGGGTGCTCATCAATCACGGTGGTTGCCTGAGCCCTGAGGCACCTACGGAATCGGTGCCTATGGGTCTGGTACCCCTTACTCCCAAAGCACAGGACATCCCAAGGGATCCAGTCAAATGCCTTCTCCATGTCCACAAAACACATGTAAACTAACCCAGCAATATCATTGCAATGATGTCTGTGGACGCCTATTCAGTCCCATAGTATTGAGAACTCAGCATGTGTAATAGTGATAAACTTCTTCTCATATCTAGTCACAATGACAAAATGAATAACAAAACAAAACATACTTTTAATGGTAAGAATTGCAATTGCAATGCTTAATACCATGCACAAGCTTTCAGCAGTTGTCACCCAGTATGTATTTCTAACTTATTACACAGAGATCAGACAATGAAATGCAGTTAAATTTAGATTACATCTTCTTCAGATAGCGTTGATTAACTTATACAATGAAACTCCAAAATGTTAACTATAGCCTGGATTGAAAAAGTACTGTAATGATGCATGGTGAGATCAAAGCAGGAAAAAAAAGACTTGCCCTAATCACCCGTGGCTCTCTGGAGGTGAAACACTAAGCTGAACCTGAAATAGAACTGGTGCTGTTTCACTCTGACTTAGCAGTTAGTTAGGCTGAACTAGTTGGGTTTTGAAGCATATCATTGCAAAGAGAGCTGAAACATCAGCTGATCAATTCTTTTTTTTTTTTTTTTGGAGGGAAAAAATTAACATGACACCAAGATCGGACACAATACAAAGCTACACTTGTTCTTGTAATTCTAGCAGAGAAAATCAAATATGCATATCCAAAAAAAAAAACTTTTCAGCAGGTGCTGGATAGATCCTCTTCAGACCTGAATAAACCAAACTAAGCATTGCACAGCAACATAAAATAAATAATGCACTGTGGGAGCAGTGTGCAGATTCTATGTTTCCCTTGGGAACTTTTCTGAAAGGAAAGAAAGCTGCCATTATCTTTTATTCCAAATTAGACCAGTTTTGCTCTTAACCTTATCATCGACAAAACGTAGACGTTTGCCTACCTTATGTAGCGAATTCTCAGTCAATTAGCCACATTAGGCTAGAAGTCCATGCATAAAAAACTCACAGTCAAGTGGCATTGTGTCCTGCCTGGGACACACTGGACACATTTACCTGTTTCTGCTGCCAACGCTGTCTTTTTAAGATGAGTTTACCTTTGATTATGGCCTTCACAATGAAAACCTTGTTAAGAGATGACTAATGAAAGTCTGTAACTCATGTCTTTACAGATACAGACTGTAGTCTCTTAGACTCGTATTCTACAAGTGACACACTGCGTTGTGGCTGCTATGACCCGCCTCAGGCTACCCCGTATGTGGAGGCTTATACAATGAACCAGAAAAGAGGCAAACAGATAAAAGCTCTCTTGTAGTTCACACAGGTATAAAAGAATGTGCCATTAATTTAAAGTGACCACTGGTGGCATTTAGCAGCCTGCAGTAGAAGGTTCGGGTTTTGTTTTTCAGAGGGGTGCATAACAACGCCGGCCTGGGGGCATCGCATTGAATTCACTGGACAGAACATGGTCTGATAGGCTAATGATTCCTTTTGCTTTCTGGGCCACACGTTTCTCCCAGAGGGAGCACAAGGGATTTTGCTGGACTCCAATTATCTTTGAGCAGACCTTTACAATACCATTTAGGCTGTTCATGTCCTTCACAGGCAAACCGAACCCAATAAATTATAAAAAAAAAAAAGAGAGAGAGGGAGGGAGAAAAAAAGTGTTGAAGGCATTTGGAGAATTAAATTTCTTTGTTGTCTGCTCTTGACAACTGGCCGTGTGTTCCTAAGTACTTAAACCGTATTTGTCGACAGCTTGAACATTGTTGAACATTTTCGCTTTGGAAATATTAAGGTCCAGTAGGTTCTCATCTCACCATTTAGTAAAGGCAGCTAGGACACTTGGAAGAAGAGGCAATTAGGTGTCATCAAAAAATGTAGCTGCCCTCCTGGGAGTTCCTGCAGCTGTCCATGATCAACAGCAATGGGGACAGGACACAGTCCCGGAATGAGCCTGTTTTTGAGACCTCGGTGTCAGGATATGAGGCTGCATCTGCCTAAATGTCGAAAAGAAATCAGAAAATAAAAATCTCCCAAGGGATCAGAGTTTCTCATGGCACTTATACAGTCTGTTGAGTCGAGGAAGAAGCATGTTCCATTCACTGCACCGTTATCAGTTAGATCAACAAACTGCAGTGGATCAATTTTGCCATCAATTAGGGGAGACAACCTTATCTTTCAAAATCTTCTGAAAGGAGATTGCAGGTATCTGGCCATGTTTAGCGCACATCAATTCCCTTATGTTCAACCTCTTTATGGCTAGCGACAGATTCCAGAGATATCACTATATAATTTTGAGAAAAAAAAAAAGACGCCCTTTAAGCAAAGAAACATTATCAGAGTTTCTAAAGCAATTTGTTAAAAGTCAGCCTTCTCCACTCCACTTAGTCTCACTTACCTATTGAATGGAGCCCATTGATTTGATCCCCTGCCGCTCTGAGGTCAACACTGCTATATTGTGTGTCTATCTCTTTTCTTATAGTCAAGTTTGGCCTTTCATATTTCATGCCTCACTATAAAGAAACATTTTCTTCAGAGGATCAGAGTATAAAAAGAAATATTTTATCTTTGTTGATAACTCTTTTAAGATGTTTTGTTACCCAAGGTTTATTATTTGGATAAGTAGCAACATTTTGAATGTAGGATGATGATAAGTTGACGGAATGTGATGCATCAGAAATGGCTTCACAAGCATCATGAAACCATCTCCAGTCTCTGCAGTCAGACCATGCCTGAAGAGAAGAAACACGAGCCTCCAACCAGGACTTTACAGATTTACTGATTCACTGAGCCATGCTTCAGTAAAGGCGACAAGACAGGTTTCCTTCCCTCCTTCATTTCACGTTTCCAGCTCCTCTACCTTGTGTCTAATAGACTGCACGATGGAGAGCAGCGTTGTTGGCAGTGGAGGGAGCCTGCAGCAATCATTGAGACTAAAATCCTTGAGTCTCTGGTGTATCCCCCCCCCCCCCCCCCATTCTTCTTCCTCTTTTTTTTTGTCAGTTAGTCTTTTTATCCGGTCTGTAAAGTTCTTCGGGGATGCTCGCTGGCACAGAACCGCCTGTCGAAGTCTGTAAAGAAAGAAGCAGCTTGTGGCTGAGGTGTCATGATAGCCCTGCACACCATGGGAGAGAGATAGCGTTATCACCCATAAGAGTACAAAGGACTCCGCAAACGTCCCCATAGTCCACATAACTGAACTTCTCATCTTTACACACACAAGACCTTAAAAACAATTAAAATGTTTGGATAAGATGTAGGGGTGCTGATTGTTAAACACCCACCCCCTCTAGAAAATTTAATTCATTAAATACTTGCAGTGATACAGCAGCAGAAAAGATAGGTTTCGAGAGAGACGCTGTGCACATTTATACTCGGAGCACAGCGGCGTAACTTCATCGATTATTTAAATCTCCAGACACGCCGACAGGATCAGTCAGGATCTAATGTTAATTAATGTTCTGTGTCTTCACACCCAAAAGGTCACACACACTGAGTCCAAGTTCATACAGTTCATTGATCGGGGTAAAGCAGTCGTCCTCCCTATGAATCCTGAGCTAAAAAACACAATATTTTAGAAGTTTTACTCTGTAAAGTTGAGAACTGCAGTTTTCAGTAGTCCCAAAAAGTGTGTCAGTGTAAAAGCTCTTGAGTTGAGGCATCTTTGATTAAAGAGAAACAGAGGAAAGTGCAAACAGTATTTTCCTCTCATTACCCAAATCTACAATCTACTGTATGAATTTAGTGGTAATTTTAGTCTAACTAGATGGATTTCAATATGTTGTTAACATTGGAATGAAGCAAACACCCAATAACACAGTAACAACATACAAGAAGCACCATACAATGTAATGCAAAATTATGATCCTGCCATACTAATTGTATTTTTGATTCATGTTACTCATGTTACGTTAATGTTATTCTAACCATAGTTTGTGTCACTATTAAATGAATACACCCTTGAGAGTTATGGTAAATAGCTATTGAAGTGCATGCAGGGTGCCAGTGTGGCTCCTCAGGATCTAAACTTATCATTCACGCACATTCACTCACCGATGGCAAAGCCATCAGGAACAATTTGGGGTTAAGTATCTTACCCAAGGACACTTGTTTCTCTCTGCTAATTTAACTTTCATGTTTTTGGCTCGAGCTGTAATGATTTTTGAGAGTTGTCTCCTTACCACAGCAAATAATCTGCTGCATGTGCTTGAAGGATTCAGTCACTTGGCCTCTTCACTTCATAAATTGCTTAATTTTAACATTATATTTGTCATTGTCAGACCCAGTATTGCAGATGATATTCGAGTAATAATACGGCTCTTGTGTCCTTTACAGGAAATGGATAAAACAACAGAAATACGGCTGCAACAGTTAATTGATATATCAATTAGTTGATTGACAAAAATATAATTGTTTAAGCAATTAATATAATTAAATAATAAACTGATTTTCTTTTGGTCTCTATTTTGAAGAATAGCTATGGGCTCTTGGGACTCTGGGCTGGACATTTTTGCCTATTTTACTATACTGAATGAATATTTCATTATTCAGGAAATTAACTGATAGATCAATAAATAATGAAAAATATTGAGAGTTGCAGTTTTAAACAGAAACATGTGAAACCGATTTTGAAGAAAAAGACTCATTGCTATGAAGGAAACTTACAAATATACAAAAAAGGGTCAAAATCAATAAACAGGCAAACACCTTTAATTGCATTAATACCTGAAGAAAAAATGGCGACAGCCATGATAATGTTGTGCAGTCAGAAGTATCATATTTTTTAGGCAAAGAAAATGATTGTCAAAGTCCTCACATACTGTATAATATCTGGTTTGGACACATATCATCAGACACTTGGCATCTTCTTTGGTGATCCTCTTCCAGCCCTACGGTGCAGCCAGATTTCCTGTCACCAGACTGATCTTCACACCAGTGGAGCACAGCTTCGGTTGGGTTGAGGTCAGGTGACTGGTTTGGCTTTCCATTGTTGGCTGAGGATCCTGTTGTCCTAAAACTGCCTGACTGTATGAAAAATAGTCTACAAGTCCTACACTGTGTGGCAAATACTGAAATGAGACAACCTTAAAGCTCAAAGTCAGCATTTCAACCTCGTAGTACCTGGAGAGCAGATGATGAAGTGAAATCATTAGGCCAGGTAAAGTGCATGCATGCCATTTTCAAAAATCGCAACAAAAGGCGAGCATCAGATGAAAAGGTGTATGATAGAAAAGAAACATTTTTAACAAAGAAGTGCAATAAAACATAGAAACTACCAAACATGGTTTCAATAGCAAAAAGCATTTATTATCTATTTCATTTCTTGGAATATAAACCCTGCCCACCACATTTGAGCTAACTTTGAGGGTCAGCGACAAATATCCAAAATCGGAAGAAGTTACTTACCAGAGACTATATGAACTGAACAACTGCTCAAAATGTACTAGTGGTGGAAACTGATTTGGACAAAATTAATAAAATAGCATAAATCTATATTTGAATCCAAGAACTGGATTTTGATTCTTTTTCAGAAGCTACAGGTCAAATGTAAAATGTGTTGTTATAGCCCCACCATTTGGCCAAATTGCATCATATAAGATATTGAACTTCCTTCAGTCCCCAGCAACACCCACCAAGATATATCAAGATATGAGACACACACACACACATAGGTTAGATAGAGAGATAGATACACTACCGTTAAAAAGTTTGGGATCACATAGAAATTTCCTTATTTTTGAAAGGAAAGCACTTTTTTTCGAAGAAGACAACTTTAAACTAATCAGAAATACACTATACATTGCTAATGTGGTAAATGACTATTCTAGCTGCAAATGTCTGTTTCTTGGTGCAATATCTACATAGGTGTATAGAGGCCCATTTCCAGCAACTATCACTCCAGTGTTCTAATGGTACAATGTGTTCGCTCAAGATTAATGCATTAATTAATTAGAAAACCCTTCTGCAATCATAAAATTGTCTGGATGATAGATAGATAGAGAGATAGATAGATAGATAGATAGATAGATAGATAGATAGACAGGTAGACAGGTAGACAGGTACACAGATAGATCAGTGAAGCTTGGTGCAGTGGGTAGCTGATGAAAGCCCGTGTGGTGCCAGGAGAAGGTGGAGGACAGCTGTTCCACACTCCGTCGCAGCAGGACGTACAGGTAGAGAGGATCAGTGGAGGGGGGAATGGAGAGATAAGATCAAGGTTCAAAGATGCCCCTGCAGAGCACAGCTCAGGCAGAACGGGTGTAGACCAGGGCTCTGGGATCAGATCATGTTCCTCCCGCCGCCAGTATCAAGCTCATATTCACTTTCTCACTTCTCACGAAAGAGCAAATTCACCCCCCACCCACCCATCCGACCAGAAGACTAAGACATCAACCTTCAGCTTAATTCTATATGGGCGTTGCACCCTCGTTCTCGCCTCCTTTGTCTTCTTCTAATTGAGTTCTGTCACTCTGGTACTTTCCCACTGACTTTTCAACCCACTGAACCCGTCTCACCCGCTTTGCTTTTTCATCTGTAATCTCGTCAGCTCACCATTCAGAGCGCTTAAGAGCTTTTTTTTTGCTCCTAACCTGCTTTTCTTTTCTTAGCCCGAGACACCTCCTCTCTCCTTCCTCGGTCCCTGGCTGCTTCGTCGCCCCGGCTGTGTCTTTCCTCCACCCACTCTGTGTCTCTCTCTCCCTCTCTCTCTCCATTCCTGTATCTCCCTTCTCCTCTCCATTCTGTTTCACTCTGACGAGGCGCTCACTCGCTATTTACTCTCACTCCCTCGTGTGCGTCTTGTACACATTGCTGCGTGTCTCTGATGGTTCCTCCCCGTCTTTGTTTTTGTTTTGACACATCTTATTGTGCATCTACTTTTCTGTCCCCTTTCTCCCCATCTTCTTTTGCTTTATGCGTGACATAGGAATCCTGTGGGGGAGACGAGATGGATATGAATTCCCATTTTGATTTTCCACTCATTCCATAAGTCAAACGCTCACTCCTTGAAGACTTTCTTTTCTTCCTGCACCGTCCTTTTCAGATTTGTGACATAAGTGGAAGATTGTAAGAATGTACATGTTTGCCAGGTTAACATTCCTCCTCTGTGGGCTGTGGTCCAGCCTCATTATTGTTGCCTAGCACAGTGGATAGAGAGCTGATGCTATTTCACCAAGAGAGTACAGAAAGCCTTGTCCTCCTGAACCGCTTCTCTAAAGGACTCTACTTCAGCCTCCATGATGTGAAATTGCTTTTATGGTGTAATAAGCATGAAGGCACCTCTGCTCATATATTCTGTGATGAACTGTATTGTTTACGCTCATCCGAACTCTGCTTACTGCAGTGTTTGCTTTCAGTAGTGAGAAGAAAGGAAAAGAAAAAAGAAAGGAAAGTTTGCAGCTATAGCCCAGGCTAAACAGAATATTATGTGTGTACAGCCAGTGTCTGTGAGTGTGTGTGTGTGTGTGTGTGTGTGTGTGTGTGTGTGTGTGTGTGTGTGTGTGTGTGTGTGTGTGTGTGTGTGTGTGTGTGTGTGTGTGTGTGTGTGTTATGGAGATACCAACACAAGGGACTGGAGCTTTGAGGAACATAAAGATCAAAAGTCCTCAGGTGGGTAAATCCACCTGCTGAGAAGAAGTCTCTTCCCTCCAGGGAGTCCAGCAAGGGTCATGCACACACACACACACACACACACACACACACACACACACACACACACACACACACACACACAAACACACACACACAATTCAACACTTTCCTCTAGCCCGGCATCTGTATGTGGGTTTTATTTGATATGGATCAGTTGATCATCAGGACAGAAAGATGCAATAGACAGAAATTAGTGGTTCTAGAACACTTCCCTTGTCCTTTGATAACGATTTATTTCACTGATATTAATTTCCTGAAAATCTTCCATGAAATTTGCAGGTGTTTAAAGGTTAATCTTTAGAACCTTTTACAAAGGGGATACAATTTGTTACAAATTATAAGAAAAAAATGGGAAAAAAACTGTTAACTTGGCAGGAATACTGTCAAATAATGATTATTTGAACTGACTCTTAAGAACTCTTTGAATGACAGAAGTTTTAGTATAGTTTTATATGTCAAACTGTATATTAGTATATAAGACAGTTCCTTAAAGAGAGAGTTAAGTACTTTGGACATTTAGCTCCATTTCCCACATTCCTGGCATTTATCTGAAGCACAGAGACTATAATTTTCACTGATCCCTCCAGTATTGAGCTTTATAGCAATTCCCCTCGGGCTGGATTTTCAATATAATGGAAGTGCACTGGGCAGGGATTAGTAGCTTTTTCCAAATGGGAAGTGCAATGGGAAGCTCATGGTTTAATCTTACTTGTTGTCAATATGTTGTCCTGCAATTTAAAGACGACTTGCTAGCTGAATACTGAAACCATTTAGATTTAGACCATTTAGAACCATTTTGAAGACCACAGTACGGCTCTAGTAAACCTCTGCCACTTTGTCAAAAATAGGAGTGCAATGCTCATTTCCAAAGCTTTCAAAGAAAGGAACAAATGAACAAAATAGAAAACATTACAATCTACAGCTTCCTGAGACAGACTAGGCTTCCTACCAGTATTTATTCAGTTTTTCACAAAGTTAAATAGTTTTTTCTACTCGGATTCAAATCTGAATTTCCATTATATTAAAAATCCGGCCAGAGGGAAATCGCTGCAAAGCTCAATACTGGAGGGATTGGTGAAATTATGGTCTCCATGCTTCAGATACGTGCCAGGAATATGGGAAACTTGGATAGATGTCCAAAATACTGAAATATCCCTTTAAAAATTCTATAATGAGTCCATATCCCATACACTACCAAATAACATTACAGTTATTAAAAAGAATGTCCTGATAATTAGTAGGAAAGTAAGTAATCCATAAAATAAAGCACCAACATTGTGACAGATGCTTATTTATTATATTTAAATATGTTATAGGAAACAGTTAAATCTGCTATATAATATATTTTTAACCCACAAAACTACACACTGAAAATCTCATCTCATACCTGCTTATTCCTCATTAGGGTCGCAGGGGTCTGCTGGAGCCAATCCCAGCGCATTACAGTGAGAGGCAGGGATACACCCCAGATGGTCGCCAGCCAATCGTGGGGCACACTCACTTATTCACACCTAGGGGCACAAATCGCCAATTAACCTTAGCATGTTTTTGGACTGTGGGAGGAAGCCGGAGTACCCGGTGAAAACCCACGCAGACACAGGGAGAACATGCAAACTCCACACAGAAAGGTCCCAGACCCAGGGGTCGCCCATCCTGAAAATCTAATAAACAATTGTTAAGAGTTGTATTAAAGATTTTACATATAAAGCCAAATATAACACATTTAAAAAATTGCACCTCCCTTGCTATAGAAATATCCTGAAAATAACGTGTTATATACTTGGAAATAACCGGATCATAGGAACATCTGAACAGACGTGTTGCATTTCTGAGCAGCTACCATTGTTACACACGTCTTATTAAATGAAGTCTGGAATCTATATTATCAAAATATACTATCATGCTGTTGTCTCCAGTGGAATCATGAGAATGACATTATGTTGTTACAACAACATTATGCTGCTGCTAACAATTGTTTTCAGAATTGATTAACATGACAATTATCTTCCTAATTAGTTGTTTGATCACTAATGATCTAGCTAATTTTGAATAATGACAATCACTGCTTGCTAAAGCCCAAGGTAATGTGTGTGATGGTGTTTTGCTCCACAAACACTCCAATTGGGTTGATACAGATTACTGTCATTTGAGGCTCACAAAACCAGAAAATATTCACATTTAACAAGCTGGAATCGGATCATTTGGTCTTTTCAAAATACTTGATTAAAGTAATAGTTGGTGCCAAGGGTCAGACTATAGGTTCTGGATATAAACTGCTATAAAGCCTGCTATAAACTGGTATAAAGTCTGCTATAAACTGCAATAAAGTCCAATATGGCCCCTGGATAAAAAAAAGTGGATGAAGAGTTTGGGATTTTCTAAGAAAAAAATTCTCCACAGAGATGTGAAGCCTTGGTGTTTGTTGTATTCACTGCAGCTTTCATTGCTCAAGTAAATAATTATAATAATAAAAAAATAATATATGAATTTATATAATGGTCTTTTGAAATTGCATTTATTTTTTGGATATCCAAGGCTGTTCATCACCTGTTTTGTAAAATGATGTAAGGATTTTTAGATCGTAGTTTTACCTCTTTACATGAAATCAAAAAGAGCAATTTGAAAGGTGTTAAGTATTACTGTTCTGGGCCACATGTAATCAAGATGATCTTTATGTGGCCCTTAAACTAAAATGAGTTTCACACCTCTGGTTTATTGATTGAAGGTTTTGGGTAATTAATACACATGATTGCACTAGAAATATCAACAGCATACCTGTACATACACTACTGTAAGTTTGTATTTTCCATGAAAAGTCACATTTTTATTTACCAACGTGAGTTGTAAAATGAATAGAAAATATACTCAAGACATTCACAAGGTTAGAAATAATGATTTGTATTTGAAAAAATAATTTAATTTTCATCAAAGGAAGGTCAGTTTTCTAGCTTCTCTAACCAGATAAACTGTTTTCAGCTGTGCTAACATGATTGCACAAGGGTTTTCTAATCATCCATTAGCCTTCTGATGCAATGAGCAAACACATTGTACCATTAGAACACTGGAGAGATAGTTGGGCCTCTATACACTTATGTAGATATTGCACCAAAAAGCAGTCATTTGCGGTTGGAATAGTAATTTACCACATTAGCAATGTATAGAGTGTATTTCTGATTAGATTTAAAGTAAGGAAATTTCTAAGTGACCCCAAACTTTTGAACGGTAGTCTATATACACCCCAGAGCTGCCATAGTGGTACAGCCTAAGGATGGAAATATTTTTGGTTAGTATGTGTGTGTGTGTCCAACCAAAACGATGCTTTTGTCCACAGCAAGATATCCGAACCTCTCGGGTTTACATTGCCATGAACCGTCCTCTTGATAGTCACGGTGCTGCACTAACTGCTCAGTGGCCTATCTGCTCCCACTACCATCAAACAGATTATGTCTCTGAGGACTATCGAAATCCAACTGCAGGTTGTCATAAGTACATTTATTCTTCCCAGGGGATGAGTTGCTTCCATCTGAAGCAAAGTTCCTCGGACGTGGCAAAACCTCTTTAACTCTTATTTCATGTGATAATCGTGATGTGGCTTTTTGCACTGTAGTGGTGGCATTTTTGCCTCACTCTCAGACACTCTCCTGCTCTAATGCATCAGTCGCCATGAACAGCGATGGCATTTTATAATGAAGTGTTTGTGATCACATTTTTTCTGATGTACCCACGGCTTTGTACATTCCTCATCTAAGTCACCGCCAGAAAACCCCACCCAGGTTAGGCTGATAGGATCTCACAGCGGTGAACAGAAGTGAACCGGGAGTCATCCTGTCTGATTTCCATTAGACAGGACTTCGACTTTCATCTGCCCCAGAGAAAAGGCGTTTTCTTGTGTTGTGTTAATGCGGCGGCAGTGAGCGGCGGCGTTCGTTTTCTCCTGCTGTTAAAAAGGCAGATAAACAAGGTGGAGAAAATAACAATATCTCTGAGTTACGTGCAGGGTTGTTGACCAAAATGCAGCAGAAGAGGTTGCTAGATTTCCAGATTCAGCTGAGTGCAAGTTAGGGCGACATTGCATTAGGAGCAAAAATTGGTTTCTCTGGACTCCTCTGTGATGCAGTTGTACAACACTGGTCAAATGGAAAGTGTTATTTTTGCATATATAATAATATATTGCACCAGTTAGTCTGACCTCACCAACATAGCAATTAAATTAGCCTAAAAATGCAAAGCATATCACCAAAAGCTAATTTTCCTATGCATTTCCACTGTAGTATGGGGGGTTGTTGAATGAATAAAATCACTAAAGGACCTCACAGGTACAGTAACATGAATGAATATGACTGTGTTTGTCTTCCTGCGTGTGATTATTTTCAGCTTAAATTTTGCAACCAATATCCATCCCCTCAGATCTCGCTGTGTGTATGTTCCAGTGTGTCCCGGCTCATCTACATGTGTCTGTTTCACTCTGTCTGTGCAGGGTGTCAGGTGTCTGGAGAACAAAAAAAAAAAAGTAAAAGAAAAAGGGAATAAATCCTTTGTATTTCCAGGAAAAATCATCAGCCTGGCATGGCCCAGCTTGTCTTACTCTCGTGAGGCGCTTGTGAATTTAGACAAAGGGAACAGGAACAGCTTATTTCCAAATGTAATACGTTATATGGCTTATGCCATTTGTGCCTCCTTGATGTGTGTTTGATGTGAAACCCAGTGGTGCAAGTAAGCTCCCCTGCTTTGAAGGTGTATTGATGAGCATGAATGTTAGGTGGATCATAAAGTGGATTCACATGAAAGACGTATTATGAATGAAATAGGAGACATTTGAAGAGAAAAGGAGGTGACACACACACACATGCTGAGACACACACACACGCAGACACGTAACTCTTGGGAAACAACCATGGTAGGTAATCCATCTCAGTAAGGTGGAATATGCTTATTTAAATGCCTCAGTTACAAATTCATTTCACACATTCCTGAGGCTCTGTAAGTGATCAGCGAAGAAAGATAGACGCAACGCTCTTTTTCTCACCACTCTCTGAACAATATTAAAGGGTGTGAATATCTAATCTTTTTTTATCTTTCTCTCTTGCCTGTCACCCTTTCATGTTCACTTTCTTTGTTTCTTCTACATTTTTTTTGTACCATATGTCTGTTTTTTTTTGTTTTTTTTCATCCGGCCTACCCTCCATTTTTCTTCACATCCATCATTGTCTATCTGTACCATCTCAGGCATCGGCACCCAGGACGGCAGCGCGAAAAGGGATGAGGATTTCAAGGGCAAGTCCCAGAGGCAGGTCCAGTTCAACCCGGGACAGACCAGTGCCACATGGCGGGTTCGGATCCTGAGTGACGGCAAGTACGAGCAGGCGGAGACCTTCCAGATCCTGCTGTCGGAGCCGGTGATGGGGGTCCTGGAGTTCCCTGCCTCGGCGACGGTTGAGATTCTGGATCCCAATGACGGTCAGTACTGATCCTGCAACACACGGGTGTTTTTTAGGCTTAATATCCTTGGTTTTCATGTTGTTTTAATATAATAGAGGTTCTTTCTATCTACAGTTACTTAGCAGCACACTGTAAAAGCTAAAATGTATTTTTCACATCACTTTTAGAGGATCTCTCTGTCCTGGAGAAACCACAGAATACTAAAATGACCAATTACTGAATGCTGGAAGCAATAATGTGCTGGTAAAATCCATATTTTTCTTCTATGAGAGGGTCAAAATCAAGCTGGAGTGGTGACAGCGCGCCAACTCAAACACGGCCGCCTTCGGATTCCAGAGTCCCCTATTAATTCCAACACACGTTTTCTGTATTTTCTTCATTACAAAACAAATTTAAATCTAAATCAGAAGCCACGGTGGACAGTATGGAGGAGTGATTCGAGTTGATAAAAGAAGTGTTTGCTTCGCCCACCTGAACAGACAAATATGACTGCAGAGCCCGCAGAGTGTACAACGCTGCATGAAAATCCTCAAATCCCACGTCCCTCCAACACAACCCTTAACCGAGTATCAGGTCTGCTGCAGGCCGACATGGCGCTGACAGGATATGTAAATATCAATATTTTCTACTGTAGATCCAGACCTGTGTCAGATCTGCCCTCGAGCACAAACGACCGATACAGTTTTGACATGATGGCTGCTGGAGATTTACGATAGCTGCAGTGTTTCTTTTTAATTGCTGCCACCCACAAAACCAAAAACAGTAATATTATTGCTGTTTTCTTTTCTTTTTTTTTTCTTTTTTTTAAATTATTACCATCAGGCGAGATCAAAATACTGGTAACACTGTTGACCAGTAAACTTCAAACTCTAATGGTTATGCACACGCTTTAAAAATAATAATAATAAAAAACTTCAGTGTTTCTCTCTTGAGAAATGTTGGTAATCTGCCATGTTCATGCTCCTTTTTCTGTGTCTATGTCTGTAAATTGAAATGTTAATGGGATATTGAATAGTGCGACAAACTCCCTGCTCCACCCCATCAGGAATAGATTCAGTCTTCTGCGACTTTAAAAAAAAAAAAAAAAAAGAAGAAGAAGAAGAAAAATGTATTACTCCCTTCCTCGGGACAACTTTAAAGTAATTATAGGTGTGCGACAAAGATGGAAACACAGAAAGCCTCTGTAATAGAGACACACGGCAGGTGCTCCCATCACTCTCTCTCTCTCCCTCAGTTTGTCTTCTTGTTCTCTCTCTTTCACTACGTCTTCACACTCCCTTCTCAAACACACACGTTCTCCCTCCTCAATCTATCCTCCCCTGTGGGTTAATTATGGTGTGTGCGGAGGGCAGGGGCTGGTTTGTTTTCCGTTATCTCCGGGGATTGTCTAATGTGACAGAGATGTGCCACTCTGTGTACACTAATGGGCCAGTGAAGCTTTAGCTATGCCTGTGGCGTTATTTGTACTCTGGCTTCTTTCTCTAATGATGAAAACTGGCTTTGTCTGGTCTCATGGTTAGCCTGGAGATTCCCTCCCTGGAGGACGTGTCAGCTTTACCCAAAAGTGTTGCAAAATTAACGGAACGCGTAACAAACCAAGTTCGGTTCTCACAGTCTGTGCGGACGCCTGGAGCCATTCGATATTGTTTTTCTTTTTTATTATAGTTATAATAATGCATACCCTCTGTGTGAGCCTGCTGCCACTTTGATCAATAACGAGGTGTGTGTTCGTCCCATAGTGTGTGTGTGTGTGTGTGTGTGTGTGTGTGTGTGTGTGTGTGTGTGTGTGTGTGTGTGTGTGTGTGTGTGTGTGTGTGTGCGCACTCACTCTCAGTGTTGCAGCAGATACAGACTCTAGCTTTCCTTCCCCCTGCAAAACTTTAGGACTTTCTTTCATATAAAATCCATGCACAGTGACTAAAGATGAAGGTGGTGGCCTGCTGCTTGTTTACTGCAGGCAGTATCAGCATCTAGCCACAGGCGGGGATATATTTCTTGCTTCCTTTACATAAAAGACAGGACGTGATTGAAGAGTTTGTTTTTTTTCTTTTCGTCTTGTGTAATTATAAGAGTTTTGCCTCCTTTGGATTTAAAACCTCTTGGCTAGCAATTAAACATGGGCCTTCATATTCTGAACTGATGCTGTGCTGTGGTCAGAGAGACAGGTTGGACTGTGGCATTTACTGTGGATCAGTAGAGGCTCTAATGTTTGACATTTATGGTTACATTTTACATTCTATGAAGCTAATGTGCATACCCATAAATACAAGCAGAGTCATGCTACAATGATTAATCGATTAATCAATTATTTGCCAACTATTACATTAATCTGCAATTATTATAATAATTGATTTGAGTCAAATTGAGAAGAAAGTATCTAAATATCCTAGTACACTGATACTCTTCTCAAATCTGATTATTTTCAGGTTACTTTAGTCTTCTATTTTGTAAACTGATGAACTTTGAGTTGTGGACTATTGGTCTGAACAAAAAAAGACTTTTTAGGTTGAATCTTCAGCTTTGAAAATTGATTAACATCTATGAATAAAACAACTAAACGATTAATTGTTTAAATAATTGATAGATTAGTCGACTGTCAAAATAGTCAATAGTTGCAGCCCTAAATGTGCAAAATGTACAATGAACACAACAACAACCAAACAGTAGGGAAAAAAATAAAAGAAAACATCCCCCATCCATAGAATATTCATGAAAGTATCAATAATGGAGAAGTTCTAGACATAGAATTTGTTTGTGTGTGTTTTGTTTTCTTTTTGGCAAGACAATAGCTAGATCAGGCCGCGGCAGTCGCTGCCTTAACACCTTCTGGAAGAATTCCTCGAGGAGGGGAACTTGACCCACTTGGCTGAACATTTGCTTCTCAAAATCTGAGGTGGATTTACAGGCACTAGAAGAGGTGAAATGTGAAAGAGCTGTGAGGAGACAAGGTGTGCAGTATATCTGTGGAAAGAGAGAGAGAAGAAAGTCAGCGAGTGTAGCAAGCAGCGTGTGTGTGTCTGAGTGTGTGTGTGGGTGGAATAGGTAAGCGGTGGACCCTAATCCCCTGCTATGAGTCCCTGTACCCCCCTGGGGAGTGACAGATTGTCGGCAGCGACTGAAAGGATAACTGGAGGAGAGGTGAAGAAGACTGAGAGGAGAGAGAACGATTTAGGGAAGAGTTACTGTACGAGGAGAGAGATGTTTGACCCCCTGCGGTGCAAAAGATTGTTTTATGTTGATGACTCCATCCCAAAGACTCATCTCAGGTGTTTCTTTTTTTTTTTTTTTCTTTTTGCACGCCGGCTGTTGAATCAAACATCTGAATATCTACTTCTCTCAGAGTTTTTCCACACCCTGGCTCCCCCGCTATCTCCGCCATGTTTTGTTGATGCACAAAAGCAAGGCCCACGAGCGGCTCAGCGGCCCCCCGTCATTCACTCACTCATTCATCCTCTCACTCAAAAGAGAGAGGAGGCGAAGGGGGAACAAAGTCACGAAGAGATCTGGGACAATCTGAAACTCGGGCCGCTCCGTTAGCATTTTTATTGGTCCCTGTGCGTCCGTGGAAAATAGCTCCCAACATTTATTGTTTATGTAATGCCTGTAAGTCCCTCGTTTTGATAGATGATGCTTTCACTGGCTCTGAGGCTCTCCCTCAATCACGGACTCCTCTCATAGATGGAGCGAGGGCTGGAGAAAGGGAGAGGGAAAACAAGAGAGGTGCTTTGTCTGACCCCTCGGTGTGTATAGAGGAGTCGATGTGAGAAACACCCCGCTGATTCGCTCTGTAGGATAAACTGAGAGGCTTGCGAAGGTAATTCTCCGCGATGCACCAAGGCGGTAAGACAGACTTCCAGGGGGGCCTCTTTGAAGAGAGGCACCTCTGGTTGCATCAAGCTGAAAACTGTGATAGAGAGTTTTTTCCTTTCCTTTTTTTTTTTTAATATGAATAAGTACACCGCAGGATCACCACTTCAATAGATTGGCGATAGTCAGCTCCAGCTCACTAATGCTGAGCCACAACAAAAGTCTGTACCACCCCATGACGCCCTAATGTTCTGCAGATATTTGTAGGGACATATGATTTTTGTTCTTCCTCTGACTCCCTCTCTGCTCGTCTCTCTCTCTCTTTCTCTCCTCTGAACAGAGTCGACCGTGTTCTTCCCTGAACAGATCCACTCAGTGGAGGAAGATGTCGGGGAGCTTTTTATCCCGGTGCACCGCAGTGGAGACATCAGCCAGGAGCTCATGGTGGTCTGCTACACCCAGCAGGGTATGGGCTAGTCGTGATTCACCTTGTCTAACCCGTTTTCTCTCAGTGTATGTTTCCTGCTTTGCTGGCTTTGCTGGTCAAACAGATCATATTAGATGGTGAGTGTTTGCTACTTTAGGGATCGGTGCATATTTCGTTGAAAACACATACAATTTAATTTTAAAAAATCCTGCGTTTATTAAAAGATCTCCCACTTGATTTCAAAATGAAAACCAGTTTAAGTTGTGATATCCTGAACAAGTAGCAAAAATCATATCAGTGTAGATTTACATATTCTCTCTCCAGCTTCTCTGCAGCTCTAGAAGGAACAGGGACATGACAAAAAAATCTTTGTAAACACAAATAAATGATTTGGACTATTAAATAAGGCACAATACAAGTGTTGCTAAATATATATATAAAAAAATGTGTTTCAATTGTTAAATTCCTAAAGTGGTTTGATCCAGATGCTGTTTCCCAGTGGGCGGGGCTAGTGACTAACGGTAGTGACAGAAATTATTCTCTGAAAATGTACTGTTTATTGTCCCCCCCTCATCAATAAAAAGTGTGTCTCATTCATAATTATGAGCCTCTCTTCTGATTGGCTGATTTAAGTGGCTTTGAACTGTGGTAACTGTGTAACTGTATCACTGTTACATCATAACTTCACAGAAGTCCCGAGTGCTCATTTTAAAGCATGGGATCTAAAACACATTTGTCTGTGGACTGAGTGTTTTAAAATGCGGGACACTATTTATAGAACACCAGAGACCTTCATCAAAACCAAAAAGCAATTAAATTATTACTTTCTGGGACCTTTAATGTAATGTTAATGTATTCATCTATACAGCAGAGTTTCTGATGCACTTATCACACCTTTTCCTGTTAGACAGTAAAGGCTGTTGGAGCAGTGGAAGAGGTGCATTTCACACCACATTTGCATTTTCACAAATCCCATATAGCAAAATGTACCGTTGCAGCCTCAGTAGTACACTATAAAAACATTATTGTAAAAAAAAAAAACTGTGATAATCCTGCAATAAAATAATGTAAAATTACATCATTAAATAACCATCTAATACATATGCAGTCAATTTCTGTAAAATACAGTTTGATACTTTAATAATTTTGGTCTATTATAATGATAAATATGCATACAACACCTATAAATAAACAATTAAATTTCATAATGTATTGACAATGCTGTACTACAAATAATCTGCCTTAAAATTATA
This sequence comes from Lepturacanthus savala, assembly GCA_030544235.1. NCBI lineage: Eukaryota > Metazoa > Chordata > Actinopteri > Scombriformes > Trichiuridae > Lepturacanthus > Lepturacanthus savala. The sequence continues at coordinate 24,541,204 of CM060479.1, read as the reverse complement.
TATATTATACTATTTATATATTATACTGTTATGAATTGAGTGTAATTACATACTTTTCCCATACCATCTACTGTATTTTAATCAGTTAAATGTAATAAAAACATATATATATATGTTATATATATGTATATTTATATATATATATATGTATGTATGTAATAGTAACATTTACAATTTTGAAGTAAAGGAAACATCTGCAAAAGAAAATCTATAACAGTTTATCATGCTTGTCTATTAAGGCAGTTAAAGGCTGTTTTCATTTTAACAAACCCTTAGGGGTTAGTCTATGTTCCCATTGTGCTCTGTCATTAAAAAGTGATGCGTATGCTCTAACAAAAGATCAAACTTTTCCAGTTTATAATGACTACGGGAACAGTCTGAAGTTCACTCGGCTGAAAGAACAAATGTGTGCTATTACTGATTGCCCAAAAAGTTTATTAACCTGCTCAACCCCCTGTGTATTTTAAAATTTTCTTCACAACACTTTTCTCATTGAATTCTGTCTAATATGAAAATTACTTCTTCAAATGCAGTGAAACTTTCATAGGAAAAAAATAGCTCTAGCTTTCTGATCCCTTTCACAAATGCAAATATGTTAAATATGTACATTCATGTACATTTATTTAGATCTTGATCTTTTCCCCAAACTCGTCCTGAGGGTTCCACCACAGAGACGAATCCCACCACCGTCCTAGTCATTAGTTGCAGCCCTATGACTTATGATGTTTTTGAGTTTTGCACCCCATATTTATTAACTCCAATCTGACCTAAAGTGGTCTCATATTTGAGTTCTTTTTCTGTTTTAATTTGTGCTGTTGAAATCAATAATTGTGCTATTTTCGATCTTCAATAATTTTCTATTTTCTTTATAATTTTTGTGTGTTACACTATGTTAAATAATTCTGTTGAGTCATGTGTTAGATGATATGTTAAAAAAACTAAACTTAGCTTTGGAAATTCAGCAAAAATAGTATTATTTTCATGCAATTCCATTAAATTGTACGTAAACATGGACCTGGACCTGTAGATGCCAGATGCCTATTTTATGTCTCGTTTTGAATTTGCCCCATTATTATGTTTATTTGATGATCATATTTCATATTATAATTTTATATTTATAATTTATATTATATAATATATATTTAAGTTCATGGTTGATAGAATTTAGTTTAAAACATATGTACATGGTTAAAAGGTGGATTTAGAATAATTATAGGAAGTTACATAGTCAGTCTTTAATCACTTTGGAATGCTGCACAAGGTGCCCAGTAGCCATTCTTAGATTTACATGGCAAGAAGAAGGTTGGAGGCTCACGGTTTTTTGACCGTGCCATGTTGCCTCGCTCAAGTTTTCTGATCTCTTTCACAAATGCAATATGTTAAATATGTACATTCAATCATTTAAGTCTTGATCTTTTCCCCAATCTTGTCCTGAAGGTTCCGCCACGGGGACGATTCCCACCACCGTCCTGTCTTACTCGGACTACATCTCCCGTCCGGAGGAGCACAGCAGCGTCCTCCATTTCGACAAGGGTGAGCGGGAGAAGTCATGCCGCGTGGTCGTCATCGATGACTCCTTGTACGAGGGAGAGGAGAGTTTCAATGTCACCCTGTCTTTGCCTGTTGGGGGTCGTCTAGGGATGCACTACCCCACCACCAAAGTCAGCATCTTGGAAGACATGGATGATGGTGAGGCATGCAGTTTGTTTCAGTGCTTAATTACTTCACCAATATTTCTATTTACAGTGATCTTTCTGTGCAATTTAAATAACTTTATAAGGTTTTAGGTTAAGTTTTAGTAATGTAGGACTTCATAATTAAAGTAATAATCTCAAAGATTTCCATTTAAAGGATTTATATGTAATATTTATGAAGCCATTTAGACATATTAATCATTTTTTAATTACCAATAAGTATGTGTCTGTGGGCGAGCAGCAGCTCCCTCCCTCTGTCCAGTTTTCTGCAGACACTCTCACACACTCACACTCAACATCACTTGTAGTATATCTTGACAATTTTCACTCTATATCAGCTACAGTTGGCACAACTGCTCTGTGTATGTATGTTATATATGTCATGTAGGAAAAGGTGATACTCGCTCACACTGCAAGAGTGAACATCAGCCTGCTGCAGTTCACCACTGGTCACCAATGTCACTAATGAGAAGGAATTTTCAAAAATTACATCTCATCAACCTATTAAAATAATGGCCGAAGTCATTTTATCAAGTTTTGGGGAAAACACAAAAATCTCTATCAAATGGGGAGAATATTATATTTATTAATCATTTCAATCCAAAAACCATTGAGAATGGATGGATGCTGGACATAAATATAATGTATGTGTCAATTTTGTAACATTAAAAAAAAAGTGACCATTTTTCAACATTCTAGTGTGATTTAGGCAACTTTAAACCTGTCTTAAACTGTCTTTTAATTCCATAGTGTTTAATTCCAAAACTTTCATTACCTGGAGTTAAATTAAACTAATGTCAGGTAAATGGAATTGGTGGGGAGGCTGTTGCCTTTTTCATCGCTTTTCCAGGTATCCTTTGCCTGTTTTTACTGAATGTTGAAACCTGAGATGTGGCAAACTGTTATTAATGAAGTGATGACACATAGACTGAAGATCCTGGAACTTCCTTCCTTTCTTTATATTTCACTACAAATTTATTGATATGAACAGCACTTTAAATCAAATTATTATTAAACTATAACTTGTAAAATTTAAATTAAATTAGTATTATAGCTATATTATTATAGTATCATTATAGCCTAAAGCTTTTATGATAATAAACCTTATCACCCACCAGTAGAAATTGATTCAAGAATCATGTTTAGAGCTTCCTCTGCACCATAAATTCTTGCTTCTTGAAGCAGCCACCATCATTAAAGCTTATTAAATTTCCCAAGTCAAGGAATTTTATTCTAAAGAATAAAAAATTTGACTTAGGCAAAAAATAAAATGGCCTAAGTCAAATTTCCATTGTCCTTTAGGGTATAAAGAGTATGATCTCAGGATTAAGGTGACGACATTAGGGTGACGATATAGAACTTAAATAACTGTTCAGCAAATTCCTATCACCACCTTGTGCATTACTTTAAAAGTCTTTGCCTTTGCAGAGGCTTTCATACTGATGAGTGAACCTGGTGTTGGTGGCGACATTTCAAAATTCAAAGGCAGCGTTTTCTATCTCCCAGCAGTGGTTGGTCCCACAGGGAGGGGAAGGAGTTAATGTAACAGGAACCAGTCAAATTATACTTGGTGATATATGCTAAGAATAAGAAGATATCTTTTTTTGCCTCCTCTGGAATCTTGCCACCTGCCACATCCTGGTATAATTTATTTGAGCAGTGCTTCACTGCTCCACAGCTGACCCTCTCCTCTGTGATACGTTATGAAATGTTAAGTAGACTTTGATTTGAGATTTGAGTTTTACTGTACATTTAAAAACTGAAAGGCGCTTATGGAATGATCGTGACTCATTAGCACAGGTACCACTGCCGGCCTAAATGTTTATGGTAAAGTGGATCTGTAATTAATGTAGGGATATGAAGTGAAATTAAATGTGAGAGAGGATCATTATACAATCTGGCCTCCGTTCACCAACGCACCATCTGCATCAGGGTCATGCAGAGACCTAAAGAGGGGCAGGTGCTGGGAGTCAAAAAGGGGGCATGTGGTACAACATGTTAAAACACCAAATGCCAACATAATTTACAGCATAACTTGGTGAATTATTACAGCCCATATTCAAACAGAATATTACATGGAATCTCACAGCAGAACTGCACAATACTATATAATCAATCATATGTTGTAAAAAAAAAAGATGCACATGATTAAAACTGTGCAGATTTCAACAGGAACTACTAATAACACAATACCTACAATAATCTGAATTATAGCTTCAACAAAAGAGGTTTTATATCACTGCTTTTAAAATCTGGAAAATCACACACCCCTTTTTCTGAAATATAGATGCCATAACGGGTGGACCGATTGAAAGGGATAACAGTACCAAAAAGTGGCTGATGAATTTCAAAGACAGCTCAGAAGGAAGAAATGCACATCATTAATGATAATAATCAAAGGTAAATGTCCCATGTTCAAAGACAAGAATAAAAATTCTGATTAGCACATGAAGGTAGGCTGTTGTTAGATGTACCGATGGGTGCATTAGCTCGTCAGGGTTCATATGACACTAATGAGCTTTAAATGCGAGCCCACTACAGCCTTTGAAAGACAGTAATGTGCTAATTGCTGTAATTTAGATACTCGCAGCTGAAAAAATACCCATTGATATAAAAAAAATATCCATTGATAAAGAAAAGCACATTGCACGTGCCTGCAGGGCCAATTTTCCTGCCTCCAAAATGTCGGCAAGCATGAGTCAGAGTTTACCTACAGGTGAGAACATTCTCCTGTCAAATTCATTTTTTATGAATCACAAATTCTTCATGTGGGAAGCGGCGGATGTCTTTTTCATCCCCTGTTTTGTGCATATGCAATGGTTATAAATGAGCCCCCTTGTGCTCTGAATTGTCATCAAAAACCTTTACATTGCAGAACTTCTCTTAATTAAGCTTGTTTAAAAAAAAAGAGAGAAAGAAAATACACACGTTGACTGTTGAGCCATGCAGGCTAATGAACGCCAGGAGCACCCTGACGGTGACACGCAGCAGACCCCGTGCACCCGCGGCAGGCGGACAGGATTCAAACTCCCATCTCGCTGTCATTCAGACACTTTTTAATTACAGCTGAGCCTCACACAGGAGTCTGGGGACTGTATTATCACATATGCCTCCGCTTTCATTGTGTTACAGCATCATATGGACCGAGTAGATTATATCTTTTGAAAGGCAGGGATATATGTAGAGGATTTATCTGGGGGCATACAAGCCTGCTGGGAAATACCTATTCCGGTCTACAGGCATTCTCCACCATCTCAATATACTGCATCGATTCACTTTAGAGAGATTGAATGTCTCTGCTCAAGGTTGTTTTTTGTTAAAGGCCATGCTATAGATTATTTTTCGTAGAGGCGAGGGAGCAGTTGTGGGTCAAATTCCGTCAATGTTTGAGTTTACATCTTCAAGGAAGTTCTAATTCATAATAAATCTCCTTTTCCTATCCTGTGGCTCCCATTGCACATGCATGTATATCAAACCCACCCACCTATCGTCCACCTATCTATACGAATGCAACCCATGCACCAGGTTGCCTCAGTGTAGTCTTAGTAAAGTGTAAATATTAAAAGCTCTCAGGAATACATACTAATATATAAATAATGAATGATTTGCTTCCACTGGCCACAATCTCCGAGCTGTATAAACAAGGCCATGGCCATTCTCTAAATTTATGTTCTGATCCTTTTTTCAATCCAGTCTTCTCTAAATTTATATTAGTTCGCTATATTGTGTAATTGAAAATGAGCACCTTCATTCACCTGCCATACGAAATAACTCTTGATTATCTAGATGTCATCAGTAGGACAATACACTATAATATGCTGTAGGACACAGGGTCACAGTTATACTGCAGAGCCTAATGGAAATGTCAGGCTGTTTGTACATCATCAGGTTAAGTTGGAATCTTGAAAGAACAAAGACTCAGTCGACCTTTTGGATAGTGGTTTCATTCAGTCCTTTTTAAAAATGGTTTCTATCAAAAAGACTACAAAGCGAAAAAGTGAAGTTGTGATATTGGCAGACTACAGAGAGAGATAGAAGAAACAATGATGACTTGCAGCAGAGAACTCATATAGGCAAACAAAGAATATTGCAAAATTAAGTGTGTGTACATGTGCGTCTGTGTGTGTGCAAGCATCTGGGAGCTGGTTAACAAGGAACATGCAGCCTAATTGTTACTAAATTGTCAGAAGACTTCGATTGTGGCGCTGAGCTCAAAGGAATGGAAATGTGTTTGTGAAAGCCTGACTCCAGTGGGAGACGATGCGAGGATAATAAACTGTCTGACAGCGCTCTAATACCTGCACCCAGACAGTCCAACTGCAAACTCCTGCACTTTGCTGCATCTCACCGAAGGGAAAAAAACAGCCGAACAGGAGGTCTCTGGGCTCTAATTTGATGAAGTTAAAATGGTCATCGTGCTGAAACGCAACTGTAATTGCTGGTTTCCACCTGAGGACGGAGAGTCTTAGGTGCATTAGATGTGTTGACAGGCACGTTCACTCTGCACACGAAGCCGAGCAGAAACTCAAAACAATGTGAAAGAGTAGCCTATAATTGTGTAAGTAGAAGGAAGGAGAGATCATAGGAGGTCACAGCTTCTATTTAAGGTGCAGAAGAGAATTGTGATTCTTTCTTCTGAACTCAGTTAATGACTCCAGATATCATTACAGTACACTGCAAAAAACAGAAATCTTAACGGGTGAAGATATCTTGTTTTTGGTACAGTTAGTCTATTATTGGGTAGAATTATCTTATACTGCTGACAGCATCACAACCAGAATAAACAGAGGACTCAACGATCAGGTTTGGAAGTTTATTCACAGAGCTGCAGCGAACAAGCGGCTATGAAAATTACAACAAAATACTACACTCAATCTTCACACTATGTCGAAACTAAGGTCTCCTACTACTCTCACACTATCAATCGTCAAAACTAAACTAGAACAAAAAGTGCTTCAAAGTGGGAAGGAATATCTAATAAAAATTTAACAAACCAAAATTTCACTCACTGAGGAGGAGAAAACACTCTGATCTTCTTAAGAATAAACTTGCCTAACTTCACTATTGTATCTACAAACAAATGACAATCCCAAAGGATGGAAAACTAACAGAAATAATTAACACTAACAGAAAATGATCCCGCAGGACAAAAAAGGCTATGAAAAACTCAACTAAATCTACAAACTATAAAACTTGATATCAAAGATGTTACAAAAACAAGGCTCAGGCAAGGGCTGTGGTTTCACGGCAGACTTTGGTGCACGAAAGACAAGGACAAACAAAGACACAAGACAAGGGGAGACACAGACTATAAAGGCATGCAGGGTGATTAGAGTCAGACACTGGTGTGGGGAGAATGAGAGAAAGGGTAAGTGACCTGAATGAGAGGAGAGTTAGGATTTCAAAATAAAATAGGAAATGTACTCAAGATAAAAACCCCAGACAAGACAACCTCTCTGCTGTGACAGATTTTTATTTATTATTTATTTATATTTTTATTTAATTTTTTTAAAGAAAACATTTTCTTTCTTAAAAATATTAACTTGACTAAAATTAAGAAAAAAAATGAAATAAGATAAATTATCTGCTGGTGGAATGAGTAATAATTAAGTAATAATTCTAAATTTACTGAAAATCCACAGATGTAGCCATGTCTTAAATTCACATACATACAACATACTTTTGTAACAAAATACTGCAATATTTTTCATTTAAATTTTTTAACTTTAAATTTCATTTTTGAAGTGGCTGAAGCATCACAAAAGTTGAAAAAACAACAGCCGCTGTTGACAAATTGAGTCATAGTATTTGATTGAAAGGTCCTCAAAGTTTTATTTGGACTGAGATTTGTTGCGTACCTAAAACCCCCATTGTCAAATTATCATAGAAATGTTCCCTGCTGTAACTGTGAGGCTACCGATGGTTGATGATCATGAGAGAGTGATAGACACTAATTGGTTAACTGGTTTTCAGCTCTTTTTTTCTGTTGTGGGAAAACAATGAAAGCAATGACAGAAACAAATCTTATTTTATTTCAGAGTACTGTAAAATCTTCCAGTCATTCTAAATATTGTACAGTCCCTAAACTCATCAGTATGTTTATATGCTGAATCGAGTCATACCCAAAATTAGATTTTTGCATTTAATTGGACTTCTGTCCTTGGCTCAGATTACACGCAACTGAGAAAATCTAATAACTGACAGGGTCTGCTGCCTCATGCAGCGTCGCCTGTTGTTTCAGCAGGTTAATATGGCCTTGGATATACACACATGTATATCTGATGACTTTTCTATCACCTTGTAAAAAACTGAATATAACAACAAAATAATTAAGTTGGTCGGTTAATAAATTCTTAACTACAGTTCCCAACCAGATGTGCCGGTCTTGTCCATGCTGAGAATAGGATTTGGGTTTCCTCTGTCTCGCTCTCTCTTTTTCATTACTTATACTGGCCGCACTATGTGATATGAAAATACATACATACATTGAATAGGCACTAATGCTGTTTTTGTTTCTTTGGGTTTGGTGGGTTTGATGGATTTAAAGCCTAGTTTATAATCCGGTGTATGTAGCTACACCGTTGACGTGATGCAGGCATTCATCATACCAAGGTCTACACTGGGAGAACGTGTTGCTTTGCCGAATTCATGCTTCCTCTTTATAGCAAACAATGGTAACGCGGTACAAAAGTTTAAACTATGTTTACGGAGTAGACATGCTTTACAAAATCCAATTCCAATCCCAGTATCTAGGTGTGTTAATTTGTCTATAAAAAGTTGGTCCGATTTAAATCTGACTAAGCTATATACATGCATTTTAAAAATCGCACCATAGATAACACAATAATTTGATTTTATTGAGTGTTGTGAATGTACTAAATAAATTTAAGTATTCCTACCATCAGAGCAAGATCATCAGCAATCTGCCACAAATAGTCCAGATGCAGGTCTCCCTGACTGCTCTGTCCTTTTAGTACCAGTGTGCCCAGTCCAAGTGCAACATGGCTTTTAAAGGTGATCAGCAGATGACAATCTGAGTTCATGTTACACCCAAAACACACCTACAACTAATGTTGGAACCCAAGACAACCCATCTGCACAATGCACCATGTTCTATGGACAACCCTGGTCCTGGAGAGCCACTGTGGGTGCAGGTTTTTGTTCCAACCAAGCAGGAACACACCTGATTCTACTAATGCAGGTCCATAGCAAGGGCCCTAATGGTTGATTAGTAGAATCAGGTTCCTGCTTGGTTTGAACAAAACCTGCACACACAGTGGCTCTCCAGGACCAGAGTTGCCCACCCCTGTTCTATACACTCTAGATAGAAAAATGACTTGGACAAACTGAGCTTGCGCTAACCTCATACCTTCATGTCGACAAAATAGCTTTTCTGTACAAAGGCTGTGCATGTGTGATTGCATCTGGGCACATTGAGTTAAAATTAGACCTCCGATTCTGCATCGAAGGTAAGTAGTGAGAAAAGCCCTTGCTCTTTGGTCCCATTTCTAACTCCCCCAGGTCAAAGTCAAGTTGGGTCCCTCCATATTTGCAGGAAAAAAGGGCCCAGGGATCTCTGCTATAGATTTAACACTTCACAAGATTAAACTGTACAATACCTGTCTCCCTGAGCGTTGTGCTCTGCATGGCTGCACACTCTGACTCAAAGTGTGTGTTGTCATCTCCTTGTACCCTGCCAAGGAGAGAGGACTTGGCACTCTCAATCGGGGTGCATATGGCCACAGCTGAGTTTATAGAATGTAGATTAGCTCTGAATATTTTTTGTGAAATCTATTCCTTCATTTCAATATTAGGACACTCTTACTTTCAGGTCACACTCCACAAGCAGCAGAATCACTCTCTAGTATGTACATTACTATACATCGCTTTGCTGTAGATAAAAATTGTCATTCTTATCCACTGCGGCTGTCTTTAGTAGATTTTCTTAAAACAAATATTGTATTATTAATTGTTCTGTCCTGTAAATATTCCATCTTGCACATATCCTTCATTATCAAGACATGTTTTTGTTAATTCTGTCTACCATAGCCATTATCTTCCTACATCTTGACTCCTGACACATACAGCATATATTTAAACATATTTAAACTGTATCTCTCTCTCTCTCTCTCTCTCTCTCTCTCTCTCTCTATATATATATATATATATATATATATATATATATATATATATATATATAAACTACATATAAAAAGGAAAAGTAATGAAATTGTAAAATTGTCAAGATTTGTACATTAGCATCAAGAAACAAGTTCACAAAAAGAGGAAAAAACTTCCAGGCTTGGGCAGCCAATGTGACAAATAATTACATTATGAAATAACATTTTATATATATTAACATTTAATTAACATTTGAGCGGGTGGTGGTTTACAAATCAAATTAAAATTATTCACACATTGTTAAAAATTATTACTTGCATCCAAGCACACTTTGGAATGGTCCAATTTTCATAGACCTAAAAAAAAAATTGGGGACGGCATGCAGGCATGGTTTTGAAAATTGGTTAAAAAACATTGATGCTGATGGATAGCAGGTGTGGATGATGTGTGTATGAGGTGTGATGCAGTTGCGGATGAAATAATAGGTCATCCGCTCGTCTCTAGTCGCTTTACATGTAACCTAAATACATGAGGGTATAAGTGAAAACCACCTTAAGTCCTAGGCAAATATTCACAGAGACGTCTAAAATATGTCATTATAGTAGTCAAGGGGCCCTACTTAACAGCTGAGAATGTTCTATAAACTGTACTTAACACTGCAGTGACACACCGATGGCTGCAGACATCCCACACATAGTAATTATCACAATTTGGCTTTACACACTTCAGAGTGCTAAACCACAGGCGTGGCCCAGAGGGAAGGAGAGAAGATACAGTTCTCACTCAACAGTCATCACTCAACTCCCTCTCATGGTGTTGAGAATTTGTCATCCCCGGGCGCAGTCGTGACACGTGTGAATGCAGACGCGTATATTAACAGCAGGTTCCTCTCTGAGCGTTGAAGGAATGTGTGCCACATCGCTAACCGTGTGCAGATGTGCCACAGCACATTTCCGCTTCTGCCGTTGAGGCATGCATTAACTTCACAGCCTCTGCATTGTTTACCAGGTCAGATGTTTTTACATGTTTTTTTTTTTTTATTTTGTCACCACCCACACAGTCTCTACTTGTACTCTGCCGCTGTGCAAATACACAAAGTCATTCAGCATAATAAAATAACCAGGCTGCACTCAATACTGGATATTCCAAAATAAAAAAAAATATGAAAAGGTGGCACGTCTCAAATTTACAAGTCAAGCAAGGCAAAATACTAAAGGAGGAAATTTGAGATGTGCTGCCTTTTCATATTTTTTGAAACATGCTTACTGGATTTTTGGGTTTAGCACTCCGCTGAGAATTCTCATTGTTGAAGCGCAACCTTTTTCCAATTAACTCACTGGATATTGTTGCCCTGGGCTTATTCTGTCAAGTTGAGTCAAAATGTAACTGCAGTAAATTTCCTCAGTCCCTGAGTTAAGTACACTGTGTTTAGCTTCTGTTATCTGGCCCAGTTAAAGTATATAAATAAAATATGAAAGTTCATATATCACTTAAACAATATTCAGGAGGAGGGGAAAAAATGGGTTTGATCATGAAAAAAGAAAAGAAAATACACATACTATTTTTGGATGACATGTCAGAATAGCAAACAGAGGAACTTTTTATTTCTGACAGTTTTTTTTTTTTACTTGACAGTGGTGTTTGTGAAAAATGAAGCTGTCAAATACACATTGAACTGTCTCCGCTATTTTGCCTGAGGAAACAATGCCAGTTCAAACAAGCCTTTGAGCAGTCTGGGGGGGCGCTTTCTTTCTGTCTTACCATCTCACTATGCAACATGGGGAGACACACACACACAAATACGCACACACACACACACACACACAAGCCTTTTTCCTGTGCTAATCTGCTTCTTTTTTTAAAAAAAAAAGTACCTTGTGGTTCCTGTCAGAAAAACGTTAACAATGAGGTGGGATGAGAGGGCGGCAGAGGTTAAAAGGTCACCTCCCTGCAGTTTAACTTCACACTAATAGGCTGTCGCTCTTTGACCTTTGCTGCCAACATGTCTATTGTTGCCAGGTGCATCGGGAGTCAAGTAGCATTAAGACTTAACGAGAAGCAAAGTAACAAGGTCACAGATACAAACCTGCTACAAAGGTGGTCACCATATGATGCTGAATGCCTTTATGTTGCCTGCAGCTTTTACAGGCACCAATCAACACTTTGACAGGAAGTTTGTAGAGCTAAGTATAGCCCTGACAAAAGAAAAAAACAAATCTGGAAAGAGTCTGAGATTTCGTGGCAGGGTTTCAAACAAAGAAAAGTCTATTATAAGCATAGAAATAGACCGATAGTTGATTACTGCCCTGTTTTCTTCGCTCCTCAGCTCCGGTGTTTTATTTCGGAGAGTTGGAGTACCACGTGGATGAGAGTGATGGATATGTGGAGGTCAAGGTGTGGAGGACGGGCACCGATCTTTCTAAAACCGGCACTGTCACCGTCCGCTCTCGCAAGGCCGAGCCGGTCTCTGCAGAAGGTGAGTTTCCAGTCACGGAGTCCTGTGCTGCTGCCTTGTGACTGAATTTACCGACGAGATCATTCGCCTGCTTCCCATATGTCAGTAACTCAGTTGTTGTTCCGTCCAACCCGCTGTCACGCTGTGTCCTTGTTCCAGCCGGTATTGACTACGTGGGCATTAGTCGTAACCTGGACTTTGCCCCGGGCGTCAGCATGCAAACATTCAGAGTCACCATCCTGGATGACCTGGGACAGCCGGAGCTGGAGGGGACAGAGAGCTTCGACCTGGTCCTACGTATGGCAGTGAACGGCATCCTGGGAGAACCCGGGAAAGCCACCATCTTCATCAATGACTCCACGTCCGATTGTAAGTGGATTGTTTTACTAAATATATAGCTTCTCTCACCTATTTTATTTGTTTTTTGCTTTTCTATTAACCTGTAAAATCCTTAACCCCCTGGTGGCACCATTCAGTTTTATGCATATATCACATGAGAAAACCTTTTATGTATATATAGGGGTTGCCTCACAGCAAGAAGCTCCTCTTTGATCCTTGGTCTAGGACCTTTCTGGGTGGAGTTTGCATTTTCTCCCTGTGTCTGTGTGGGTTTTCACCATGTTCTCCAGCTTCCTTCCACAGTCCAAAAACATGCTGATATACACTCACTGGCCACTTTATTAGTTACACCATGCTAGTAACGGGTTGGACCCCCTTTTGCCTTCAGAACTGCCTCAATTCTTCGTGGCATAGATTCAACAAGGTGCTGGAAGCATTCCTCAGAGAGTTTGGTCCATATTGACATGATGGCATCACACAGTTGGTGCAGATTTGTTGGTTGCACATCCATGATGCGAATCTCCCGTTCCACCACATCCCAAAGATGCTCTATTGGATTGAGATCTGGTGACTGTGGAGGCCATTTGAGTACAGTGAACTCATTGTCATGTTCAAGAAACCAGTCTGAGATGATTCCAGCTTTATGACATGGCGCATTATCCTGCTGAAAGTAGCATCAGAAGTTGGGTACATTGTGGTCATAAAGGGATGGACATGGTCAGCAACAATACTCAGGTAGGCTGTGGCGTTGCAACGATGCTCAATTGGTACCAAGGGGCCCAAAGAGTGCCAAGAAAATATTCCCCACACCATTACACCACCACCACCAGCCTGAACCATTGATACAAGGCAGGATGGATCCATGCTTTCATGTTGTTGATGCCAAATTCTGGACTGCCGCTCACTGGATATTTTTTCTTTTTCGGACCATTCTCTGTAAACCCTAGAGATGGTTGTGCGTGAAAATCCCAGTAGATCAGCAGTTTCTGAAATACTCAGACCAGCCCTTCTGGCACCAACAACCATGCCACGTTCAAAGTCACTCAAATCACCTTTCTTCCCCATACTGATGCTCGGTTTGAACTGCAGGAGATTGTCTTGACCATGTCTACATGCCTAAATGCACTGAGTTGCCGCCATGTGATTGGCTGATTAGAAATTAAGTGTTAATGAGCAGTTGGACAGGTGTACCTAATAAAGTGGCCGGCGAGTGTATATTATATATATTAGGGGTGTGACGAGACACTCAGCAAAGAGACGAGACGAGACCCGAGATTGGGTTCACAAGATCGAGACGAGATTTTAAGAAAACTAAATTACAAATTATATGAATGCCTGGACAACAGACTTTTATTTAACTGAGTTGCACATGGATTTTATAACTCTATAAGCGTTTACTTTTAATGAACTTCTTCCTCTACCAATTGAAACTAAAATAAAATGTTAGAAAAGTTAAAATATATAGAAAAAAATATATACATTTGTCCTTTTTTCAAGTGCAAACAATATGTGCAAAACAAAAACTTCTCTGTCAGCAGGCGCAGTTGTTGATTTGAGTACTGAGCTGTGGTAGTGCTGTAAATGTCAAATTGGCAAATGCATTAAATGTAAATGGCAAATGCATTGTGCTCGTATTCGCTGCGCTGTACAGCATTGTTTGCATACAGTGTCTGCATATTGTCCGTGTCTTATCAGTCACTCTCTTGCCATTTATCATTTCTGCCGGGAACCCAAAATGCTGCCAAACAAACGATTTAAAAGTGGCGGGGGCGTCGTCAATAGTAATACCTGTGTTTTCCGTCATTCTGGCTGCTTGCTGGATAAATCTCGCGAGACAGAATTTTAACGTGAGGAGCAATCTCATCAAATCACATCTCGCGAGATCTCGTCACACCCCTAATATATATATATATATCTGTAGTAAAACACAATGTTTATTATAGTTATAATATATTATAGTTATAATATCAATAGTAACACAGCAACTATTGACCAGTTTGATATTTAATTTAGGTTTGAGCTGTTTGTGTGTTTATTTAATTGGGTCCTTTATAATCTCCTATTCAAACATATTACAGAATATATTCTTCATGTTATATAATAATCCTCAGTGTGAATTATTTGATTTTCTCTTATCTTATTAATCATTGAACTTTGCAGATAATTTAGCTTATTTCAAGTTTTTTTTCCTAATTTGGGTCAGTTTGGTCTTGTTGTAAGTTTTATATATATATATATATATATATATATATATATATATATATATATATATATATATATATATATATATATATATATATATATACAGTATATTATATATATTTGCAACATAAATTAATTGTGACAGTTCTGTAGTCACCTCATTTCTCTTTGATACCAGGTTTACATACATAACCTTTTCGGTTGTAGAGATATATATTTATTGTCATTATTGACTACAAAATGAGCCCGGGGTTTAAGTAGTTAATGTGACGCATATTTAATTGCATTTGTGTCTCTGAAATGTGCTGTGTGAAAAAGATATTGTTATTAGTGAGTAGAATAGAACCGATTCACAACAAAAACTGTACTAGAAACAGTCCTATGAGGGATATTTCTGCACCCAAATTCTATTCTTCATGAAAAGTAATACAGTCCGACACTGAAACTCCTTTAATAAATAATTTGTCACTTTTATTATACTGTGTCCAATTTCACAACCAAAAAGCTGTTTTGTACCTTCTACGTTTAATGATTTTCTGTTTAAAATCAGTGCAGACAATTAATTTGAGCCCGGACAGAATGTCACACAGGCTCATATATGATCCCTGCTGATCTCTGGTCAGTGCCTAAGGTCCAGTTCCGTGAGCCGCTGTACGTCGGAGAGGAGCACGACGGCCGCATCACGGCCACAGTGTACCGCAGCGGTGACATCAGACACAAAACCAGCGTCCGCTGTTACACTCGTCAGGGCGCCGCGCAGGTCGTCTCCGACTTTGACGAACGACCCAACACAGATGCATCCATCATCACTTTCCTACCAGGTATTTTTGTAATTAAACAAACACGTTTTCTCTTTCTCACTCATTTCCTTTTATATAATTAGCTTGTATCTTGGATTGCTAACACCCTTTTAATTAAATAAACAGCTCCTCCAGGCATTTTCATATTTTTTTGTCACCTTTTTTTTTTTTTACATAATAGCAGGTAGCAGGTTTTACACCACACACATTACCTGCTGTGCTATAATTTTTATTATTATTATTTTTTTTTATATGTAAACACATCCACCAAAACCTCTGGATGAACTGAAAAGGAGAAACACTTATAGATAAGGTGTTACATGCTGCCTTGAGCATGTTATTTTATCCTTTTCTTCTACCTCAAATTGGTTTTTGACATGTCCCATCATCGCTGTCTCTCCGTACACTCCAGGCGAGGCGGAGAAGCCGTGCACTCTGTCACTGGTTGATGACACACTATATGAGGAAGGAGAGGAGCTGCGGCTGGTGTTAGGGAGCCCGAAAAGCGACTCTGAGTTCGGTGCAGCGGTGGGAGCTCAGAATGAGACCCTGGTAAAAATCAAGGACACGGCTGACAGTAAGTGGGATGAAGCCCAGGATCAATTAGGTGTTTAAACGCAATACCTAATCTGCAGTTTTTGTTAAATAGGAGGTTCAGAATGCAACTTTGACTATGATCCTGGCCAGGAAACTTAAAACATGTTTAATTTATCCATTAATCAAAAGGAAATGCATTTAGGAGCATGAAGAGAGAACACAAATGGGGCCTTTGAATCAGAACTGTGTGAAGGTGAGTGAGAGGGAGTGCAGTCTTTAAAAAGGAGTGATCAGATGAACATAATCAGGTAAATAGTGGGTGACACAGGGTGAGAACAAGAGCTAATTAGTTTTGGGAAAAGGAAGTGAGGTATAAAGTTAAATAAGGATCTTTACTACATTTTATTTACCTGAATGCTTGTAATGATTAGAGTTATGAATCTGAAACATCAATACATAGTATAGCTCAATATTTTGAATTGATATTTGCCATTTAGTTAATAATTTGTGGTTTATTTCCATCATTAGGAATGTTTTTCCCCCTTTCTGTGCACTGTAGAACCCATCATCCGTTTTTTGGAAACCAAGTTTAGCGTCAGTGAACCCAAGGAGGCTGGCGCCGTGGCAACCGTCAAGATCCCAGTGGTTCGAGTGGGTGACACATCAAAGGTGTCTGTGGTTCGCGTTCACACCAAAGATGGGTCAGCGATCTCAGGAGAGGACTACTACCCTGTCTCTCAGGGTAATACTCTCATACCTTTTTATGGCTATGATGGTTAAAGTGATACAGAAGTTTTAATAGTATATGTTTTAATATTAAAGATGATTTTCTTCACAGCAACATTACTCGCCAAAATGAAAAACAAACGCGGCAGAGCAAATTAACCAATTCCACTGTTAATGATGTGTGACGTCATGGTTTTGTGACCGTAAAAAGCTGAGCTACGCAGATTGTTTCTTTTCTCAGTATCAAAAAAGGGACATTATCCTCAACAATGAATGAGCTATAACTATAAAAAATGATACAAAGCTTAAAGAAAAAATCTAATAAATGAACAAATGAATTCAGGATCCGGAATTACAACGAAGGAGGAGAAACACCCTGACATATCAGGACTATGCAATGAAACAATTAATGACTGAATTGGAAAAACTCCATCACAACAGAAATTAAAGATTTTAGTAAGACTTTACTTGAATGGGTGTTCATAAGACTGTCATAACACTGTCATAATCACGACACCTGTCATGAACATTAATGAGTGCTTATGCCAGTTGTCATTAAGTGTCATTCGGTAAATTGTGTCAGTTTTGATGCAAAGCTGCATTGTTTGACACGTCTTTGTTCTGACAACTTGACATAAACCAAAAAAAAATAACCTGCTATAACATGACACAGCAGATCTTACTGTCAAACGTTAAAAAACTTCTGAGATTTATGACATCAAAAAGAAAAGTGCAACATTTAGGACACAACTATAAAAGGTCCTGTGACAACTAATGTCAAAATGAACCATATACGACAGCTTAATATCAATGTAAGATATAAGGTCAATTTTTTTAAGTTCATGTCAAGTTGTCATAACAAAAACCTGTCAAATAATTCCAAGTTTGCATCAAAAGTGACACAATTTACTGAATGACACGTAATTACTGTCATAAGCATTCATTCATGTTGAAGACAGGTGTCATGTCCTGATTATGACAGTGTTATGACATTCAAATAGTGTTACCAAGATTTTAGAGCTGAATTCAATACATACTGCAAAGAGACACAGAGAAACCTTATGAAAGATATAGAACAAACAACTGTGTTTTGGTGGAAAAATGAGAAAACAGCAAATAAAATGGAGGAGATGGAAGAGATGGAGTTTTTGGACAAAACAACATACACATCTTCAACATTCTGAACAAAGCGAAGGGTTCCTGGAAAAAAAACAACTTTTTTGAGGTATTGAAAATGCCGGAGAATTCAATACCATTCAAACCCACTGCATTCACAAGGACAGCACAGACCAAGCAAGGCGCTTATGATCTATGACACAAAAAAAATCCTCCAGGCAGCCTGGACAAAGAAAGAGATGCTGCGCAATGGGCAGAGATTATATTTCGATCATGATTTCACTACCATAGTGAAACAGAAGAGAGAGCTGTAGAAGCTGATCCCCCATCATACAGCACCAGCCAAACTCTAAGTCTTCAATAGAGATTGGACATCGACAACCAACCATTGGAGAGTAAGGAGAGAATAATACAGACTCAGAAATGAAGAGGCAGAGTATATAAAAGACGTTGGACTAAGTGGATGAAATATGAACACACTAATGATTAAATGTAAATTTAGATCAATAAAAGCAGTTGTAGAAGGACAGAAGCAGAGTCTGGGAAAACAAAAGCTCAGTGAAGTGGAATCAGAGAAGTGGAATTACATGAATACAGTAACACAGGCGCGCACACACACACACACACATGCATACACACATACGCACACACACCTACAAAGAGGGGGCTTAGTATGGCCATGGCCACAGTATACTCTGTTTTTGTCATTATTGATACGAAATTACATACACACATTGACGCTCTTTCACATACGCACACACACACACACATACACACACACACACAAACACACACACACACGCACACACACACAGACATAGAGAGATGGTCAATTCTGTTATGAATTGAAGACTCTTTCTGTAACGTGATTAGATTACATAATACACACATTCACTTTGTCTTACACACACCACAAAATGCAAGATAAAATCACACAAGCAATTTGTGAAGATTTGTGTATATGGATGAAATTATTGTTGTTACACAGGTGCATCTATTCATTTACTTTATAATTTTTTGTTTAATTATGTATGTATAGTTATTTATTTATGTTATTCTTTTAATTCAGGTATATGAAGTTACACATACATGAGGGCAACTGCAAAGAATTTAATAAAAGAAATGTAAAAATTACAGTCAAAATGCATCATTAGCCTAATTGTCCAAGTCATATTTCAAAGAAAAAACACAATTTAAAAAAATCACATTGGTATTTTTTATGTCTATTTTTTTTATTAATATTCAAACAGTACCTAATATTAAAACAGTACCAGAATTGTGCCTTAACTTAAGCATTTATATTTTACATAAGCTATATCTATCATAACTTTAAGCAAAAAGGTACTTTTATGTTTAAATACACAGTTCATAATCCCTTTGGTTGAGTGAAACTACATTTAGTGTTAGAAAACTGAAGATAAATGCAATTATGCAAATATCTCAATTTGGGTGAAAAATGACTTGGGCACTTTTGCTATGAGACTAACATGATGTGACTGTATCCATCTGTAATATTGAATAAATTCATGCATATCACTTACAAAACCATGTGTTTTCCTCTGAAAATAATCACACCATCAAAATCATCAAGCGCAGACCTTTTAGATCACACTCTAATTAAACAGCAAACCCACGCACCTCTAAATTGACTAATTATGCACACTTGACACACACGGTTAAGCAACTGATTTGGATCATCCAGAAATGTAAAACACACCAACACATTTGGTAAAAGTAAATGTAATTTGCACTAAATAGGCTAAAACATTAAAACACCACAACACTACAGTAGTTTCTGGCCTAATATATATATATATATATATATATATTATTAATAAAATAAATAATAAATTCTTAATAATATAATTCCAATGCTTAACATTATTATTATTAATAATAATAATAATATTAAACTATGTCATGCAAATACCAGAAACAAGACATTATTCCAAAGCACCACTAGTGGTGAGCAGCTTCCCAGGATGCAATGCACTGTTTTCATCAGCCTGCAGATATCCTTCTAAAAGATGTTTTTATGCATCCTCTGCAACTATTAGAATCACTTTTTGACAAGTGTGAAACAAGGCTCTCTATAGTGATGTTGAATTAATGAAAGTGGGCTCAGGGATTTAGTCGGGCAAGGGTCATTGGTTTCTAATTTCATCCCAAATGGGGAAAGGTAATTTCTGCAAAAGTCCAGCGGAGGGTCATGTCATTTTTAATTGAATTTCAACAGTCATCATGCTCTGTCAGCATGGGCGGAATCCTCCTCCATACCCACTCAGCTTTGAAGCACAGTAAATGTTTCCTAATCAAGGCCTGAAATATTTATGAATACGTTCGGCCTATTCCGTTTGTACCTGCCTACCTACCGCTCAAAAAGGCACGAGTATCGCTGCAGTTTTTGAATCACATGGTGCTAGGTTTCACATTTTGCACAAAATTTCCTCATCGCAGCACATTAGTAATGCAAAGCTATTACTTACTGGACCTCGCAAGGAGATGGACCACCTCTGGCACTATGCAAATAGAAAACCTGCGATGCTTTTTTCTTTTTAGTTAAAGTGATGTATTCATCTGAAGCAATAAAACATGAACCCAGCTAACCTGTGAGATTTTTCAGCCTCTTTAAAAACTAAATTCAGAAAGTCTGGCCTTTTTTATCTCCACAGAACAACCCCCAACAAAAGCAAACGGTCGATATTTGTGCTCTATTGTGTGCTGCCTTTTGTTAAATCCAGCAATTACTCTCACTTTTAAATCTCACAGTTTATTTACACTATTCTATTTTCATTTGCTGTTACTTCACTTGTTCCATTGAAGTAACAATAAATGACAGTTTTATGAGCCAAACAACTAATTGATCAGTTGCTGATTAATTGATAGATAAATCGGCTAAAAAAATAGTCATTAGTTGCAGCCCTAACAGAGAAATACTAAAGTACAAGTACCTAAAAATTGTACTATAATTGCAATTATTTTGAAATATACTGTATACATTTTAGTTTTATTGAACAAAGACTCTTTAAATATCATTATTTGAGATCTAGAGCTACAATGATTAGTCAATTAATAGATTAGTTGTCAACTATTACATTAATCGCCAACTATTTTGACAATCAATTAATCATTTTGGGCAATTTTTAAGAAGAAAATGTTCAAATCCTTTGGTTCCAACTCCTCAAATCTTATTATTTTCTTGTTTCTTTCTTCTTTTTTTATTTAGAAACTCTGCCTTAAAACAAGCCGATCTGATCTGTGAAGTTGTGATGTCACAACAATTGCTTTGTTTCCTTTGACATGCATTTAAAACCAGGGGAAAGAGTTTATTTTAGTTCTGTGCACATGAGATCAAAAGCATTAGAAATGCAATTTATGTAAAAACTTGAAAAAAATTACACTTTTATTTTAATAAGTTCACGATATGGTACTTGCATTGATTTGATTGTTACTGCTAAAAATGCTACATTTTCTGGGACTCACAACTGACATGAGTTCACAAATTTACAAATTCAAGCACAAATGATCCCTGAGAGGCCGAGTGATGTTGTGGAAGGTCCACTGCAGGATGCCATATTTATCCATGTTGTGTTTTTTTTTTCATATTTTGTGTTAAGGAAGGTTAATTCCCAGGTGCTGTATTTAAAATAAATAATCTATATTTTAAACAGATTTTCCTAATATGTCTTTCCGTGTGTGTGTGTGTGTGCACAGACATTGAGTTCAAACAGGGGGACAAGGAGCACGTGGTGGAGGTGGAGGTGCTGTATGACGGGGTCAGAGAGATGAGGGAGGCCTTTACGCTCCACCTGAAGCCCGACGAGAACATGGTGGCTGACACTCAGGTCGGGAAATGTTTGTTCGTACTCACAACAGTCACACGACAATCACACAGAATTCAGACCGACAGCTTTGTAATTTCACATTTATCCGGGTCAGTCCCGCTGTGATCAGGGATCTGTTTGACGAGGCCCAGACAACAGCCCCACTTTACTGTAGTTGTCACTGAAAAAGTGGTAAAAACATTTCACAATAAATAATAGATTATCTTCGGGAAGAAAAAAACAGCAGAGCCAGAGAAGTGAGTGAAGTGTAAGAATAAAAGCCTTTGAAGAACCAGCTGTGACTGTGAGATCTTCATCTTCCTGTACGTCCACTTCTGTGATGAGCTTCATTATTCCTGACTGAACTCAAGATGCCCTGGTCGTCTGTAGTTGTTGACGTGTTTTTCTCCTGGAGCAGGTAACTAAAGTGATCGTTTACATCGAGGAGACCAACAGCATGGCTGACGTCACCTTCCCCTCTCTGCCCCATGTGGTGTCGCTGCTCCATTACGACGATGTCGCCAGAACGCCGGAAAATCACCACCCGACGGCCGGCTACCCCGTCATCTGTGTCACGGTGAGATGAGCTGAATTAAACTTAAACAGAGCGATGCAGGAATAACACGTTTCTTTGTAGGCCGACCCAGGAGTTAATATCAGCTTGGTTCCCTCATTAAAAAGCAAATGAACTTAGCACTTAGGGCTGCTCAATTATGGAAAATAAAATCATTATCACGATTATTTTGGTCAATATTGAAATCACAATGATTTAAACGATTAGTTTTTAGTCACACAATGCATTGATTTGGTGTTGTGTTGCCACGTAGATATCATCTTATAGCAAATCATGCATACCATAGCTAGATAGAGATTAATGACACTTGCATGGTTTGCTCTGCAAGATGTGTTTTTCTGAAGTGTAATTACAGCTGCAGAAGTAATAAAGCTAACAAACAAACTTCTAACTTGTAATTAATCTAGAAGTTAGCTTCAGTGTGACGACATTTAATACTTCCATGGTCTCATTCAGCCTCTTGGTAGCAACCGCCTTTTTCAAGCCACATAAAAACCTCAAAATTCACAAGTGAGGTATTTACCCATGTACATGAATAAATACCTTTAACCCTTTAGGGGCCATAGTCTTTTGTTCTTAAACGTTCCATTTTTTACATCTTAATTTCAAAAGGCCATGTTGTTAAAGTGATAAGAGATAGACACTTTCTGTAAATTAGAGAAATATTAAGGATGATCCAAAGTTTATGTAGGGATTATCAATCTAATTATCGATCTAAACTGTTATCAATCTAATTTGCATATTATGACATCATAGGGCAGGAGCCATCTTGGATTGTATTGTGTATTCTATATTGCACAATACTGGATGATCAGGTAAATAGTAAACAAACTGTGTAATTACTAATAAATGGCAGAAACAAACTGAATGCATGTAAACTGGACATTAGCCTAAAGATTTTCCATTTACTAGATAGCCACTCAGATTTCACATTCATGGCTCTTGTTCAGACTAGGGTCTTGTTCATTTAATACAGTGTGATATCTTGTTGGACATTTTTTTTATTATACAATACATACCCAAACTGAGTTTGGAACGTATCGCTCTACAATGTAGATACCAAATATATGGTTGACCGACCCAGACCAGGGCCACCTCAACTGCTACACAATGTGGATATTCTTATTTTTTTATACTGTGATGTAAATATCCCCCTGTTTTTTATACATACCTTTGTAAATAGCTCACTGTGTCGAACAGTATATCCTTTAATGTCTACACTGAAGTGAGTGCTTTCAATCTCATTGTGAATGTGTATGATGTAAATTGCACATGTGAATTGTGGCAATAGAAGGTATTCTATATGCATGGGGTACAAACAACAATGTTTCACTGCAGGTAAACTTGTTTGTTGACGTTAAATGATAAAACGATGATAAAACGATGATAAAACGATGCATATACTTCCTGACGCTGACAATATCGCTCTGATAAAATTCAGCGTGCTTTTGTGGGACTATTTCGTAGAGAAGCGTGGCGTAATTCTGAGTTGGAGATGTAGTAGGGCATGTCTGACATCTAGCGGGGGGAAGTTTGAATGTCGATTGACAAAATGTGCCGTTTTATTCAGTGCAGCATCTTGTTGACTTAAGTCGACAGTGGCGCCTAAGGAGTTAAATAATAAAAAATATAAAAACTATATTAAGCTGTTTTTAACCACAGATGTTATTTCAGATACATTTAATAATTATTCATGCAGCACTCTTGCCTGGATCCACCCTCCGTCAGTCCTCCATCTGGATTTTTGACCAAAATGTACCTGTCTAATCAGTGAACAGAGGGCATGGCTGAATATATCCTAATGGAACTGAATGGCTCGTATTGTACAGAAACAGTGTTAACACTCAAGCAACATCCGGGGAAGTTGAGGGACTGTTAAATGTGTAACGTTTTTTTTTTCACATCCTTTGGGGATGGAAGGAACATCCATTATCCCCTAGGACTGATGCTTTCCTCCTGCCGAAGTTAACCATGGAGTTTGTCCTTAAAGGACACATGACATAGTTTAGTAAGCCACGGCCCTTTTGCTTTCAGAATCACGTCTACTCTTGAAAACACGCTGAGCGAGACACTTTAAATGGATTTCCGTGTGTCACTTTGCTCCTCAGGTGACTGCAGTGGGTGCTCAGGACTCTCAGTGTGAGCGTCTGTGTTTCTCTGCATTGTGGTCAGCCTGCGTAGGAGGATCCCCAGGGAGATAAAATGAAATAGTCCTGTCAAAACGGAGCTGCTGAGAGCTACAGCAGACAAGATTTAAAAATACACCCAGGCGGGAAGACTTCAAAGCCTACCTCTCTCTTATATTTTAAAAAAGGCTATTTTCAGAACACAAATATATACCAACACGCTGAAACATCTGGATCTGCCTTGGCAACAATTACCTTTCTCCGCCATCTGTTGTCTGTTGCTGTCCCCAACCGCCGTCCCATGCCTGCTTAATTTTCTCATCCACCCTCCAGGCCTGCAACACCAAATATCCAGACTATGACAAGACGGGCTCTATCTGTGTCAGCGAGCACATCAACAACACCTTGACCCGCTACCGCTGGCTCATCAGCGCCCCGACCGGCGCAGACGGCGTCACCAGCCCCATGAGGGAGGTGGACTTTGACACCTTTTTCACCTCCTCCAAGATAATCACGCTGGACTCAGTCTACTTCCAGGCGGGGTCCAGGGTGCAGTGTGCCGCCAGGGCCGTCCACTCCAACGGGGACGAGGGTTTGGAGCTCAGCAGTCCCATCGTCACTATCAGCCGGCAGGAAGGTAAGGACAGGACAATGAGGATCCATCATGTCTTCTTGTTGCCAGTCTTCCACATAAGAGGAGTATTAAACAGGGATTTGGCCCCATGTTGCCAGGAGAACAAAAGGGCCTTTGTGCACTAGGCATTATGAATGCACACTACTAGAGCTTTTGAATGAACAGCACCTAGCGCATACAAGAGCATGGTAAAAAAAAAAGGAGAACGCCAAAATTACAGGTAAACAAGTGTCGGCAACAAGGCTTTTCTGATCCCATTTTGTTGAGTTTGAATTTAAGATCTCTTAATAATCCGATGAATAATTCAACACAGAGGAGACGTTTGCGCTGCTTACAAACAGTCATGATAATCTATAATCCAATGTTCAGAGACTGTCTCTCGCTATCTCTTTGGCCGCTCTCTCCCCACCCACACAACCTGAATGTGACAGGTTCAGGCACACTCTCTCAGCAACATGGAAATCCTTTACCTGATGCAGTATTAGATTAAGCACATTATGAGAAAGATACGCAGGCGCTACACTACCTAATGTTTGGGGTCACGTAGAAATGTCCCTATTTTTTAAAAAAAAAAAATTTCAATGAAGATAACTTTAAACTAATCAAAAATAGATTCTATGCATTGCTAATGTGGTAAATGACTAGCTGATGATGATTCTAGCTGCAAATGTCCAGTTTTTGGCACAATATCTACATAGGTGTCAGTCAGTCAGTCAGTCATTTTCTATACCTGCTTGTTCCTCATTAGGGTCACAGGGGTCTGCTGGAGCCAATCCCAGCGCGTTACGGCGAGAGGCAGGGATACACCCCAGATGGTCGCCAGCCAATCGTGGGGCACACACACCATTCACTCACACACTCACACCTATGGGCAATTTAGAGTTGCCAATTAACCTGAGCATGTTTTTGGACTGTGGGAGGAAGCTGGAGTACCCGGTGAAAACCCACGCAGACACGGGGAGAACATGCAAACTCCACACAGAAAGGTCCCAGACCCAGGACCAAAGAGGTCTTGAACCTGCGACATTCTTGCTGTGAGGCAACAGAGCTAACCCCTGCACCACCGTGTCGCCCAGTCTACATAGGTGTATAGAGCCTAATTTCCAGCAACTATCACTCCAGTGTTCTAATTAGGGTTGTCCCGATCCGATCACGTGATCGGAAATCGGGCCGATCTCGTGGTTTCAGACTCGATCGGAATCGGACGTTACCTCCCGATCAGGACTCGGAAATATATATATATATTTTCCACACTATAAAGTGCACCACACTATAAGGCGCACCTTCAATGAATGGCCTATTTTAAAACTTTTTCATATACAAGGTGCACCACATTATAAGGCGCATAGAATAGAAGCTACAGCAGTGGCTGGGGTTGCGTTATGCATCCACTGGATGGAGCTGCGCTGAAGGAAACTGTCAGATAAGTCAGTAAAACTTTATTCATAGAATACAAACCAGTGTTCTGACAACTCTGTTTACTTCTAAAAAGAATAAACAGCTGTTTTGTTATTTTTCCTGAGGTAATGTCAGTGACTTAATAATACTTAATAAGACTTAATAATACTTAATAATATTTCGCGACAGTTTAAACCACAGCATGGTATGGAAGTGCAACGTTTTTATCACGTCGTGGGTTGGAACTTTTCCTCGATTCAGTAAACACGTAAAAGAAACAGTCTGATACATTACGGTAAATCAAACATTAGTGCAATCACAATATAGTAACTCTCGAAATAGTGCAAAGCAATAACTCAACGTTGTTCAAACGTTAATGCCCATATTCACGTCCAGGTTTGTCAGTTATATTCATTTGTTACACTTTAGTTACATTTTGTTACACAGTTGTAGATCGATGCAAAGTACTAAAATACGGACCGAACCTCCGAATACTGGGATGTAATTGTTTGACGAACGTGCAGTGGATTGAAAACTTCCGGATTTCTGAAGTATTATTAAGTATCGGATCGGGACTTGGTATCGGCAGATATTCAAAATCAAATGACTCGGACTCGGACTCCGACTCCGACTCGAGGGCAAAAAAACCTGATTGGGACAGGCTTAGTTCTAATGGTACATTGTGTTTAATAAAATTTTCTATTCATTTTACAACACATGGTGGTAAATAAAAGTGTGACTCATTGCCTCCGAAGGTTAATGGATGATTAGAAATTAACAGCTAGAATGCCAAAGGTCTCCAATGTTGTAATTGCAGCAAATAAGGATTCTTTGACGAAAGCAAAGTTTGAAGAAAAATGTTATTATTTCAAATACAAATCATTATTTCTGACCTTGTCAATGTCTTAACTATATTTTCTATTCATTTTCTACCTTATGGTGGTAAATAAAAGTATGACTTTTCATAGAAACACAAAATTAACAGAAAAATCTTTTAAACGGTAGTGTACATTATTAGTGATCTCTCACATGAAGTAATCACCTGCTGCCAGCTGACACAAAGAGCAGTTGTGTTTGTCTAGTGTTCCCATCCGTCCTCGCGCTTCTGACTCTCTCCTCTCTTCTCTCTTCTCTTCTGTGACATTAAGGTATGTGTCAGCCACGTAAGATGGGGACCGTCGGCGCCGAGCCGTTTTCCGCCAAGCTACGCTACACCGGAGCGGACGACCCCAAACACCCCAACCTCATCAAAGTGACTGTCACCATGCCTCACATAGACGGTAAGGTAGGAGGCTGGAGGCAGGACTTGTACCACAGATGAAGTGAAGTGTAATGTAGTGTGAATAATATTCATGTCTGGGGATCCTCAGGAGCGTGACAGCCAGAATATAGATCTTACCGGGTTGTATCGAACCCTCCAGCTCGCCCGCTACTTAACATTCCCTTCTTGATTTTTAATCAGTTTCCTACTGCCTTGTCTCCTCCAGGTTTCCTACTTTCTTCCTTTTTTTCCCTCCTCCAGTTGCTCCCTCACCGCTTTTTCCACTCTCTTCTCTAACGGCACCTTTCCTCGAAGGTTTTTTTGAGATACACTACCTTCAAAAGTTTGGGGTCACTTAGAAATTTCCTTATTTCTGTTTTTGTAGATAGATGTAGATAGGTTCTGACTAATTATAAATACACTATGCATTACTAGTGGTACATAACTATTCTAGCTGCAAATGTCTGGTTTTTAGTGCAATATCTACATAGATGTATAGAGGCCCATTTCCAGCAACTATCACTCCAGTGTTCTAATGGTACAATGTGTTTGCTCATTGAGTCAGAAGGTTAATGTAATAACGTGTCCTATTCATTTTACAACTTTAGGTGACCCTAAACATTTGAACGTTAGTGTAATCACTTCTCTCTCTCGCTATGTGTATGAAATTCAGTAGCGCCCAGTCTGAATTGGTCTTCCGTTTTCCATTTTGTAGGTATGCTTCCAGTAATCTCCACCCGCCCGCTTGTGAACTTCGAGCTGACCCTCAGTCCCGATGGTACCCGGGTCGGGAACCACCGCTGCTCCAACCTTCTCGACTACAATGAGGTCACCACGGGTCACAGCTTCATCACGGCTTCCACGCGCAACCCCGAAAGCATGGGGGACACGGCTCCCTACCAGTTCAGTGGCCCTTTGCGGGGGAACAGCACGTTGCGCTTCTACAGGAATCTTAACCTGGAGGCCTGTCTGTGGGAGTTCACTAGCTTCTATCACATGTCAGAGCTGCTCAGCGACTGCGGCGGCACCATAGGGACTGATGGACAGGTAGGAATTTGTGTGTGTGTCTTCTGGGCGTTTCTGTTTGTGTTCGTCCACAACATATACAGCTCTGGCAAAAAATATGAGACCACTGACCACTTTTTTTCTGAAATCAGCATCTCTACATGTATTACAGCCATTCCATTCCAGCTTCTATTGAATTCCAACACATGCACACCTCAGTCTACTTAAAAAGATACTGATTAGGTGAACACCTGAACCAAAAACAATGGTAAAGACTGTGGAGAGCATGCCGAGACACATGAAAGCTGTGATTAAAAATAAGGGTTATTGCACCAAATATTGATTTCTGACCTCTTCTGTGTAGTGTAAACACTAGTATTACACTACAGTTCAAAAGTTTGGGGTCACTTAGAAATTTCCTTATTTTTTCTATTCATTCATGCGCAAATGTCTGCTTTTTGCAATATCTACGTAAGTGTATAGAGGCGCATTTCCAGCAACTATCACTCCAGTGTTCTAGTGGTACAATGTGCTCGTTGCATCAGAAGGCTAATGTAATAACATTTTCTATTCATTTTACAACTCACTTTCAACTGTAGCATATGTTGTTTTAAAATGAATTTTATCTTGTTTCTTTGCATTGTTTGAGGTCTGAAAACATTGGATCTTTTTTTGTTATTGTGACTACTTGTCATTTTCTGCAAATAAATGCTCTAAACGATAGGATTTTATTTGGAAGTGGGGGGAAATGTTGTCAGTAGTTTATAGACTGAAACAAAGATGTTCTTTTTGCCCAAGCACATACCTATAAGTAGTAAAATCAGGAAAACTGATAATTTTGCAGTGGTCTCTTTTTTTTTCCAGAGCTGTAAATTCCTATCTCAGGTTTTGTGTGTGCATCTGCTTGAATGTCAGCCTCTTGGCGTGTTTGTCCACCTGTGTGTGTGTTTCTATCTGTATGTTCAGTCTATTTACAGCTGTCTGAATGAGGGGGGTCTCGCAGACAGAGCGGCGCCACGTCTGTTTGCCTGCATTTACGTCTCATTCGGCGTGTGTCTGTGCCGGCCTCGCATCCCAGCGTGTGATCGACAACTTCGAGCGAGCGCACACGGGGACGTTACACGCTCGGCATCGCCAACCTGTCAGCCGCTCTTTCTCTCTCTCTCTCTCTCTCTCTCTGCAACACTCGCCATGGTGCATTGACGCTTTGGATTTCACAGGAAATCTGTGAAATCATAAAAAAAGGGAAATTGCAGTTATTTGAAGTTTTATGTCTCGAGTAAACCAATATCATGCAAAGCAGAGCAGACATCTTAATTACCTTATCAGCCTGCTCTAATGAGTTTTTTATTTCACTGGCTGGCTGGTGTGACAGTTAATTTAAGGGATTTCAGGCTCACCAGAGAAGTCAGACGTTGCCGGCATTATGTTCAGCTGTCAATTAAATACTGACAGTGGCAATTTGCTGTTGTAGCATCATTGCAGCAGACGTTAGTGGTTCATGTTTGTGTTGGACGCTGTACAAAGCTACAGTATTCTGCTTCTTCTTGTTGTTATTGTGGATTAGGAGACAGACCCTTGCTCCCCTGCTTGTGTCCTGCTGCTCTTTTGTGTTCCTCCAGCCTTTGATCTATGAGCTCCTTGTGGCTTATCATATTGCTGAGGTGTGTGTGTGTGTGTGTGTGTGTGTGTGTGTGTGTGTGTGTGTGTGTGTGTGTGTGTGTGTGTGTGTGTGTGTGCGAAGGAGATGGAGAAAGAGAATGATATAGAGAAATTAATTTACTTGTCCCCACTCACAGCAAGAACCACTTGCACGCATAGTTACACACAACGCCCATCATCCACGAGATCTTACGTCCCCTTCATTAAGGGAGATCACTGTCATTTGGGTTATGTGTTTTCATTCAAGTTTTTGTCTGAGTACTCAAAAAAAAAACTCAACCTTTCAGCTCTACCAGCAGTGTGCAGGAAGCAAAGACCATAGAAAGAATGAAATAATTCACCTACCTTTGAAGAACAAAAGAAAAAAAACTGACCTTGAAAGAATATTTGATTTGGGCTGTAATCATTTTGATCAGTTCCATTGAAACCAAAAGCTCTTAAGTTGTCAGGAAAGCTTTATGCTTTGCTCTATATAACCGCTGTAAATTACATGCTTCTAAAGCGAAAAAGCCAAACTACCAAAGTGAAAAAAGAGAACATTTCAAGGCATTCAGAGATACCTTTTACCACTTCTATGCTATCTTCATTCTTTTTTTGTTGGTTCTAATTTATTTTAGGAGGTGATAATAATAAAATTATAATTATAAAAACAACAATTATTATTATTAATTTTTTTCTTAGCATATTTCATAACATAGCATATTAAAGTGCTTAACAAGAAAATATTGAGAAAAGAGAAAATGAGAGAAGGTGCAATAATAAAAAGCAATGACATAAAAGCAATGATTTGGTAAAGAACAAAATGCACATAAACAAAACAGCAATAATAAAGAACAATGAAATAAGAGCAACAATCATATAAACAAAAGAACATAAAATCAATAGTACGGTGCATTAAAAAAGTGCAGCACAGAGTAACTCCAGAGATATATAAATACTCAGGTAAAGAGATAGCTTTTAAGCTTTCTTTGAAAATATGTAATGAACTGCCTTCCCTGATATCTATGGGTATTGCATTCCATAGTTCGGGGGCATAAAACAAAGGCTGCATCAACGATCTTCTTTCAGCTGTTACTGAGAACCTCCAATAAACCAGCAGCAGATGATCGCAGTGTTCTCCAGGGCATGTAGCTAACAAGGGAGTAATGGAGCCTGGTCCTCGCCCATTAAGGGCTTTCTATATAAGAAAGAGGACCTTAAAGTCAATTCTAAATATTACAGGAAGCCAGTGCAGAGCAGCTAGAACTGGATTAACATGGGTTCTTTTCCTTGATTCTCTTCTGGTTAATAGCTGAGTTTCATAGTTTTGGATTATCTAAACTAAAAAAAAGACTTGTGACCACAGATTTAATCCAAGGGGTTAATTTCCCCAGATTATTAACACAATTTTGTTTTCCAATTTTATTTTTATTCATATTACTGTATTGTATCATAGTATTGTACAGTTAGGGATGGAGTTTACAGTTGCAGCATCTTGTGATTCTACATATGTTACAGTTATATGTCACCTACATATGGAGACATACATTATGCTCTCTAACCATGTCAGCTAGCAGCAGCATGTATACTGGGAATAGTAATGAGCCTAGGCAGCTCCCTTGTGCAACACTATAGCAGTTGTCATATTTCACAGACACATTATCTCCACGACTGACGTAAAACTTTCACCCTTTGATGTATGTTTTGAACAAGTTTAATGTGCAGTCAGACTTTGCAAGACAATTGATAAAGATGTCACAGTCAATCATATTAAACGCTGTAGTTTCATCTAAAGAGATAAGATCTGATAAGAGCATTAGAGTTTAGTCTCAGTGTCAGTGTTGATATATTCAAAAGCATTTGAATATATATTTATTTGGAAGGAAACTATCTTTTCAAGTAAGTTTTTAATGAACAGGAGGTTGGATATCTGTCTGTCGTTGGTCTGTGTGTTACTATCCAGGCTGAGTTTCATTAATAGAGGTTTTACAACAGCTGTTTTGAAGGCATCTGGCAGAAACACTAACGAACACCTGCTTAAACATGCTGTAGGTACAGGAGCAATCCATGAGGTGCTACCCAGTAGCAGTTTTGCAAAGCTCATTTAATGTGATACATGTTCCTCTTGAAAAGCTAGAGCAAGCACATGCATCCTGGCGTTTGAAACAAACAGAAGATCAGTATTCAGAAAATAAGAGAAACCACACACGGTATAATGCTCCTCCGTATGTATTCAGTGACCAACATTTTCATATCCTGATGTGGAGACTCTGTTGGTTGACCTCTTTTTGACTTTCAGTGGAGAAACAGTATTCAACACATGACTGTGCACCAATGGAATATTCTACCATGTCATTTAGACAAATGGCATGACTGAGTGGTTCAAATGATCTCAGGAGATTGGGAAATTTCGCTTCAGGTTTGTCATCCAGGAACCTCTTTTTAATTATAAATTCCCTTTTAGCGCTAATTGAGGACATCCTGAGCATCAATACATTGATGGTCACTGAGAGGTAATTCAGCTACTGAAACATTGCTGATGTTTAACCCGACTGCTATCACTAGGGTATTGCAATACCGGTGAGTCAGACCAATTACATGCTGAGTTAGAGCAAAATTGCTCAGTCAATTTATAGGCTTTATCGGTTTAGAGTCATTTATTTTATTAAAATGGATATTCAGGTCTCCATTTAGGTTTATTATATCATATCTGGTAACAGAGATTGAGATCAGTTTAGCGGACTCCTCGGTAAGTGTTTTAGTGGCAGGTATAATATAATAAAGAGTGCAGGATCTTCTTTGAATTCCATAGCAAAATACTAAAACTAACTAGAAAAATGGAGTGGATTTGCGCCAGGAGAGGAGATCGGTTTCAGCTGAACAACTTTAAGATTTCTGTTTTACTGTAATGAAATGATGGCTTTCTAAAACTGTACGGTTGAGTTGGTTTGTCTCTCAGTTATCTGTCCTTTCATTTCTCTTTTGGATCCTGATTCACTGATCACAGCTTATCCTTCATAGACATTCTGGGCAATTGGCTGCATTTCAGCTGTATTTATGGTGTCATTGATTGAGATTCTGTTTGCAGGAATATCACTTATTGTACACACTGAATGCAGCAGTGCTCTATGTTGAAATGTTCTTTTAGATGGCCTTCGGTTTCATGTTGTAAAGATGAAGAATCATTTATCAGAGACAGGGATGCAATGAAAGTATTAGGAATCAAAGTCTTTTACTTTCATAGTCAAATCATATTAGAGTCATCAATATGACTTCTCACATGATTTTAGAAATAATGTTGGTGAGCAGAGACACCTAGTGGCTCGTTTTAATATGAAATTGACAGTGACATTTTGTTTTTTTCTGCTTACAAAGCAAACCAAATATGGTTTCCCAAATAGTCTGTAATTCCCAATTACAATTTCATTATTGGTTAAATCATACTTTTAAATACTGAGAAAACCATAAAAAAGAAAATTTAAGCTCACATTACTGCCCACTATGGTTCCTTGTGCACTACACAGAAAGAGTTGTGTGCATCTTTGACAACCTTGAGTAGGAGTAAAAGTAGCAGCACCTTGTGAAGAAGAAATATGTGATATATCTTCTAAATACTTCTTCTATTTATATTTTACTGATCTACAATCACCTGTAATTCTAAAAGTAAAATACATTTTTTTACACTTCAGCTTCAACCATTAAGCAAATAAATATAGTTTTTTTTTTTTAAGAATGATCTTCAAAGTTAAACAGTTATAACTTTGAGGAAGCAAAATATGTGTTCAAGTATGGATGGATTCAACTGATTTGGGCATCTGAAAAACATCTGTTCGCTCATCAGTTGATTAAAACATCCTCCTTTCCAGGTGCTGAACCTGGTCCAGTCCTACGTGACTCTGCGGGTGCCTCTTTACGTGTCCTATGTGTTCCACTCCCCCGTGGGCACCGGCGGCTGGCAGCACTTTGACCTGCAGTCAGAGCTACGCCTCACTTTCGTCTACGATACAGCCATTCTCTGGAAAGATGGCATCGGCAGCCCCCCGCAGGCAGAGCTACAAGGCAAGTACCCAAGGTTGTCTCAACTGAATGTCATCCACACTAAATGAACAGTTTTGTAGAATTCTGAGTGTGTGTGTGTGTGTGTGTGTGTGTGTGTGTGTGTGTGTGTGTGTGTGTGTGTGTGTGTGTGTGTGTGTGTGTGTGCATGTGTGTGTCCTTTTCCCAGGTGCGTTGTATCCTACCAGCATGCGCATCAACGAACAGGGACGTCTGGCAGTGAACTTCCGCACCAAGGCTCGTTTCAGGGGTCTGTTCGTGAAGTCTCACTCTGGAGGCAAAGTTAAAAGAAGCGGTAAGACTGCCTTATATTATTATTTGGCTAGATTATTTTAATCTTATCAGTTTTATAATTCCTTTATATTATAACCAGTTCTGAAAATACACTATAAAACCGTTTAAAATGTATGGTAACTAACTGGCAGCAATTATCCAAAAAATTACTGAGTACTAAACTTCAATTTACAGTATTATGTATTTCCTGGGAAAAAAAATAAATAAATAATGTGATTCAGTAGTATTTACAGTATTAAGTGATTAACTATAATACAAAAAAAACATTTAAACAAAAACAATTGTGATTTCACTTGTATTTACATTACTGAGTGATTGGATGATAAAAAATGATTAAATACTCTTATTTCATTGTATTTACAGTATTAGGTGATTAAATATAAATAATACAAAATAACAATTAAATACTGTTATTTCATTGTATTTACAGTATTAGGTGATTTATTGTACAATAAAAATCAATTAAATACTGTGATTTCAGTTGTATTAACAGTATTCTGTGATTAACTTCAGTACAGTAACTCTTTGACTACTGTGATTTACTATAGTAATTCTTCACTACTGTGTATTTCTAGATTAGTGCTAGAATAATACTGTAAAATACACAGTAATCTCCCGTACTACCTATTCATAGTAACGCTACTGTGCTAAATAACTGCATATCTTACAGCAAAGTTATACAGTATGAACATCTCCTCCTCTTAACATCCTTTCCTCAGTAACCTCCATGTCATCCATGGTGATGAGTATGGACCACCCCGGCCTGACCTTTAACCTCTCCTTAGTGAGGAGTGAGCCTACTTACAACCAGCCTGTGCAGCAGTGGACCTTCACCTCTGACTTCGCTGTAAGTACGACAGCATGAAATCGGTTTGTGCCACGGTGCATGAGCTGAAACACTCGCTGTGTAAACAGCAGATACAACCTGAGGCCTAAGTATCAGCTCCTTCTGCTCTGTACAGGTGAGAGACTACTCAGGGACCTACACAGTGAAGCTTATCCCCTGCACAACCGCCCAGAATGTGGAATACACCGTTCCACCTGTCTGCAGCCCCAGAGAACCAGTCACCTTCGACCTAGACATCAGATTCCAGCAAGTAAGGCCATGTTTTTTTTGGAATTCATGATCATGAGATGCAAAGGTGGCACATTTCTTTATTGTATGAAGATCTTCTTTCTTCCTTCCTTTCTCTGTATCCTTTCCTACTGTCTCTGTCTCTCTCCCTCTCTCTTATTTTTTTTATCTATTTGCATCTTTTTTAATCCAGGTGAGTGACCCGGTTGCAGTGGAGTTCAGTCTAAACACTCAGATGTTCTTGCTGTCCAAGAGAAGCCTCTGGCTCTCTGATGGCTCCATGGGTTTTGGTCAGGAAAGTGACATATCCTTTTCTGAGGGTAAGCTCTCTTACAAGGTCAAATATTTGGGCCTCGCTTCACATATGGTAGCTAATAAATCAGAGAACATTTCATCAACTTCATGTTTTGTAAAAGTTGTGTTTTTAAAAGGAATCAGCAGCTGAGATTTGAGTCAAGCAGCAGTAAATTCACAGTTAAGCTGCGGGAAAATCCAATCTACTAGACAAGCAATAAGCAAACATTAGCATATTGGAAGGAATAATGTGTTTTTTTGTTTTGTTTATTTCATCATAATAGTGTATTCAATTTAGATGGAAATGAAACTTTTCGAACGTAGAAAATTAATCCTAAAACAGTGGTAGACTGTGGATTTGTGCTTCATCCTCTCAAACATGCAGAATCAGCAATGTGGTCCTTTATATTCATTTACATTTACATTTTAAATATTCTGTCCTCCTTTCACTTTGAAGCGTGATTCATGTGTACAGCTTGGTTTAGGTTTTAGGATACATGTCTTCTTCCCTTATCCCAGGGGATACGATCTATGGCCGTGTCATGGTGGACCCGGTGCAGAATCTTGGCGACTCTTTCTTCTGTAGCATAGAGAAGGTTTTCCTCTGCACTGGTGCTGATGGATATGTACCAAAGTACAACCCCACCAAGTTTGAATTTGGCTGCCTGGCTGACTCTCCCTCATTGCTCTACAGATTCAAGATTCTTGTAAGTGCATATTATACGTACATAAGTGCATATTATCAGTACGCAGAGGGATGAGAAATACAGTTTTACAATCTCCTTTCCTTTCTCCTTATTTCTCCTCAATCTACCACACCTCACCAGGACAAGGCTCAGCCAGAGACCCAGGCCCGTGTGTTTGGTGACGTCAGCTTTAACGCGGTTCTGGCCGTGGATGATCCAGCAGCTTTGCCCCTGGTCAGACAGCCAGGATCTGATGGCTTTAAACTGGACTCTAGAGCCATGTTTCAGGTATCTACCCTTCATTGTATTCAAGCCTAATAGCCAATTATCTACTTTTATTGTCAACCAGCAGATGGCATGCTACTTCGTTGTTTAACATATAAACTGTAAAGAATCTTTGAATATATACTTTGCTGCTCTGCTAGTATACAGTATCGGGGGGGGATGGTAGGTGCTTGAGCACCTGTCTCTTAATCCCCAAAGTGAGCTTTTGTTAAGGTTTTTTTTAAGGATTTTTTTGTTGCCTTCCAGTGGCCCAAAAATAACATTCAACAACATAATAATCATTTAAATAATAATAATAATTTATCTGTAAATAAAATGATTAACATAAAGCTGCCATATATACCCAGAAAAATTAAGTATAAAATATATTTAACTGTCTTTTTTTGATAGCCAAACTGAATACAAACACCAACATAGTTTGTTTATAGATTGAGGGTAGATTATGAAACAACACTATGGACCACACTTGTGCCTTTCTAGAAAAGTGTGTGCGTGCGCTTGTGTTCGTCCGTTTGTGTGTTTAACGTCCAGCTGTTCAATGCACCCATCAGGTAAAACATCAGTGTAAAACAATAATCTACTTTTGCTTTGCACTCCCCCTAGCAAATATATCAGATGAGGTCAATGATATGGTATGATGTAATGCCATATTACATGTATATATGTATGTATATATGTATAATTCTGTGTTCCCTTCAGGTTGCAGCAGGTCGTGAGTGGTACATCCACACCATCTACACAGTTCGTTCCAAAGAAAATGCCAACAGAGGCATCGGAAAGCGCAGCCTGGAGTATCACTCCTTCACTTCCATGAGCAACGACCTTGCTTTGACCTCACCGGGTAGCAAAGTTCACCGCTCCAGGAGGTCGCCTGCCGATGAGGTCCCGGAGGTCGCCGAGGACATCGGAATAGACAACAACCGGGGTACCAACATCATGCACATCGCCTTGGACCGCAACAAGCGACACGCCAGCGGGTCGAAGGAGCTTCCTGCCGAAGGGGCAGAGCCTAGCGAGCTAAACGCCGAGGAGGAAGAGGAGGGTCTGGTGACTGTGGTGGGGGCGCTGGTCGGGCTGCTGTTGACTGTCCTCGTCGCTGTCACCCTGGTGCTGGTGCTGCGATCCAGACAAAAGGACAGTAAGGAAGGCTGGAGGGAGGGGGTGCAAGAGGTTGTGAAGGGCTCCGTCAGCACGGAACCCATGTTGGTGGTGAGGATGCAGGACTGCCACAACAGCTCAGAGGTCTGAGCGATGGATATGCGGATAAACAGATGGGACAAAAGGGATAAAGAGTATGTGGGGATTTTATAACGTTTTGGATTTTCTTTTTTTCTCCTTTTTTTTAAAATCTGGTATTAAATTACATAACACCAAAAAAAACTGAGATTGATCATATGCATTACTGGGTGTGTGTGTGCCTGTTAGTGTGGGGGAGATTTCTACAGTATCGGATCCATTTCAGTTCCCTGATCACTGCGACAGAAAACGGCAATGACAGCCTCACGCGCTGTCCTCAGTTAACATTCCAACTTGTGCTGCTGGTAGCGTGGTACAGTATTTCCTTTCTGTCTTACTGGCTTTATGGTGTTAAAGTGCCTGAAGCAGCTAAATCCCTTCAGTGCAGTCCCAGTCACCAAGAGCACTTTTCTCATAAAGATAGTGTCACGCAGGCCAAGTCACTGATTTAGAGCTGCAGGTGTACTGCGGGTAAAAGGGAACTAGATGACTTCAGTGTTCATGCTGGGAGGAATAGTTCGCCTCTAAAAGAACACTCAAATGTTATCGACTCGACCCCTCATAAATCAAAACTTCGCTGACATTTGAGAGCCCCAATAGGTCAATGTGACACTCCAAATACGAATGACTATCTTTTCTACAGCTTGCAGAGGATAAAAGACATTTTTTGAAAGCATATGTTGCAGAGCATTCAAGGTTATAAGTAGCTTAACAATTGCATTATGGTCCAAAAAGTCCAATATTTACACTATTATCACAAATATTTCTTTCAGAGTTGTTCTAAAGTTCATGCATGACCAGAGAATAGTATTTAGACAAATATTGTGGGTAGTAAGGCAAATATTGGACTTATTACGAATATTCAATCCATAGTGCAGGTGTTTGGCAAGGAAACTGCATGAGTAGATACTGTTTTCATTCTGGGATGAACTGTGCCTTCAGGCCTACTATTTTGTTCTTAAATATTTGCTGGGACAGTCATTCTGTATTACACAACATGTAATGAAAAACATGAACACAAGATGGCACTTGTTTCTTGTCTCTGAAATGAACTGGCACAACTCTTATCAGACAGGAGATCATTACCACTGCTGTAGGAATTTGTGTTTGTTAAGCAGATAATCATTTTATTGCAATGTACACTGTTCTTTGTTTTGTCATGTGAAGAAAAAGGTTTTCAAAGTGATATTGAGCGTTTCTGCTGCTGTAGAGTTGGGTTGTTTACACAGTATTTTCTTTTCATTTCATGTTCATTTAAAAAAAAAAACTGAATTATGTACTATGCCACAAGTTTACATTTCAACACTGCTTCTGTTACCAAAATCTTTACATCTATTCTTCTTTAGTAATATTGTTACCTCACTATGTGTTTCTGTGATCATATTTATTCAAAATACACTGGGCAAGGCAAGTGTACTGTATAGCACATTTCAACAACAAGGCAATTAAAAGTGTTTTACATAAAATATAAAAATTATGAATTGCAAAAATAATCACATTATAAAATGCATTTAAATGCATATATTAAATTCATAAGAGATTATTAAAGAGGAAAGAGAATAAACACTGCTTCTCTATGTTTATTTTTGACTCTGAGGACAAAAAGTCCCCTCACACTGATGGCAAATCTGAAATGTATTTAGGCCCTGAACTATTCACTGCTTTATAGCGCAACAGCAGTATTTAAAAATATGTTTTGACAGAGTCTGGAAGCCAGTGTAAAGACCTCTGAACTGGACTCATGTCATCCATATTTATGGT
Source organism: Lepturacanthus savala (assembly GCA_030544235.1). NCBI lineage: Eukaryota > Metazoa > Chordata > Actinopteri > Scombriformes > Trichiuridae > Lepturacanthus > Lepturacanthus savala. The sequence continues at coordinate 24,501,064 of CM060479.1, read as the reverse complement.
AATATATTTTGTGGTCTTCCATAATCTGGGAGCATCTGGTTGCTGAAGAAAGTAGTAGCTATCAAGCTTAAAGGGACCCTATATTGCAATTTCCCCAGTTTAATGGTCTTTAGATATATAAATCAGTTAGACCTGAAGCAGCATTGCAGTCTGCCTTCTCACACTGAAAAACCTGGTCGGTAGGAGAAACAGAATTACGGCTACATAGAGTAACTTCCTCTCTTGTTGTGACATCACAACAAGAGCCATTTCTAAATGGCTTGTGTTCATCTTGATTTCAGCAACACTACAGAGGCCAGGCCACAACAGAATGAGTGGGTGGTCTTATTTCACTTTTTTTGTGTTAGCAGATACAACAGAGACCTAAATATTTACACATAATCACTGAAAAAGTTTTTTTTCATAATAGGCCCCTCAAATAGGCTCTCTTCAAATGGTGGGCTGGGGTGGCTCTCTTTCAAGGTTTCTGCTGTGTCGTGTTATGCCTTCTTCCTGTTTTGATTCCTCTTGTCTCTTGTCTCTTGTCCTTGTCCGAGAGAACAGATAGGAATAAACAATATTCTATACACCTGACTTGTTAAGGCAAGGTCTCCCTTGAATACATGTCTGTGGTCCTGGAAAAAGGTCAATAAAGTGCAATGGATAGATGGTGCATGCAGTTGAAAGCTATGTGTTCAGTGCCAACAAATCTGCAGAATCTGTCATGATGTTTTTTGTAATGTCCGAAACACTACTTATGTATGTATAAAAACACTCATCTCAGGAGGTTTTTTTATTTAAGAAGAATGCCTGTGTGTTGTAACACAATTTACTACTGTTGACTGAAGAGAATCTCTACAGAGCCACTTTCCACTTCTGTGTTACACTGCTAATAAGCGTGGTGCTGTGAACATGCAAATACTATATCCATATCCAATTATTTGACCTCTTTTCTTCTCACATTATGTTCCTGTAAAGCTTTGTCACTGACGCTGTTTGTTCTGACTCATGTTTTCGAACAAAGGATCGCTGTGAACAATCGAAATAGCTGCTCACAGATCACTATGTCACCACGAAAAATATTTCGTCTGAGATGTTCCTTATAATCTGCTATCTCATTATTTTTGTTGATGCCACTGGTGAAAGTTCTTGTTTACATGTGTTGTTAAACCTGCTGTGATTATACAACATGCTGAGATCAGTGTTCCTAAATATTTGTCTTATTATGGTGTTGTCTGTCACCATGTTATAATTGTTTCCAATATGTATCAGGGTTAGCCAATATGATGAACATGAGACAGAAATCAGTCAAGGTTTTAAATGTGATGTAAAGATTTAATACCGCTAATAGTATATAGTAATAGCTGACTGTGATGTGTTGGCTGACCCTGCAAATTGGAAAATGACACCATATCTGACATCAAATGCACTTTTTGAGTCACATCCCTCACATGCCAATCCAAGCTATGCAATGTAATGTATACCCCACAGCCAGTTATCCCCATGTATATGACAGTTTTAGCACAAAAAAAAAATCAAACTTGATATTCACTTTGTGTCTTTTTATGAATGGGTTTTTATGTATATGTATTTAAGAATAAATATTGTTGCTTACTGGTAGGTTGTTTTGATTTAATCTGTATTTATTTGATTAATGAGCACTTATAGGTTAGAAGAATTATTTGATTGTTCTGAGACTTGAAAATTCAAATTTCACATTGACCTTGTAAAAGACTGAACCAGTGAAAAGTAATAACAAACAGGCTGTTGATCTTTTTTATTATTGTCATTATTTTTCAATATAAAACTCCATGGCTACATCTTGAATGTTTTTACTGGGGAGATAATTGCACATGTTCTAAATATTAATACCTAGGTGGCGCTCCTGAAAACAGGGAGAAAATAATCACCAAGATGTTACCTTGGTAATGTGGGCGGAGACTACAACAATCAATCACAAATTCTCAGATCAAGATTACCATGGAGATCACAGATAGCACTATTATACGTCTTACTTTGTTAACAATAAAGAATAGAATACTCAAAGAATGAATCGCCCCTCCCCTTTTTTTACATTTAACCCTGTTTTTATCTATAATATTAGTTTGATTATTTTAACAATCTTTTAATACATTTTATGAATCTTTTTAACCCTATCACAGCATTGTGGTCTATTACAGACCATGAACCACAAATATACTATGGCCCCTTATAGTGAAACACGTAGTCAAGCATCTCACCCTCTGTAAGCATTTAAACACTCACTAACCAAAGAACAAAGATTTGGAAACACCTGGAACAGTCTCCGTTTGTATGAGTTGCTTTCACACGGACTTAATACGCTGCAACACCAGTACCTTGACAGTCCATAATATTAACACTTTTCTATTCCTCTTTTCCATCAATGAATTTATGCATCTAAAATGCCTGCACATGAGCATTCACTGTTCTTAAGAGTCCATGAAATAAAGTGAATGTGCTCTGTTCTGTGAACAGTCTGAATTAGTGGAAGTGTGAGTATATGCTCTATTTTTCCAGAGTCTTCATTTTCAAGAGTCCATGAGATATTTAAATGAGTGTTTCCGCTTTCTCAAATGGGTCCATGAATTATGTGAGCATATGCTAGCTGTTTAGAAACAGTCTATGAAACAATGAGAATGTTCTGAGTGTATATTGTATAGAGTCCATGGAATATGTCTGTGGGTGCTGTGTGGTCAGTACCCATGTTAGAGTACTGGCTGGTTTTGGAAAAATGGAAGAATATTCCTTCACTGAGTCCCTGCTGCTTCATTTCCATGAGGCAGAGCCTGGTGGCAGAATGTAGGATGAGTTGATGGCCCAATGCTGTAACAAACTGGGTTACCCAAATTATTGTAGGTGAAGACTCTTGGTGCCTAGCTCTCTCTCATCAGCCTCCTGGATGTCTGCAGAGCCTCATTCTAGCTTTCAGTTGGACCAGTTAAGGAGAATGGTATACTGTCCTCTACAACAACTTCTACCATATCCTCTTCTGGAAAGACAGTTCCCTCCTCCTGCACCTTTGATCCAGCAAGTGTGTTTCACTTGAAACATGTCATTTGTCTGTGGTGCTGATTTCTCCCTGGACTTACAGTTCACAGGATCATTAACAGTTTCTGTTTGATTTGGGACTGTGTTTTTATCAGCCTGAGCATTGCTGCTGGAGGTTGTACTGGCATGTAGAAATACCAGTCATCTTCATCGTCACTGCTACTTTCAAGATTGTGCTGTACTGTCTTCTTTACCTGCTCTGATGCTCTTTTTCTTTGATGGTTTAACAACTTTGAATGAATTCTCTAATGTTAAGTAGCAGAAAATTCCAGTGCAGGATTCTGCTGTCTCTCTTTTTCCCTCTCTCAGGCACGACTTCATAGATTGGAAGATCTTTGCTTACGTGTCACACGACTTTGTAGATACAGTCCTCCCAGTGAATGCAGCAGTTGCCTGTTCCACCCTTGGGAGTCATGTTTCTGATAAGGACCCTCTTCCAACACAGCTCCTGACTTTGCTGTTATCCTCTATCTTCAGATTGTTGTGCCCTCTCTCTGGTAATCTCATATGCTTCCTGCATCCCACTCTTCCATTTTCTCATGTATTGCTGGTGGTCTGAGGTCCCAGTCTCTGGTTTTCATTTTCAGCATCAGCTGGAGCATTTCTGCTGATCCTGAAATTTTTACAGTTCTTTGTCAGCTGAGTAAACAGTTAATTTCAACTCATCTCTTTTGATCGTGATGTATTCTGAAATCCGAACTTCAGGGCATCATTAAATAGCTTTTCAGACATTCTTTTACCTGATTTTGTTGTGGGCCTGTGAAAATTTCATGAAATGATGATGATTATGACTGATATGTACTCATATCCCCCTGGAAATCTATCTACATGCAGGAAATCAGTCATTTTCTATACCCGTGTATTCCTCACAGACAGGGGTCTGCTGGAGCCAATCCCAGCATACTTCTGGCAGAGGCAGGGATACACCTCAGACAGGTCACCAGCCAATCATGGGCCCGACACACCAATCACTCACATACTCACACCTATGGGCAATTTAGAGTCTCCAATTAACCTAAGCATGTTTTTGGACTGTGGGAGGAAGCTGGAGAATCTGGAGAGAACCCACGCAAACACTAGGACATGCAAACTCCATCCAGCTCAAGGCCTTGAACCTGTGACATTCTTGCTGTGAGGCAACAGCGCTGCACACTGCAAACCTTGTTGCCCTGCAGAAAATCACAAATTCGAAAAGCCTGAGGAGTGATAATACTAGTGAGAGGTGCTCTAGTTTCTCTGCTGGGCTTCTTGCTTTTTAGACAGGAGCAACTTAAAGACACAATGTTCAATATCTCTCTGTATATGTGGCCAGAAAGAACTGTCTCTTACCAGTGAAGTTGTTCTTTCTACTCCTTGATGTCCCATCTCATTCTATAATGCTTTTTACACTGTACTTTTAGACTTTTCAGTAAGGATCAGTTGTGTTCTTACAGCTGTTTTGGGACACAGAATGGCATCCCCACTGTGGGACTAATAAAGGAATCTTAATCTTATTCTTAATCATCATCATGTATCGGTCTCTCCCATTCACACATCAGCCATTTAGACTGCATATTGAACAATTTCAACTATTGACTTGTGGGCTTGATACCAGACCAAACTCAACCACGGGGCCAATGTACTGATCCTCTCTTTGAGTCAGATGGATCTCTTCAGGAGAGATAGATCGATTCTCTGAGGCACTTGTTGCAGTACACTGTGCTGGCCATGGACCATAGAATGGTGTCCTCCTCCTCTGTCGAGGAGGAGGACAGAGGTTTTGTGGCCTGCAGAGGTTTTGTGGCCTGCACTGCTCAAGATGAAAGTTCCTCTGTACACTCTTCCATCAAAGTCTCAATATCAACAGGTATTCTGAAAAGGGTGTCAGCATCCATATTCTCTCTGCTTGGACAGTACTTGATAGTGATATGAAAAGCCCCTCAGCTACCCACCAGCATCATTTTTGGCTGTTGATAATCCATAAGTGAACAGATTGTTGTCTGTGTATACAGAGCAAGAGGAAGCGATCAGATAATCTTTTTATTTTTCACACATGGCTCATTTTAGTGCCAGGAACTCCAGTTTCCCTGAGTGAAAGTGATAGTTCTTCTCAGACTCAGTGAGTGTGTGTTGCATATGCGATGACTCTCATTTTTCCAGCGTGCTTCTGATAAACTGCACTGTAAGTCAGTCAATACTGTGTGCAGGAACATGTTTTGGACAAGATCAGGGTCATATCCTGATCCATGTTTTAATCCAGACTCAAATTATTCTGATGCAAATAAAATCTTTTGCCTCAAATCGAATGCGCAAATAGTAACATTTTGAGGGGTGTCTTTGGCACCTTGCACCTTAGAACTTAACTGCTTTTACAGGTGTGTTTCACTTTTCTTCTGATAGTGGCACCTGAGAATGTGTCTCAGTGTGGGCAATGTCAGGTTCGTTTTTCCTTCGAGATAACTACAGACTTGCATGCAAGAGGCAATAGCTCCTATCACAGCATCCACTATCTGCACCTCTGGGATGCCATCACTTAAACCATAGTCTATCTGGGTAGGGGTTGAGAGGGGGTGGGGTAAGGAGCTGACATCCTGCTGCATGTGGTGGTTATCTGTGCTTCCTTTAGACATTTTTCACAGTCACTTTTTTTTGCAACAATGGTGTTCTAATTTGCAGTGCTTCAATTTTCTTAGACTATTTTGCCTGTTCCTCATTTTTCTCATCTGCCTGACTTTGCTGGTTACTACTGATTAATACTTGTTCTGTTCAGACTGTTTATTTTGTTTTTGGGATATGTTGACCTGTTCAGTGGGCTGGGACTCACTCTTAGTTGGAGTTGTCTCACTCACTGCCTGACATTTTGAGTTATTCCATTAGGTGAATAAGTTCGGCCATGCTGTTGTCCTCCAGTTCTTTTCACTCTTCTCGCTGCATATAGCTGCTTATTATTAAAATCAGTAATGCTCTCTTTTTGCCACTTATGTGCTCAAATTCTGGACCAGCAATTGTCAGAAAGTTACACAAGTCCACGAGATGGTTGTGTGCATAATGCTTGCATTACTTCAAGCTGCAGTTTATTTAGCTCCAGTGACTCCATAGCCCATGGAGTAACAGGGTAGTGAGCAGTCTGTGATAGTGTTAGCTCTGAGTTGGCAGCATTAGCTCTCCTGTGTCAGGGATTCACAGTTCCCTGCTGCTATTTCACCAACTAATGTCGCTTGATAGGGTGAGTTGACAGGATTATTTTAACAATCTTTTTACACAGTTATAAATCTTTTTATCACTATCGCAGCATTGTGATCCATAACAGACCATGAACTTACTCTTACAATCAGTGACATTTACGCGTGTTACATGTTACACCTATGCATTGACCTATCAGTTGGAATGATTATTAAAAGAGGAGAGTGAAAGAATGACAATGAATGAAATACATTAAATATACAATTCTTGTAATCTGGAAATCTTGCAAACTAAAAGTGTAATTATATGTATCGATAGTATATTATGATTTACCCCATTAGAAAGTGGCCTCATGAAAGAAAACTTCATTTTTAAAGCTGATTAATTAGATGTGTCAATTGACAGAAATTAAGGGATCTGATTGGTGTAGACGGAAAATGTCGCCGCGCATATGTCCCCGCCCCCTCGCCCCGCCCCTCCCCCGTCTTCCTTCACTTCCTGCAGCGGCAGCGCTGCTGTTGGTCGGTAAACATGGCCACGGCTGGATCAGCTGGAGACGACCTGAGGAAGGAGCTGCAGTGTGCGATATGTTTGGACTTCTATAAAGACCCTGTCATACTGAAATGTGGCCACAATTTCTGCCGGTTTTGCATTTGTATGCACTGGGATGAAAATGGCGGAGACTACGGGTATCAGTGCCCTCAATGCAGAACGGTAAGTTAACGCACGTTACCTGGAACGTTATTTATCTCGCTTATTAATTACAAGATGACTTAGAGTTATGACATTATTAGCGTGACTTCCAGGTATTTATGCGCAAACTCTGAGTTATTTGGTTGTTTTTGTTTTTTTAAATAACGTTAGGTAAGCTACGCATTGCGTAGTGTGGGAATGATGCTACTGTAGCTGGCTAGCTTGCTGTAGCTAACAATACCGTTAGCTTAAATCACATTAATTACCCCCGGGAGAGCAAGTAAGTTACCTAACAATAGGGAACTTTGTGTTTAACGTTAATGATTAAGAAGATGATGTCGCACAGGTAAATGTATGTCATAAACAAAGTTAATACTGACTTTACGCTTGATACAATCTCTGCACTTTTATTATTATTATTGTTTTTTTAACACTGTTTAGGTTTTCAACAAAAGGAGCTTCACTAAAAATTACCTGGTGCAGAACCTGGTCGCCAAATTGGACGATCTTGATTGTCTGGGATCTGGTCCAGCTCCACCTAAACCCGTTAAAGTTGATGGGAAGTGTGAACAACATGGAGAAGAGCTGAAACTCTACTGCCGGACTGATAAGAGGCCTATCTGTGTTGTCTGCAGGGAATCAAGAGCACACAGGTTGGCTGTGCTCTCACTTTAATGTAGAGACATTAGAACCTACATGTTTTCTATTTAGGTTAATTAGTTTGTTGACAGCAGAACATTCATCTTTTATACTATTCTATTTTTGACTTTCACAATTGTTCTAAAAACAACATTCACACATGTGACCCTTCCCTGAAACCCTTCCTTGAAATGTTCCAGCTGTTCTTGTGGATGGGAGAATGTGTGATTTCCCACACATCAATGCTTAGTAACACTATAGGGCACATACAAGGAAGGGTACTTTGTGAAAGCAAGCAGGGAAAATTAAAAAAAAAACTTACCTGGGTCCAGGTTAGTCCTAGGATTATTTAACTGAATGCCTCAGAGTCGATTAGATTATAAAACTGTTCTAAATGTCAACGTTGGTAACATTTTGTCAAGGGTGGATTGCAGAGTACTGGGTCTCATAGACTCGTAGTCTTTAGATACATCATTTCTAAAGTATTTGGGCATTGTTTGTTATTTTCAGACACCATGAGGTGGCACCAGTGCCAGAAGTTGTGAATGACATGAAGGTATGTATATATGCAAGGATGCATGGGTCTTCTGTGTGCTAGTCAAGTAAACTTTACCCTACACTAAACTTATGCTTTCAACTCATTACTTGTTTATCACGTTCAAACACATTTATCCCCCCCACTACAGCTACTGAATGTGACACAACGCCTCTACACCCATCTATCAAATTATCTCAGAATTTTTTGTCTGTTTAAATATGACATAAATATAACAGTCTGCTTCCCACACACACATGTATATATGAATGAAAGTAATGCATTGAGAAAAGGATTACCAAGAAAAGGATTTTATTTGGTAATGTGAATCAAGACTATTTGCAATATTTCCATGATTACAGTGAGTAATATAATCTCATAAAACTAAGTAAATAAAGATGTCTAACAGAAACACACACTTAAAACATGTTTTTCTTGATTATTTTCAATAAAAGTTACTTGGATATGATTATTCATTATAGCTTTATAAAAGTTAAGCTTTTTTTTACTAAAAACTTGATACTGGAAAGTGTGTTTGTAATATAGTAATAATAATAATAATAGAGCATTCAATTTTAAAGGTTTACAAATTATAAGGGGAAATTGTTACAAACTTTTAATCAAATAAATCCTACAGGTTATTTTTAATGCATACTTTAGAGTAATTTACATTCATTGTTACATTTTTATTTATAATACATGACAAGGGGTCCATTATTATCAGAACACAGTTTGTTCACAGATACCATAGTCAGTTACACAGGTGGAAAACTGTAGTTTATTTTAGTAGGTTTACTAGTGATGGTTGTTGCCATGGTTACATGTAGATTAGAGGTCCCATGCAGACAGAAGTGATGTCATAGACAGGTCACAGATGTTAATAATGATGTCATTGAAATCAAAGATCAAAGCAGGGTTTGTCTATTTAAGACGCTGAGTATCTGTATTTGATCGAGAGAGAGACACGGAGACAGTGAGACAAACTATTTGTTACACGTTGGGGAGAACATTAAGCATCTGATCACAGTAGTAAAACACTTGATCTGATCTACAATGCCAAGAAGAGAAAAGAAACACAAAGCTGCTCATAAAGCAGCAAGGAAGGAGTCAAGCCAAGAGCTGTTTCTTCAAGACATGACGGAAAAAATGTCAGTTTTACATGTTGAAGAAACAAAGATCATCGTGGACAAAGAGAATTCAGCAACAGCTGGAAGAAAAAGAACCACAGCAGTCGAAAAACATAGAGCTGCTGATCAAGAGGAAAAGATGGACACCAGCCCATATCCTACATATAAACCCACGATGAAGAAACTCCAGACTGAACCAAGCGCCGTGCATTCAGGACGCAATCAACAAGACATCATGGCTGAGTATTGGAAATACTTTGAAGCCAGTGATGAAGTTCAGGACATGCTGTGGGAACCATACCCGTCACTCAATGCATCAAAGAAAATCAGAAAGCATTCAAGAAGAATCAAGAACTCACTGTAACAACCAAAGGATGCAGCTACCAAAGAAGTGACGAAAACCTCTAAAACCAACACCCACAACCCTAACCCCCAATCCCCCAACCCCCCAACCCCCTAACCCCAACCCCCTAACCCCAACCCCCTACCCCAACCCCCCCCAAAGTAGCTCAGATGGTAGAGCGTTAGATTTAACATCTAAAGGTCCCTGGTTCAAATCCAGGTTTTGGGAAAAAAAAGTCCTGGCCTGGTCTGTAGTGACGTAATGGCCTCACTTACACAAGTTGGACACATAGGGGACAGGTTAGAGGAGTTGGTTAATGTCTATAGGACCCCTTTATCAAATGATCTCAGATTTGTTTTTATGTCTGTTTAAACATTTAGCAAAAGACAATTTATAATAATTACATGATTATAGTGAGTACCATATTTTCCGGACTATAAGTCGCTCCGGAGTACAAGTCGCACCAGCCATAAAATGCATATTAAAGAAGGAAAAATACATATATAAGTGACACTGGAGTATAAGTCGCATTTTTGGGGGAAATTTATTTGATAAAATCCAACACCAAGAACAGACATGTCATTTAAAATTTAAATGACGAACAATTTACACAACTTTGACACAACTGAGAACGTGCCTGGTATGTTAACAGAACATTAAGAGTTATTCCGATAACTATATCGGCATCAATAACATGCTAAGAAGTTTACCAAAACCATCCGTGTCACTTCAAATACCCGTTAACTAAAATCCAATGAAATCTTCATCCTCGGTGTCACTTTTCATCAACTCCTCTAACTCTGGAGGTAGAAGATGCGGCGCTTCCTCTTCTACGTCGCTGACATCAGACGTCATATTTTACTACTTGCAGCTTGTAATCTGCAGAATATGATTTTGTTTTCGGTGCCATTTTTGTTAAACCCTTCTCAGTTGTTGTTAAAAGTTACCGTCAATGTTGAAATTATCAACACAAGCCTAAAACGCCCTCTGGAGGTTTAGTGTGAAAATAACATGTGAAATGATATACCGGTAATAATAGTGTCAATAATTTCACACATAAATCGCTCCGGAGTATAAGACGCACCCCCAGCCAAACTATGAAAAAAAAATGTGACTTATAGTCCAGAAAATACGGTAATATAACCTCATAAAACTAAGTAAATTAAAATGTGTAACAACAAAAAGTCCCTGGTTCAAATCCAGGTTTTTGAAAAAATGAATTGGCCTGTCTGTAGTGACTTAATGGCCTCCACTCCCCCAAGTCTGTTTAAATAGGATGTTTCTTAATGCATTACTTATTCATACATACATACAATATTTTGTATATTTATTTAAAATTCAGTACATTTTACTAACCTGCGATGCATGAATCAATGATTTTCTTGTTTCCTGTCTGCTTATGCCATGGTGCACAGATGGAGTTGAAACTGAGGCTAATGGAGCTCAACTGGCAGAAGTCTCAATGCGTACAAGTTATAATAGATGACGAGCACACCAAAAGTGAAGCAAGGGTATGTATTTCACTTTTAAGCATATTTTTTGCTGTAATATTTACATTTACAAGTGTTAAGTACATGCATGAGTTAAGCAGTATGAACGTAGGATTCTGAAGTCTCCCCCCTTTTCCCCTCAGCTCCACACCTCTGCTGGCTGCACTGCGTCTTACTTGCCACTTGTGCCTAACAATGCCTCAAGATACATGTACCTTACATAGGATTTCTCATTTATACCCTTAGTGGCTAGATGTTGCCTGTGTACTGTGTACTTACTGTTGACTGTCTTGTTAATGTATGTCCAGCATATTTGAAGAAATTGCTGATAAAATTGACCTTGACATCGACTGTACATTCAGACCGTACCATGATATGTATCAAAGTGTTTATATTCTCCCAAGCAACCTCACATTGTTTATCATATGCATGCTGATCAGGAAACCTTTGCTTTAGCTCTGTCATAAGACCTCAGTCAACATCATATAAGGAGCCACTTATAATGGGAACAGATAAACAAATAAAAACATACCACAATGTGTAAAACCAGGAAAAGACAACACTTGGCATATTTCGATATCCAAAATCTAATTCTTATCTCAATACATTGTCTCTTTTACTCAGTTGGAAATAGCTATCCATTTTTAAATTTCTCTTTCTAAATCATATGTTTTTTCTCATCCAGCTGAAGAAACAGAGACTCAAGGAGAAGATTGAGGCAGATGTTGGGGCCTTGGTCCAGTTCCTGCTGGATGAGAGAGACTCCCTGCTCGACAGCCTGGATGCTGACGAAGTAGCCACCATGGCCGTCATAGACGACAACATGAAGATGGTGGAAAATGAGGCGGCAGCTGTGGATAAGGCTATCGCTGATATCCACAGCCACATCAGTGGGAAAACAAGCTTTGAGGTCAGTCTAGCAAATCAGTGGTCAGATTAGACAATTCTTATCCAGTACACTTTTATGTCAATCAGCTCAGATTTAGACATGTAACACTACTCCAGCCAATCAGAAGCAGGTTGCATTCAAGCAGGTGTGCAGGGAGGAAGCTGCAGGATACAGTGTTAGACTTAAATGAAGACAGATTAACAAACTAGGTGGTTTATTTCTCACTGAAAATGTGAGAATGTTTCTGGAACTATTTGCATAATATAGAAAGTTGCCACACAAGTTGGTGGCTGGTCTGTTTTGAAACCTGTGAGTGCCCAATGAGAAAGTGTTCTGCCAATCAGGTGCACGCAGGAAGTGTGTTCACCTTTATGTAGAGGTGTGCAGTGAATATGTGTTGATAGTTAAATTCATACATTCATTAAGTTGTTCACATATCGACAGACTTTCTCCAAAATCGTGGACTCACCCTTTTAAGATAGATGGTCTAGACCATGTACTAAAATTACTGCAATGAAGTTATTTTTCTATTTCTACATTTTATTCTGGCTCTCCACAGGAGTAGTTTGCATGATTACTGATTTTACTCCTTTTATATTAAAAGCATTTAAATGACTGAATAACACAAGGCTTTTTTGTGAAGTATTTACAGGAAATGATATGTATTCCACTGAATTAGCAGAGCTTTAATAGCTTCATTTTCTATAGTTAAAAGCAGGTTGAGACACAAGATCGGGAGATATTTTTAAGCAGCTCACTAAGAAATAATTTAGGGTGGAATAGAACAAGCAGGACCAGCCTTGGTGAGATATTTTATGAAGAAGTGAGTTTTGCTCTGCAGTCACTGAAGCAGTGACTGTTGCATCCAAACATGGCACAAGCTGGAACTAAAATGTTGGAAACTGGGACTTCAAAACTGAAGCCAATGCTTTTTGTTGACAGGGATCACCTCTATTATTTGAAACTTTGGATATTAATATGCATTTAACATTGTATCATTATAAATGTGCCAGGAAAAGAAGGTGAAGCTCGATAGGTCTCCTTTAAATATATCCCTGACCTGGTAGATGGGTAGTGTTTGAAATTACATGTTAAACACACAGCTGACATTTCTGTCTATATGAAGTTGAGATTTCATGTTGAAATTTACATTTCTCTCCCTCCAACAGTGCCTTGCTGCTACGTTCAACGAGTAAGTAACTGTTAGATGCATTTATTACGACTCTGAATTCTCAATTGCAGAAGAAAATAGCAATTTCTCTTTTTTCCCCATTTGTCTTATATAGAGTCATCCATTCCAAGCCTTTCACATCTCTTGAGCCGGTAAATTGTCAGACAGAATTTTCTGACTTCTCAGGGCCCTTACAGCTCATCATGTGGAAAAAAATGATGCACGTGCTGCATACCAGTAAGTTCACACCACACAGTGTGTAATCTGTATAACATGTATTTTATCATCATTAAAACAAGATTTCCTCCTGTATTTTGAAAAGTCACAACCTACTGGGAGGTGATCATTTAATCATACACGTCATACATTCTACATATTGTATTCTTTGGACTATAAGGCACACTGGCTTATAAGGCACTTGACACAAAATAAAATAGTCAGATAAGTCAAACAGGTGGCATTTTGCGACCGTCATAAATCATGCAAATCCGTTATTTGTGACCATATGACCATGACTTCCATAACAGACTTCTATGAGCAACATTTGGTTAAGTGTTATCAATCATGAATGGAAAATGACATGCGTAACATGAATCTTTAGAATCTGAATGCACAAATTGAAGTTATCAAAACTGCAGTGAAGTTATTTGATGTTGGTTTGACGTTTGGTTTTATCTGTGCTTTAATCAGAAACCAAGGCACTCTCAATGTAAAAAAAACAACACTATACAGTAACATCATACTCTGATATACTATAATATTACTGTCAACTATGAATTGATTGATGAAAAATATTCACCAAAATTAAACCAAATGACTTTTCCACACTGTGTAAAAATGTAAAAAATCACATGTCTGGGTTTCATAAATTTATGGGGTCAATAAGGTCATCGTGTCTAATGGCTGCACCATATTGCTGTGCTGTACCATGCTGTTGCCGCATTGCGCTATGAGTTGAAATGTTTTCCTGTTTTTGTCCTTGAGCAATCACATCCCTGATTAATACAGGGCACCATATTATAAAGTGCATTGTGGATTTTTAAGAAAGTTGAAGGATATTTGGAATATGTTTTAGTATTCTGAAAGTGTGGACACAGCTATCTGCTATTTAAATATAATTCCATCTTTAGTCTGGTTTATGAGCACGGTGAAAGAATCTCTCTCTCTTCCCGTGCAGTGCCTCAGAACCTCACCTTAGACCCGGACACTGCTCACCCTAACCTGCTAATCTCAGATTTCGACACCCAAGTGGAGGAAGGCCGCGTTCGGAACCAGGAGCCCGACATGCCGGCCCGCTTCACTCGCTTCTGCGGCGTCCTGGCCACGGCCCAGTATGCCAGCGGGCAGCACTACTGGGAGGTGGACGTGAAAGACAAAGGCGTGTGGTACCTGGGAGTCACCACTGAGTGCAGCAACAGGAAGGGCTTCGTCAGCCTCACGCCCTCCGCGGGCTACTGGAGCCTGTGTCTACAGGACCGGCTCTACGCCAACGGGGAGGATGGCCGCATCCCTGTCGCCGATTACTGGAACTCTCCCCGCGTCGGCGTCTACCTGGACTACGACAACGGTCGTCTCTGTTTCTACGACGCCGTCACCATGAAAAGACTCTACATGTTTGACACCTGCTTCGAAGAGCCCGTCTACCCCTTCTTCAGCCCCGGAAAGAATGATCCCGGCAGCAGGATGCAGATATGCCACTATTACTGAGAGATGTGATGAGTTTTTATTTTGTTTTTTTTAGAAATGTTTTTGGTTATCAAACCTCCTGTCTGCCAGTGTTCAAGATGTGCCGCTAGCAAAGTTTTACCATAGGGACCAGGTTGGAGTAACAGGGTGATATTGACCCTTGGAACCATGTACTGTATGTGTTTAAGCTGTTATTTGTTGGTCTGACTGATGTTATTAAGTACACTAATAATCCAGGTGTTATGCTACACACTGGTGGTAATGAAGAGGTTCACCTCTCACCTTTTTTTTTTTTTTAATTGGAAATTGGGTATTTTTCCACCCAGACACACACTGTATGCTTTTCCCCCTGACAGCTGTGGTTTGGAAAGGTGCCTACTGTTTATATCACTGTGTCTGTTGGGATGCAGACTCCTCAGATGCTCTTGTTGGTCAGAGCCATTAGCTCATATCCTTTGAGCAACCACATTGCCATACTACTACAGAACATTAACTCTTATTGGCTAATTTTTTGCCAGGCAGTACGATTGCCTTGTAGGGCAGAAGGATTTATGACATAGTTATCACATTGATAGTCGCCAAGGGTCAATAATTTCTGAAGGTTTAAGATTCTCCTGAAAACAGCTCGTCAATTATTTGACTCGGATTGGACAACTTACTGTGATTGCAGCTCTCCAGACAAAAATCAGACAGAAAATGGAGGCTGGGTTGTTTTTTGTTTTGTGGATGCTCATGTCTGCAGATTATGTCTAATTGTTGCCGTTCTTCACAGACGTGCCATTTTGCATTGTTGGGGGTGTTTTTAAAAATCTGGAGTATTTTATCTGCCTTCCTTAAAACAAGCAGGTATGAGGGGAAAGTGAGTTTTTAAGCTATACAGCTCTGTCCATAGTGTTGTCCTATAATGGGTTAAACGGTAGATGTGATTTACTTGTTAAGATATTCCATCAACAACAGTCAGGGTTCACATCTCAGAGCTTAGTGGATTTTAGTGTAAACTTACAGGATGATGAATGGATGTTTTATTACAGGTACATTTTTTTGTTTGCTTTTTACAAATTGCTCAGTATTTCCCTTTTTATTATATTTTAAATAATCCTGCTTTATTATGCTATTTCTTGAGTCGGTCGTGGCATTTTTAGGTCAACTGTGATTTTAGTTTTACTTTCAAGGTATTACAACGTATCTGCACAATTATCCTTTTTTTTTCTATCACACACTTTTGTTTTTTTATTTGTTTAAAATCTGTATGGATTTTCTTTTTTTTTGCTTTTGTGTTTGTCAAAGTGCAGTTATGGACCAACAAGTGGGATGTTTTCTACCTACTCTTACAGTTGTACAGTGACACATTTTTTACACATATATTCCTATTTAGGAGCATAGAAACATTTTCACAGCATGATTGGTGATATTTGAAAATGTTTTTGGTCAGTAAAAGATGCTCCTTTGGATTTCTAGCCATGTTCAGATGTCTACGGTGTTCATGTGTTAGAACGGCAAAAATCTGTGCTCTTTAACTATGAGTATTTTCTGATAAATGTTTTGTCCAAGATGGTGTACCTCATCACATACTTAATCAATTTTTGAACTGTAATAACAAAAAAATGGTAGTCCCTGTTAATGGTCCTTTCACATGCTTTAAACGTGCTTTGTGTTTCTCAGACTTTACAATAAGATTAAAAGTGGAAAAGATGTATTATTTCCTTTGAAGCCTCAGCTTTCTTCTTCTTGTAATGTGACTTAAACTCAAAAACCTGCAAAAACAAGACCTCTTCAGGACCTTGCTGTGTTTTTTTTTTTTTTGCCAATTCACTACATAATAAACACACTTGTGCCACCATTTTATTTTCAAAACCAGCTTACTATATTCACTGGCTGTTACCTGGTTTGATGTGTAAATAAGGTCTCCTTTCTTTACACCACAAATCTGTTAGAAATACTAAAGCAATGGAGTCTTAAACCCTTTTTACAAACATATAGGGCATTTATGCACTATTATTTATTTTTGTATTTTTTAAACACATGCATGCTGTAAGAAATAGGCCATCGACTCCTCGTGTTGCCAGTAATAGTGACTCGGCTGCTGCCTACGGTGGAGGTTTCTCCAGAGGGCTGTTGCTCCCTGTCATTGTCTCAACCTCATTTTCTTCCCTATTCTGGTCCAACATCCTAATTTAACCTTCTCTGACAGTTTTTCGTTGCTGATTCAGTTTTCATGCTGCCAGAACATTGAAGGAGGTGAGAAAACAAGAGTTCCATCTCCGCCTCCTGCTTTGTAAATGACTCAACTGTGACTCTTTTTTTCTGTCTCTTTATAGGAACATGCTTTTAATAAAGGTCCATACAATTCAATGCATTAAAATGAATATAAACCAGAGACAGCACTTTGTTGACTGGACAAAAGAGCATTGCTAATGCACTTTTCCTACACCTGTGACCAGACAAGAGGACAAAACAATATGCTGACTGAGCACAAAATACTACTTATGTTACCTTATACAACGCATTCTGAATGTCAGGTCTCATTAGGTTTACAGATAGATGTCTCTAAACAGATACTGATCTCCAAGATGCCAATATTTTACTTTTGTACCTATGTCCAATATGTATAAAAGTAAATTAGGTGAATTATGCAAAATGTAAATGGTTCGTGGTATCAGTGGAACAGATTTATTATGTTAAATGAAAACATTTATTAACAAAATTGGCAAAAACATAGCCTTATGGCTATGTTACTGCTAAAAATATATGTTGAAATGCCCACTCAACTTTAATTTTGGCAGAATCTCAGCATTTTAACTGATAATAGTATAATTGATATTTTCAGACAATTGACAACAAAGCGTATACCCAAAAGAAAACATTTACTTCATATATATTGTTCAATATATTGTGATTATGGTTTTTTTTTATACAAAACAGACCATTTTCACCACAGTTCATAGTATCATTCTTTAATATTTACAATCATACCTTTGCCATGATTACATAAATGTAGTGAACACTTCTTCTTGTGGGATACAGTAGGCTACACAAGAATGGCTCTTGTACTGTTTCATTTATATGTGCTTGCTTCATTTCACACAGACGAGAGTAGGAATCAGTAGGAAGAGTCAGTGCATGTTTCAGGTGAGAGACAGACTGACAGAAAAGTAAATCTAAAGTCATACAGGAGGGAAATTAATGGGAGGGAAATGCAGAGAGACAGAATGAGTTATCAGGAAATAAAAAACACAGGTGGTAAACTTTCTGTGTCACTGCATGTTAGCTGGTGTTGTGTTTCCTGAACTACCAAGCAAATGAATACAAATCCTGGAAAACCCATGATAAATGTGCTTTGTCAGCAACAACAAGAATATGATTGTAATATACAGAACACTTTCTGATTATGTTAAATGATAATTATACACAAAGGCATATATTACTCTTGCAAACTATATAACTCTTAGAATATTTGTATTTTTGTGCAATGTTCAACAACAAATTACAACAAGACATTTTGGCAGAAGGGGAAAGTTACCGTTATCAACCGGATCGTTAACTCAGAGGCGAAAGAGAGAGAGAAAAAAAATTCAGTGCTACAAGTTACAGGCCTATGTACAACGATGTTTGGCAAAGATGAGACAGTTCAAATGCACCAATTAGAAAAATAATTTGCAGAACAAATTATGTAGAAAAGAAAAGAAAAAAATAAATAAATTAAGTCCTTCAAAAAAAAAAAAATACAGCAAATAATGTGTATACAACTTTGTTACATTGATGTTTGCGATTCATTCAGCTGGCTACTACTTTGCAGAACTGTATTAGTATATGCTCCAGTGTTGAAATCAGTGAGAAGTGGTGGAATAAGTAGGCTATATAGTGAAATAACATGGACACAGATCCATATATACACTTAAATATGCATATTTACAACTACAGTAGGTTGTAGATATGAATGAAAGAAAAGTGCGAGTACTTGCGGGGTCAGATACAGGATTTTGGTTAAGAGAAGTGAAAGACTAACTAGTTTAGCTGGTTCTGATGTGTTGAAAAACCTCTCAGTTGGGGCTGTTGTTCTATCAATTGTTGTGCTTCTTGATGCTCATCTTTGGATCACCAAAATAAAAACAGCTTGAGTCAGCTTATGATCAAAATAAAAAAAAAAAAAACAGAATGGGAATAAGAAAAACAGCACATTCCCGTCTGCATGTGTTCTGTTATAGATGAGAAGTCGTAAGGCAGCGACGACAGGGTCATTTTTTATTCTTTTTTTTGTTGTTTTTCTTGGAGCACACTGACATGCAACAGCGGTTCGAGGGAAAGCCATTGTCACGTCAATCGCAAAAGCATCTTCTCACCAGGAAATGAGTCCTATATTTTCTATTTCTGTGTGTCTTGCTTTGTTTGATGGGAGCGTTGCCCTGCATCTGCAATGCCATACCCCTCTCTACGCTCCCAAAAAACAAAAAAAAATTGCAGTTTATCAGCAACTTGAGACTGGCAGACTAATCTAATGGTAAGGTTACACTTGTGAGAAATAGAGCTGAAATGCTTTGTTCCAGAAGATAATTTCCAGTCCATTATTCGTTCAGGGGATTTGGTTAATAGCACTAAAGTTTGGCCAGCGTGAGGTAGACACATCATGAGAGATCGAGTCATAATATCTACTAACAGTTTGCTCTTGAATATTATATTAATAAGCAATTTCTTTGTTATCCTTTCTTTTACAAGGATAAACTCTTGAGATTAGGGTCTCGTTACCACTTGGACCAACATCTTTCAAATTGCCCTTTTTTTCTCTCTAAAAGGGAGAATTAATGATACTAGCTCTCTGCTGCAGTTTTTAACACTCTGAGGCACTTTAAATGATTTTATGACATGATTTTTCTGGTTTTATGATGCTGCAAAGCTCTCTGAGCTGCATTTCTTTTACTTTACAAATAAAGTTTATTATTATTATTATTTTTATTACCCAATGCAATAATATTTAGGATCACTGGCTTATTTTGTCTGAACAAAAGCAAGCACTTTTATTAATTACACTTTCTTTTTTTTTTGGTTGGGTTGCTTTTAGTTTCTTCTCAGATTTTATTTTATAATCATTATAACAGGAAATTAATTTGTGGAACCCGGGTACACTGAAGTGTGCAGGCAGGTCGCAGCTCTATGTCCACAAGTAGTCGCTGACGCTTACCTATCTAAGCAGGAGCTGTGTCATCTCTCAGCCTACTGCAGATATCTGTAAACTTTGAAACAGTGGTTGCCGGAGTCGGCCACAGCCACATGTCCGTCTGAGGTGAGGGCGAGACCCTGCGGGCCGTAAAGAGGGTCCGCTGATGTGTTGATGTAGGATAAGAAGGAGCCGGTGCTGTCAAACACCTGGAAGAGAAAACACTTAAAGGTTGGAGGTTAAAAGGTTTATGTTGCAACAGACGACAGTGTTCGAACAAAACATATATATTCAGATATTCAGAGCTGCAGGTTTCAAGTTGTTATGACTCGGTTTGTGTCATTCAGTGAAAGAAGATCTTACTGTGCTTATCACTAAAACTTTCCATCGATTAATTCCTTAACCTATTTAAGCCTAAGAGGTGCTAAGTCTATGACTGTCATTTTATAATTAACCCATTCAAGCCCAAATTTCAATAACCTATACCTATAACCTATTTATTTAGGTATAAAATTATTTTTTGGGGGGGGATTATTCTAGACACTTGAATGATTGAATAGATATGTACATGTCAAGATTGAAAATCATAATAATCTAAATAAAATGACCTCTTTCTGGGAGGGTTTCTCTTCACTATGTTCTCAGGAGGAAGGGGCAGGAAGGTGGTGATGTCATATGACAGGAAGCAGTTGGAAACTTAAATATATTTAAAACCTTTTGTCTTAGTTGTCTACCGTCATGTCAGAAAATAATCTGTATGAGTAACATTTTGGCTTTTTATTTTAAGTATAAAACGACAATCATAGACTTAAAGGCTCATAGGCTTTACTGGGTTAAGTAAGTAATACTTAATAAGTATCTTTTTACACAGCAGTTGTAGAAGACTAAACAGTCTGTCTCACCTGTATTCTGCTGTTGCCCCAGTCAGCTACGATGATGTTTCCGTTGGCGTCCACAGCCACACCAGTGGGAGCGTTGAACTGGCCATTGCCTTCACCGTGAGAGCCAAATTTGAACAAGAACTCTCCATCTGCACTGTACACCTGGGGCAGGTAGTCAGTAAAATCACATTTGGTCTGCATCTCCATGTGCACTTTAATGCGTGCTTATATGATTCCAGTAAACACACACAATTCTATTAGAATGAACACAGCAAGTACTGGTACGTGTGTCTCACCTTCACAGAGTGGTTGTGGAAATCAGTCACAATAATTTCATTCTTGTTGTTAACCGCAACAAAATGTGGACCTGCGTGAAGAGAGAGGCGTGTTATTGCGGAATTTACTGCGGTCGTAACAGATGTCTCTTTATTGTTAGTAGAATGCATAAATGTTGATTTTTAATTAGTTGTGTCTTAAGCTGCAATTACAAACCCCAGTATAAGCAGGTGTTAGCTATTCTGATTAGCTTCAATTAATTTGGGTGCAAATTGTGTAATAATTTTCATGCATTAGATGATTGGGATTGAGTCAAAAGTCCCATATTTTTCACACATCCTGGGTTTATTTGAAGTTGTTGATATTCCCAACAAGGTCTATTTGTGGTTTTCTGGAGCTCAAGAAAGAACAGGTCGTCTAGTGTCTGTCTCATTAATATTAACAACTCCTTTGACTGGCTGATTTGATTGGTTGTGACTGTATAGTTGTGAAATTAATGGCTTGTTAGGGAACAATTTCTGAATATAAACTGTTTGTGTTTCTCTGTGTATTGAGCCTTTTGGGACAATATTTTTATAACATCTAGACCTTTCTTATAATCAAAATGCTCAAATTGGACTCATCCCCCTCCCCATTCTAAAACCTACAAATAGCTTCTAATTACACAATATTGTGTGGTCTCAGTTACACAAATTACATCATGGGCAGCTAATTAGGTGAACTGAATGATTATTACCAATTAAAAACATCAAAAATCATTTTGAGCTCTGTAGATCTAAACACAGTTTTTCCTATAGCAAACAAGGAACATTGTGTTAGTTTAGAACAGTGGAAATCATTCACACTGATCTTCTCCTAGCCACTTTATACACCAAAACAGTAAAAAAAATTAAATAAAAAAAACACATTGCACATGACAGAATGTTGATAATTGTAATAGCAAGTGATTATTACAATGGCATGTACTTGTATGTCTAATCATTACTGTACAGGCACAGCTTGATCCTTGGTGTGACAACAACCAGAGAGTTGTCAGGACACATAATCAGGGATTCGGGTTAGACAGAGGGCACTGCACTGTGGGATTAAGGTTGCAGCAAGGCCACACTTAGTACTTACTGAAAACTGAGCCAGATTTATTTAAGTTTGGGCCAAGTTTTTCTGAATTGGAAAACAGGAGGAAGAACAGAAAGAAAACAAATAGGTAGTCAGAGATAAAGGATAAGTAAGAGTTGGGTGGTCAGCAGTTTGTTGGGGAAGCAGCAGGTCACTGCATCGCCTGGGGCTTTGTTACCAGTATATACAGCCTTATTATGGAAGGAAATCTGTCTCACCAGCTTCTGAAATTTAAAAAGCCATTGAATATTTAGCACTGAGTTTGTTTGTTTTTTGCAATCACATATGTGTAATGTAATATGTACTTATTGTATTATAATGTAATACAATAAGTAATATTTTTCAGCTACTGAATTCAATTCTTCAAATTGTCAATAACTTATTTTCACTTTTATTCTTCAATATTCACAAAATCAGACCAAACATCCAGGATGTCTTTGGATACAAAGGATAATCAATCAATTCAATCTTAAATTTTGGTTCTTTTTTTCCTGGATTGAAAAAATCAAAATGGAGTAAAAGGATTTTTAAAGATATTTTTTACACTGAAAAATAAAAGTGAAACCAATTAACTGGAAAATTTGACGAATTGAATTCAGAAGCTAGAAATTCATATACATAACTTCTGTGTTTGAAATGTAATCGCTTTTAAACTTCAAATTCTGGGGAGACTTATACTTTTAAACAGAATGTAACATGTAATTTAATGCATTGACCTATGTTCAGAAATACAATGAAAGTCTATAAGAATATAGATTTTTTCTTAATATGAAAGTTAAAAGGGTAAAATCTGGAGAATTGGTGTATATACAGTCTGTACTATACATTTATATCATTATGATGAATTTATAGCTGCCTCATTATATCAGTGAAAGAGAGGGCATTGTTTGTGAATTCCCTGTCGGTATTACAACGAGTTCTATTGTTGTTCAAGCCTCCTATTCACCTGCAAACTGTCTGTCAGACGTCCCCCTGCCTCCGAACTTGGTCACAAGCTTCCCATTGGATTGAAAGATGAAGACACAACAGGCCTTGTTGTCCACAGTGATGATGTGTCCGTTCTTATCCACAGCCACACCCTTAGGACCCATGAGTCGGCCTGCGCCAATTTTATTCTGGTGTGGAAGGAGGACAAAGAGGTTTTTGATGGATGAGGAAAAATCTAATATTTAGGCAGCAAGAAGATTTGGATTTACTTTTTGAATGTGGATCAAGTAAACAAGAGCGATTCCCTTTCAGGAAACATATGTTTCAGTGGTGAAAGGCATCACAAATGGTAAAATTAATGCATTTTTCAACCTGAACCCTATTTCCCTGCTTTATAGTGTCAACTAGAGTGATCTTAGCAGATATTTCACAATTTCTTCCACTATTGAGCAACAACAGAATACAGAACTGAGCAGAATAATGGAGGCGGATGGGGCATGTATATATAGATGTGTTTATAAGCACATCATATAAGCAATATGCTTCACCTCTCAGACTTAGACTGTTGTCTACTAGAGCAGGGCTGTCCAACCCTAATCCTAGAGAGTTGCTGTGGGTGCAGGGTTTTGTTCCAACCAAGTAGTTACACAACTGATTCTACTAATCAACCATTAGAGCCCTTGCTAAAGACCTTTATTCTTAAAATCAGGGGTGGAACTGCTTGGCTGGGACAAAAGCTGCACCCACAACGTGGGTTGCCTACCCTTGTATTAGACACTAAAAGACTCCTTTAAATTCTGCATCTTTAGTGCAGTTTAGCCACTACAAAGCTCTCAGATCTCACCTTAAACTTCCCATCAGAGGAGAAAATGCTGACCCATCGATTGTCATAGTCTGCCACAACGATGTCCCCATTCATGTCTACAGTGACGCCTGTTGGCCTCTGCAGCTGACCCGGAGAACGACCTCTGACCCCAAAACGCATCTTGAACTGGCCGTCATTGGAGAATATCTGCAAATATGTGCAAGTGCGAGTTTTATAATGCTCAAAAGCACCACAGCAGTTCTACCTGACCACAGACTGCATGTGTCCCACCTGTATGCACTGGTTGTTGCTGTCTGCCACCACCACTCTGCCGTTACTGGAGGCTGAGATTCCCTGCAGGTTGGTGAACTCCCCTTTCTCTCTGCCCCGAGTACCTGGCAAATGAATAATTACGTGCTCAGTAAATGTGCCATTTTATATTTTCAACTTAGTCTCAGTGTGTCAGTTTTTTTTTTACCTTCTGGGCAAACGAAGGTTTTAGTTCATATCAGTTCAAAAATGAAGTTGCAAATAATGTCACTGGAAGTTACATTACATACTGTATGAGTGGGACACTAATTAATGTCATTTAAGGAACCACAAAATTTTCAGTATCTGTTTCAGAAAATCATTGTTATGATCTGTTAATTGATTGAAACAATTAAACACCTTAGCTATTATTTGGTAATTTAAGGTTTATTACAATTTTTGGGGGGGAAAGAAATGTTCAAAATATTTTATATTTTCAAACTATAATTTGGCAGCCCCCTCTGCATTAAATCTGCGGACCACCGGGGGGTCACAGACCCCCTGTTGAAGACCCCTGCTGTAGTCTACTGGCACGAAATGAAAACAGAAGCTACCTGGAAAGGAGAATGACAACCTGCGAACCGGTTTTAAAACCGGTTTGAAGTATTTCTCTTGTGTAATTAATGGGTTAACATATGCAAAACAACTTGATGACTCTTCATAGAGGACATTTTGTGCCTTTCCTGCTATGACTTAAATCTACATGGTCTTTGGTTTGACAGGTATATGAGCACCCTCCTGGTAGCAGAAGGGACACCCCCCCCCCCCACACACACACACACACACACACACACACACACAGACATTCAGACATTCTGTTGTTCCCACAACCTTGAATTAGAAGTCAAAGACATGCTATTTTTTATAGCACATGTTATGCTGTTATTCTGTCTCATGGTCTCTGGTGTAGTGGGAGGAGGTCAAATGTGACCTTCTCATGGAAATTGAGTCCAGAGAAAGACCAGGTGGAGGTTTAAATTCAGACTAAACAATAAACGGCCCAACACACACACTCCCAGTCTCTATAAACCCTCACAAACCTGCACCCACATGAGCTACTGGTGTTCTGTAAACTGTATGTTGTCTGTTTGCATATTAAATCTGCAATCTCCCCACCTCTTGTTTGAAAAGCCTTACCCACTCTATAGATGAGTTCGTCCTCAATGGGGTTCTCCTTTTTCTTGGTGGTACTGTACATGCTGGAGGGCCGCCGCACCGCTTTCTGCCGTATGTGGCCCCCGGTCCCGCTGGGAGACTTCACCCTCCTCTTCACGTCGTCTGGAGACTGCGGGACGTCCGAGGGCTTGACGGCACGCAGGCGGAATGGGCTGCCGCGTATGGGCTGGCCGTACAGCATCAGGGCGAAGGAGTACTCTCCCTCAGAGCGTATCGTGTAGCCCACCTCATACGTCCCGTTCTTATTGTCCGATATCTCTGTCTCGGCGGCCCGGCTCCCGTCTGCAGATGTTATCCCTGCTTTTAAAACAGCGTTTCCTGTCCGCACCAACTCCCCATCCTGCAGAGAGGGGTCATTGAGTCAATATCAGGGTATGGAATGAAAAAAAGGACACAAAAGGAAAATATGGAAAGGATCTTATACAGTACATCAAATCCGATCCGTTGTGGGTCGTTAGGAACATGCAAAATAACTGGCTTGCCGGAGAGTAAAAGATTAAATCAAAATTCAAAAAGCTCATTGTACAGGTTCCTGTGCAGCAAACAGCAGGGAAGCAGAAAAATAAGCAGCAGTACTTTGTCTTTTGTTGTCACGGTGATGGTGTGGTGCAGCCCCGTGGTGGCGTGGCGGAGGCCTTCTCCCGTGGCGACGGAGGTATGAGCCACGGCCGCCGTGGTGAGGAGGACACCCAGGTTCTGGATGGAGCGCCGCAGGCCTTCTGTCTCCACCTGGAGCAGAAAACACAGGTTACACAGGTTACGATTCAGGTTACTGCTGGGTCTCTTTCTGCTTTCTAAACTTTCCATGACTCATGTGATGCACATTGAAAAGACAGATAACCTATAGCATAAGTGCCTAAGTCATATTTAACTGTTCTTGGAAAATAAGAAAAAACTTAGAAATCACATTGATACATTTATTGATATTTTAATATCAATAAACACACACAACACACACATATAGTGGATGAATACTATAGCGGTGAATCCCTGCACCCTACACCTTCAAATTCGATTCAAAATCGATTGTTTCTTCATGTGTGCATGTGTATCTGTAAACATGCTTTAAAATGTCTAAAATTCAGGGTGACACGGTGGAGCAGGGGTTAGCGCTGTTGCCACACAGCAAGAAGGTCACAGGTTCAAGACCTCCTTGGTCCTGGGTCTGGGACCTTTCTGTGTGGACTTTGCATGTTTTCTCCGTGTCTTTGTGGGTTTTCACAGGGTACTCCGGCTTCCTCCCACAGTCCAAAAACATGCTGAGGTTAATTGCTGACTCTAAATTAACCGTAGGTGTGAATGTGTGAGTGAATGGTGTGTGTGCCCCATGATTGGCTGATTTGTTCTGACCATAAATTAGGAAAAAATTTTGCTAGTGTTCGCTAGCTACTAGACTTTATTACTATTAAGTTTACATACACAGTAAATAATCCTTTGGATCAACTGAAATTACATTCAATGTCTAAAAATCTGAAGAAATATAGCCGCTTCTTCCTCTCTGCCATTTTGCTAAAAACTGCCTAAGACAAAGTCAAATGAATGACAGAAAAGGATTTTTGGATCCTGAAAAGTGTTGTGATTGGCTAATGACATATACAGAAAGACAGGAAGGTGAAGCAATTATGTCACCTAATGATATTGAATCGAAAGGTTTTAATACACCACATTTTATAAAACATGAAAAAGTAACCCAACTGCACCACTTAAAATAATGACACTCTCACAGAAATCCTGTTGAGCTGTGCAGTGATGCACTATTTAAACATGTGTGACACTGTGAACATGTAATAGTCACACTGCCATAATTGGAATCTGAACAGACAGCAGTGAATACCTGACAGTCCAGGTGTGCGTTCTGATGTGGTCTCTCTGGGAAGTCATGTCTCGCCAGCGCTGTCACCCGCTCACTCATCTGCTTCTGAACTAGCAGCACCTGAAACACACATCGTACCCTGAATTGATTTTTTAAAATCATGTAGTAATAGCTCACATTCTGCCACACCGCTGGACCCACGCTTCGTTGCCGATTCCCACATGAGCTGTAACCCGTTTGTGAAGCCTGTTTGCACAAATCACAAACCCACCTCGGTGGCGCTCCCGTGGCTGAGAGCCTGCTCTGTAAAGCTGCAGCTGCTCTGGATGTGATCCTTCCCCTGGAGGAGGGATGAAAGCTGGGCCTGCAGCACCTGGTCTCAGATAAGAGGAAGAAAGGAGGAGAAAAAATGGACCAAAAAACAAGATGAGAAAAGGAGAAATTGTGAGGGAGTTTAAGAGGAAGGAGAGTGACTAGCCAAAAAGTGACTACCCAAAATGTTTCGGGTTAGGATCAGGATTAGGGATTGGGGTCAGAGCAGAGACGTGCAAAGGGGGCAGTCGTCTTCCCTTACTGCCATAACTCACCCTAAAGTGCCTTTTTGAATGTCTAAAATGCACTAAAGTGCTCTCTTGGATGGTGAAAACACACATACTCCAGATTCCCCTCGGAGCAAGAAACTGGACATTAACTTGGTCCAAAACAATACTAATGCAGTTACTTTTGAGTTGGGCCCTATTTTGCTCCATATATTTTAAGCCAAAACTATAGAACCAGTTTGGATTATCTGGCACTGAACTGGTGTTAAAATGCAACAGAACACAGGAAATGTAATCTACTTCTGGAGGCCCCCCAGACCCCCACAGGGAATTATTTCCTTCTTGTCTCCATGTTTCTCCGTGTTCTTACATCCATAAGTTCAATGTACACTGATCTGATCACTGATGCTCTCTATAAACTACTTTTAGTAGTCCAGTTAAAATAAGTTCCATTTTAATAATGTACAATCCATATATAGTATAAATAAAACACACTGTGGGTTCCCTTTTTTCTTTTCGCCCCCCGCCCTTCCAAAAATCTTTGCACACCACAGACTCAAGGTCAGGCAAATCCTTACATTGAAAACTAGTTGTATGTGAAATCAGTGTTTGTGCATCTAACAATGAGCCCATAACAATGTTAAGTGCATGTCTGAGTACATTTTCAAGTTTTCTCTAAAAGATATCCACCTTCTGCTTGGCACTGCAGATGTTCTCCAGGTCAGTGATGAGGGCAGACTTGCGCTGATGCAGCGCCCGTTCCAGTTCCTCAAACGTGCTGGTGATCTCTGCCACCGCCTCGTTCTTCCTTTCATTCAGCTGGCGAGAGATCTCGCTCACCAGCTCGATGGCTGCTGTCAGCTGAGGGAGCCTGAGATATGAGGGAATGGAAAAATTTCTGTTTGAATGGAATAAATCATAACACTAAACCGAAGCCTGTGATACTAAAACACATCATTCATTAGTGAAAGTGGGCCTGGCGCAGCTCAGGAGATCTCAGGAGATGGCAGATGCCAAATCTGGGCCGAACGCTCAGATTTCCAAACACATGATGTGGGTTCACCGAGCCCCCACCTGCTCTGTATGGCATCCAGCTGTGACTTCAGTGCGGCCTTGTGCTGCTCCACAACATCCCGCAGAGGAACGGTCACGTGCTCCCGGTGCTCACCCTCCGTGCAGTCCAGACACATGGCTGTCTCGCACGACTCGCAGTAGAACTCCATCACCTGCAGGGGGAGACAAACCGAGTATTGACAAACCGGCATTGCAGGTAAATAAGGAACATGACATCCAGCTTCCTTTTACTATTATTTGATTTCATTCAGTTTTGATTGATCTTTATTTCAAACACCGGTGTGAGCACTTTCAATGGTTGATTACAGCTACAGAAAAACAAATTCAAACTCAAAATTATAAAAAAATAAAAATAAAATAAAAACTACACATTTTTCTTTCTTGTTCTTCTTTCCTATTTTCTCTCCTTGTCCTTTCTCTCCCTCCATTTATTACTAATAATATGATATCTATAGTGTCTTTATACTAATTACTATTAAATATTAATAGCAATAAATATAATTTTAAAAAAGCTAAACATGTTTCAAAAGGAGTAAGAAGTAAAATACTGAATAATACTTAATTATTCTATTATAATAATGTACAACTCTGGACAAAATTTGTCAGTTTTTCAGATTTTACTACTTATAGGTATGTGTTTGGGCAAAAGGAACATTTTTCTATAGTCTATAACTGACATATACTGACAACATTTCCCCCAATTTCCAAATAAAAATATTATCGTTTAGAGCAGGGGTGTCAAACTGCAGTCCTGGAGGGCCGGTGTGGGTGCAGGCTTTTGTTCAAACCAAGCAGTACCACACCTGATTCTACTAATGAAGGTCCTTAGCAAGGGCTGTATTGGCTGATTAGTAGAAACAGGTGTGTAGCTCCTTGGTTGGAACAAAAACCTGCACCCACACCGGCCCTCCAGGACTGGAGCTTGACACATGTGGTTTAGAGCATTAATTTACAGAAAATGACAAATGGCCAAAATAACAAAAAAGATACAATGTTTTGTATTTGTATTTTGTGTTTTTGCATATTCACAATCATATACAAGATCAAATTCGTTTTAAAACAACATAATAATATGCATAACATAACATAATAATGTTTACACATAAAATGAGTTCAGACAAAAGATATTTGGTGCAATAACCCATATCTTTAATCCCAGCTTTCAAATCTTGGGTGACTTTATTCCACTCCTGGTTCCTCTTTAATAAGGAATGAGTTGTGCATGTGTTGGAATTCAACAGATGCTGGTATGGAATGGCTGGAATACATGGAGAGATGCTGATTTCAGAAAAAAAATGCTGTGGTCCTAATTTTTTTTCCAGAGCTGTATACCAATTATTTATCATTAAAAACAGTTTATTCACTCTTTTTTATGCTTGGAGATGTAATCAACCAATCAAAACAAATGAATAGACTTTTGCAATATTGCACCATGAAAGGACGTCTCACCTTCCCCTCATGGTTTGGGCAGCAGAGCGGTTTCCCAGCAGCAGCAGCACTCACTGACTCCAGGACGCTGCAGGCCTCTGGCCGGGAGCACTCAGGGTCACGCTGCAGGACCTGGTCCAAAAGATTTATAATACATCAGTGAGCAGATTTCAAAAGACATGCGAGATAAATATCTGTTTTCTTAAATTCTGTTTGCTTCATCCTACTGACAACTTTATTCAACTGCATGCCTAATGTTATGCAACATTATACTCTTAAATAAATATTCAAAAAACAGCCCTAATCCTAAAAACAAGCCTCACAAACAAGTGAGGGCTTAGTAGAATGACCTAAGCCTGCAAAAATGTCTTCTGCCTTTTTATGGTTCTCACAAAAAACAGCAGTCCACACAAACACTCAGAGCTTTGACTGTCATGTCAAGTAGTGAGATTAAGTGTCGAACCTCCATGAGATTAGTGATGAAGAAGTTGTTCTGAAGAGCAGAAACTCCTTTCTCTGGCAGGATGGACGTCTGCCGACACACTGGACACGAGAGTGTCAGAGACTCAGGGGGAATGTAGTTCTGGAGACAGCTGGGAGGGAGTCACAGGAAGAGTTAGAGAACAAATCCCTACCTGAGCCACCATTTTCACATTGTCATCACATTGTTCGGCATGGAATTATTGGTCACATTCAATTTAGCAAGAAAGCAGAGAGAGAGAAAAGGAGAGGAGGATCCTAGAGGGAGCTGACACTTTGTGTAATTGAAAAACATGCCTAAATAGTCTTCCTGTCACATCAAATTGGGGGAAATTGTGAATCCAATTCAATAAACAGAACCCCCGAGCCTCACCAGAAAACTACTCATGTTCTCTTTGAGTAAAAGTCCTTGGCGAATCAATTGGTGGAGCAGCGTGGCGTTAACAAAGAGTGGCAGGTGATTTTGAGCAAACATGAGAATCAGTGTGTATGTTTGAGTTTCTGCATGAAAAGACATCGAGGATGTTGTACAGGTACAGAAGATCTGTTTAGACATTAGCACCCTTCAAAACCAAAATCCACATGCAGCAAAATTCGGCTGCGATATGCAGATTGTGTCTCTCTCCTGGCGTTGGGCCCGGCTGCCATCCAGTACGTGATGTATGGCTTTTTTTCCCAGGGTTTCCTTTGGCTGTGATTGCTTCATCTGTGCTTAGCGCCAACAGAAACCTCGGGTCAGTGTCGGGGTTAAGTCTCTGTTGTTGTCCATAGGGACGTCTGGCCGATACTTTCTGAATGCTAACACCACAAAAGGCTTGTTTCAACCCAGCTTCCCCCTGCCCTGAGGTAGATTGCAGCTTTTCAAAACAACAGAGAGCTTTAAAACAGTCTCCATCTACAGAGGATCCTGTCAACACTACTCAAGCGACTACTGTTGGTCTGCTGGATGCTCAGTTATCAGGCTCAAGCATGTATGAGGTGAAAAGTTCTTTAATGAGGCTGAAAATTATTCTCATTGTCAGTTCATCTGTAGATTTATGAGTGGTTTTATTGAATATTAGGAAGTAGTAAAAGAATAATACCACCAACGTGTAATAGATTTGTAATAACAATCAAAGATTTGAGACGCTAGAAGAGAAGCAAATTCAGTCAACAGACTGGGCTTAAACTTCAAAGCATAGTGTCTCTGAATGATCTTAAAACAATGATGAAATTTCAAAGAAACAAAAGCAAATGTGACTCAATATAAATTTATATGGAAATACTTTTTCATTTTCAAATTGGAGGTGTAGTTTTTAAATTTTCATTTTGTTATTCATGACTGATTCTGTCCAATTCCAATTTGAAAGGTCAAATTTGAAAATTAAAATGGATTAGCAAAAAGGTTTTTTTCATTTCAGAGTCATAGCAGCATTATATGACTCATAAATCATACAAATAATCCAAAGTACATTTTCATTTTCTTCTTCAAGACTGTTCATTCTGTGAGCTGAATAAAAAGAAAAAAACAAATTGAGAAATGCTTTTTCATTTTCATGTTCCCCTGCAAAAAGTGTCTCATTAATCGATATGAGTTGGTAATCTGCAGGCGGTGCAGGAGAGTGACGTCACTGGCTTCTCTCCTTCTTCTGGGCTGGTTTTCTTTCTAAACTCTTTGACTACCCGACATGGCTCTTCCTGCTATCATGCAAGTTTTGCTGTAGTACATCATATTCACAATGCCACAATTAAAAAATGACATTTCCTTACAGTTTGCATGCCAAATAACACAGAATGTTTGTCAATGCACCATGTCTTAGTATGCCAGTTATACTGATGCACAAACCTCCAACTAAAAAAATGAAAGCACTCTGCTGGACAGAACATTTCTGTTCAAAAGACGACCAAATGGAAGTGTTGGCAATGGCGTTGTTTATTGCAAACTGTGCAGAAAAGAGTTTGCATCACAGAAGCACCAACCCTACGATGCTGATTAAACGCAAAACATGTCACAGCAAGCACAGAAATTCTGGAGCTGTTGGTGGTTCTGGTTCTGGTTCTGGTCAGAGTATAAACAAGCAGCCCAACCCGAACAAAAGACTGACTTAATTAGGACAAAAATAAGTAAGTCAACATTGGAAACACTGACGAATTTCCCAGGACTGTAGACCACTACCAATGTTTAAAGCTAAGGGTTTAGAAAATGTAAGGGTTTAGAAAATGTACTATAGATACACACACACACACACACACACATATATATATATATATATATATATATATATATATATATATATATATATATATACTGTATATATGTACTACAGACATACTCACTTGGGATTTATATTAATAACTTATATATTAAATTGGCACCATTTGAAACAATAGCATAGCCTGTGGAAAACTGATGATCCTGATATCTGAATAGTGAGTATGCAATTATGATATTAATATTAAAAAGGTCTCTTCAGCGAATTCAAAGAGATACAACATTTTACAAAACTGAGTAGGCTTAGGGGAGTTTGCTAAGTTTCTGTTTGCCAGCTCACCCTAAGACCTCTAAAACTACATCAGCCCCATCTAGTTTTGAAACATCTGTTTGGCAACTTCATTTATGGCTCCAGACAAAAATCTGTTCACCTCAGCAGGGCTCCAGATCACATGCCACCCAGTTAAACCGGGGATTAAACATGCCCCCCAGCGGGGCAAATGCCCCTCACAGTCCATGCAAAAAAAGGATTTATCAGATTCAATTCAAACCTATTCCATAATTTTTGTTTGATTATAATTCCAAAGCACAATCATGTTCATCCTCAAAATACCTGCCCTCTTCATTCTCCCACCCTGAAACGCAAATCATTCAAAAAGCCTCCTGTGCTCGGCTTGGCACGAACACAGCCCCAGTTAGTATATGCCTGGGGGGGTGTCTTCTTTCTGAGGCACTGTATGTCGAGGCGTTGTAATTGTGTCTCCACAACAATGAGCCTTTTCTCAGACTGAGCTCGCTGGCGGTCCCTGATGCTGAGGAATGCACTTATCCCGGCGGAGTCGGTGAGGAGAAGTGCTCTGAGCTGGTTAATGGTCGGTAGGGATTTGCAATAGACAAGGTTCCTCTATCAGGAGACGTCTAAATATACAAGAATCCTCTGGTAATAGGTTGTGAGAATAAGTGCTGACAAGAAAATAGCTTTCATCTTATTAGCTTGGTCATTTATGGCCAGAAAAATGCATATATAGGGGGTGATAACAGTTGGGTTGTGTCAGGTTTGTCTTGAGCATAGTTGAGTTAATCATTCAAGTCTCTAGAATTATCCCCCCAAAAAGAATTTTGTACATGGGATGAATAGATATTTGTTATATAGGCATATTTGTGCATGCGTTAATCATAATAGCCATTAAAATGCTAAAAATGGAAAACAATAGATACATAACATGATGATTAGTTAGTGACTCAACTGATATAATTCTTTGAAATCTTTGAAAAAAATCTGGGCTTTAATGGGTGAATTAGGATTTAGGGCTGGGTGATATGAAAGAGTTTAGAAAGCACTTTTAGTGCTTTCACAAAACATTTGCACGATTACATTTTTGAAAGAACATTATCAGTAATGCTGATATAACGATTAAGTGACCAGATAGAACAGTCTGGGAAATTCATATATACACCACTTTACCTCAAAAGCCTATAAAGGCAACACTGATGCCATATCATGACATTTTCAAAATCTAAGACAATATCTAGTCTTGCATCATGATATTGATAGAATGTATAAAATATTATTCAGCCCTAAATGGGAATTTTGCCAGCTGTCACTGAAAAACAGAAAGCAGGAAACATCATTTACCTTTCGCAGAAGGTGTGAAGACAGGGCAGGACCTTGGGATTGCTGTAGTGATCCAGACAGATGCTGCAGACCAGAAACTGCTTGTCTATCTGACGCACCACGGGGCTGGTGCTCCCAGCCTCACGCTTCGCCATAGCAGAGGACATTCACAGCCACGCACTACGACAGCAGTTAACCTGCAGAGAGAATGCAAAATAATACATCAAAATTCAGTGTGTCTTTTCAGACGGTGCAGCTTTTCTACTGAGTGTCAGTTTCAGGGGCTGCAAAGGCTGAACAAACTTTACACAGGAGGTACCAGGGACTGAATTTAACAAAGCTGTTTAATTCCACGATTAGCACAAAAACGTGTTCATTGTTATGCCGCTGTTGAATGCCAGCTGAGAGAGAACTGTGTGAAATGCCGTAGAGGTATGCGCACAAGCCCTGAGAGTACAGGCAGCAGCATATGTAGACAAACCAGTACAACCATGCCTGACTTTTTGGTGAATGGTGGGGTAAACAACAGGAAAACAAAAATGACAAAAGGTGGTCATAAATCCTCAATGATGATTTAAAAGGACACCTTAAAAACACACTCTAAATATATGCACTGCTGGTGCACATCACCCATTGTGATAGCAACACCCACACATGATCTTTGTGAACGTTGTTTGTTCCAGTCACCTTTGGTTACTCTGGTGCCTTTAATCCTCATGTTGTGTTCCTGGTCATATCTGACAGTTTCAAAGTTTGTCTCTGAAAAATGTGGTTAATTTGATCAGATTCACCTAAAATTCCCTGACTTTGTCCATGAAGAGGATTTCAGCACACAAAATAAATGAATGAATGAATGATTAATTTACATACAATTTTGTATGTTTTATTTAACTTATTAATGACCAATAAATGGGGGAGACTAGAATTAATGTAAATTACACTTGAGTACATCTGCATTTGTCAGATGGACACACACACACACACACACACACACACCCACACACACACACATACACACATACACACATACACACACACCCACCTTGGGTTCCCTGAAAACTGGCAACCACCAGTGGGAACCTTTGTCCAATTGTCTCATAGTTTCAATAATATTAAACTTTTCTCATGGCTATGGTATATATATATATATATATATATATATATATATATATATATATATATATATATATATATATATATATATATATATATATATATATATATATTTGAAGGGTCAGATGAATGTTGTAATACCAACACATGACTTGTAATATTGTGAAATTGTTAAGTATAATTTTGGGTTAATTTCCTTGTAAACAAATAAAATCTTTCCAGTCACTTTGTACCAGGAACACCAAATTGATTAACATGAAACAAACACAACATGAGGGTTAAACAGATTTTGGTGAGAGTATCATACTGTTTTGCAATTTTTAATGTATATTTGATACTTGCATGTAATGCTACATGCGTACCTTTCAGTGGCAAACTGAAGTTACGAAATCTCATCTATTATACATCTGCGAGTAACGGATATTCTGCCTAGCAACACAAACCTGTTCTGCCTCCAGCATGTCCTACTTTCACACTCATCAGTGGGAGCCTTAACACATGTGGCACAGTGATACAAAACATGGTAAAGATGCTACCGCAGCAGTTTGCAATCGCTTTGTTTTGTTGTTTAACAATGGAAAAATATCCATTTTTAATAAAAATCTATGCCATGGACAACATGGACTTTTTGTGGCGATGACGATTATAAGAGATGGCATGTTTTTGCTAGAAAACAGTTTCACCTGACCCGACCTAAAAGCTTAAAATTGGTACATTTGACATACTGCTGCGCGTGCCAATATTTATCGCTGTTGGCAGACTGGATCCAGAAAGTAGTCCAGATGCATTTTCACAGCTGGTCAACGCATCTATTATTCATGTTTCAGACACAGACATGCACTCAGTCTATCTATGCTCAGACAAACGCAGTGAAGAGCCTGAACAGCAGCACGTCTTTTCAAACAAAGCCGAACGTCCTCAAAATGTAGTTACGGACATCACACACTCAACGACAAGGACACGCTGATGCGCATGCACATAGATACACACAAACACTCTGATAATCATCATCCCCCACCAGACCCCCCCCCCCCCCCCCCCCGTCTGCACATCTGTCACTGCTGGATCTAATAGAGGACTACCCAATCCCCTATGTCCCATCTCTGCTCATGTCCTATTGTCAGTTGTTTGCCCCCCTACACACACACACACACACACACAAGATGAGATTGGGTAAAAAGCCAGGCAGTATCTTTCCAGCCTTGCAAAGAGGATCCAATGACATACGTTTTCTAGACTGAGAGGTTAAAGGTCATTTCTTAGGCTGACAAGTCGAAAAAGACGGGTCACTGCCACCCTCGCTTTAGGGATGAGCAGGGTGGCAGAGGGATTTTTTTTTTTTTATGCATTAAGTAGCTTATATTTTGTTTTAATCTAAATATGCACTGTTGTAAATCCTGGACTTGAAATCAGCACTTCAAGGGTATCCAGTTTTGTCTCTTGGATCCTGGTGAAAAGAAGCTTGAATGTCTCTTAGTAGAATGTATAATTAAAGAAGGATCAGCAGCAAGATTGTTCTGTACGCTTCAGTGCTGTGTACAGTTCTCGCACGTCCCTGTCATTCTCTTTCTGTACTAGCACGCACTGATACTAATATCGTCATTCTGTAATTATGCCCGTCTAAATTTAGACACGCGCATTAGTGGGTAGACTAGGAAGCGATGACAGTGAAGCTAAAATAAGAGTGGTGGGGGGGTCTTAGCAACTGCTGGGGAGTGAAGTGGTTTGTTCATTTATAATGTTTAGTTTTAAATTTTTAAGACTTTTTTATGCATTCTGTACATTCTGAAGCCTGATGGATACCAATAAAGAGTTTGAAAAGTTTGTTCT
This sequence comes from Lepturacanthus savala, assembly GCA_030544235.1. Classification (NCBI taxonomy): domain Eukaryota; kingdom Metazoa; phylum Chordata; class Actinopteri; order Scombriformes; family Trichiuridae; genus Lepturacanthus; species Lepturacanthus savala. Next base: position 24,463,556 of record CM060479.1, on the reverse strand, counting down.
CAAAACATCGGGATGAAAAACAAAAAAAAAGATGCACAGCTGTGCACAACTGCTTGGTGTCAGTCACAGAGAATGCAAACTTATTTTAGCTGATGCATGCATGTTACATGCTTCAACTTGGTAGAAAAAAATGCATAGCTGCTCCAACAACAGGCACACATGACAGTCACACATGCGTGTTCATAGCTTTATGCATTCAACAGACAGCATTTGGTCACGGTTTCCTGCTTCATTCATTCCCACTTAAACCTCTAAGTAGGCCGCCATGCTGTGTTTTGATGCTCATAAAATGAACCATGGCCAGTTATCTGACAGACTGCAAATTGAGTGAAACGTGAACAAGACGTGCAAGATTCTGAATCTGGGCTCCGGTGATTAGTTGGAGGCTGCAGAAGATGCATGAGAGGACACGTCCCAAAGAGAGCTGTCAACTAATACCATTAAAATGAAATGTGTTATAATTCCCCTGGCTAGATATGCGCGGTAATAACAGCAGTGATGTTGCTGGTGACCTTAACCTGACTAATTCCCAAAACTCTCAGGATTACAGTATTGTAACTCATTTAACTGTGTGTGTCTCTGTGTGTGTGTGCAGCATGTTTGTGTGCGACAAAAAAAAAAAAAAAAAAAGCTAACACCCTTGGAGTTAACGCACAAAGCGTCCATTCACTGCCGGCTTCAGCGAATACAAAAGTAACAGTTTTCTTTGTCTCAATAGACTGACGCCGAAAACCTCTGCTGTTGCTTTACTGTACAACGCGATCCTCGCCGCTCATGTGTGTCTCTGATAACACACACGTGGAAATGAAGAGGCGGGGGGAAGAGAAGGCCCTACTGAAAGGCAAGAGAGGAAATTAAATATGTTCTGCCCAGTTCAACAGGAGGGCAGGGAAAGGCGGAAAACAGGAAAAACGGGACAGAGTTAACTAGGAAATAGAATGAATACAGTAAAAGTAGCAGCACTTCTCTGCTCAGCTTCACCTGTACAACACTGACAGATATGTGTTGACAGCTTGGACAAACACAGACCCACACCATCATCTCTGGTGACAGCTGAACTGATAGGCCTACTATGAAGTCACACCCACACACACACACACACACACACACACACACACACACACACACACACACATAGACAGAGTTGACATAAAGACTACCTACTGTCAGTAGTGTCAGTAGTACGGAGTAGACCATTCTAGAAGGATTCATGGCAGCTCTCTGTGAAGTCAGTGTAACATTGAAGGATCAGCACACGCCCTGACTCACACACTCACGCCCACTTCCCCTCTTGTCACCCTCCTCGGAGCAGTTGACCCGCTCTTCCTTTTCCCCCCTTTTTCCTCGTCTTGCTCTTCCCCTCCTTTCCCATGCAACGCTGAGGAAGCCTGAGCAGGGACGACAACAGAGGGTGGGACTGCAAATCGAAAGTCCCTCCTACTGTCAGCGCTGTTTACAAGCATGAGCTGACTGGATTCCCTCCGCCTGCCGCGCTCTGATTGGCTGGGTAACTAAAACCAGCAGGGAAGAGGGTTTGCGTCATAGGCAAAATATTTGGGCCGGCCAGACGGAGCCAGTAAGTAGTGCTCTGAACAGACAAGAGGAAGAAGAAGAAAAGTGTAGCTGTCATGCAACAACAAGCTTGAATCCAAGAACATAATCTCCTGCCTAATTATGTCATTTGAGGAAAACCGCCAAGATCACAAACAGGTTTGGTTCTTGAATGCAGCTTGCTCCTACTAAGCATCAAAAAAACAGCAGCAGGGTGATGACCATCTAAACATTTGGATTATCTGGTCTCCAGTAATACTGAAGAAATACGTCATTGCGTTCTCCAGCCAAGTAAACACACACACACACACACACACACACACACACACACAGACAGGGTAGGCAAACCAAATTTAAGAGTTATATAATCCATGATTTCACCTTTAAAGGCTTAAAAAGAAAATTTGGAACAGACGCCTCTCCAGCATCAAATTACACATACATGGGGATTAAGGCAGAGGCCTTTAATAGTGACAGGGATTACGATTTGGAATTTGAACTAAAATATCTTCTCACATAGGATCATTCAGTGGCCAATACCGTTTAATGTCATGTCCTCATGAAGTGTGGGGAGTTTTAATCTGGAGGTGACAACGAGGTGGCAATTCTCCCACAGAAAAACACGAGTCTACGATTGATCTGTGCAGATCGGGTCCAGTCATGTTTCCTCCCTTGCTTTGGGTTCTGCATCCTCCATGCCCACACACACACACACCTTTTGCAAAATCTCATAATTTGCAGATCCAGACTGCTGCGGTGGGTGGAACAGGAAGTGGAGGATAAAAAGATGAACATACCACTCAGGGAATAGGATATCACTCGCTGTCTGCAGAGAATCTATTGTTGACTCATCCATGTGTAGTACTGAACATTTTTAAACCTAATTAAAAAAAAAAAAAGTCAATCGCCTATTGGACTATGGTTACAGGATCCGATGCTTGATGTTTCAGAGCAAAATCAACTTCCACTACTGTATTGCCACTGGATAGAATAAAATAAGGTGTCCTGTTTTCACGCTTCATGCACGGCAAGTCATTATACAGACAAAACCACACCACACTACACCAAATGCTCGACTCCAGCATGAGCAGGCTTTTGTCATTCCTGCAGTTTGGTTGCACTTTCCGCTGAAACAACAGTTTTACCAGAATACATGACTCCCACAGTTATTACTAGGACAAAGATGCCCTCATCGATTCTCCCAGAAACTACAGTACACAAAATGTAACAATGCACAGAAAGACTTAAGATAATCAGAAAATTTAAAGGGGCCCTACACCATTTCAGTGCTTGTGTGTAAATATTGAGCTCTCTGTTGCTCCTGCTAACAGGCCAACTGGAAATAAGACAACCCACTCATTCTGCTGTGGTCTGCACTCATCTGTATTGTTTTTGAAACCTGGCTGAACACAAGCACCTCCTGTTGTGATGTCACATGAGCCTGATGAAGCTGTATGCAATATGTGAATAAATGAGATCCTGCCAGTCTCCCTTGTCTCGTGTGCCGTACGTAGCCCGTAGGATGTGTTATTTTTTTTGTCTCCTACCAGCACATTTTGCCTGTGTGCAGGGTGCAGTCTTTTCCTATTCTTATCTTGTGACTGGTATGTTTAGAAATATGGCATGTGAGTAAACTCACTCTGTCCGGAAGAGGAAAAATAAAAGGGGAAAGGAAGCAAGCACAAGATAAAAAAGGCAAAAAGGGATAAGGACAATAGTACATTCACACACACACACACACACACACACACACACACACACACACACACACACACACACACACACACACACGCACACACACACAAACTGAATGATGAGCTGGTTCTTGTGTAATAGAGCACTATCTCCAGATCCTGGGGCTACTGCAACGATGGCCGTCTCTCTCTCTCTCTCTCTCTCTCTCTCTCTCTCTCTCTCTCTCTCTCTCTCTATGTCTATCTCTCTTTCTTTGCACACAATTGCATGCATGCAGTCAGCTGTTTCAATCTGAGTCATCCTGTAGCCCACCTCCCCTTTGTGTCCCTTAGCTGCTCAAGTTACATCAATCACGTCCAAACACACACACGCTCGCACACACACACACACACACACACACACACACACACACACACACACACACACACACACACACACACACACACACACACAAAGTGAGGTAATCCTGAACCTTTTTTTCTTTCATATGCAAAGTATAATAAAAAATCACACTCACAGCTAATACATGGTGTGTATTGGTGCAGTGTGAATGGAGCAGTGTGTGTACCCAGTGTTATTATACTCAGCGAGCCTCCATTCTCCTGCATGGTCAGATTGATGGTACATATACTTCTATATATAGCGCTATCACTTCCCATCCCCTTCACACCACTGGCAGGCACGTGCCCTGAGCTGCGCACACACACATTGTGAAAAACTGCAGAGATCCTCTGATGACTCAGGAATGCTGGAGAAGGATCCACATGCTGAACTTAAATAAATAGGTGAATCCTGTCTGTCACGGGACTCTCCAACAAAAAGGAGACATTGTACACCTGAGGTTTCTGTGTGCAGGCTCTGACTCATTCATGTATGTTCACCATAGCTTGTAGTGGCTTCACATCCATTATCATCACAGAGACCATCCCCTGGGTTACTATGGGTTTTAATGCTCACCAGAGCATGTGATTACATGCTGAGTTAATAATAAAAGAACTAAATAGAGCAAGTTAACTTGCTTTACACAGGCATAACTGCCAATGAAACATGTGTTAAGGATATATAGTAATTATCAGCACGTGTCCCAGATCCTTTATAGTGCTCCAGTTATGTTAAATATGCAAACACGTCATAAATGTATCATACCATACACACACACAGTAAGAGGATTATATGCTGGCGAAAGCAAAAGGGCTGTTCTTGGCAGCTCATAGTAGACACACAGGTCTTCTGTACATGCATTTCACTGATTGATTGATGGGTTGAAAAGAAAATACTGACACTTGCTCTCAAACATGGTGGCAGCCAGCCAACTGTCTTTCCACCACAGTTGGTCTCAGGAGAAGCAGGTGTGTGGGGCTAATACAAATACCCTTCACTCTACATCTATACACAACAAGGCAGTGAAGGGGGAAACACTCACATGCTTTAATTACTGTGACTGTATCAATATTGTGCAAAAACAAATTACATCCACCAAAGTATTATATTCTAGTCCTGAAATTTATCTTATATAATTTGTTTTATGATAATTGTATTGGTGTAGTAATTACTTGTAGTGATTTTCCAGGAACCTTTCATGGGAATTTAAGATGGGAATTTAGTAAATATATAATATCTATTTATTTATCTGACTCTCATACAGCTGATTTTATTTCTCCTGGAGTGGAACTGGAATGGTCTTCAAAATACTTGACAATTGATGTATAAATTCTTGTATGGTGACAGAGATAAAAGGTCAATGAAATGAAAAACAGCTGACATTTAGCACCTTACTTACCAGCTGCCTAGCTACTCTATGAATACATTAATATTTGCAAATTAAACAGTTAAACATTAATACAATTTACCCCATAATATTATCACAATTTTCATGAGTTTATACAGGCTGTGGGCTCAAATGATGTTTGTACATCTTTACATCATTATATATATATATATATATATATATATAATGATGTAAAGATGTACAAACATCCCCCTGAAAGGCTTCAGAATAAAGGTCTGTCACAAAAATGGAAATATTTAATCACATACTTAGCTTTTAATCACATACCCCCCAAAAACCAAACCAAAAATACACAAACAAAATGTGTTTCTGTGACTATCACAGTTATAAAACCATCATTTTATCGTTCCTTAAATTGACAATTCTCCAAACAGAATTTTATCGAGAGAGTTTTGACATGAATGACATTAAATCCACTGAGCCTTGAGAAATAGATACATGAGCAGCTCAGAGCGGGAGATACGGGTTCCTTCATAACACGATGCAGAGCCACTTGGTCTCACTGTTAAACCCTTGGAGAAAAAAAATCCCATCTCTTAGATATATCAAACGCACCAACTTGACACTGATGTTCATTGTTCTTGCACTGACCTTTCACTAAACATCAACAGAACTTGCATAGCCAGCCAAAGCCCATAAAATGACAGTAAAAAGGAATAATCATAATCCACTTTTTAGAGTACACATTCAAATGTGTTTGATGTTAAACAATGGGGATATTACACATTGTGCAGCTTCTTCATCCTCTTTCCTATTCTGCACAACCCTCTCTGCCTCTATCAGCACAGAGAATAACTTCAGTGAAAGAGGAGCATGTGCCACAGGGTAGAGGAGCTGATCCTGGAATAATTTGTTTCTTTAAATAACTGAGGGAATAGACGCCCTGAGCTAAACATATATTAACAGCAAGTTCTGTGGCACATGGCGTAACCAAACCAGACCAACAGTGTTTCAGAGAGGCTGGAGCCTTTTATATTATCGTGGGAGTGTTAATCTATCCAGGTACATTGGAAGTTTACATGTTTTATTACCAGTCAAAAACCAACAGAATCAGACAGGATTGTGTCATCTTCTATTGTTGCCTCTGATTATAAGGAGCCGAACAGATCACCTCAATGTGTGACTGCTCATTTTAAATGGAGGTTATAAAAACAATGTCATTGAATCATAAATGTGCATTATGACGTGGGTTCCTAACATGGTGGAAATTCACTTATTTAAGGGGAATAGAAATTTCATTATTAGTTAGTTATGCTGATTGGTCGGCAGATTTATGATCTGTCAACATCTGCATGTGAATGAGCATTGAGGCCTACACACCATACACTGATACACTAGGAGCGGACAAAATACCCATTAGATATAATGCAATGACTATAGAGTTTTATCAACACCTTTCTGACACATTCTCTACACAAACTCAACATTACAGGTTTCACAAAGGCATTTTTCTTGCAAGACTGTGATGTCTACATTAACACATATGGCAAAGCCAAGACTGCTTGTTCTGTAGTCAGCTTGCCAGTATTACCAACAGTTACCAACATTCCAGTAGTGAAACAGCATTAAAGAAGCTAACTGAAGAGTTATTTGGTAATGTAACCCAAGGGTGCTGATGCCTTTCTACACTAGACTAGAAAGCACTGACCTATCTGGTTGCCTCTCGTCATCTCAGTTAAATTTGTGCACTTTTTGATATTGGACAATATTGGACTACAGGATGCTCAAGAAGAGGTGGTCCATATACTCAGACTTTAGGTTGTACAAATATAAATTTTGAAGTAGGCTTTGAGGAAAAAGGGCAACATAGTGGTGCAGTGGGTAGTGTTGTTGCCTCACAGCAAGAAGGTCCCAGTTTCAAGAACCTGGTCTGAAACCATTCTGTGTAGAGTTTGCATGTTCTCTCCATGTCTATGTGGGTTTTCTCCAGCTTCCTTCAACAGCCCAAAAACATGCCAAGGTTAATTGGCGACTCTAAACTCCCCATAGGTGTGAGTGAATGGTGTGTGTGCCACATGATAGACCGGTGACCTGTCTGGGGTGTATCCCAGCCTCTAACCTGCAATGTGCTGAGATTGGCTCCAGCAGACCCCCTTGACCCTATTGAGGTATAAGTGGGTAGAGAAAATGACTGACTGACTGACTGGCTTTGAGGAAAAGGTATCACAATAGGACTTGGACCTGAACCCAAATGCATGATTCAGGATACAAAACACAAACATGGCAATCTTTTAATGACAAACTAGCAACAAAAACAATTTAACAAGGAAAGTAAAAAAGGTAAGAGAAAGTATCCAAGAAAAACAAAGCCAGACTTGTTGTGAAACAAGGCATGGGCTTGCACAGGTACACTGACTGAACAGGACAAGGTGAACTGGCACAGGACAAAGGGAGACATAGACTATATATACACAAGGTAATGAGGAACAGGTGGAATCGTGGCGGGGCAGACAATCAGACCAAAGGGAAAACACAAGGGAATGAGCAAGTTACCTGAAATGAGAGAAGAGAGATGTTAAAATAAAACATGAAGCCACAAGAAAGAAAAACAAAAAAAAGAACGTAACTCAACACAGCTTCTTGGACATGACAAACAACAGCTGTGATTCTGAGCCAGTGGAGGGCCAGGAACATCTCTGTGTTCATCTCAGCATCAGGGGAATTCCAGGTTAAAAGTTGGAATTGAAAAGGAGGAATTGAACACTGGTTGTGCTCCCAGCTACATGAGTATTCCATGGAGCCCAATCACCTGGACCAGTGACCTGGACCAATAACCTGCACCGTGACTCTTCTCTCTCTCTCTGAGGGTGCACTGGGCCAGTGCTGTTTGTTCACAAATTGAAGGAGCTGGCTTACATTTCATGCTGTGATCACATGTGACAAACAAAGATTGATTGACTGATTGCTGCTACCATGACAAGTCAGAAAAACAGGAAACTCATAAGCTTCTGGCAAAGGTGATGCAGTGGATGACAAATGTCTCTCTGTTCGCCATCCGCACATGGCAGAACCCACTGACATGAGCACGGCTAAATTTATCATCTGGCCTGATCCAAGTCAAGCTGGGCAGGAATGTGTCACAGGAACCGTTTGTATCAACATGTTAAGGCTCACACTCCAGCAGGCAAACACACCCATAAACACACACAGGTGTACGCGGTACGTCAGAAACAGAAAAGCGTGCCAACGGAAAGAAAGGGTATGAATAAATGACGGAATGATAGATAGTAAATCAGGATTTCCCTGCACATGCAGACACTGATTTAGAGGGCTTCAAATATCAAATCTGTTGATTGCCTCTCCAGCTGAAGTGCACTTAGAGTATGGGTGACTATTTGTATTTTAGATTTTTTATTCACAGATATTTGAGAAAAGCTGATTACAAGTGGTTTTACAGCTTTAATTTGATCCCAGAGTGCCATTCTGTCATTCAGTTACATAGTGCATCATCAGTCACACGTCATTATTAATCCACATTAAACGGCTATGTTTTCTTTACCTTATCTGCCCCATGTTTTTTCTAAATCCACTGGATTCATGTTGTGCTATAACTTTAAAAGGGCCCTATTGTGAAAAAAACAACAACTTTGTTTCAGGACAGAACAGGGTGAGTGTTTTCAGAGTGAGTGAGAGAAGGCAGACTGTATTGCTGCTACAGGTCTAACTAGGTGCTTTTGGATTATAAAAGCATGAACTTTTTTTTATAATAGTACAGTTTTTATAAAATTCAAATATTAACTGTGAAAAACAACCTACTGCATCATGTTTGGGTAATGTAGTGAACAACATTTCAAACTTGCAGATGGACATTGGAGAAGTGTATTATGTGGTAATTTTTATGGACTCTTGGTGTGAAAATGATAGTTCCCATCCTCACCAAGCTACTTGTCTCTACTACCACAGTCTCTACTTTTACAGTGGTAGAGACAAATAAACAGTTTTGATTTTCTGTATAGTAACATTTTATACAGCAAGAGCAATTCTGTTAAATGACATTATCTTTCTGATAAACAGACTCAGAAAAAAACAAAGTATGTGGGAGAGTATAGTGTTCTTCAAGAAGTAATGAACACAGGAACATTAATAGTATTGTTTATATTGTATATTGTTTTATAGTGGCAGGTGAACCAGTGTACCTCATCTATTCTCTACTTGGACATCAGAATAATAACTTCACTTCTCCATTGCCCTGGACAGTAAAAGCCAGTGCAACAGACTATCATCTGGCATACTGACTATTTTCCTCTTTAGACCAGAGCCTAAAATAGACAAGAACATCTTTCCACAAATCTCTGTATTACAATAAAGGTCAGAAAGTTGGAAGTAAAACAAACTCATTTGAATTATTATTTCTTACAATAATCATTTAGTGCTAAATTTAGATTCATTGATTTTGTAATCATAGAACCAGTCTGCAAAAGAATCTTTCTCATAGGACAGTATAGGGTTTTACTTAGAAATGATCTACACTAAGTAAAACGAGTGTCAAATATACAATGCTGCTTTTTGTTGCTAAAGGGGTTGATCGCATCATATGAAATGTTCAAGAAATAGCACAATATGGTCAGTGCTATTACTGAGCCTCCCTGAGGGATCTGTCTAAATATAACCAACATGACATGACTGCATCTCTCAGCTCAGTCACTAAGCTTTCACCACATGACCCCCCCCTCACACACAATGCAAAGTAAATATGGCTGAATATGCTTTGAGTAACTTGAAAGCCAACAGCCGAAGCACAGCCATGCGCTTACATATTTAGTCTATACATAAATACATTACACACATTCTCATCTAAGCACCACAGACACACATGCACAAGAGTCCATGAGTGACAGTGCTGTCAGACAGCAACTGTGCCTGCAGAATCCATTATGATAAGCCAGCCAATGGCAATGTGCAATGAATGCACATAGATCATAAAGTATTGGGTAGATATAGCGTAATACAATGCTCATCATTGCTCATTTCTCAGATGACTAAAGACAATAGTAATCCCGGTCCATTTAATATTCAGCCAACATCAGTTTTAAATGTCTCTATAACTATTAGATGAAATGCCATGATAATTTGTAGAGACATTTCCCCTCATGATGCATTGTTACAACTTCCCCAAATCCCCCTTTTCGTCTAGTGCTTCATTGCTTTATAATCTCTATTTAACTCTAAAACCATGACATTTGTATACTATAATACTTGATGAACCTGCAAAACAACAGTTTCTGTGTTAATCAGCAAAAGTCAGATTGCTAACATCCTAAAATGGTGACAGTAAATATTACGCTAATTAACATCAGTGTGTCAGAATCGTTGTTATGAGCATGCTGATGTTAGTATTTAACTCAAGTCATCTCTGCACCTGAAAACAGCGAAGTCTGCAGCTGGAGTGGCTGCATGACTGTTTGATCAAATAAATGAGATTCCCACTCTATTAAACTTTGCATTCAGTGCCATCAGTCTTCATTCAGAGCACATAAACTCAGACTCTCTGTACAGTGCAGAGGCGGAGGAGGGAACGCCAAGGATGGTTCAAGTCAGACAGTAATGCATCACAACCCTATTGGTCATTATACTGCTGCTTCTTGTGTAAGGCAACTGCATATTTCCAGAGCAGCAATGTAAAAGTCATTAAAGTTATATTATATTAATCATCACAGCTTTTACTGCAGAGGGCAACAGCGATTAACCTGAACAGACTCTTAGGAGAATTCCCAGCTGAAGCTGTTACATCTCTCAAAAGGAACTCCTCCACTTTTTGCACTTCATGCAAATACTTTCTCCTCCTCAGATTTCCCTAGTCAAAACTTAGAATTAACGAGTCTGAGCTGCACTCGTTTGATACCATGAAACCAAAGGACACGTTTGTCTTGAAGGCCTCCCCCCCTTACCGACGGTGGGGCTCATATCAAAGCGGCATGAAAACATTTGAATGATTGTGCAAGATCTGGTGAAAACTTGTTGCGGTTGCCCATGGCAACAGTCTGCAGCGAGGACCTTGAGCACAGCACACCTTCTCACCTTCACACATATACACACACACGAATGATAATTAGTGGTGTGATGTCATTTTATCATGGTGCCGATAGATGCCTCTGTTTTTAAAGGTCAATTCATTAGTTCAATAGCCAGCATGAGTGTATATGAAGTGTCATGAATCACAACAGTATTAATTGTTGGCATGTCTGGAAACAGACTCATTATGTTGTTTTGTTAGGATACCTGCGTCAGACCCCCCCCCCCCCCCCCAGACACACGCAAAACAACAGCATCCACACATTAATAGCAAAAAGTCAAACAGGTTCTTATGAGACTCGGATGAGCCCTAAACCCCCAGAAGTTACAGTGTTGGTGACAATTCAGTTCCTCATTCTGCATATTTTCTCTGTCAGGTTTACATCGCATGACTCACCCCCCTCCCATGCAGCTCCAGTGACATTCCTCCCATGCCAGCTGGACATTCCAGACTCCACCCCCCACCCCCCAACAATGACCAGAGGTGCCCCTGGATCACTACTTTTTTTTGTCTTTCTTTTTTTTGTAATTCCCTCAAGCAAAAACCCAGCCTTTACACTTTTCCAAACTACACACACCTCTATTGTATTTTTCTACAGTCCCTCAATGTGTTGTGGCTTTTTATTCAAAGTATGAGCTTGAGGACATAGTAAGGATCTTTTACACATCCTCATTAACTGTATCTTGAACATGAGAGCAAAGAAAAATCTATTTTTACAGAGGATGAGCGAATGTGAACTTTTCAGGAACTTACAAAAAAATTTGCTTTAAGCTTGATATGTCATTTACTGTTTCTGAAGAGTTTAGAAAGGTTTATGTATCAATAATAACTTATGGAGTATGATTTGAACCGCAGTGACTAATATCAAAATTATGAAAGGTGAACAAAAAAAAACAACAGATTTTTGTCTTAAATGTCTGCAGTGAAATACGCTCTGAAAGGTGATTTAAAGTACATGCTGTATCAAACCAGACATCATCATTCCAACTGTTCCCCAGCCTCCATTATCATAGCACTGCATAACAACACCAACCTATGCAGCACATAATTGCACTCAGCCTCATAGAGGGTACCTTACACAAGCAGGAAATATTTTTCAGGTTATGTGACCCATTGCAAAACCATCACAGGCCAGCCAAACGACCTGAGGCAGTGTTTTGCATACAACATAGTGTGTATGCGTCCACCAACCGGAGGGAGGAGGAACAGGAGAGAGGGATGAGTTGAAGAGATGAAGATATGGGATGAGAGAGAAGGCTCACATCCTCCACCAAGGAGATGATGGGTGTGGGGTGGAGACAGTGATACGGTGAAGAAACGGCTCTCCATGGAGTAAGGCGTGAAAGAGCAGGGCAAGGAACAAGTGTAAGAGAAAAAGAGATTTTACTTACAGCAGGTTGCTGACAGATGAGGGATGGAGGAACAGGGAAGTTTCAGCGTGCTCTCCTCCAGAGGGAGCGGCACCCGTCCACAAAACCTGACATCGCCGAGGCTGAAAGTACCTCACGCAGAGAGGGTGGCAGGCAGGAACAGGGCATGTGTGTGTGTGGATGCGTGTGTGATCGTGATCTGGCTTTAAACGCGTGTATGTGTGTGCTAGTGGGAGGGAGAGTGACTGAGAGAGAGAGAGAGAGAGAGAGAGAGAGAGAGAGAGAGAGAGAGAGGGAGGGAGGGAGGCTCAAAGCAAGAAAGAGACACAGAGAGAGTGTACAAGCTCAGTGGCTGGTGTGAAAATGGGAGGGGGCTGGATGGTCCAATAGCAGAAGGGAGGAGCAGAGTAAAGGGGAGATGGCAACAAAGAGCGGATTTTTTTTCTCAAATTCCTGCCCTTACTCTATTTTTTTATGATTGCATGTGTAAAGAGAATGAGGAAAAAGCCCAAACTATAAAACAAAATAAATAATCCCTTCATCACTCTGACACTCTCACACTCACACACAGTGTAGGAGCAGGATAGCCGATAGTAGGAATGAGAGATGTAAATGGATGAGCTGCTGAGAACTCTGATAATTGACGGCTGGGGAGAGTGACACATGTAGAGCTTAAAAGAGAGATGTGACAGAGAATGATGTGAGAAAGCAAAAGGGGATTTAAGGAGAGAGGGATCATGTTCTTGTCTCTCATCTGGGAGCTGAGGTCAGTGGAGAACATACACAGGCTGAGCTGTGGTGAGAGACAGTAGACGGTGGGTTTGAAGGATGTTGCCTGTGTATGGACAGCGGATGCATAAGCGCCGTCCTCCTTGTGTGTGTATGGAGTGGCCGTGTGCATGCGCAGTGGGGGTAGGGACCGAACCGTCTTCGCAGGATTTTGCTGCGGGAGCACCATGTTGCCATGGAGACTGCATCCAGTGCAGCAGAACACGCAGATGGCAGCTCTTTCCCTCTCTTTCTCTCCTCTCTCTCTCTTTAACAGTCCAGTTACCTTCTCATCCCTGACTTGCAAATCATAAAAGCTCATCTCTGAGCAGATTTAGAAAAACCTCCAGGAACAGATAATCTTCAGACTCAGCAAACAAGTATTTTTTGATGGTGGAGAATAGGTCTAAAAAATGTATGTGTTTTAATGTACATGTATTAGAAATACTGCAACATCATTCATCACCAAAAACTATGTGACATACAGTCTACATATAGTAGATAAGGCACCAAATGTGTCAAAACAGACAATAGGTGGAACATCTCTACTTTATTAAAGGCACATTGCACTATTGGTGGAACATTCTTCTCCATTGTGTTTACAAACCATGAATGTACATAGTAGACATTGATATGCAGACCTATGTGGACACATTAGTGAGCCAGGATGTGATGAAAATCAATACACAGGGGTTTGAAGTTAGCCTACCATTAAGAAATCCATCATGGTGAACACTCAGCTCTGTTATACAACATTTATGATGAGGATTGAGAAATAGCTTCCTGTCATTGCATTCCTTAATCCATTTGGCCATAAATGTTGGATAATTGAAAAGCAAATGATAATTTTTTACATTTAAAAGTTTTACCGTGATCTAAAAATACCATCTTATAGTTATACGCCCCTACCAAGTTGTAGCCATGACAGTAGACAATGCTTCAGACATAGATGTTGCTGCTTTGAAGTTACAGATTCTAAATCTGTACACACACACACACACACACACACACACACACACACACACACACACACACACACACACACACACACGCACACACACACACACGCACACACACACACACACACACACACACACACACACACACACACACACACACACACACACACGCACACACACACACACGCACACACACACACACACACACACACTCACACACACACACACACACACGCACACACACACACACACACACACACACACACACTCACGCACACACACACACGCACACACACATCTTCAACATGGCAGCACGGAAAATCTATCCAATTAATACAGTTGCACATCAAAGTGTGCACATAAGATTAGTGCTACCAATTTAGTATCTGTCCAAAAGTGAACAATGGTCATGATCATGGTGTTGAATTATGGCCAGACAAGTGTTTTTGCAGAATGTCAGATGTCAGAGTGAAATTTACCTTTGACCTTTTTGATCTAAAGGTCATCACTATAATTGATTTTATCCTATAAGACAATTGCAATTATATGCTGCAAATTATGCAATTTTGCAGCATATAAATTCTTGAGTTACAATAGGTTTTGTGAGGTCACAGTGACCATGACTTTTAACCTCTGACCACCACAATCTAATCAGTTCATCTTTGAGTCCAGATGGACGTTTGTGCCAGATGTAACATAAAAAGGATAGATTGTGTTCACAAGAATGAAACAGACATGAGGTCACAGTGACCTCTGACCTTTGACTGCCAAAATCAATTCAATACCTTCTTGTTTCCAGGTGGGTGTTTGTGCCAAAATTGAAGAAATTCCTTAAAAGTGTTCCTGCTATTTTTAGACAAATAAAAATAATATCATGCAACACAGTAGCTGTGATGGTTTCAATGCACTATAGCATGTATGTAAAAAGTGACATGGTCCTTTAACCAGAGATGTTCCACTCTTCATGTTCAGATCAGTCAATCAGAAGAGAGGCTCATGAATATTTAAACAGACCAAACATGACCTGTGCTCTTTGGAACTCTTTGGAACACTGAAAAAATAGATAGAGTTGAATATTTGTACTATTTGTAAATATATCAGAACTTTAAATAAAACCCAGAAAAGTGTATCATTTGGAACCTTTAAACATTTGAGTCTTTCTTGTGTGGCAACATTAAGTCCATTAACAAGACAAGGGCAAACTAACCCTGACACACATCTCTCTTTTGCTGTCAAGAAACTAAACAAATTTAACCAAACCCACAGATACAAAACCACAGACATTACAGTATGACTGCTCTCAATCACCTGTCTAAGAGCGCCCTGCAGAAATTAAACTGCACCTCTTGCTTCCTTCAATCTCTCTGACCCGATACAATTTGCTATACCGTATTTTTGAAACAGGAGAATGGGAATCAGGCTTTGCTGTAACAGAAGTTGTGAAATAAAACAGCTGGGTGACATAAATAAGCTAGGTTAAATATTGACAACATTGCTATTGCACATAAGATTCACCTTACTGACAGCTGCTTGGCATTTATCTAGCTAATCAATGTGCCCTGCACTGCTCTAACTGCCTGATGTTTAAACCCATCTCAGCATGCATCCTAATCAGTGTGGCTACAGCTACAGTAGGAGGGACAGAAATAGCAGCACAACCCTATATCAAGACTATGACTGATGATGATTTATGTAAACTAGAACACAAAATAGACCCTCTAACTGTAAGAAAACAACAGATTATAGTAGCAGTTGTGGAAGGCACTCGGTTTAACAACATGGTATTACATGTTTATGTACATGTAGACCAAAGTGTGTGCAAACCAAAGCCGCTGATTTTTCCATTGAATTGTGAACTCACCCGTCCATTTTTTTCTCAAGACTGGTCACTGTAGAAGGTTTAATGTTGCGCTTCTCTTCAAACAGCTGGGATTAACAGACAGGGCTGGCTAACCTGAAACATCAGAATTATCAACACATTTAGCACATGTAGTGCATTCATAAAACACAAAAGTATGACGTTTTGTTTTTTTAACCACAGATTACATCCATGGTCTTTGAGCGCCAAAGCATTCTGGTGAATTTTAAAGCAACAATGTGTGCTTTTTACTGCATTGATTTAATGTTAGAATGTTTTCATTTATGAAGGAAAAAAACAAAATTCAGGCACCCAGTGACAGTACATGCAATGTAATGTAATGCATGTTTGTATTGTTTTCAAATATTTATTCTGCATTTATTAGTGTCTATTTACAAAGGATACAAACTAAATATTGAGGGGGGCGTATCCTTTGACACCCATCCAGCACATGGACACATGCACAGGAGGCCAAAACGAACTAATGATAAATAGCACCATCTAGTGGCAGACTGAGGACACACATCTGCAGCGCTAATATTTTGCTGGATTTGACCATAGCACACGTACACTTTAATATCACGGTGCATGCTCCTGTGTTGGAGTCCGATAAAGAATATGTAAAATGTAAAAAATAAATAAATACAGAAAGAAAAAGCATTATACATCAATAACAGGTGACATAATTGGAAGAATTATTTATATTTCTAAAAAGCAGATCAGACCTCGTGGCGCAACGGTAGCGCGTCTGACTCCAGATCAGAAGGTTGCGTGTTCAAATCACGTCGGGGTCAATTCTTTGACTATTTAGAATATTACAATAGACCGAATCTACATATCAAAAAAGTTAAGTCTCTTAGTTTAAATGAGTTTTCTGGAGCTCTCCACGAGTCATTGCAGGACCAACTCTCAACATACGTGACATTCTCAGTTACGAAAATATTTCAATCTGTAATTATTTCTTTTCCTTGAAACACAGACCATTAGAGGATATGTTAAAATGTTTGTCTGTCTTAAAAGAATCAGATGGTCATATGAACACTGAAAGATGTTCTGCTCCTGTTATAATTCAAATGCATAAAGGGACAATAATTAACATGATAATATAAACGTATACATTTATAATGAAGTATAAACTGAAATAGAAATGCACTTCAACAAATGTATTACATTTTGCATAAGGGACAATGTTAACAGGATAATATAAACCTATAATGAAATACATATAAACTAAAATAAAAATGTAATTCAACAAAGATTAGATTTTACAATATAAGTTTATGTTTGATTATATGACATTTTCACATACTACACTACATACATTCTAATTTAGTTTTCAAAGTCATATTCCCCTGTGTGGAATCCTATAAAGCACAATATTAAAATGATCATGTAAACTTGAAAATGAAAATCTATTTACATAAAACCATTATAATTATGAAACAAAATTGCGAGATTTCATTTTTTTCCATTTTTAATACATTTCAAAATGTTCTAATTCTGTTTTATCTTTGTCATTATGGGAGTGGGGGAGAGAAGTGAGTTTAAATGCATAAGGCTGCAATATAATGCAATGTGCAACATGAAGGTGTGGAATTACTTTTTGCATGCACCATATATGCATCTCCATTGCAAAGGTTTATCCTAAAACTGTACACTTAAATGGATTCAATGGAGTATCAGCTCAAAACCTCAAATGTGATTCAAAATGCTGTTCTAGAAACACGTTGCAGTCACATTTAATTAACACTTGTAAACAACCTAACACCCATAGCTTCAATGGTGGATTAAGTTCACGGCACAAGCAGCCGCCACAGCTGTGGGATCTGACACTGACACTGTTACTAAAAAGCAAGGAATAGAATTTCAACAGACAATTTGCTTCAGTGCTTTCTATTTAAAGGCACATGGAATAAACACAACATGGGGATATTTATCTTAACATATTTCATACCTGACTTGTTACGAGTTCCTGCATCATATTCAATATTAATATACCTTTTCAGTCCAGCTGCCAGTTCCCAGGACTCCACACAGGCTTTACAGTCTTCCTTTCCCTTTCTTCTTTAAGTCCTGTTCTTCATTCCTGTACTTTCCCCTCTTATCTGGAATCATTATGGTGTTGTCTTCCTCTCCTCTCATACACTCTTCTCTGCTCAAATGCCTCCTCACAATACAACTAGCGAATCTCCTTACCCTCTGTCCTTGGACCAAGTTTCCCTCCACCCCACCTCCTTTCGCTACTCTATTCATGCCCGTTTCTCATCTTTCACTAGGACACACACACACACACAGACACACTCTGAACACACAGTAGAGTAGAATAACAGGTCACCTCTAGTTCTCAGCAGATGACTCACATGAGATGGTCCTCAGCAGCACTCAACATGCAATCACAATAGTGTGATTGTGCTCTGAAGCACTTGTTTTACACCACCGCTGACTTAGTGCTGTGCCGTGAGTACAGAAACGTTATTTCTGCTCTCTCTAGGCCTTGCTTTGAACTTTTGACTAACAAAAATCTCTGATGGAGAGCTTGCATGAGAAAAAGAAGACTTCTTTATTGTCAAAGAATAGTGCAATTCCTTCTATACCCCTTCATTTGAAATTCCAGGCGACTGCAAATGTCCCCATTGAGCACTCGCCAGTAGGAGGGATTAGATGTGGGAGGACAACAGAACAGTCAGAAAGGAGCCGGCGTGAAGCAGTTTGTTCCAAAGAGTATTATTTCACTGTGAGAGTGCTCAAAGGAAATGGCTGCAAACAAACCCTGTTGCCCAAGTAACACAGCTCAATGTCTCTTTCTTCTCTTTCTCTGCAAAATCTCAGCTACTGCTGAGACACCAGGGTGGCACAGTGGCAAAGATCATCATCGGAGAGCCAAGGGTGACGTAATAATAGCCAGCATGTAGTTTTATTCACCAGCAGCACTGTGCTCTGTTTAAGGGTTCTTGTCACATGGGGCGACACCACAAGATAATACTTCAAAATTTAAATGTGTTGTATTGAAATTAAATACGGGCGGATATACAGTGTTAAGGTAGTGTAGTTTCTGGCACCATCTAGTGGCGAGGTGGTAGATAGCTACCAGGCGAGTATACAAACCATGTATGAGAAGGTAGGATGTCTGCCATTTCTACAACATACCACCAAGGTTCACATAAATCTGCCCAGGAGTTTTGCAAGCAAACAAAACAAAAACAAATCCTTGATGAATAGTGTTTGGATATTCACTGAAATACATGTAAATGTGGAATTAAGATTGTTTCGATACCAATAACCTAATAAAACTAGAGCATAAATCCACCTAAATAAAACCCAATAGAGGAGCAGTTACAAAAAATGTAATTTACTATATTTAAAATTTGGATTGACAATCTTTTCAATTTTAGGTACTTACTAGTATATATATGACACTAACTTACATAGTTTAAGCTGAGGATTTTGGTTTACACGCACTTTTTAAAACATCTAACACCACCGCTACATGTACAACTGCCTTCCAGACAGACAAGAGGGAAGGAATAATAGATGAAGTAAACCCTTAAGTACTGGAAACTAAACAGGTGTAACCAAAGAGACCGTGTCAGACCTCCAAGGAGTTAATGATATGACTAGAAAAGGAGACATTTCAACCCTGCACTTTCTGAGAGTATATGCATTTTATGTGAGAACTCGTTGCCTTTCCAAACTAATGCACTTTATGTACATATTACATATTTTTATATGCCCACTTTTAACTTACTGTCTTGCCACAGGGACCGCAAATGGAAAATAGCTAAATTGCAATGCATCTTTACTCAGTCTAAGTCTCCTCTGTATTCTGTGAATAGTGCCTAATAAATAAATGAATAAACAATGACAATATTAAATAGTGTTGGGTGCATAATTCAAATACAAGTAAAACAAAAAAAGGTAGAATTACACCCTTTATTGCGCACAAAAAGACAAAAAAGAAAGACGATTTTTGAACGTGGTTTGACTCCCAAAAATCAAAACTTTTATAGTTCAAAGCAAGTCCCCATTTGCCTTGGTTTAACCGAAGGGTTAAACTATAAAGTAAAAAATGACAAACTTTGAACAATCTAAAACACAACAAATGTATAAGTTTTGTCTTCAAGTTATTTTTTTAAAAAATCAACTACTATATTGTTTGAAGGTTTGTTCTTCCACATCACCAGGTTTACTCCTGGCCCCAAAGCGTCTGAAGAAGGATATGAATCTGGAGGTGCTTGCTTGCCCCTCTATGTGATTTCTCGATGTATTTCCAAGCAATGAAGAGACTCTGGCTCTTTCTTCTTTCATACATTCTGTCCTTGAGGCTGAGGAATATGATCTTTGGGATATGCTTCTCCGGAATAAGTCTCCACGCCGGAAGGCAGGTGCTGGAGATTGCCAGGTTTCATCCATAGAAACAGACCTTAGGATGGGCACAACACTGGGACCTTCCGAACCATCGGATGGCGATGTTAGACTGTCCGTATTGGAGGAATTGGGGAGACAACTGCCTTCATCACTTTCCCAGACATCATCATCAAGGTCATCTCTGCCAGACATTGAGGACAGCATGTGTTTTCTTGGTCTGTTTCTCGGGAGGTTGGTTGTTTGGGTGCAAGGAAAAGGGCTCAGAATAGTCCACGGAGAGCCCACGTCCCCGCTGAAGAAGTAGTCTCTGGTTCTGGGCCGAGGGGTACGTGGGGTAACTGGAGTGTCCTGTACTTTCTCTGATCGGCGAGGGGTGCCTGAACCTTTGTCTCCATCAAGACTGCTTTGGCTGCTTTGGTACTCAAGAACCTTCCGTGTTACCTTCCGCATCTTCTCAGCCTCCCCTTTGTTTTCTGGTGTTGCCGTTTGCTCATCCTCTTTCTGAACTTTGGGTTGTTGTTTCTCCTCAGTCCTCTCCTGTTTAGTAAGGGCCGTTGCTTTTGTTTTTTGTACCAATGGACTGCGTTCGGCAGGTGATCCTTCGATAGCAGGCAGCAGGTTTTTCCTGCATCTGGGGAGAGTTTCTGGAACGGCGGAGAGAAAGCTGTGCAGTGCCGACTCCAAGCTGGCACTGTTTTGTTCAGGTTCACGTCTGGGGCCCGACACGGTTAACCTGCGTTTGGAGGTTCGTATGCTCTCCTTCCTCTTGCGCTTCTGCTCCGCTTCCTCTCGCTCTCGATTCTCCTTCAGTCAGGTAAAGAGAAGACATATTCAGGTAAGTTACAACAGTGAATGGTAGAAGCTAATCAAACACGCAATATAACATTTTCTAAGGGTCTTTCAATCAAACAATTTCAAAAGACAGCATCTTCATTGCTTTGCAGTTAGTCTGTGTCTTCAGGAGGTTTTTACCGGGAGCAAAATTATTCCCCAACGTCTGTCTTTGATATGATGCTATTGTCCTGAACACAGGACAACACCAGAGGGATAGCTACAAACATTAGCTCACCTAGCATATCTCTTTACCAGTGAAAACACTGAATGAAGTAGTTTTGCATAACGATGCACTGAATATTTAACCGAATATTGCAAAAAATGCCTCATTTGGCCTTTGCCGGAGTGAGGCCAAATAGCGGCGTGATGCAATCAAACAATGTGCACTTTTAACTTTGGTAAAATATCAGCAACTCGGAGATATATTAAGGTGTTGGAGAGTGAGAATAGAATTGCAGTTTGCAACAACTGTTCAACCAAACTATCTAGAGGTGATTTCTCTGCAAAGAACTTTAGCTCTACTGCTTTAATTTATAATTTAAAAGCAAACACCCGGAACAGCAGCTAAAGTAAAAGCTGGTCACAGCACACCACACAGCACAAGGTGGAGTTCATGGCTTTGGATGATTAACCATTTAGTGTTGTGGAGGACATTGACCATGTTAGTAGACGGATGTGTGCTTAACAGACTTTTCTTCAAAAAAAAAAAAAAAAAAAAACATGTCTGAAAATTTATTCTAGACTATTTATGTAACATTAAAGAAATAGTGAAAAACTTAACTATATTTGATATGTGGCTGTTTTATATTTAATTGTTTTCGGCCACTTATTTTACTTCGGTGCATTCCAAGTTTTCCTTTAAAAGAAAAGTTTTCCTTTAAAGTAAATCTGTCCATCAGAGTCCATCCTGTTACTGGATTAAACAAATTTATAAATATTTCAGAACTGTTGAAGCATTTTGGGAAATGAAACAACTCAAAGTTTAACAGTTTTAGATTTTAATCCTTTAAATTTTCCAAATCCATTTTATACACACACACACACACACACACACACGCAGCCCTCTACAGCTCTCAACATGAAACAGCCAAAAGTTCCCTGTAAATCTTTGTTAAATTATCACTCTTGATAGGAACTCTATTATATTGCAGTTTATTTAATCCCTATGATGATTTTCTTCCTTATATGCACACATGTATACGTTGCAAAGTTGAAGCTCTCTCTATTCTTACCTGCACAGCTGTGTAAAACCGAGTGCAAAATGAATGAAAGATGGAGCAGCACTCCTCCAGCTTGAAGGTAGCTGGGTCTTCACAGAAGTACTCGGCAACAGCACCACTTAACGTGCTCAGCTCCTGAAGAGAAACCTCCAAATCTGCCATCTTGGCATCAGCCCTCTTAAGACATGAAAAAACAAAAATGCAAAGAGGCATCCAAACTGCTGTAAGTATTTACAAGCTCAGCTTTGCTACAAATCTTGGTGTTTTTGTACAGAACTAAGAGAGGTCTTACTAGGAAAAATGTCTCCATCTGCTGTAAGAGGCCAGGCTGTCTGCTGCTGTACAATTTCACTTCCTTCAGCTTCTTCACTTCTCTCTCAAAGTCTGTGATTACCTCCTCTTTACAGATTCTGCAGAAGCCAGAAACATTTACACAAGTAGATGCATCAACATTTGAAGCTGCGGTTAATGAACAAAATATGTTCAGTTAAATTATCAAATAGACTCTCAGTGAAATAACGATATCCACCTTGATGCCAGAGCAATGTTTTCAAGCTGATTTGGGAAAGTCAGCAACTCGGCATCGATTTCCTCTGCTTGCTGTGTGTGGAAGATAATGGACAGAAAGCAGCAGTGAGTGAAGGGATGGAAATGGGAGAAGAAATCACAACTGTTTAGAGACTACATGAAAGCAGGGTCTTTCCATGATTTTACAGATGTATTCTCACCTTGGCAACATAGTGCATGAGGTTCATGCCGGGTTTGTTGGCTTTGGTGCTTGCCAGCTTGAGCAGAGAGGACATCCTGAAGCCAATGGCGTTGCCACTGTAGCCACCCTGAATAATAGATCAATGGTCCATTCATCAATATAAAAAAACTAAGCAAAAAAAAAAAAAGTTTAAAATGTAAGGATAAAAAACTATTGTGTAGCTGACAAAAGCAAATTTCTGAAGAAAAATACAAACAGCATTCATGTAATTCCCAGCTTTTAATACCAGCCTAATGACTGAGTGGAGGTCATCACAGTCCAACAGCTCTAAGTGGAGAGAAGACAAAGAAACTTAACATAAACTTCACCTGCGACCTGGGCGAAGTAAAAACAGATAGAAGATGGGACTATGAGCATTGTAAAACTCACCATTAGCTGCTTTGGTCATGACAGCAACAGAATGCTTCACCTCTTCCATGAGAGGAAAAAATTCCTCCCTCAACACCATAGTTTTCAGGCGTTCCTCGTACCTGAAGGTAAGACAGAGCAGTTCCCACCAAGTCTGCAAATCTTCAAAAGGCACAATGTAGCACTACCAAAAGTAATTTCATCACAATCAGTCTTTAAGGGGTATGAATTTTTCTCATTTTTATCACGACCCCCCCCCCCCCCTATGATTAGAATATCAAAAAAAATTGATTTCTGTAATTTCATCCAAAAAGTGAAATTTCCTTTCATACACTGCAATATTTCAAGTGTTTATTCCTTTTAATAATGATGATTAGAACTGACAACTAATAAAAAAAACTTAAAACTATCAAAAATTGAGTATCTCAGAAAATTAGAACATTGTAAAAAGGTTCAATCTTAAAAAGGCACTGAGTGCCACACTCTAGTGAGCTAAATAAATCAAAACGCCTGCAAAGGCCTTTAACTGCTATCTTAGCCTCGTTCTGTATGATATACATTAGTGGGGAAGACTTCTGACCTGACATTTGTTCAAAAGACGACCATTGACACCTTACACAAGGAGGACAAGAAACAATAGGTCATTCCTAAAGAAGCTGGCTGTTCAGAGAGCTGAGTCCAAGCACATTAATAGAGAGTTGAAGGGAAGGAAAATATGTGGTAGAAAAAAGTGTACAAGCAATATGGATAACCACACCCTGGAGAAGACTGTGAAACAAAACCCATTTGAAAATGTGGAGGAGAGTCACAAAGAGTGGACTGCAGCTGGACACAGATGTATGAAAGACATGGGTTTCAGCTTTTAGTTTTCAGTTATACTCATTAAAATAAACATTTGAAATATAATCAATCTGTGTGTAATGAATGAATTTAATACACAAGTTTCACTTTTTGAATGTAATTGCTGATATATTCTAATTATATGACCAGCACCTGCATATAACAAAAGTAAAAACAAGCTATAACCAGAATCTGACTCACCCTGGCACTTTGATCAGCCGCACCATGAACTGGTCGGCTTCAGGTAACCGGGAGAGGTTCCCACTGAATGACTGCAGCTGTCTTACCTGTACATTCACATATCAGCAAGTGAACATCTCTGTTAGAGTATACGAACATTTTTTTAGAGTGTAAAGTTGTTTTATTTGGAATTTTCAATGCAAGTATCAGGTCAGGTAACCTGATACTGGCCAGTTTGAAGCATAATAAAAATTCAGGTTGATATTTTTAAGCTTTCAAATGGAGGAAAATCAAAATATCCAAGTATAATCAGGCTGACAATAGTACACTTTTTATGCCAGGACACTGGAATGTCATTAGTCTTATATTATGAATACAACATTCCAGTGGCATAATGAGAACAGAAGCTGCCGTTACCTCACTTTCTTCTGGCAGCAGTTTACAAAGCTCTCTCAGTTTGCCTGTTCCAAATCTGAGCCAGTTCCCTTGACAAATGTCCTGTACGATTTCTGTCACTGGCCTGTAGAGGGAGGTGAAAGAGAATGAAAAAAAGAAAAAAAGACAAGCATGACCATGACTTATCACATTAGCTGTCCTACTAAGTAATCCAACAATTTTGCTACACTTACAAAAGAATAGTGTGAAAACAAATTCAAAACCTCAAAACTGGTCATCAGCAAACTCTGAGATATTGGATGCTTGACCTCTGCTTAAGGTTAATGGGTTATTGATTTCAATGGAACAATTCAGCATTGGTATGTTTACATTATGTCCATCATATGACAAAATGCTTTCCAAGTAGCATCATCTGGTGTTACTACTACAGAAACTGATGCTATGAATTTGACTAGGATTCCAAGCAGACATCACAGTACATGGTTGATGAGACATTTGGTATTCAAAGTGAGAGCTGAATGGACCTTGGACTGAAAGTGACATCATCTTGATAAAGTTCAGGCACAAAAAAGGACTGCTGAAAATGTTTTATGTGCAGGGAATCAAATACAACTTACTCTTTGGAGGTACAAAATGAAAATCATACCCATTAACAGATGTTTTACTGCTTTAGGCCCAGGACCCCCCCATAATTTCATATATGTTAATTTGAAAGAGAAAACAAGTAGGGGGCAAAATTGAGGTGTTTGAGGTGGGTAGCATCTCAACAAATGATTCTGTCCCTCTAGCTATGGCTACAATAGCTAAATAAGTAGGGTGATAATCCACCATAACCAGCATGATAGTCCATTCTCCTCTCTCAGCCTCACCTACCAGGTCAGCACTATGATGTCCTATCATTTAAAAGCGAGTCATTATTGTTATAACATGTTTGCTCTGTCCAGGAGGGGAAGTTAGGATGATTCTAAGGGCCTGGCACTGACAGCCCTTTGACGGCTATAAATATTATTTTATTAGTATTTTTTTTATTAGTATTAGTTTTTGCCTAGATTGAAACCTTCCTTGAAACCCCAAATTTCTGTTTATGCCCCTGCCCTTATTGCTACTAAACGCTCTTAAGTGATGTTTGAAAAGGCATTTCCATGTATTTGAATATGGTCCACTCAGATAGAGAGTGAGGCGGCTGGGTAATGATTAGCACAGTGGAAGGAGCTGGAGCTTCAAGATTCGTATTTCTGACAGGGTTTGGCCTGGCAGCATCCTGTTGGGTTTAAATTTCTTCAAATGTTGCTCTGTTGTGTTCCATCATTCGAATCAATTCAGCTATTAGTTGTTTTTTTTGGACACTCAATTTTCTCCTATCCTTACCTCTTGAAATGTCTCAAGAAGATCCCAATGTTCATGCTCTTTTTGGAGTCCAGAATTGTGACCTGAAGAAAAAAACACAAGACACATAAGCATTAATACCAATCCTACCAGGGTGTATTCAGAAGAGAAGACAAGACCGCACTCAAACATACGGGTCAGTGACAAAACTGTCATGTGGTGTAACCCTAAAAAATTTGATAGCTTAACTCTCATTAAAAAGTTTAAAACAATTTAAAAAACACATGCCATCAATAAGTTTTATATTCTAGGTGGGTTATACATTTAAAATGCATTATTTTTCAGTTACGCCCTAGGACTTTTTAATAACAAAAATGTAACATGACCACACAATGTACATTTTGAGAGACCTGATGTCTTAAAACTGTCTTTAAAATGTTTTTGACTTTCTTCATCTTGCCAAACATTTATCACTGACCCATATGCTTCATGTGATCTTTTGCAGAAGCAAAACACTCCCACACACTGTTTTACTTCAGCAGTTCCTCATTGATAACATGATTGTTGTGGAACTTAAAATAAAAATAAAATCCAGCTGTATTTGTTCATCACTTCCCCAACTTGTATCATATTGTCTGTATCAGTTACTGAAAACCAACATTTGTTTGTGACCAAATTTTGTGGCCTGAGTGAAACCCTGAGCTCTGTACCTGAGGCTCCTGTGGAAAAAGCTCCGTGCCCTCACCCTTCCTCAGACCTGTGACACTTGAATTACGTAACGAGGCCCGTTTGTCCACTTGACTGAACAGCTCCTCCATGCTCCGGATGTCCAGAACCAGGTCCCTCTGAGTCCTCTTAGAAGTCCAGACGTTCAGTTTACCCAGGACACGCTGGCTGGGGATAGTGTCCCAGTTCAGCTTTTTCATGGAACGTCGCTGGACACTACGCGATGAGAAAGGAGGAGGAGGAGGGGGAGGAAGAGGAGGAGGAGGAGGGGGAGGAGGTGGTGGCGGTGCAGTGGGATTGCACATGGTGGGAGCAACAGGTGGACACGCCTGGAGATCCGATTCTTCCTGTGGATGCGACACGAATGGAGGAGCAGAGTCTTCAGAGGAACAGCTGGCAGGAGAAGAAGGTCTTAAAAGCAGCACTCCCTCCATCTGCAGCACAAACCCAAGGATGATGGAGAGAAGTGTCCTGCTGCTGGTCAAATCTGAGGAGATAAACGAGAAAAATAAATCATAAAAAAAAATCAAAAAAGAGGATTCATTCTGAACATGAAATGTATGTGATCACTTATTTTCTGTTGAGTCAAAATGAAAAAAATATATATCTTAAAAATTAAAATTAATCAATGTGGCATTAAGTTCCAGCTTCTCAAATGTGTGTTTATGAGATTCTTCTTCTATTATAGAACATTTTTAATCTTCGGGTTTTCACACATTTGAAGTTGTCACCTTAGGCTCAGGAGCCGGTGTGATGTTTTCCCAATATGGAAAAACAATGAATAAAGAAAAGAAAATGAATAAATGAATGTTTATCCTCAAAATTAAAAACCACAAAACCACATAGAATCTTTACTGCAAGCTTTTCTGAAAACCTGCCTATAAGCTGAATAATTTTAGCAAAAATCCTTTAATTTCTTCGTCAACGTTCTAACAAACATCTAACAATAATAATATCTAATCGCTTAGACAAACATCTTATTTGGTATAACCTATGAAATTGCAAAACCACAGACTGATGACATTGTCAACATTGTGCCACCAACTTCACACTCACAGAAAAGGTGTTTTCCAGAACAAATGCACTTGGCTACATTTACTCAAGCACTGTACCTACTTTCTCCCAGAGGAAAATATTGCACTGTACAGTTCTACACCACTACATTTTACAGTTTTAGCTTCTTTCCAGATGCCGATTTGACACAATAAATAACAGGCTTTTAGAATGAAATACACAGGTAAAGTTGAAACCAGTTTCCAACCTTTTTGTTTTTTGAGTTCTTACAAATGTCTTGAGTTTTTAACAGCATCACCAAATATTATTTCCCTATGAGCTTTTAAATAATGTTCAAATGATCCAATAACTGAGTCTCAGAACCTTCAGAACTTTTTTTTCCCCACTTTCCTCTTCTATTGATTATCTCAGGACGACCTACTCATGTACTATTATTTAGCCTAAGTAGGATCTTTAATGCAGGACTTAAACCTGTAGTTGGAGTCATTTTATATCGCTGTATTGCAAATGATCTGAATACTACTTCCACCATCGTTACAGCTTCTGCTTCCCCTCCCTGAAATACACAATAGCAGAACAATATAGCCACACAAACAACATCTTCATTTAACTAATTTAGCTTTAACTGTATCATACCAAACATCATTGAGCTCATTTGGACATGTTAATGCTACAGCCTTCACAGCAAGACAAATGACTTACAAACAATAAATTGTTGTTTAAATTACTTAATAGACACCAGTGTTGAATTCGGCATCGATGTCATACACCGAAATTTCCTTTAAAAACATTTTATATATATATATTTTGCTGTTAGCCAATTGCAATGGAATGTGGTTCTTGTGATGAAGCCCGTTTAAATTTGTATTTTGTTTGCTTTTTTTAAGCGAGATTCAGTGTTTTTATAGAACTCACACCTTTGCAAAATAAACGCTGGTGACTTCACATATCATCCCGCATCACCCCGCATACACACATACAACAGGCAGGCAGCAGCTTACAGGTGACTCACCGTGTCTTTTCCAAGCGGAGCTATCTCTATCAGCTCGGACCTCGTGCTCTGGCAGAAAGTGTCTGTGACGTAGCAGCATCAGGTGCAGGTGCACGCGGCGCCTCAACCAATCAAATTTAAGCAGGTTGGCAGGTAGGCGGGGATGAGGCCACAGAGTAAACCATCATCTCAACAAGGGTTCCAACTTTCAGAAGAACTACTTCTGCTCTCTAATATCTTGTATTTTTGTTCTAATAGGTGGGAGTTTCGTTGCTGAATCGTGTTCATATTATGTAATTTTATGCAAAACAAAATACAAAACTGTGTACTGAGCAGCTTCCAAGTGTAAATGTTATCAGAGCTTCCTCTCAGTACAATAAATAAAAAAAGGTTAAAAAAGGCAGGATCAGTAGGATTTGTGACATCACAAATAGTCTGGAAGCCAATCCTGGACCACTGTTTAGCTATCACAAGTGAGATGTGGCACCTTGAAGCCTCCAAATTTTACATAATATAGTTTATCATATAAACTTCTACAACGAACATTATAATTATAGATTCAGGATTTTTCAATGAGTGGAATTTTAAGGGTTTTTGTCAGGTTTTAATTTTAATCAGGTAATTGATAATATTTGTAGTAGTATTCAACAAAAAATATATTTTTTCAAAAGTAGATCTTAAACATGTCTTGAGATGATCTTTAAAGTACAGTAGCCTCATCAGGTCAATCAATGTGATAGCTACTCATCACCAACAGCTTTAATTGTATGTAGTGGAGTATGTAAAGGTGTCTGAACAATTTGTTAAAGTTATTAATTGATGCAAATGGTTCATTAAACAGACCGAAGAAAAACTCAGATATTATAGACTACTTGCAGGCTAATTAATAACAATTGTTCTTGATACAGAAATGTATCCGTGATATCAGAGGGAGGGGTTCCATCGCTTCAACAGCCAAACAGGAGAATTCAATTACAGAAGGTGGGCATCATAAATGATGGTTGATTACGCTTTAAATGCTTGTACATGATCGTGATCACAAGATGACGTTTTTATTTGACTGACTGGCGGCTGCTTCTCTCTGTGCAACAGTGTCAATACAAATGAAAAGAAAGAGCAAACAGGAAAATACAGGCAAAGCATTTGAAAATGTGTACTTTTTTAATAATGTTCCCTTGGGGCAGGGCGAGAGTTCTCAGGTCTGAGTGAGGAATGAAGGCAGAGAATCACATCAATCCATGACACGACTTCATTCATCATCTTAAATACCATTATGTGCAATCATTCATACAGTACAACACACCAGCTCAGCCTAGAAAACATTGATTGTACACAAATAAAATATCTATTTTTATAAATCTCGGTTCTCTCTCGACAACAATCTAACGACTGCTAGTCAGTGACTTTGAATGCTTGTGACACCTTTCTCAATTTACATGTTTTTTTTTTTTCACGACTACAGAGCAAAAATCCTATTGCCATTCATTTTGGTGTTGGGTTAAGGAATTTTCAGAGAGACACGTTTGGAAGAGGGGAGGGGTCACATTTTGTTACTATTGCTGTGTGGCAGTCAAACAGACCAGGAGTATACCGGAGAGACTGCAAGGCCCAGGTCTTCTTCAGCCAGAGTAAAATACACCCATTTGACACAATGACATATCAGAATTCAGAATTCACAAGCCAAACAAATCTTTTTTTTGTTGTTTTCCTCAATTTTCATCAAAAATCAAATCCAATTCCTCACATTACTGCCATAAGAGTGCACCATTTAAATGCAAACCCAAATTTTGGATTATGCCTCAGCTGGTTTCAAAATTGAAATGGATAACCGTAAGCATGGCGCATAGAGTAGACCGTCAGTGCATTCACACATCTGCACCTATACTTTGGATCACTACTTGCCATGCAAATACAGAGGAGACGAGAAGCTGTGGGTGGGGGGGCTGGAGATTTCACAGAGCTCCCCCTCATGTTACTCAAAGCTCCTATGAGTTAAATGCAACATGGCAAAACATGACAATCATCACACTGGTTTACCTTCAATCTGCTTTGACACAAGGATATGAAACCGATTAATATTTGGAGTGTGTCAGTTACAGATTTGCTTTCTTGATACACTCATACTGGGTAATTTGTACAAACCAGACATTTCAGTGTACAATATGCTGATTCAAACATGAGATGAAAATAATAAATACAATGATGCATAAAAAACATACATTACATATATAGTACCATGCATGTGTCTTGTGGTAACACTTTGTCATAATTGACAACAACTGATGATTGTTTCCTATTGTTACACCAAGACAATGTTTTAGTTAAAAAATGATAACAGATTGAACCATTAGTGATTTAGTGATATTCGAAATCCCCCCATCTACTAAATTGTAAGATTCAATGTTGATATGCTAGAATTAGTTTTGTTAGATAGATAATCTTCAGTGTGAATATCTGCAATTACATCATGCCTTAGTAGGGACTGAAATAAATGATCTGAGATGGTCTTAATGTCAAAGAACTGACCTTGATACCTTTAAAAAAACAACTAAAGACAAAAACAGTTTTCAGTATCTGTCCTAACGAAAAAAAAGAAAAACTTATTTTTAAATAAAGTTATTAAAACAATGAATCCATTTGAGTTTGTCTGATCCTACCAGTCAACAGTGTCACTCAACAGTCCAGAGTGAGACTGAATCATTGCTGCTTATACAACCCATAAAAATCTAGTAATGGTCATAATGCAACAAAGAGTCTTTTCAATTATCTTTGGGTGGATAAAACAGAATTAGTAATAGAGCAAAACCAGAATGACTTTGGGAAGCTGTGGCAGTGTTCAATAAATGATCATTGCATATACCAGCTCAAGTCAAAAAGGGTTGTTACAATAAAATCTGTAGCATGTCTGAAAACAGACTAAAACACCAGCACACAGCAGCCAAACTAGTGTCCATCACTGTGAGAGGCACAGGAAATACAGCTGACTAGAACTGAAATAACAAGGAAATAAAGACATTCAAAGTAAGAAACACTAAACTAATCACAACACTGTGTTTTTTATAAACTACAAAACAATGATATATGTATTTCAAAAGTAAAACAGTACATAATTAGAACTGTACATTGATTTCCAGTGTACCCTTCATACAGTATGTTTGAAATATTTTCGAACTTATCTTTATTCCTTCAGGCCACATGTAAATTTAGTACATTAGCTCATATATAAGGAGGCACACAAGGAGAGTGATAAGGTCTGGAAGAGTTTTGATGTAGTGTTTTTTACATCTGTGTTATACTTTCTTTTTTTTTAACCATTTTGCCTGACCTCGTCTGTTTCTGTCACTATGTTGTTGTGGGTTCAAAGTTGAACTCACTGCACTTGAGGAGTTCCTATAATGGCGATAAACATGACTAGCACAAGCTCACACAGCAAAGTAGAGTTGAGATACGAGGGGAGAAGGCAAGTCAACCAGTAGAAAGAGAGTAGGGCGAGATGAACAGTTGTGGAAATACACGTAGCACAATTAGGATTAGAGCAAAAAAAAAAAAA
Source organism: Lepturacanthus savala (assembly GCA_030544235.1). Classification (NCBI taxonomy): domain Eukaryota; kingdom Metazoa; phylum Chordata; class Actinopteri; order Scombriformes; family Trichiuridae; genus Lepturacanthus; species Lepturacanthus savala. The sequence continues at coordinate 24,430,994 of CM060479.1, read as the reverse complement.
AAAAAGGAAGTTGGTAGGAGAGGCACCAAAAGCCCCGTCTGTTCATAAAACTGGCCACTTCTGCATTTAGCCCATTCATTAACAATACCCTGCGATTCATCTGTCCAATCATCCACACGCTCATCTCATATCTTCTTCCACCTAATGATCTGTACATTTCCCTCTGTAGTGGTCCTCTGTAAGTTGGGGGTTTCAACAGGTAACAGGTGGAGGAGGTCGAAAAAGAGGACTGCAGGAGGTCCGGCGGGCGCTCTCACTGCTCCTCTAACCAGGAGGGCTTGTCGGCCCCGGGAGGCCGCAGCTTTATGTTGAACTGCTTCAGCGTCTGCTCCAGCTGCTGCTGGTTGCCGGCAAAGTATGCTGAGATGGCGTTATGGAAGAGGAGGAGCTGCTTATGCATCACTTTCACCTGTGAGACAGAAAGAAACATGGACATGTGAAATGAACAAACACTTTACTTACTTGACTGGTGAGTTTATAACACATTCATAGCAGCTGTCATAAACTGCACATAAAGCATTCATGACTGTTTAATGAGACATAACTCAACATTCATACCAAATCTTTCACAAACGTGGAAGACGATGACAACTTGTCAAAATAAGTCCATTAATTGCAAAGCAGCATTGCCGTTTTTATTAATGATCCAACACATCTGAGTCAATGGGCTAGTCACGATGCACCAAATTCTGGGTTTTATTATACTGATGACTGGTTGTCCGTGGGTGGACTAAACCAACTTGCGCCTCCAATAGGGGGCACCCTAGACTGTCCAATATAGTACTATGGCACAAAGTTCATTGTCTCTTGATGGTATAAATATATACCACACCATATTAAATCATGACACCAATTAACTGAAGGGCACAATTCATTTATTCATCAAATAAATATATATGTATCAGGTTACCACACCATGTAGCTGAATGTAGCTAGTTTACCTTCTAGTGGAAAACTCAATGATTATGAATACTTCACAACTTGTATAGTAAAGTGACATTTGATGTAGACTTCAAAAGATAATCATGAAATATTTACAAAGGCGGGAGAGATTAAATTATTGGTATCCAGGTTTTTTAATTATTGGACTATTATTTTGACAAGTTGTTATCGTTCTGTCCTCCACATTCATGACAGGTTTAGTATGAATGTTGAGTCATGTCTCATGAAAGTCATGAATACTTTATGCAGTTTATGACTGCTGCTATGAACGCTATGAACCCGTCAAATAACGTATTACCCATCAATTTAACCTGCATGTATAGAATTTTGTTTTTACTCAGAAGAACGATGATGATGATGATGATAATGAAGTCCTGTTCCACCAACTAACCTTATTCTCCTCCAGGAACTTGAGTTTAATGATGACATCTGAACGGAGGCGTTCGTACTTGTCCTTATGGATCTGGTACTGCTCCTGAGCAGCTTCTATGCGGGCCATGGCCACGGCATCTCTCGGACCCAGACTCAGCTCCTCCAGGTCTGACCTGTAGGCATCGAACTCCAATCTAGGGAATACAAGCAGGTATACTTCAAATATCCAGACAGGATAATGAGTTGTTTTTAAACATAATATTAAAAGACTTATTTCCATGATAACTTAATATCCAGATGTTCAGGAGGATTTTACTGAATTCTCTGCGGGGGCCTTGTCCTCCCCAAAACAGACCCAGTGATTAAAAACAGTGGATACATGTACAAAAAAATAATTTACTGTAAAATAAATATTGTTTCTTCAACAGTATTCAGCGCCGTGACCCAAGCTGCTACTAATGTTTGCTCAGCAGACATTCAATGACTTAATATCCTATATATTATATATTTATTACAGAGATACTGGTTGACCAAGATGATAATTATCTTGTGTTCACATTATATAACTTTGGTAGAGGGAGTTAAGAATCCAGAAATGTCCTGGAAAATGTACATATTGGGCCTTTAAATACCAATTTTACTTAACACTGATGGAGACAGTTCTTTGGCTTCTATTTCAAGGCTAATAATACCTTTTACTCAATGAGTGTAGTTGGTCGCATTGCAAAATACACAGGACACCTACGGTGTCTTAACCCTGTGTATGCACATGATAAATTCATCGAATTAGATTATATCCAAAGAACAATATCAATATTTCTGTGCTTATTTCTGGTGTGAATCCCACTGCTAATCCCCCTGTAAAAGAGGTCAGTCACTTCATTAATATCCAGTCACTCCATTATTATACTGCCTGTACCTGGCATTTTCATACATCTTGATGGTCATCAGGGTGTCCTCCATGGTCTTGTTGACTAGGGTGTTGATGCTGGACACAAAGAAGTTAATGGCACCAAGTAGAGTCTCTCCGTTCTTACACAGCAACTTCTGAGTCTCTGCATTGTAGCCAAACTCATCCTACAAGGACAAAGAAATACTTAAATTAATTATTCTAAACATCAGTGTGATTTAAACCTGAAGCTACGCGAGTAGATTGTTGAGGCTTTACCCGTAGCTCTGGGGATTTCTGACTGAGGTCAGCGAAGGTGTCGCCCAGCGTATGCTGCGTCTGCACCATGTTGTAGAAGTGGTTGGTCAGTGCTCTGGCCAATCGCAGCACATTCTCATATTTCCGTTTCGTGTCTCTCAGCACCTCGATCTGAGCTTCCAGCTCCAGGTCTACAGTCCTGGAGCCCCGACCGAAACGCTCCGAGATCATTTGCTTTGTACACTTAAAAGAAGATCATAAGAAAAATAAGCATAAACAAGAGCATAAGAAAACTATTTTTAAGTACACTACTCACAACATGTTAGGGATATTGTTATTTCCATATGGCACACTGTACACAGTGAAACAACTGTGTGGAAAACAAGATGAGGAGTGTCTATCACCCCAATACAATTGTCTTCATACCCTAAAAATAAAGTAGCTCTTTACCATACAAGGACAACATGACATGACATATTTTAGCAGTTTTACAAGTAAGGGTGCCTTCACACCAACAGCAGGCTCTAAGTGTGGTTCTTTTTCATTTGTGTGAAAGCATCAATGTGTGAAAGCATCAATCATACATGGGTGCACTAAATCAAGTAGGCCGAGATCTCCAAAAAGAGGTGGTCTCGGTCCGCTTGACTCATCACCAAATGACAAACTTTGGTGTGGTCCCTCTAGTGAGAATGTGAACTGTGGTCCAAACGAGGTGATATTAATTATTTCATAGCTACCTTGTGGACCTTTAGAACAACGTTCCTTCCATATGACCTTATATATTAAAAAAGTGTGTTTCCTTTGCCTAAAATGACATGCTATGCGTCTTTCGGGACTGAAAATTGTTCTCCAGCCACATTTTGGAAATGGATATTATGTCAAAAATGGCCAATACAAAGGATGTAATACAGGAAGATAAGAGCAATTAGCAATGTGTGAACATGTCACTCCATAAGGAGTCAGAATTGGCGTTTATTTCTACCAGAAGACTAACATTGATGGAACGTCAATTGGACCAATTTTTGTTTCATTTGCAGGTGTGAAAGTGGATCACGCTGGAGTCTCTATGCCAATCAGTACAAATTGTATTGCCTTGTACAGACTAATCAAATTAGTTTTGTGAAAGCACCCTTAGTCTTTACATAAGCTCATGTACCTTGTAAGTGTTGAGGCCCCACTTCTTCACAGTTTCTATTTTCTCAACAGCCACACCTCGGGTGGACTCCTCTGCCGTCACTGACGAGCTGCTGCTGCGGTGCATGTTGGGACCTGAGGGGTAAGATGCAAATATAGAGGCAGAGCAACATGGTAAATAACAAACAAGAGCAAACAAACACTTTCAGGAGACAAAGAAACATTACCCCAATAAAGAATTGACCAAACAGAGAATCCTCAACTACTAGTGTACTCAAAACGTGCTGCATTTAATAAAATAGTGAGGAAAGTTTCCGATATTAAACCACACATCATGCATAGAAGTGAGTTAGTGAGCGAGTTAATGGCAGAACAATACAGAGGATGAAACCAAGAGGAAATAACGAGTTAAACAACCTTAGGATTTTGATGACGCTCATCAAGGTATGATATGGGTGGCAACATTTCAAATCTAATTTATTCATTTAAATTATAGAATCGGGTGTCCTATCTTTTTTCTCAGTACCTTGGTAGTCATGTGATTGGTTCGCTATATGGCGGATGACAGAACTGCTTTGGGGAATGCAACTTCGCCTGGCCTCCAAACTCAGGTCTGAGACAGCGGGTGGGTGATGGTAGGGAAGGGTTTGGATGAGGGATGGCTCAGGGCGAGGATAATTTGGAGGAAGGGTGGGATTTATATTGTGGGGATGATTTTGTTTAGGGTCAGGGGTATATATGAAGTAATTATTGAGGTTGAATAAGCATGCCAAAAATGGAATGAGAACACAGGAGGAGGTCGAGTAGAAGAAAAGTTAGGAGGAGGAGCGGGATGATGAGGAAAACACAGAAAAGTAAGATGACAAAAGGGAGAGGAGGAGGATGAGAACATGTAGGAGGGCATGGTGAAAAGGAGGAAGATAGATGAGCACAAAGATGAAACAACAAGATTTAGTGCATGACAATCAGTGAACAATGCAGACAAATAAGTGAAGATGAAGGACGGGGGCAGTTTGAATTGCAGCAGCGATACAATGGTGTGATGCTAAATAAAACAAAACAACCCTTTATGCCCTTGAAGAACGAAGTTTGCTGAAATTCTCCGGCTAAAATCATAGTTTTGCCATCGATAGCCAAGGATCTTGGTGATGGATTTAAAGGCTATTCTGAATTTATTAGTGAATTTATTCTGGCAGAAAAAAAGCAAATATTGTGATTAACACCCCAAGAGAACAGTAATTTGACAGAAGAAGATGTAAAAGAACATGGTGATAGGAAATAGTGCCAAAAGAAAAGCAGCAGGTCATAAAATACGTTACTGCCCTTCTCTCTGCTGAAAAAGAACCGTTGCCAAAGATGAAAGGGACAGAGAATCTGCTTCCCAGCTGTCTAAATATAATACAGGAAGTATAAAGAGCGTCTTTCCAAAATTAGATATCCATCACTTGAGAAGGATCCATTAGAAAAAAAGAAAATCATTATGTCTCTTTTTTAAAGGATTAATGGAAAAAAGGTTATAATGCTTGATATTCTGAACAACTATATTTGCAGACTGGATATTCTATATTCTAGAATCCACCCCAAAAAAGGGTTATATCACATTTTTGGAAATTGGCTCTTCATTATTAATAATAATTAGATTTAAGGAGCCACCTAATCCTGTAACTGGGATCCGTTTGTTAAACTCTGCATTGTAGCGCACAGCAGGGCCTGAGAGGAGGGGAGAGAGAGACAGAAAGACAGAGAGAGAGAGAGACAGAGAGAAGGGAGTGTGACAAAGATGCAGACATATTAGTATCAAAACAAGCAGCAAAGTGAGTGTTGTTTTCTTCCCTCTGAAACTGGAACACTTTGACCTTGAAAATTACAATAATTCCTCTGGACTTTCTGTATCAAACAACAAATGAAGAAACTTTTAGACACGGTCCATTGGATCTGATCACAGCCTTGAGCAGTGGCAGATGATTGAACAACACTTAAAAATATTTCTTTTTGTTTTTAATTAGGTTAGCATGGTATTTCATTTTTTCGACTAAACTCAGTCAAAACATTCCACTTTGGTACTCACAGGTGGGTTTTAACAGTAGTTCCTCATTCATTCTGCCATCCTGCTTTCTGAGGCACATTTTCAGATACAGTGGAGGCCTATGCCAATGATGAATGCAAATGATTGAATCAGCCAAGAATTGGTGCAAATTGACCACCGGTTATGGCAAATTAATGCCGTGCATGATCTCACGGGAAGATGATATGGGGCCCCGGGAATCAAACGATTCATTGTCCTCTGAATAAACTCACTGAATAAGTCCGGAGGTGCAGCACGGAGTTGACAGAATAAGTCAGGGAAAAAAAAAACAAAACAGGAGAGCGATACAGCACAGCTGAGATGAGAGTGAAAAGATGTCAGAGACAAAGCGGGAGCTCTACCTTTGATTGAGCTGGTGGAGATGATACCCTCCGCTGTTCCTCCGTAACCCCCGGATACAATGCTGGTCTCGTTGAGATTGGGACCTGATACCATCACCTGCTGTAGGTCCTGCAGGGTTTAAATGGGGAAATAAAAATAAAAGAACAACAAGGGGAAGAATGGAGGATTGAGGGTAAGGGGTTGGGGTCAGGGTATGTAGACAAAGATATTATGACCTGAGAGTAAAATTCAGACAAAGTAAACATTGTATGTTAAAGACTTGTTCAGTAGAGGGAGACAAACACTATGTTAGCGATAGTTAGTCACTACACAGTTGTCAAGCAGTATCTAAATCTGTCTTATCTGGAAGTCAACAGGGAAAACTATGAAGTGTGTGAAAGGCAGGAAAAATCCAAAGTTCCCAGTTAATAATTAACCAAGCAAATAACTTGAGCTGTTATGCTGCTGTTGGGAGGCACGAGGACTGCTGCACCGCCACAGCAAGCAGGCAGCGGCTTTAATGATCTATGCAGCAGGGAATGCTGAAGCAGACCATTTTCTCCTTCCAAAATAATGACTGTCGCAGGCTTCAGTGTGTTTTTCCTCAATTTTATCGCACTGGTTTCCTTTGTGTGTGTCAGCTAGTAAATGAAAAAAAAAAAAAACAGTTATGAAAGATTTATGCAGATTTATCAGTTTGGCCGAGCAGATGCAGAGCCATGTTCACTCCTACGAAAACTGAAATCTTAACAGGTGAAAATATCTGGTACATATAGACCATTATCTTATTCCACTCACATATAATTTATCTTATTTCAGTTTTTTTCAATTTCGCTAGATTAACATTTTCTTAAGAAAAAAATACTTACATTTTCTTAAATTATTAAAAGGTCTCAAGAAGAAAAAAATAATCAAGAAGGAAAACTTTTAAACTAAATTATCTGCTAGTGGAATAAGATAATTCTACTCAACATTAGACTAATTGTATCAAAAACAACAAATTTTTACCTGTTAAGATTTCAGTTTTTGCAAAGTAGTTGTACTCATGCATGTGGCCATGAGCAAACCTACAGAAAACCCTTCACAGAAAACTTCAGTATGAGCAAAAACCCATTTTGTCCAGACAAATTGTAAAGGGGATAATAATATATAGGAGACTTCCTGCAACAAAAACTCACAGTAGGAATGTTAAACTACAGTAGAATGCTTCCTCTGTGGGAGGAAGCGGTTTCCTTTTTATAAACAAACACCAAAGCCCTGTTGTACAGGGCCAGTATTACCTGGGGACATCATGTGACTTTAATAATCGTGGATGTAGTCTGTGATCTTAATCCCATGCGAATCGGCCATGGCCCATGATTTGTAAAGTAAAAATTCCCCCACAAATGGCCTCCCATATTTCGCCCGACACACAGGTCACATGATAATATTAGTCCCGTGCAAATCAGCATCTCAGTCATTTGGGGTGGATTTTTTTTTTTTTTAAGTTTTCTGTCTCTCTCTCCTGGTCAAGAATGATTATTAGAATCACGGGGACAGACACTAAACTAATAGAACTTCTATGTGTTTTACATGCAGGATGCTGCTGTGATGCATGTTGCGGTTTATAATTTGTGATGTGAAAATGTCAGAAATAAAAAGTCGGTTTCCTGGTATTAGTCCGGTATTGGTCTGTTTCCATCACAGTTATATATTTAGGTCATTTAGAGACAAGACTGTAGGCTAAAAGTTGGACCCTGTCATGTTTTTTGCGAATATCCAGGGGATATTGCAATCGAGGAAGTAAATTTAAGTAAAACACAGTCTGTTTGAATGGAGCTTAAGAGTTTGTTTGATACTTGCAAAAGCAAGTAAAAAAAATAGTGCTGCATTTTGTGTTGGAGGTTAAACAGGATTCACTGGGAGAGGTGGATATCTTCTTACAAATGTATCGAGGCTATGCTTCAGGTTGTGTTTGTCGAGACAGACGGTGTCAATTCACATCAATACTACAGCATTAGTATGACACAATGATTATTAGTAGGACACTGTTTTGTAAAACGAGAAATGACACCGGCTAAAATTAAAGGAATCACCCAAGTGCACGCACACACACAGAATCTACCTTATATAAGCTCACTCAAAACAGCTCACACTGAACCATTTTGAAACTGAAGATCAAATGAAAACAGATTTTAAACTTGCCCCGAGTGTTTAGTTTTGTTATCAGTCCTTCAAACGCCAGTTAGTAGGAGCTAAAACACACAGTGCAACTCAAACTGCACAGTGGTTTGGCATTAGAATGAGATGTCAGACATGTAGTAAAATAAACCAACAGAGAGGTGCAAAGCAAATGAATGCTTTATGATGTCAAACCACTGAACAGTGCTACACACTATAATAAAACACACACACAATAAATGCACAAATGGCCTGCTCACCCTGGTGCCTCTGGAGCTCCCTACCTTCTCATCTAAGCTCCACTGCAGCTTTGCAGCCTGCGTAGAGACGGAGGAAGGAGGGAATCGACACACACAACAACACAAAAAGAACAAACAGAAAAAAGAGACAAAAAGAAAAATCCATAACAAAAATCATGAAACAAGATATAAGGATGTAAAAAGAAATCTCAGAAAAAAAACTCATTGTAAATGTCCACAGACAGCAGTGATGTAGGAGACAGTGATGACTGATATCACGGCAGGTCAGCTAATTTAACTGGGAGGACATGTTTGTCTTGGTTTTAGCTCAATCTCCACCTTAAAGGTTTGCTGTGATATTAATCCATCACTGTTTAGATAAAGAAAAAAATGCTGATTTCTGATACAACACAGCATTTTTTTTAAAAATTTTGTTTACAAGACATTTATTGAGAGACATGAACATTAAGGAAAGAAAATAAAGGAGGACGTGTGTCCGCACACAAACATTCATAGAACACAAAAAATGTAAGTGGCCTAAATCCAGTTAGAACATTGCTGGTTGATTTGGGGATCATGTCAGGAACAACATGCTAAGATTTTAGCCAATCAGCCTTCAGCACAGCAACTAGGGCTGGGGGAGGAAAAAACAAAACAAAACAAATAATTGATTCATGTAAGAATTGCGATTCCTATTGTTTACGATTCTGAATTGATGCATAATCTTCCAAAAAATTTATTTTAATTGCCGTTTCCTCCATCTCAATTAGTGATGGGAACACACCCAATTTACACCAGATCAGCGCCACGGACACCGGAGCTGATTGCAGCGGTGCCTCTCTCCACCGGGCATGTCACTGCATGACGCTACGTCATTATTACTGTCACTGCCTTATTATTACGGATGCAGCTTCATTACTACTGTTGCTGCTTCATTATAACTGTCGTTGCTTCATTATTACTGTTGCTGCCTCATTATTACTGTTGCTGCTTCATTATAACTGTCGTTGCTTCATTATTACTGTTGCTGCCTCATTATTACTGTTGCTGCTTGTTTAATACTGATACTGATTCAATATTACTGATGCTGCTTCTTTACTACTATCACTGCGTCCGAGTTGAGGCAGACACACACTTACAATCAGCTGTTACTGTTACCATAACGAGCTAATGAGCTGATGTGTCCTTTATAATCTCCTCACCTGTTGTCATTAACACCTTGGGATGGTGCTTCAACCCTTCAGGTGTTAGATGACTGGCTGTTTGCTGGCACTTGTTTGCTGGCATGTTTTTACAGGTGCATCAATAAATTACCACAACCGTTATGAATAAAAGAAAGTAAATACAGACATGAAATATTTCATTCTATGTATTATAGATGAATTATTTTCACTTTTTGAATTGAATTACTGACATAAATAAACTTTTACCTGAGGATCCTCAAAAGTTGGTAAAAGATGGAGAGAGATCCAATTACGAGTCAAGTAAAAGTTGGTGTCTAATTAGCATATTGATTTAAGGGTATGTCATTGCTATTGTGTTGGAGAACTGGACATGTAGGTCTAGTTGTGTTATTGGTCTATCACTACTTAAAATAATTTGATGGTTGAAAAAAAAGAGGATTTTACTTACATGGTCTAGTGTTTAAAAAAAATTAAATAAAAAAAAACCATTGAGAATAATTTTGAATTGAAAATCCATTTAAGAATTGTAATTGAATCATGACATTCCCACCCCTAACAGCTCATTCATGCACTGCACATATGCAAAATAGATACAAATGACTTCAAAACATGTGAAATTCAAGGACACAACTTGTTTGATTGCAGTGTCTCTTTTATAGTTACGCCTCATGTCATCTGTTCAATGTGAAAGCTGACGCACAGACGTGTCCCTCCCTGGACATTTTGTTGACATAGTACAGCAGCTTTAGACGTCACAAATTGATCTGGTTACGATATCCTAACATTGAGAAATGTATTTGCCAAACATTTATGAACAGATATCGTCCCACAAACAGACGCTGTGGTATGATAGGTGTGGGCTAGAACAGCAGATGCTCTGAATCAATCCATCAGTCATTACTTGTCATATGTAATCACAGTGAAATTTAATCCCGCCAGCTCCTTCAATTTTTACAACAAACGCCCCAAATAAATAACAATTAGCAATAATCAAGCCCCAAGCCAAAAATAACTGAGCTGCTAAGAGATTCAAGACTATAATTAAGATTTCCCCAAATTAAAGCACAAGAAAATCACCAATGAGAAATTGTTTATAACAATATGAACATCTTAAAATGCTGTTAATTCTCAAGAGTCATGACTAGTAAGTCGCTGTGATGCATCTGATGTTTTTGCCAGGATCCTGCTGGCAGTCAATTCTATCTCTGTCACTTGTCAAGAGAGCTGCCAGTCACATTTGCTGTTCCAACACACACAAGGACATGATGCTACAACGTCTGAAACCTTCTTTAAGCTGCCAGTCTTCGTCTCTGTGTCCACAATTGATGCGGACTGCTGCGGCTTTAAACTGAGTGCTGCACGGCAGATACCAATCTGATGCAGAGGGCTTTCACCCAAGGACAAAGCGCAGCCAGTCTCAGATTAATTGCAAAGTTGCCATGACAACTGGTTAATATTCAGCACTAAACAGCACAGCTAAAGCACTTGTCATATATGAACAAGCCACGCTGAACAGTTGAATACTTTCAAGCTTTCTGACAAGGCTGGATTTTCCTTTACTGCTGTGAGTGGTTACAGTTTGGATAGCAAACACTGTTAAACTGGCAGCTTCCTCCAGGATCTTCAGGCTATTTGTCCAACGAGGTGTGGCTTGGGACGCATGGGAACGCACAACCTGTTCCACCAAAATGACTCCACATCACGGTTATCACACTATCCGAGTCTGACAAAGACACTCCTGGAAATGTTGTGGTTGAACCGACACAGGTGTCTTCAGCCCCCACCTGGGAGGAAACAACTACCTACACCAGTTTAGCATTTCAATTCAACACCTAGTGTTAAGATTAATAAACAAGAGATGTGTCTGCAACTCTGAACAAGAGGCCACATGATCTGTTAATGGGAACAACTGGTTCCCATGGAGACAGCTGGACTCCCACACCTCGTTTCCCAGTGGATTTCTTTCATGTAGCTAGGCGAGCAAACGACACAAGGACATCTAAAGTATACAGGCAATGCTCCAGAACAATTGCTCCGCTTTGAGCAGTCAAGAACAGGTACATAAAGCTGAACAAAAAAAAAAAATAACAGCGTGTGACATGGACATGTACTTACATCCAGAATTCACGACTGACTGCATTCATTGAGCCCTGAACAGCACAGTACATACAGTTTTACAGCAAAGCTAAGAGGGAACAGCATAAAAAGAGACCAGAACAACACCCAATGACCATAATGTCAAACTTCAAAGAACCAAAGGCACACATTTATCCATCACACTGGGATAAACTTAAGAATGTGGGCTTGATTTTTTCCATGTGGATGATTTGAAGCTTCAGGGACAGTGCTGTATTATATATATCATTGAGTTTAAGGCTATTATTGGAATTTGCTTAGGAGAAAAACACAGGCATAAAAATAGCCTAATTGGGTGCCTGAGGAAAGGTCACTGAAGATTTCATGAGAACGTACAGCTTCACTATACAATGCAAATGTCCAATTAGAATACATTGTCTTGTATTGTTAACAAATATGTCATGACTATAACAACAAAACTAATAGATATCTTTTCCAACTGAAAAAAATAATCAGCACTGCTGTGCAATAGTATGTGATGGCGCAGCTGTAAAGAAAATAGTAACCGGTCTCCCAGGAGATTCACTGTGAGAGATTTGCTTTTCTTTAGTAGAAAACAGAGTAAGAAACAATAGCAGAGCCAATGAAAAACAAACAGCTCTGTAGTGTCTGTTTACTGCAGGCTTGCTTTGACAATGCAACAAACCCTGTGTTTAAATAGATGAACAACAACACAGTGTAGTATAAGGAGTTATAGTAACTGTGACCCACCTGTTCAAGGCTGTCGTCTTCTGCTAGCGTCCCTGTGTCGCCGTTACTGTTGATTGGAATCTCCATTGTGGCAGCTTTACTCATAATGCTGTCTGTCATAATGCACTGTGTCTGTAAAGGAAGAAAAGAACACGGATGAACTGTCGATGCAGCAAATAGAATGTAAATTAAGTGAAAAGGGGACAGGGATGGAGGAACAGCGAGGCCTAAATGCTGCTTTGAAGAGAAGAGCCCAAAGAGTGTACTTTGTTAAAAACTACTGTTAAAAAACAGCCAAATCATTAGGCAGGCGGGAACATAACGGCCACGAAATGAGCGAGGAACACGTTTTTTTCAAAGTGCAAGGCTACCGCTCGCCATTAAAACGCACACACCTGTGAAAGCTCGCGCCACCACAATGCGGTGTCTTGTTGAAGTGGCCACTCTGCCCTACGCAGCTCAATTACAGCATGGCGCTAACATTTAAAATGTCACACCTGGATGAACTCCAGCATGTACAGTAGCTCTACACAAAGAGCTATTAAGCTGATAATATTGTGTGTGAGTAATCACATAAAGGTGTGTATTATGAGTAATATGTTAGCTTGATCAAACAAGATGGAGAACAACCAGCCACTACTCTAAAAAGCAACATGCTACACAGTTTCACTAAGAAATATAGCTGCGACCAGCAATGAGGGGCCAAGCAGTGAATAAGGCCTAAGTTGCCAAGGCAACAGGATGAAGTTAGGCCAGAGAGTTGGCCATAAGGAACCACAGGACGATTCGCTATCGCTATCAAATTCAATAGGCAATAAAAAAAAATCAATAAATGTGTGTGTCAGGCTCTAAACATCATCTGTGTCAAAATTGGTGGCAATGGGCAAAAATATGTGGGCATTGGAATATGTTTGCTGATTATGATATAATCCAATATGGCATTTGTCTGGGAATACACATGGTGATCTTAAAAATGGGAAAGGACCATCAATGTAACAACCCACAGTATGACCAGGCATTGGAATTTTGTTCCTAACCCAAACACATTATAAGATATGAGCCAAAACACATGTACAGCAACATGCAATTACAGCAAACCCTAGAGGTCAAAGGTCACAAGATTTCTTGAGCGTCCTCCCGATGGGGTCTGAAGTACATGTACTAAGTTCAGTTTTGATACATGAAAGCGTTGCTGAGATATGAGCTCACTTCTTGATTGGCTGCGTTGCTTTGAATTTCAATTGGCTCTTATGGGCAGATGATTTTAGTTCTAAAGACAAAAAGTAATGTGTTTGTGAGTCTTGGTCTGAAGATGACCTGTGTCATATTTAATGTCAATCGGACAAGATTTGCAACCTGTGAAAACTTGCTTTTAATAAAAAACTAAATTGTAACAAATCCATTTAAGCGGAAAGTTACGTCATAGGGAGCATTGAACTCTGCTCCAAGGATTCCACAGATACCAAGTTTAAATGTTTTAAAAGTGACATCCAGAGATGTACCTCCAACTTTGACCAGTTGGTGGCACTAGAGATTGTAGGGTGACAATATGAAACTTGGTGACATTAATCAGGGGACTGTCCCCAATCAGTGTGTTAAGATTCACAACTTTTTACTAGATCGTTCTATGGGCTGCCATAGACTTCCTTTGAGGAAGAATAAGAAAACATACAAACACTATTGACTAAATTGTCACCTGATCTGTTGATTGTGAGACTTAAAATCAATGCACTTTATGACAAAGAGAAGGTTCTTATATCAATATTCACCAGAATATTTTGTTAGATTCAGAATATTCTGTATTTAATTAATGGATGAATGCAGATGGCATGTAGATGTATGTATATTAGGCTTTTTAAACCTACTTGGTGTGTGATCTCAGATGCAGCATTCAGCTATTATAATGAGGTTATGGTAAAATGTGAATTTGAAAAAAAAAAAAAGACTGCATGTCCTTCCTGTGACTGAAACTTGAACAGAGCTACAAGGCAGTTTTGTGAGAATTAGATCACTGATATCAGAGATGTTTGAAGGGAGGAATGCTGCTTGTTTACATTTGCTCTGAGCTCCCCTAAGAAGGCTTTTACATAAGCACACTTGGCCGTGCCCAGTCCATTTCCTGAGGAGCGACACCTCTGTTGACTTAATTACAACTTTCTGCTTCTCTTGGCAACAGCAATTATGCAAAACCACTCCTCACTGCACCTGTGTGTCGCAGATTAAAAAAATGAATCAATCCAAACTGTTCCTCCCTATAGTGCCATATATAACCCAAAGAAAGGTCTGCATACTGTACACTTTTAAGTACAAGACTAAGCATTTTTTTCTAGAGATTAAAAAGTCTCCAGAGAGCAACCAGGTTTTCTGCTTTCATAATACCTGCAATACATCTGGACTTTGCTCGGATTTAGCTTCACCTTGCAGGTATTTAAGTAACACTGATTATTCTTCCCTAAAATTACTGACAGAATTATAAAAGACTGCTCCAATGCGTTGTATTTCATTGTGTATGAATCTCTAGTTTTCCTATGGATCTAATAAATATAAACAACCAAAGTAAACATTACACAGGTTTTTTTCTAGATCAACCCACATTATTAATGCAGAAACACGTGACTTGAGCTCAATAGCACAGGTAAAGCCCCTTTAACCAAATGCCTGGTATCTTGGTGAAGCCTAAAAAAGATCAATCATCACTGGAGGCTCCTGACCAGGCTCAGGGTCTTCACCTCTCATGATAAACACCGAACAGGTGCAGCAGGTGCACAGCTATTCTCCCTGCAGGCCTCATGTGGTTCAGTCAGCTCTGGTTTAGTCAACGACACATCAGAATCGCTATTTTAATGAGAGTGAACAGCGATTTTTGAAGGCTTGGGATGCGTCTTTTCCCTGGGAAAGGCCCTACATGCAACTGAAGAAGCTGCTTTAATAGCTTCACAGCTGGCAGCCTAAAACAATACAGGAATGTTAAACCGAACACAGGCGTATATTATTATTGTGGTTGATAATCGGTGACGGTGTGTCTTACCGGTGTGTCCGGTCCCCGTCGTGAAAACAGAAGCTGTTCGGCGGAGCTAGCAGGGAAGCTAATAACAGGCTAACGCCAGCGCATCCCAGGTCCTGCGCGTCCTGCGCGGCTTCAGCGAGCTGAATGAGTCGGTGTGTCAGTCCGAGGGAGCAGCAGCCTGTGGGAAAAAATGCGGTGCTCTGAATTAATTGCGTTTGAATGACATAGCCGGGTTTAGTCTAGTCCTAGCAGCGGTTCTCTTCTGGGTCTCCGTAAATAATCCTCTATGCTCCTTTTTTAATAAATCCAGGAGGGACCTTTACGGAACTGACGACACCGTGGAACTAATTTAGCTCCGAGAGGCGCTCTGACTTAAAGATCGTCTATTGATGAGAAGATGGCTCACTCCTTACAAAGTCAACACCTACACAATATATAAAAATGAGGAACTCATAAGGTAAATCTGTCTTGACAGATTTCTTTAATCCACGAGAACATATTGTTAAATCATTTCTTGAATGACATTATAAATGTTATCTTTAAAACTACTGAAATGAATGAAGGAACACAAATATATATTATACTTTCTCTCTGATAACTAAGATACAACTGAATTTCGCCTTATTTGTCTGAGGTTCTTTTACATGAAATGTCATTAAGGATTTTCAACTTAAAGCACTTTTCTGTAGACTGTAATATAATGTTTTCTATCTAAATTAGAAGATACAGTTCCATTTAGAATTATTTTGCACTATTGAAATGTGTATATGTGTATATTTTGCCACTTTTGTATATTTTAATAATAATAATAATAATAATAATAATACAAAATGTAAATTAAAAGTAAAAAAAACAACTCAAAACCGTTTGACTCAGTTTGACTCAGCATCATATGAGACTCTCCAGACTCACACTACACACTCTCAACAGTCTAACGCTTGGTAAAACTAAAATGTAATAACTCCGTGTTTGTGATTTTGAGTATATGACACAGTAGAGAATTCACTGTAACATTCTATTTCCACACATTGAAGCATTTCCCCGTCACACTTGGGAAAGAACTTTATTGCACTTGACAATGATAACAGAGTGAGAGGTCTTCATTTTTCCTCTCCTCAGCCTTGGAACCATCCTGCAGGTGATGTGGAGGTTCCATCAAGCTACTGGTGACTCTACATTAACTCAGATAAATGTGATACGTGTCACTTTAATCGTCCCTCCCTATAGGAAACCCTGCAGCATATCACCTGTCGCCCTGTGGATCCTAAGGTTGAATGCATCAAACTGAATTTATTCCAAAACCCTGCCCTCTGTGGGGCTGCAACTGCAAGTTCAATTTAGGAAGTGAGGGCTTTGCTATATCTGACGTGTAATAATTTGAATCAGTGTTGTTGATTTTTGAATTTGCACACAAAAATCAAAATTTTAGCACCAGGGGGCGCTAACACACCACACAGCAGCACAGAACTACCATGAGGTAGACATTCAACATGCGATATTTAATAGATGTACAAAAACAAGTCATGGATGAGTAGTTCCTTAACTAATGCCTATTTAAAGTGGAATCAAGAATCTGTTGAAGCAAAGCTATGAAGCTCAAGGATACATCAAGCCTTGTTCGCTGTGGATTTCTACAGCATGAATGTGTAACTGCTCTCCAGTCAGTCTTAACACATAAACACGATGTAAACAAGTCAGTTATTAACTCATCTGTCATTATTAGTTTGTGATCACAAAACTGGAAGAACTCATCCACATAAAAGGTTTAAAATGTTATTTCTGCTTGTAAATATACATTTTCTTATTATTAGCAGTCATAATTAAATATTAAACTCAGACTGTTCTAAGTTCTGCTATTTCAGTTTCACTCAGGTCAAACCTCTGAGTATTAGGTGGTAGACAGTTTAGGATTTGGGGTTTTAAATTACTTTTTAAATACAATAATTTTTGCCCTCAAAAGCTCCCTTGCTACAGAAATGACTTTATTGTTAGAAAGTTGCTCCAACAGTAACATTCCAACAGGAATGATGGAAGTTTCATGCACCAGTTTTAAAAAATGAAATATATATATTCACAAGGTCATTAGTGTTACTTTACACTTTTCCATTATGTCAATTGAAAGACATTGAAAAACAAATGAACTAGAGAATGCCTATTGTATGGGAACAAACATTGTATGGGAACAAACATTGTATGGGAACAAACATTGTATGGGAACACCCACTCCAGTCAGCCTGTCATTAACATACAGTACATGCAGTAACTTTATACAATAGGAATGTGTGGGGGTATTCAAGAAAAATGCTCTTACATAAACTATAATGTATTTCTGGCATTTCACAAACTTTTCCATATATTATATATTATTAAATAACGTCGTTGATTTTCTAGAACACTTTAGTAAGGTTTTAGTGAAACTTGACTTCTGGTGTCTCTAGTGTGGTCTTAAGTTACTAGCTTGTCATCTTCATCAATTGCATGTCCTTCATCCAGCCATTAACTTCCAATACTCCGGGCTGCAGTAAGAGCACAAGGTAGCTACTATGCTGCCTCCCTGTGGGTCGGGTTAGTATGAGGTAATGTCCTGAAGCAGGAAAAAGGGCCTGGACCGCTGCAGTGTTGTGCAAATTCAACAGAAGTTAATAATTCAACCATAATAACCCTCTAAAACAACTAAATAAACATGTTGGTTTGCATTTGAGGTCTATAAAATAATTTGAATCCAGCTTATTTTTATAACAAGAAATTAAAACTAAAGCTGGTTGAATAAAAGGAAAATAAATGTACCTTTGACAAGGATGCATCCTAGAAAACAGTTTAACGGAACTTGAGCATTAAAACCAATAATAACAGAAAAAACACTGCAAAAGTGACACAAGTTCCTCACATGCACCATTTTAATCAGCCTTTATGCGACTGTATTTGATGACAAAAACTGTGATGGTCTGAGTACATCTCTGGCACATGCAGCGTATATGTCTCATACTTGTGCTTAAAGCATGAATGAATCACTATCTATGAACAATGTTAACAGTGCTGGACGGGAACCGACAAACACTGATGAGCAGAGGAACTTCTGCAGTCAATCAGAGTTTGAGAAAAGAGGTGGAAAGGGAAAGCAAGGGAAAGAGTGAACGTTTAATTAATGAATAGATGGAGCCAAAAGAAACTCTCATGGTATTTTTTGGAAGAGGCGTGAAATGCCATATGGGAATGTTTTACTAATGGATCAGTGCCGGAGTACAATACGAGTTTTCCAGCTGTCTGTGTGTGTGTGTGTTTTTTTTTTTGGTACCATTTTGTGTCTTTACCTGTTTCAGGAGAACATGACGTGGTGTTTTGTGCCGTTTCATGTGATCATATATCCTAAATGACTTTTAAATAAAAGCAACATCAAAAAAAGGAGAGTTCTTGCGGACATGTGAACAATATAATCGCTTGTGACATGATTAGCTACAGCTGCTGCTACTGCTGATGCGTGTGTGTGTACAGTGCTGTCCACCCAAATTAAATCCTATAGCAGTCACACACACTCCCTCTCCAGACTGGCCCGTGACCATCAGTTTCTTCAAATTATGACTGTGATTCATTTCTAATGTCCAGTGAATCTTGATTTATTGGACTGAGGATTTGTTGACTCGTCTCTTACATGCAAAACGACATTAGTTGTAAGCACAAGTGGGAAGGGAAATGACAGCATGATGGGCAAGCGAGACTGTTTCTCCAAACATTGCTGAAACTCATTCCTCCAATAGAGTCATGCTATGAAAACAGCTATATTTTATACAGCAATATTTCAACGCATATGGTGTAAAGGAGAGCTGCATCCACAGAGGTTTGGGGTTAAAGTTATTCTCTTTACAGTACCACCATAATTTCAAATCAAGAACCATAATTCAAAGCTGTTTCTTTTACATTCTGTGCTCACTTTCTTGCAGAGGTGAAGGAATTTCTCAGGGTTTTCGCAGCACATCAAACAAACGCACACATGCTGTAAATTCACAGAAAAACGTGTGCTCGTGTGAAGGGAGCAGGATGCAAATTAACATTAGGGATAACATGGACATATAAGGATAAACTCACTCGCCCAGTGGCATGTGGCCACTCATTGTTGTTCTGGAAACTGCAGAGTGAGCAGAATGAACAAGCATAATTTTCTGTTTAATGTCCTGGGTTATAGGAAGTAATGGAGAAAGCTTCTGACCACATGAAGCATGGGTTTGGCCGTCGAACGACTAGTTACTGGAATCGGGGGATGTTATTCCTTACTCAGTGATTAGTGAGCAGACTCACCTGTTGACTCATGTGGAGACTCATGCAAATTTCGGAAAAGTCCCATGAAGGCACATTCAACGTCAATGTGGACATTTACTCCCCTAACTGTGAACATAACCCCTAAAAAAAAAATCACTCCCGATCCCGTTTTTTTTTTTTTTTTACCTTATGACAGCTTTTCAAGATATATGCAACACACACCACACACACAAACACAGCAACCTAGTTTCCAGAGGAAAATGATGACATTTTACGTTTCTGCAAACCACGGATACGTTGAATGTCAATGTTTCTGACGTGGTGACGTAGGTCAGACAACGATCCTCCGAGTTTCACTTTTCTTAGTGGGAATAGGAGGATTCGGTTGGATGGATTCATTCTTTGTTTCATCGACTGGAGATGGAAAGCTGCAGGAGACGTTCGACACCACTGCTGACCGACGCTTTGTTCCATCAGATCAGACGTTTACTGGTGATCGACCAGACTTTTTACAGGATGTTTGTCCCATCGAGTCATGAATTAATCATTTGCACCCAAACCATGATCTTTTCCTAACCCTAACCAAATGTTGTTTTTTTCGTAAACCTAACCACAGTGCTGTTGCCTCACAGCAAGAAGGTCGCAGGTTCGAAGCCTTGACGTGGGACCTTTCTATGTGGAGTTTGCATGTTCTCCCTGTGTCTGTGTAGATTCTCTCCAGGTTCTCCATCTTCCTTCTACAGTCCAAAAACATGTTGATGTTAATTGGAGACTCTAAATTGTCCATAGGTGTGAGTGAATGGTGTGTGTGCCCAATGATAGGCTGGAGACCATCTGGGGTGTATCCCTGCCTCTAACCTGTAATGTGCTGGGACTGGCTCCAGCAGACCCCTGTGACCCTAATGAGGAATAAGTGGGTATAGAAGATGAATGACTGACCTTACAACACCTTAACGGCAGGGTTGTCACACCATAAACCTTGTTAAAATATGCATGTATCAAAAACACTGATATAATACACATCTGTTTTGTAGTTGCTTGTCTATACTTGCTTGGCTTTCCCAGTTTTGCGTTTTTATTCTTCTCTTAAAACTCCTCTGCCCAATAACAACAGTTAGGACCTGCCATCATGTGCTGTTGGTCCTAACTGTTGTTGATTGTTCTATATATGTTTTATGTGTATTTTTTATGTTTATTTGTATTGGCTATCCTGGCTGCAAATAGGGAATACCCAATAGGGAAAATAAAGATAAATTTGCAGAAATATAAACTGTCAGTATTTCCCTCTTCCTTGTAGTCTGGGCTGCACACATATGTACCGTACTGCCTGTTTTTCCTTCTTAGACAGTCACTAGTTACTGGAACATTTATCAGTCTGTTCCATACCTGATATCACCTCTTGATGGCACCAAATCCCAAACGTAAAGGTCCCATATCTGCAAGTTTCAATACCCCTCACATGATATATTTGCAATTTAAAGTTCAAAAATTCAACTCAAAGTAGTTTTACAGAGCTCTCTCAAGTGCAGTGCCAGAGCACAGGTCATTTTTAGGGCTATCTCATAAATATTTATGAGCCTCTCTTCTGATTTTCACTTGGAAGACTTTAAAAGAACGGTAGGAGCAGGTGGGCTGTGCTCCGAGCCTCTACAGGCGGAAGGAGCTACTGCATGACATCACAAAGTCGGAGAAGTACGAACATGCTGTAAAACGGCAATGGTTTCTAAATCCAGGTGTGTGTGCCTCTTCCAGTTTTTCTTAGTGTTTAATTCACGAGCCATTTTTTTTCACCATATCTAGAGTAAAAAAATCTATATATTATTAGCATGATACTGGGACCTTTAAAAAAAGCCAAATGAGAATTATATCTACAACATATAAACACACGAATAAGCTGATGGAAAAATAACAGATGCTTTTTTTCCAGCATCAAAGAGACAACTCAGTACAATAGCTAAAGAAGTGCTTTCCAATTTGGCTGTCCCTGTGAAGGAAACATGATGCAGACACATGCTGATGACTGCAGCAGCTTTCTTGATCATTTGGTGATTTACTGGATGACTTACAGCCCTCTCAGAGCCACTTGAGATCATCTGCTGACTTCACATGTGGGCTTCTTAGCCTATTGTAAACAGGACACTTAATGAACACGCCAATCTCATCCAAGGCCCGAGCAAATGACATTGATGTATATTCTCCGAGAGACCACACTGGCCTTGATTGCTTTTGTTCATCAGCTAATGAGAAAGGCTCCTAATAGACTGATGTTCTCTTTAAAGTGTTTACACAGCAGAGATACACCCTATCTGCTTTTTAAACAGAGGGTGTCTGACCTCACAGTGGCAGTTTAACACTGAAGCTGCATGTAGCTGTTCCGTTAATGTGGACATGTCCCCGTGAAGCAGCACACAAACACAAACATAGTTTTCTCTTATGTATTTTAAGGTCATATCTTTGTTAAATATTTGAGTTTGACCAGGGGGCTACTGTATGCGGGATGCTTCGGTTTTCAACGGCAACAGAACAAGTTCCAAAAAAGTTTGCCCTCATCTGTTCTGCATCAAGAGCAAGGAAAACATCAGCCCTCTGCCCCGAGATGTGCAGGACCCCGCTATACAGCGAGTCGCCATAGGTAAATATCACAGGCCATTGCTGTTGGAGGTTTTTCTTTCTCCTTGCAGGGTGTCGTGTTGTTTTTGCAAAGCGCGTGTGTTGTTGAGCCGTTAGGAGCCTTCAGAGCCCAGAACAAACTCCATTGACTGAAGAAGACCATGAAATGTGGTTGAACTCTGCGGCAAAGCTCGTAAGCAGATCTGGAGTTCAAACGTTCTTTTTTTATTTTGTCTAACCGCATCTTGAATGTCAATAATAATTTTTCAAAAAACATTATACTTCCATCTGAATGAGGTTTAAAAGATAAGAGAAACCAGCTGAGAAGTGGGGATCACATGTTTCAACCATTAAAAACAAATAACAGTATTAATCATGTAACCTCAAAAAATATATAATTGCAAATCTCCCTTTAATGTTCCTCAGATGAATGAAAATCTTTATTTCACACTAAAAATGAAACTGAAGTTTCCATAATATCAAAAATCTAACTAGCTACTCTTAATGTCTAAAGATATAATTATATTGTTATTATCTGTATCTATTGGCAGTAGTGGTAGTTAAATCTTCTCATTGAGATTATCCTCCCATAAAAAAGGACAGTATCCCTAATCTTAATCATATGGCTGTAACCATGACAAGAAAGGTCCACTCACATAAATAAAGAAGTCATTCTAACCAGCTATGCATTATCCTTATTAATTATGCATGAAATGCTTTGACTGTCAAATGTCATTGATCAATATGAACTACTTTCATAATTAACTTTATTAATTGTCCACTTGTCATATTAGCTGGACTGTGAACTGCTACCCTAAAAACCTTAGACCAAAGTTCTGTTTTACCTTTAAAACTCCAAACACCAAAAAATAATTTGGTATAATAAGTTAATAATATAATACCAATGATGGATGTTGAGCATTATATTGCTGTAGTTTACTTAGCCGCTAAAACAAAACAACTCATGGAGGCTTCTCTTATAATATTGGATGCATTAACTGCTGCTGCGTGTGTCAGAGTTGTTTTTTAAATCAGGTACCTGTACTTGGTAGAACACAGCTTATAAAAAACAAAAAAAACAAAAACAAATGAACAATGCATGCTTGCATAATGGGACAGACACACACACACACACACAGATGTGGGCAAATGAGTGAGTCGTGATCAGAAGTGTTTGCCTTAGTTGCCAAGATTGGTGTTTTACAGCTGCGTTTGTTCCTGAATCGTCTGGTTAATGGTATCCCCGAGGTCACGTACTGCATGTAAACACCGGGAGAGTAAAAAGGGGGCTTGCACGTACCCCTTCACCTCAACCCTGCCACACACATGCAGGAGTGAGACGCCTGCCCACACACACACTGGCAGGGCACAACCCACATCAAAGCAAACACACTAATCCCACCAGGAAAAAGGGGATCGAAAAGCCTAATCATGAACTGGAGAACAAAATGTATGCAAAATTAAAAAAAAAAGAAATAAGCATTATCTTCTAAACATTTATACCAGCTGCAGTTAATCAGTGGCTAATGTTTTGTTCTAAACATTTTCAGACTGTTAAATGTTTGTTTTAATACATATATATATATTTAGATGCAAAGATTAGTAGATGTGCTGGAATCACTGACAGTGAGAGAAAAAGAAAAAAAAAGTTCACTGACATATTTAGCAGAACAAATTGACCATCCAAGCATTTAAAATTTAGTAAAGTTTTTAGTTTAGTTAAAAGTTTATTTTGTATTCACATTTTATTCATGCATTAAGAAAAATGATCAACCTGACTATTGACCAGTATCATTCACAAACCTGAATCTGCGGGTTCCTCACAAACCAATATTTCATTGCACTGTTTAGGGATCTGTGAGGACCTCCAACAAACTGTGTATTCTGAGGAATTCTTTTCCCAATCAAGGAGCTTTAACGTGACTCTTTGATTTTTTTTTTTGGTACATCCTGGCGTCCTTTGAAAAAAAAAAAAAAAACATTCTCATGAAAGCCATAATTTTCCAAGTGAGCCCGAAAGCCCCTAAAAACTAACGTCAGAAGCCCTTCAGAAGGTCTGAGTGCTGCAGGACACGCAGTCTGGTCTGGTTTCACGAAAGGAGAGCTGGGCAACCACCTGGTGGGGCTGTGGTCGAGGGAAATGGACTGTGATCAAACAAGCTGCCACAGAAACACCAAGCATTCACTGGGTTTATGAGGCAGTCACATCCAGTCTACCGCTAACAATGAAAGAGGAAACACCTTTTTTTTCCACAGACGTGCCATGCTTTGTCCTCATAACGTGTTTGACTGTTGGTGACCTGATAAGAAACCACAAGGTTTAGCATCAGTTCTGCTTATTGGCAACAGAAAATAATATTTTGGGTAATTTCTATATTTCAGGGAATGAATAAACCACATTTTTTTTTCCTTTTTACTGTGGAGGGATGAAGAAGGTGAGCTAATGTTACCGCATAGCCATTTGCTCATTGCTGGATGAATCATACACTTCTGAGAACAGTACCAGGTCTCTTCTAAAACATCATCTTTTCACACGCCAGCCCTCCTGGACTTATCTATGGTCGCCTATGCTCCTTTTATATTATTCAGCCCTTAGACCCATGAGGCTGAATGCTCACTGCACTGCTCGTCGAGTCCAGCCTGGTTTGGTGCTTTCCGTTACGCCGGTTATGGAACTGTTGGATGATGCTTGCGGGAGGAAAAAAAGAGTCAGAGACAGAAATAGGACAGATAAACAGTAGTGAAGATAGAGACGTTGGTGCATGAAGGTATAAGAGCTTAAAGATTCATGAGTCTTTCTGCATGTTTTGCAGCTTTGGCTGCATCCCAACATCTTTAGAGACGTGCTACTGTAAATGCGTGACCTCTGCCACGGTGGAAGCAACTGTTGCTACATCCCAATAATGGATAATAAAAACTGCATGAACTCGTCTGGCAAGGACAAAGAGGGCAACTGAACTTAAAGTCAACATTTACTCTTTTACAAGCAGTCAAATGATACCTCTTCCTACACTGCGGCCACATTTAACGTCAAATCCAAAGTTGCACTTCAAGTAATGTGCCCAGGGAGCCAAGAATGTGTCTGCTTACCAGGCAACGGCACAGTATGGGCCTCAGTGGAGCATATGTCTTAGAGGGTAATATCCAAATTTATGTCAGACAGACCACTGAAAAGGCCCAATGTGATTATAGGTATTACAGCTATTAACAGGCAGGGATACAACAGCATAGATACAGGGTGTGCATAAATAACAACGAAGAATCCTACTTTTCTTCAGAAAGACTGAATCAACCACATATTATGTGTGACTAAAACTTCACAAATTTAGTATCCAGAAAATCCGGATAGAAAAAAAGAAAGAGACCACAGAACAGTTGAATGGCTCTGATGTGTAAAATCTCAACTTGTTACCCCCAGAACACACAGTTTCTTACCCTCTCACCTCTCTGTACATCCAGCCATAACAGCAGTGCAGTAGGCCAGATGTGCAGTACATGGAGGTGCAGAAAGATTCTATCCAGCCCCCCCCCCAACCCCAGAGATCCCAGGTCCATTTGGTCCTCATGTTTCAGACTGGGCTGTCAACCCCAGTGCCAGGCTCCATGCGATGGAGGCCCGGCAGACGGACTGCTGTCACTACTCAGAGGCGGCTAGCCTAACTGATTTAGAAGGTGAATTGTGTGCGCAGTCTCCTGACATCGCCTTTTTTATTTCTCTCTTTTTTTGTTTTACTTTTCTGTCTCACTATACAGCATATCTTTCATTCTTTCACACCCTCTTCAACACATGCACATGGACATTCCTTTGGAGTATTTATTGCTCTGGAGACATGTTGGTTTTCTAGCAATGAAATAATAATGGAAATACATACCTTTTTTGTCCACGTACACGCATACATACGCTCAGAAAATCACAAGAGATGGATCTAAATGCGTGTAGGCAAGGTGAAGGAGTCTCTTTATTCATTTATTTAAAGGCCTAGCAGAAGCTGCATCAATCTATGCAGCTAATACACCCACAATCTGCTTCCTTGCAACCCTCTAACACGGTATATAGAGCAGGATATGCTATACATAATATAGCATTATTGGTATCTGCAAGTCTAAAGAGTGATTACTAAATTCTTAGAAATTATTAGAAAAATGACGAGTTCATTAAAATTTATACTAGTTTCATGGGATAATAAAATAGTAAATCTACTTATCTACACCTTATGTGCTGCAGCCGATCTGTTGGACTTTGTACAATCAGTTACAAATTTGGTTCCACCCTGCTTGGGATTCCCTCCAACCCCCCTAAAAATATATGGAGAGAAAGATAGATGCCTCCACCCCTTTTAAGCCATTAACATGCTGAGCAAACTCCTCAAAACCCTTAAAATGACAAAAACAGCCCCCCATACAAAAAAGGAGCAACTAATCTACTTACTTTCGTCAACCTTCCTCCTCCTAATTTCTGTCAGAGAAACTTGAAGATGATAACACGTAAAGTAAAAGCCAGTCGGTGACCTCTGCCTCAGAGCTGCTGCTGGAGAGATTGCATAGACAGAAACGAACGGCGCTGACATCCATCTGCAGACACAGGATGCTCTGTTAATGGTTTTGGAATTACCACAGAATCCACAATGATCTTTAAAAAAAAAGGAGAAATCAATCATGATCACTTTACAGGCCAAACACTAGAAATACACAGGAGTTTGGCGCCCCGCTGTAGCAGCGTACAAAATAAATTGACAAAGTTCATTTGAAAAATGTGTGATGGGGAACAGCAGGACTGCACATGCATTTTAAACAGAGCATGGAAGACATACAAGCTCTTTTGGAAGTAAGTTCCTCAAGGGGGTTCATTTATAGAGAGCTTATATGGATTTGGGAATGCAGGGGGCCACAGCTACCCAAATAGCCACATCCAAAGCCTCTCTTGCTGTGTATAAGAGTACTGAACTTAACAGTCAAATCTATTCAAATTGGAGGTCAACAAAGGGGCAGACTGAGAAGTTGCCCCACCATTCCACAGATCCTCCACTTCCAAGATTGGCCTCCGCCTTCTGTCTCCGTCTGTCTCCCCTGGATGAACTTCAGGGCGAGTGTGTTTGTGACCCTTCGCACCCTCAGTGTGAGGTGTAAGTGAATCAGGTTTGGCACAGTAGGCCTCTATCTTGAGTTTTACTGGTCACATGCGAGCCCTTGGCCCACCTGCTCTCCCTCCCATTTGATTTTTCCTCCCCTTCGAGTTCCTGCACTCCCTCCAAACCCAGTTCCATGTTTTGTCTCTGGGCTCCTTTAATGGTCCAACGTTAGAGGATCCAGAAAAGCTTCTTCTGGATGAGAAATCATTGCATTTTTGGAACATTACAGCACAATTCTGACATATTTGGATAAAGAGCACCACATGTGACATTGTAAAATGGAGGAGTTATATCACACTAAGAGCTTTCATCGTTTTGTTTTTTTTTTCTCCTTTTTCATACACTCAGGCAGAAACTGAGGTTTAACTCCAGTGTTGTGTTTAGGGAATTGACAGGACACTGCAAATCACAAGGTGAAATGTCTTATACGAATATGATCTATATTTTTGATAGAATGACTCGCAGTTTGCTAAATGTGTATGTGTGTGCTGGTCCTGGTCAGGTGAGAAACTCTGTCTGAGTGTCAACTTGAAGTGATATCTCTGTTTCTGGTTGCTCCAGCATACTACCTAATTTTTTCAGAGCTGTAAAACCTTCAGAAAGGGTAGTTCCCACATTGCATGTTCTCATCTTGTGTTCCCACAACCTGATATAGACAAGGCTGTGTGTGTGCACATCCACCAGTTGTCTGCCTGCAGGCCCAAAGCTCCAACAGTATGTATGTATATACTATATGCATGTCTTTGTGCGTGCGTGTGTGTGTGAGACTTAAACTGGCAATGACTAAAGGAAGCAAATTGACGGCAGACTGCCAGTGATTCGTTTGAGCCCCACACAACGAACATGTTCTTGCACAGGGTTTGTTGTTTGTAGTTGGTCCAATAGTAAAAAAATCATTGGCCTAACAGTGCTCTACAAAAAGAAGTAGTCAAACAGGTATAGACTCTCTGTCAGTCCAACAGTAGTTAAACCGAATATACCTGGAACCAAAGATTCAAAAAAGAAGGAAGGAAATCAATTCAATGAACTTACTGCTCACCCTAACAATATGTGAGCAGCCTCCATTTTTATCTCACCCTGGCTATCATAAATAAGACAAACTGGCCAAAAAGGTCCAAATAAACACAACAGACTCTCTCACACACACTTGTAAGGACACTCGCTGAGATATCCTCACTCTCAACCCAGTAAGAATTATGATAGCACGCACACACAGCTGCATTTGAGATTGCAGATCAGGAGACATGATGTCCTTATATGGTTGTGGTGTAATTCACTCTCTCTGTCTCTCTCAGGTCTGCTGCCTGGACTTTGTTTAGAGAGCAAGTTTATGAAAACTGTGAACATGAGGACTTAGAGGAGCAAAATACACCACAGTAGCTCTTTCTAGTGATTTTTTTTGTTCCCAATGTAAAGATCACAGACCTGTTGTGTATCAACTGAGCCCAGGTTTTATAGTCAATCTGATTAAACCTTTGCTTTGATTTCTTATTGAGCTAGTGCTTAGTTATTCTATTTTACATACAAAAGAACATACAACTTATATTCAGTAAGGAAAATCCCTCATTTTTGGACTTTTGGTTGTCAAAAACCTCCAGTCCAATGGCTGTTAAAGTTAAACTTCTCTGTTGAGGTTTTGATAAGTGTTTTTTTGTATGTTTCGTATGGCGAGCTCCGAATTTTTCCCTTGCCCTCCTGGCATCTTCTAAAACCCCACGAAGACAGGGTGTTCATTGGTTAGACTCCAGACATTAAACCAATCAAAACTAGCCCTAACACCAGCCTGATCCCTGCATTCTCCTACAAATCCTACTAAAGGAAAAAAAATGTTCAGGAAAACAGCCTTCAACTTTATTCTGGGCGAGTGCAGCTTACACCACAGCTGATCATCGGCGTCTTGAAACCTTTCATTGTGGCTTAGTGTGAAAGCTGCTCATCTTAGTCCCACAGTTGCCACTGATGTCGCTGAGACATCTGTCCTTTACAGTTAAGAAATATATTCAGCTCACTGTTTATTGTGCCCGCCAGTCACATCCATCTCTTCTAAAAGTATGTAGAGGGTAAAGCAGAAAAGGGTCTTACCATTGTATATCCATCTGTGAGGGCTTAAGAACCAGTTTAATACCTTTGACTGCCTGAAGCTCAGCTTGGTTTAGACCACCAGTGTTGAGCCATTGCAAAGAGGTTTTTGAATCCTGAATTATAACCAGGATGTACAAAGTAAACTTTAATGTCCTCTTTTCAAACCCCCTCTATGAACTCACTCTTCCATTCATAGAATTAGGTCAAATCGTCAAAAGGGGGAAAGGGGGAAATCTCTGGACATAGCCTACGTGATTGGCTGTGTATGACCAATGACTGTCAACTGTGGAAATGCTTTATCAGTAGACAAGCTTGTTGCATGTGAAAGCAGTCATGCTTTTTAGTAAATTAAAGCATGTACTCTCCTTGCAGAGAATCTCGGGGCTTTCCACTTTTTGTGTGTCATCGCCCATCTGTTGATACTTTTGTGTTGGATCTTCATCTATTCTCCTTCATCTGTGTCCTGTTTTGGAGTTTGACAAATGGGAAACACAAGCGCAGACACGAAGTGACATATTTGTTAGTGACAGAGATTTGTGATGCACGAATCGCCGCCAATGCAAGTTCTCATCTCCCTATCGGCCGAATGTCATAAATATAAGTTTAGAAAAAAAAAAACACAAAAAAGAACATTGTGTTTTGAGTTACATGTTTCAAAGAAATCTCACCGAAAATAGATGCACACATGTTGAGAGACCGAATATGTGTTGGGATGTGTTAAACACATGCATACGCGTGCCTGTACCACACAGCAGATGCATGCTTCACATGTTCTGCTGGAACCCTGATTTACTACCTCCTGTCTATGTGGTTGTGTGTTCCATTCTAGTCACTTCCTGCCAAGCTCATATTTTCTTGCTCGTCCTAGGACGCCGACTGCGTTTGTGTTTTGTTGCTTGTCATCATATGCAGAATTTGATCTAAGCAAATGTTTCGTCAAATAAAATCACATAAGGTAGGAGGAGGAAAATGTAATATGACACGAGGGGCAGCAATAAATATAATTCTGACTTTTATCCATGTTGGATCAGGTTTTGACATTGTCTCAGCTAATATGATTATATCACATTCTCTCGGACAGAAGAGGCTGTAGATGGTTATGAACCTAACAATGAATTGTTGTTTTCTTGTATGCGGAAATACCGCTCAGCATCTGATTCTTAGATGGCATCTGTTTTATATTTGACAAAATCTACTGATGGCTTCAAAGATGCCACTGACATTTCAGAGCCAACACGAATCTAATAAACTCTTCTTTTATTTCCTTCTTTATGTCCAATAATGCTTTTTGGACTCACTGCACATTTTTACATAAATTAGTTCCAACGGGTTTCAGGTTACCATTTTAGTTTATTTTGGTTTTTCTCATAGTCAATCATCCCTAAAGCCTTTCTCACCCTGCTTAAGCGCTTTGTATTTTGACCTCTGACCACCCTACTCCACATCATGAGGATCTTTTTCTCTGGGGGGCTGGCTGAAACCCGGACTAAAAAATAAAACAGAGCAGCAAACACAAACGAACAATTAAAAGGATACAGGAACACTCAGCAAACAAATGGAACAAATAGTAGTGTGCATCTTTCACATTCTTCTTCTTCTCTTTTAATTATTAATTCATGATCTTCATTCTACAATGGAATGATGTTTATTCATTCAATTCATGAGATTGGACTCAGTGGGCCAGAGCTTGGCTCACAACTGAGAACCCCACAGAGAAATCATCCTCTCTCACATGGGACTAACATACAAACAAGTAAATCAATAGATGAATAGATTGCCCTCTTCACCATAAGAGGACCCAAAGGAGAGAGAGGAGAGAGAAGGAAAAGGGCAACGTGCATGTCTGAAACCAAAAGTGGTGCTGAGAATAAGAGGCACAGACTCTAGTTTTACTTTAACAAAGAGAGGTTCCCTTTCTGAATTTAAATAAGATAGAAGAAGAGAGAAAGAAAGGCATAGCAAAGAGAATGGGGAGCACCACTTCAGAAAAAATATGCTTTTACTTCATGACTTATTCATGCACCCTGTGTGGCTGGTTAAGAGTCCCAGGGGTAGAATTAGATAGATGGGAGGATGGCCTGTTGATGCCGAGGTCACATGGTCAAAATCTCTATGAGCACAGACTGCCGTCCATTGACCTTTAGTACCAAACCCCAGACAGCCCCGGTAAACAAAGTCACCTTCACATAAATATACAGTTAACGTCTCTATTGGATAGCAACAAACATATCCTCCTCCCTTTGTTCAGCGGATGCCTCTCTAGGTCTTTGTAGACTTTAAGGAGCACTATTCATTTCATGAATTATTTGTGCGGATGAACAAGTCTTTGTTCAACGCCCAACAACTTCAGTCTCTCCCTTTGGTGTCTGTTCTCTGAAACTCAAACAGGCCTGAGATCAAAACTGATCAGTGTTTGTTTAGACAAACACAAACACAGCCTCCATTGGCTATGGGTTGCAGGCACGCATGCCTGGGAGTTAGCCCGGTGATTGCATTGGCTTCCGAGTGTGACAATCCAAACCATACCACTCAGGGAGCGGCAGGGGAAGGCAGCATGCTGGAATGACATTAGCAGATGGATATAATTCACTGTGTAGCAGCTCCCATGGTCCACGCTGAACACACAGACACTTAAACGTGGATTCAGACAGCTCTTGGTCTACCTCCAGCAGCACCAGAGCTGCAATGCTTTTTTGCCCCAGTAAGAATTTAATGGGACTCAGAATTGCGGTGTTGACTCAGTCAGATCGCCCTGGTTTAGCATGGTAGCCATTCATTAAAGGGTCATACGGATGCAGACTGCACTCAACAATTCTGTTTGTTGATTTGATTGGAATATTTAATACGGCTGTGCTACTCTGTGGTTGTGTGCACTGCTGGGAAAAGTAGTTAAAAACAAAGATGTCTTTGATAAGTCTCTACTTGGCCCCAGAGACAAATATTTATATGACGCAACCTCAGAAAATAGTGAGAATTGTACTTAATCAAATGATTCAGCACACTTAAAAGGAGGAGTGAGCCTTTGTCCTAAAAATATGTTGTTTTTTCCCCCTGTGATACAGACATAATAAACAAAAAATATTTAGTGGTTTCTTTCTACAAAGCAACAATTGTATGCTGAAACAATAATATGTAATAAATATAACTTCACATTTAACGATCAAGATGTCAAGTCATTCAGTGCACACACAAAATGGGAGTGAGACCAAAGATAAAATGAGATAGGACATTTTATTTTAGTACAAGCATGCTTGAGGTACTCAGTTGGTTGCAATCTATACCTTTACCGCTAGATGGATTCAGAAACTACACACTGCACCTTTAAAAGGACATTTAGATTTTTCAAGAGTATTTTTCTTTGATTTATTAACATTCATTTTTTTTTACACTATTTGACTATTATATATTTTGCTGATTTTTTCAAACTGTATAATGTTTACAATGAGTAAAATTTTAAAATCCAAGAATCATTTATGGATGCATCACACTATAAAATGCATATATTCCATATCTGTGGCTTTGCATTGTTTTTAATAATTTCCTCAATATCACCCTAATATTATTTGACCTTATTACTCTCTATGATTAAAGATGAGGGCTTCCCCCCAACAGATTTTTTTCAAGTTTAAATAAAGGTAAAAAAAATAATATCTTTGGTATTTTTGGAAATGTCTGATCTGTATGAGCTTTCAAAATAAAGTATTGTCGGCTTGAACAATGTCTGGCTCTACGGCATGAGCAAGTAATGGCTGACACTGGCACGCTGTTTGGTAATGGTTTAAAACAGTTTGAGTCATAGTTATTTTGCTCAAAGAAAAGAACATTCAGTTCACACTGGGCAGGCGACAACCAAGTTAAACTCACAGAAAACTTTAGACTTACAGACATGATGTACCCAGAAGACACACTAGCATCTGAGATGAGAAGAAGGTAAAAATAAATTCAGTACACAAAACAAACCCAAGTGTTGCATATGAGAGGAATCCTATATGGCCTTTACTGGGGACATTTTAACTCCACATAACACCACGGGACAGTTTTATTTGCAACTGGAGAGAGAGAAGCAAGAGAGGGGAGTAAAGGTAGCTCACTCACATCTCTGAAGCTCACGCAGAGTAAAAGTAAAAGAGAACCTGTGCTAGGCATCAGAGACACAGAGAAAAGACTAGGATGAGGGTAAAGGATGGATCGAAAGAGAAGGGCAATAAAAGTGTTCAGGAGGGATCTTTATTTAGTTTAGGAGTCAGACTCTAAAGTGAAAGCAGATGGGACTTTTGTCTGGAATAGTTTCCACTTGAAGTCTTGGACTTGTGTTTGCTCTGCTCGCTGTTTCTGAGCCTGTTCCAGCTTTCTTCAACCTGTGTTCTGAGCGTCCAATGAGAGGTTTTGAACCACATATTGAAGCATATACACAAATCCTGCATGCACTTTCAAGAATGTACATATGCACACTCGTACGGACACATTTGGGCATTCCCTGCAATGTGCACAAAGCCGCGCATATTGACCATGTTGCCTCATAACAGAGCCAGAGCCAAGTCGCCTGAATAGTATAGCAAGGACCCTCCACAGTGACAGGGTGAGCATGAGAGAAACCCCAAAAGCAAAAACAATACGATCTCTGGCTCAACACTGCAGCTAAACAATGCTGAGTAAGGTTCTGGAGAGGTCAGTTGACAATGTTACTGGACTGGCACACAATCACTTACAGTAACAGTTTACAATGCTGAGGCAGTTTATTTTTTCCCCCTTTAGATGACAAGAATGATGTTTGCAACATGCACATCTGTAATGTGACCATGAGAAGCGAAGTCGAGAGGCAAATAACCGACTGTGGTATTTATCTTCGTGGAAATTCACAGCGCACTTTGGCACCAAGCCGTGCGAAAGCGTGCAAACCGATAGCGTGTGCTCGACTCACGGAGAGTACCAAAAACAAGTAGAGGTTTAAGAGGGGGTATCTATGATATGTCCTCTGACTCCCATTCACTTAACAGGCATGAGTGTGAATAGCCCCTTTGGTTCTGAGTTGGCTGTAAAAGATCCTTATATGTATTTATAGCCCATTGTAAATAAAGATGCAATCAGCGCCTACTTTGGCTGGGCAATGAATGATAGTCTGGCTATACAGTTTGGCTCTTTGAAGCAGACTTACTACACATGCATTATGTATGTATGAATGTACCATATGTACACACAGGCAGACATGCACACACACATTGTAGGGAATGATTAAGCTGTTTTCAGCATCTCAAGCTGGTCTCTAGAGTCACTGTTTTTGGTCACCTTCTCCATCTCCGTCTGCATACGTTTTATTTTTAGCGGGTGATTAATAGCACAGGCTAATCATTTGTGAACAGTCTCCCGTACGCACATTATTCAGTGGAAAACAAGAGCACAGAAAATAAAATAATTCGGCCGTGCGTCTGAAGTCATGATGAACAACTCTTCCACACACTACAGTGATCGCGAGGTTGGTTGACTTGGAGCTAGTTCAAGCATCAACCTCCTGTCATGCTTTTTTTTTTTTTTTTTTTTAAAGCCTCGAACCCAGGAGTCTGCAGCCCTGAGGATTACATTGTTCTCCACCCTCAATCTTTTTTCCATGTCAAGGGCCAGGATTTAAGTATGCAAAGTCCAACCATGGTCTTGCTTGTTCTCTGCACCTCTGCCAATTTTTTTTTTTTTTTTTTTAAAAAAGATGCAACAGCATATGCAATAACTCTGGTATCTAAACATTTAAAGCTGTATGAATATTTCAACTTGACATTCTAGCTATTATTTTTTTAAAGTACATTTTAACAACTGTGATTTGTGCTTCTAATATATAGAAGCGTATTATCCTAACCCTAACCTTGTGATGTCTTTCTCGCTTTCTGTCAAAAGGTTCTCAAGGAGAACTTCCTAACTATAGTATGGGTAACATCTGAATGATTTCCTAGTAACTGATTTTCTTTGGCCATAGATCATCAGAAATAAGCCACAAATTGTAATGTAGTATTGCAATACTAACATATCAGATTTTAAGTTAAAATCGAGAGCCTGACAGATCACATATTCAGTTGATATTAAAAACCTTAGCATTTGTTTGAACTCCTGTTTCAAATCTAGGTTCAAATATTCTATGTTTTTAGTTTCTACTATCTCCTGGGAGAATTATCTGGTTAGCTGCTAAATGCTTTACTATGTTCACTGGCTTGTTGTCAATCGTGTGGTCTCTGGTGCTGGGCAGGTACAGTAGTGGGTTTTTTAACCTTTTTCCTCACCAAAAACAGCTGGGATGTTATATGAGAGCGAACTTGTAATGCTCTGTAAAGCTGAGGGGAACTGATAACGATCAGTAGTCATGTGATCCACTGTTGTCATAAAACATATTGACTATAGCCATTTAAGGCAAATATACATGCAAGCACCTCAACAAATTTACATCTGCAGATAATTAACAACTGTCCAACTGTACCATACAGTAAATGGAAACACATTATGTACCTCAAAAGTGCACTGTAAGTGTTCTATGGGATATGGGATTATAGACATCATTTAAATATAATTACTTCCTCTATGGTCTTGGTCTATGTAGTTTTAGCATACTAGGCTTACAGCCCATTGGCTCTGTGACTTTATATCCACGCTGTGACGTCTTTCAGAGCATACAAGCATACACACACACCAACAAATCACCTGTCACCTGCCCAGCATGGCTGTTAAAGGCACTATGTGTTAGATCTAGCAGTATTTATGGGCTATCTAGTGGGGCGGAGTAGGCGGCAATAGAATAAACTATCCATAACTATGTTTTAAATAGTATATTATTTAATTCACTCCCTGCCAAAGATGAGACATCTTCTCTTTTGGTTGTTTTTACTGTACCTACCTACCTCCATGTCCACAACACACAACACATCAGTTTGCAACTGATGAATACAGTGGAATCGCCTGATGGTGAAACACAGCTGCTGATTTACTTGTTCACTACCTGCAGATGTGGAAAAGAATTCATAGTATAAGCAGAAAATTCTTTATGTCAAAAAAGTAAAAAAAAAACTAAGCTGGTTCCTGCTGACCGGCTTCTGTAATGAAATGGAATTCTCACCTCATCCATCTTATTCCAACACACAATCTCTTGGGCTCGTTTTTTTAACCCCCCCCCCCTCTCTGCCTCCTTCATTCAGGGCTCGCTAGCCTTGACATCTTACTGTTCCTCCGAGTGACATGCCACGCTTGCAGGAATTCTGGTCATCTGAGCTACGTATAGGCCTACAACCGCAAGCTGTATCCCTTACAGCCTGGATAAGTCGCACAGCGGGGGCCACAAGAAGCGAAAGGAGGAGGCGGATTAAGGTTCAGCACTAAGGAGGGAACCAGTCTGTGCAAATTCCATGTAGTTTTCCTGAAGTGAAGGGGTTAGTGTTTTTTTATTTGCTTCCACTTTCTTCGGAATCTAGTATATCTACAAACAGCAACCACATGTGTTGTAAATTACCACCCAAAGAATGCTGTGAATACTGTCACAGGGCTGACACGCTTGACCTGATTTGGCCAAAACAATTGATTTTCCACACAATGGTGTTCCCTCACTGTGCAATAAAGAGCAGCCAGGTCACCATGGAAGGGCTGGTAAATGTTATTTTGTGGACCAAATAATATATAAAACACAAAATTTAAAAAAAAATGACTGTTTGAATGTTTCTCTCACATGAGAAAGAATTCGGTTTGTCAGCTGAGTAAATTAAGAAGTCCCATATGGTAGAGACTTTAATTGCTTTTTAAAAATAAAAAGGTCAAGGTGTCACTGTCCCATGTTTCAAATCAGTGAATCCACAATGAAATGCAGATATCTAGAAGTTGTTTCACAATTATAATAAAAATGATCTAGTATCCAGTAAAGCATAACATATGATTATAAGAAAAAAAAAAGCCACAATATGAGATAAAAATCAATAAAAGGTTGACTTAATTAAAAGAAAGACCATAAAAATAGGGCCATACTATGTATCCTTTAATCACAACCATTCAAATTGGCCAATTAGAGGAGACACAAAATGACCAGGGCTGTATTTCTACCTTGAGGTCTTCCTTGAGTTCTAATTTCCCAGATCCTCTCTAGCCTAAAGTTTACTTTCAGTAATGGAGATCCTCCAAGATACACTCAACTCATCCGGTCACTTTCAGCCTTATTAGGCCAACACGATGCTTTTCAAACTGATAGTTGTGATCTCATAAACTCTCATGCACCTTGTAGCTTACATCTGCATGCACATATGACATAGATTAATGTTTGCTTGTATAAAAAATGACTTACAAACAATATTTCTGTTTGCAGCACATCATGAGACGACTATCCAGAGACTCGACTTTAACTGTATGAGCTCAACATTTATTCTGTAAACATGCACTCTTGAGCGTAACCAGATGAAGCACGCAGTGAAGTTGCTTTGCTCTCTACTTCAGTATCTTCATCACATCTGTGTGAGCGCACGGCACCAGGGTCTCATATTGACTCAAATAGATTTGCAGATGATATTTAGTAGGAGACGGCAGCTTCCTCTTCTGCGATATTAGATTGATGAAAAGGATTATTAGGACAACACTTGTTATATTAAAACTCAATTCAACAATAATCGGTTTCATCTACAATAGAATTACAGAATTATGAAGCATTAAGGAAGCTTGAAAAACAAGCAAGCAAATTAAATTAATTAGTACCAAACACATGACAAGTAATCAAAAACTAGAACATTTCCTTTAGGGGAATTTAACAGAGCTCTGGGGTCTGATCTAATGATAAGCTTCTACAGAGAATTCAAACAAATAATACTCGTAAATTTACGATATTATATACAAAGAAAACACCTACAAACATTTTAGTTTACTATAAGCATTTGAAATTTCAAAATTCCATACTTTTTTCCAGATTTCTCATGAAAAATATGAAAATCAAATAATTTGAGAGTAGTAAGTAGTAAGTGTGTGTGTGTGTGTGTGTGTG
This sequence comes from Lepturacanthus savala, assembly GCA_030544235.1. Classification (NCBI taxonomy): domain Eukaryota; kingdom Metazoa; phylum Chordata; class Actinopteri; order Scombriformes; family Trichiuridae; genus Lepturacanthus; species Lepturacanthus savala. Next base: position 24,392,512 of record CM060479.1, on the reverse strand, counting down.
TGTGTGTAACGTGATAAGCATTGTGATGACCTGCATCATTCTATCAGTCTGATTCCTCATATGTGCATAGGTGGGGCTGTGTTTAGACTTCTTAACAAGCGCCAGGTGTTTATGAACTTTAACAGCTGTGGTCTGAGCCCTAAAGGTTACCATGGCAACTTGAGCTGCTCGCCAATGACAAAGCTACTCTGCAGGTAGAGACAGAAAAAAATCTGTATTTTCTGTCTCTGCACTGGTCTACCATTCGAGCTTTGACTGTCACAGCTTTATCGGAAAATAACATGGACCATCGTCACCATGATGTGTCCTTCTCCCTATAAACCTCCCATTATAAATCATAAACAAAAAAGACAGCATAAAATGCTTGAATGATGGCAGACCTTTAATAAGGTGACTAAAGCTCCTCCAGCTTGCTCCAAACTTATTGCTACCAAGCAGCAGTAGGCTTTTTTGGAAGAGTTTAAAGACTGATCATCCTCACCACACCTCCCACTCAGTGACTAGGAGACGTGGCCTAGTTCACAAAAGAAATCGACCAATTACGCTACTATCATTAGTTTGCATTCCGTCTTTTTTTTTTTTTAACCAGAGGACAGAATATCTGCAGATGTCTTCTCCTCCTCTCCAAAGCAAACAGACCTGGTGATTAAAGGTGAAAACGCTAAAAAAGCAGCTTCAAGTTTCTCAGAGGCAGTTCGCCACTGCTATCCAGACATCTTTAATGATGTCTGGATGATAGACCAATGATAGATTAAAGATGTACTAAAATGTCAAAAGTTGTTGGATACTTTCGGGATAAGGAAAGTACACCACTTAACAAAGGTTTAATCATTTTTAGAAATTTTAATTGGAAAAATGCCATATTGTGGTTTTAATGTACATTGTTAACTCACTTGTAAGGCAGCTGCTATGGTAGAGCCTGGGAAACACTCATCTTCCTTGGTTAAGTATCCCTTAGAAACCTTTGTAGGGTGTTAAGATAGATCCTTCCCGAGCTCTAAAGAGAAGCTCGAGAGAGGAGCTGTAAAACTATTGAAAAGAATCTTGGTGCTTAAATCCACAAATATATCTTGTTAGAGATATCTTCAAATGAAAGCTAGGAAATGTGTACCAAAAGGGACCTTTAAATATGCTTCTTCTTTTTCCCCCAATCGTGTATAAAATAGATACATGGACCCCCGAGTCTGTGGATCCTCTCTTCTGGCACTAAGTCATGTTTATGCCTTACTATTAATGATTTAGCCAACAAAGCCCACATCCACATCTCCCCCATTTTTCCAAAGGGAGAGAGTTCCTGTGTGTCCATCTTTCATGCTGACACGCCTGGAATATGAACTTCGAAGCTCTGACCATCTTTCATCGTGTAACGACTTGAAAGTAAAATGTTGGTGAGAAGGAACCAACCAGTGTCAACGCTGCAGTGAATAAAAAATCTATAGATAATAATGCATCAAATCACCACCAGCAGCTTGCAAAAATTCCTCCATCTTCAGTGTTGCATTTTTCCATCCCTCCCTGATGTCACATTCAGACAGCAAGTGTTTTTCCTCAATCGGCAAGTGTTTTAACCCTGTGTTTTTCCAGACCGGTAATTCAAAATGACAGTGAACTGTAAGTATGATAGAAACGTGCTTTGGAAAGGTGCAATACCCTGATGCATCGATCTTTATCTCTGTGACTATCGGAGTTTTGGCCAGATGGGAGGTAAAGGGAGTTAGCAGCATCAGACCCTAGTAGGGGAGGTGGCAGTGATGGGATTGAACTCTAATGCTGAGGTTATGGAGGGAGTCTTCTTCATAGACATGACAGGAAATGTGGGGGCCATGGGGGACACCTCGAAGATATCCACAACGCCCCTATACATCTTCATCATTCACAGCTCGCTATGTCTGATATCTCTATTACGTGGTCTGCAGCTGTCATCGGTAAAGAAGCCAAAGCGATTCTTCCATTTTCCAACCATTCATTATGAGAATGAAAGAGAAAACTACCTCAATCGAATGCGACTCTTTTCTCTTTTTTATCTACACCACCCTGTCACTGGGGCAATCTGATCTTTTGACCTTTCAAAGCATGAAAATGCACGCAGAAAAAGCATCACGCAAAGCTTAATGCTGTTATAAATCACTAAAAGTAATCACTTTTTTTTTTTATCAGCCACAAAACAAAATCTTTGGAAGTAGCAAAATCCTGATCCTTGATAATTTATATGATTTCACATCCCTACACTGCCTCGATCCTTCCCTCACTCTCTCCTTTCCGTGCAAGGGAGAAGAAATGTGGTTTCATTACTCATGCGGGCCAAAACAGATTGTCCTTTTTTTTTTTTTATTTTATTTCGAGAAACAGGCTGTGAGAGACACCCTGGGAGACATGTGGAGTCTTGAGACATGGAGTTATAATCAAACACAGGAGCCACAGTATCCTGACTCAGCTACTACTACTACTGGCAGTTGCGGTGACTCAATCTTTTCAAAGAAATACTCAGCTGTCATTTACAGTAATTATTTGGGATATAATTTACACCCTGGAACACTCGGTTTCCCCGCTGATTTTCTTAAAGGCAGGGCCACATTTTGCTGCTTCGTCAGCTTTACCTTCATCAATATTTTAATGAAAGAAACAACACGATCGAGAACTGTGTGCTTTGATACTCACCAGACCTCGCCTGGGTCAGTGCCCATGAGTCATGGCCACACCTACTTTACAGCCCTTTGAATTGGCAAATCCGAAATGCCTTTCCATTGATTGTGCTTGAATTAAATAAAAAAATAAATATGAGGTGATTTGTATGTTGTTTTTCTTAACTAAGGGGGAAGCCTTTTTCTGCCTGGGTTCTGGAAAATACATAATATAACAAACAGTTCACAAAATGGCAAAAAAGGAAAAAATAGCTATGTACTGATTTTCATGATATCATGCCAAATCACACATTGCCAGTAAAATCCGATGAAGCAACAGTTCTTTTACACATAAGTAATTATTTGCTAGTGTAAAAATCTTTGTTGCAGGTTGTTGCATATTTTTTTTGAATGAATTAGATTTGTATGTTGAGATTTCTGCTTTTTATTTGGTGCAACATTGTCCAGTGCAATGGGAAAATTAATGACACCTGTAAAGTAGGATGCCAAATGCAAGAGGAATACAAAATAATTCATACATTAAAGTATGACTTATGTTCATGTGCTTTACATTTTATTTGTATCTGTATGCTGTGTGTTCGGAATATACCTGCATAAATGTCATCACTGTTATGTAGTTTTGAATATGGTGATATATAAACCACATAAATCATATATTATAATAGTTGAATGATATATTACGTTAAGTAGTCGTGCCATTAAGCCAGATAAGTCCTACTCTCAGCTGTCAACTCAGTCACTCTGCAGAGCAGCATGATGCTTCTACTTTTAAAATGCACAAGACTTGGATTTCTTTTATGCATATTTAAGCTATGGTGCTTAGTATTATCTTTTCCTTCCAACTTAATCTAAACAAAGTGTTGAACATTTTTTTCTGTGCCTAGAGTACTGGAGCAGAGTGAAGCTTAAAGCTGAAAGGACAGGCAGTTGGCTTGTCTCAGTGATAAGCTTGATCCACGTCTCTTCTTGCCCCAAAACTCTATACGACTGAACTCCCCACTTCTACAGTAAATGCTCTCTAATTCCCTGTTTGACTTCTCCACCACGGGCAGACTCATATGAAGCTAAGACCTGTCTCTACTCACGACAGAAAGATGGAACGGTGCTTCTCCCAACAGCCACAGGAGGTTTGTGGAGATTTTTTAGCTCTGAAGTGAGACAGAGTGATGGAGTGTGGAAACATATCTGATCCTTCTGAAGTAAGTCAAAACAACAATTATTCATTTTCGACATGAGAAAGATGTTGAATCTTTAGATAAATCTTGCTGTTATTAATGCAGAAAGTACACCTGTTAAAATGAACAAAAAAAATCCTGAAAGTACTATGTTTATTTTTTAAGAGTGAAAGATAAAAGGGTCAATTCACCAAAAACCAAAAGAAATATTAAAGTCTGCAGTATACCTGACTTGTGGTTTGGTAAGGCTCCAAATCATAAAACGCCCTCTCATCATCACAATACTTCATGCATTGGCACTGAATGCCGCGTTTGAGCATAAATCTGTCACAGAATAGTTGCATATGAACGTAATTCATCAGAGACGTGGTTTGGAGAAAGACAGATGAGGGAGAGAAAAGTGAAGTGTAGAAAATGAAGCGAGCTAGAGAAAACATCTGCTCCAAAGGGGACCTGACCAACTTAGCTGCAAAGTCTAGCGGGTAAATGGAAATGCAAATCATCATGAACATAAGTTAGTTTTACAACTAGGCTTGATGTGGTTTGATGTGAAGCAGCATCTTTGTAGCCTGCAGACCACTATGATTGTAAAGTATTTGAAAGTCAAAGTTAATCTAAGTAAATAATGGTATGAGGTTTGCACCACATGCAACTTTATTAAAGGTCTCATATCATGCAAATAACCACTTTTATGTTTTGTTATTTTTTGTATTTTTTAAATCTAGATAAGGTCTATGGGTTGTAAAACTGTACAAAAACACAAAAAAAAAACAAACAGAGAAATGCGCACAGCCTGGATTCAAAACGTTGCCGTTTCACGGCTCATTTGGACTTTCTTGACTTTGTGATGTCATGCAGTAGCTCCCTCCGCTTGTAGAGGTTCCCAGAATGGCCCAACTGCCCCCACCATCACACCCACTCCTTTTCGGGTCTTCCAAGCCAAAATCAGCCAGTGAGGCTCATGAATATTTATGAGACAGGCCAAGAATGACCCGTGCTTTCTGGAGCTGCAGCGAGGTGCTCGAGAGATCTGTAAAACTACCTTTGAGGTGAATTTTTATACTTTGAAACGCAAATATATCATGTTAGGGGGTGTCAGAACTTCAAATAAAACCCAGACAAGTGGGAATTTTAACAGAGCTGCCCTTTGTTATGGTCTGTTATCGAGGAATATTTATTACACTTGCAAATTATGATGATTACAGAGCTACTGGCTGTGTCTCTCTGGTAATCTAACATTTGACTGTAGCTGTATCCGAACATTTGCGCCATGATCCAAGCCATAAAACCAGCTCTGTTTTCAACAGTCCTGGACAGACTCGCATCAGGCTGACGGGCACAGGCCAACCAGGCAGTAAATTTACAAATTCAGAAAGCGAGAGAGAGAGAAGCTGTTTGCAAAAGCCAGCGAATAAAGTGAAAGGAAACTCATAACAGAACCAAAGAGAACAGAAGCCACCATTAAAAAAAACAACAAAAAAACACAGACTTGATTAACTACTGGAAGGTAATTGTTCATGGCTAGGTTTTCCCTGAATGAATTCTTGTCAGATAACAGCCATGGAGAGATTACAATAAAATTTAATTAGAAGGGAATTTGCAGAGAACACGGTGACTTTGGGAAAAGTACTTTCTGCTCTTTCACTTCATATGTGTGTGTGTGTGGACAAAATGCAAAACAATCAGTGGATGTTCTGAGATCATATGTCTCCACTGATTTGCTCTGCTCTTATTGAATCCATTATGAAGGTTATATGCGTGAGATTTTGCTCAGGAGGGAGTAGTAGACGAATAATCGGGATGGAATGCCGGTTGTAACCCCTCAAAGTAAAGCTTATTGTTTTTGTTTGAACAATCTGCAGGGGATAATGCCCTGATGTTTCCCTGACAGTGAGGGGTCAGCGGCCTACACCTCCCGACAGGGTTTTGGGGTCATGCTCCAAACACAGCGGGAAAAACATCAGGTGCACATGTGACTGGCAGAACCGGGGGGGGGGACAAAATGGGCAACTGGGATGTGTTTTAATGCTAAAAACCCCTGTTGCAGTGTTGTAGATTGAATTTTTCCATCTCAGAAAAACTTTGACTCGCAGTCTATCAATCTATCATAAATCAGTATAATGGCTTGTAATGTGAAACATATTTTGACTCCACCGCAAATTTTCCCTTTTAAAGGCTGTTTTTTGGTTTCCAGCACCGAAGAGAAACGGTTTTGTTGTTCTGTTGCCTTTCCTCGCTGCCTTTTGGTGTTGGTTTAACCTTCCTGATTGAAGGGGCAAAGTGTGTTTTCTTTATCAATATCAGCGTTCCATATCTTTGTCAGACCTTTGGGTCACGCCTTGGATAAAGAGGGAAAAGGAAGGAATAAGGGATGGATAGAGGAGAAGTTATGGTGAGAGTTTGCAACACACACATGTATTTAGGACTCTGAACTAAGCTACTGCTGACATTCGGACTAACAGGCTGACAGGCAGTCGGACCAGGACCAGCTCCGCTGCTGTAGAAACACAGAGCAAGGGAGTAAAGGGATGAGGGAGAGCGAGTGAGAGAGAAAGAGAGAGAGAGGTATGGAGTCCATTAGGACTTTTGCAGAACAGGGAAGACTGAATAATCCTGGCACACCCGCTCGGCCTCCCTCCCTTTTCCTCCATGCTTTCCAACTGGTTGCCATCCACATGACCTTTGAACCGTGTCTTAACCGTGGCCTGTATTTCATGCAAATAAAGAATAACTAACTAGAAAGGCAGCCCACCCTACTTAATGTGTTGGCTGGCGACGCAGCAACCTGTGCAGGGTTTGAATGGCCCATTCAGGTTCAAGGTATGAGATCATGAATAAATGGGTTGCCACTTTTCATTCTTCCCAACCAATAAAGGCAGTGGATGTTTACTGCACCAGATGGCACACGTTTCATCTATTTAGAGTGTTGCCATGATGAACCAGATTTGGGTTGCGATCGCCACAGTAACCATCCAACTTACGTCAACGGTAAGGAGGGGGGGGGGGTGGGGGGGTGGGGGCTCTTAAAATTTAGCAATAAAGTAAGTGAACTGTACTTAATAAAACACACTTAGTACAAGGTTATTCAAAATGCTGCCATTTAGAAATATATAACGACAAATGTTCTCTTATCAGCAGAGGCAGAGGGTGACTCATTATCGCAGGCATCACCAAGTAATCATCTTGTTATCTCATGAAAGACATGGTGCTCAAAATGAGTTTAATAAACTCATTGTCTCTCTCTCATTGTGCTTTAATTGCTCTCAGACTCAGAAATGAGGCGTCTCTGAAGGGAACAAAGGAAAACTGTTTCTGCACAATGTTGCCATTATGCTTGTTATCTGAAGATAACAAGATTATTTTTTTTTTGCCCGGCATTACTAAATAAATCCACCAAAGAATTCAACTTATCTTGAGAAGATCAAATCCAAGTTGTAATTGTGATCATTTATAGATATTTAATGCTCAATATTATATTTTATAGAAATCACAATACTCAAACACACATTGGTCAAGCACTGTTATTATCAAATCTAAACTTTTAAGGCTTTTATCACTGTGATTTGAAAAGGGAAAACAAAATTCAGCTTTATTGGTAAAAAAAATGTAAATGTCATTAGTTATATCAGTCACTGCATGTCAAGCCTTCTGAACAAAGAACGTTGCCAATGTAAATGATACTAAGTACAATAGAGGAGGGGCTGGTTCTTTGGACCATAGCCTGACTATTTGCTGGGGGAAAACATGCAAATGGTATAAATGTTACCTAAATCATCACAAGCCACCCAAAATGATTTTCCCTGCCCAATCAAATGCATAGTTGGCAAAAAGTAGTGGCATTTTCCAACCTGAAGATGAAATGGCTAAAACGTATGGAAGTCTGTCATTGTCGATATTAAGGTTAATACTTGATATTAACAGTTACACTCCAACTAAATGAAGTATTATATGATTTAGTTTCTTGGTCTCTAAACAACAACAACAATGGTGCATAGTCTAATAGCTTTAACAGACATTTGTAAAGAATTCTTGGAACAAACTGTGCGTAGTTCATATTTCTTGAATTGCCCGAGGTTCTTTGGGCCTTCTAAGCCAACAGATTGATTGACTGACCATAAACTGACATTTTTGCTCTCACCAGAATATCTGACACTTGCGCATGGAAACATTCAGGAGCTGTGGGGAAACTGAGCATATTTGAAATGCACATTGAATTTTTCATACATCCATACTTTGGTTTGCAGACTGATTGCCCTGTGCGGCAATCCAGAGAACTTTTTTTTTTTTTTTAACATTTAAACACTTGATTAATGTTGCTTTTTTAAAACTACGTACAAACAACACATTAAGCACTCACTCAAAGTGGTAATTAGGAAAGGCTAAATGGCACCAAACTCTCTCTGGAATTATTCCCTACAGTTTCCCTCACAATTTCCCTCTAATTAACAACGTAACAGAGTTCAAACAGCAGCCTGTGTTTTTGGCTCTATAAGGCAGTATCTGATTGTCCTGTGGTAAACAAGTTTTCTTTTTGTGCTTTTTCCTTGCCATCCCTACTCCCTTCCATCTCTCTCTCCATCCCTCCCGCGGCATGAAGTGTGAGTGACAGTAGTGAAGTCCTGCAACGCTGGGTCAGCACAAATGAGGAACAGGCTCACACTGACTCAATTGGCTCCTTTCTCCTGTCATTTTTTTTTTTTTCGCTGCTTGATGCCGCTGAAAAAAAAAGTGAAAAACTCCCTAAAAATAGCAATTCAGAGGCTGTGAGCCAAAGATTTGTTTGAAAAAATAAAAAGTGGTTTCCCTCCCTTCGGTCCTGTTGGTCACGCGAGTGGCACAGTGAAAAAATAAAGTAAAAATAAAGGCTGCACTGATGTAAGTTGTGTTAAATTATGTAAAACACAATTAAAATCCAATGCAACAACAATTTAGGGATGTTTACAGTTTACCTATGGCTCAAGGGAATTCTTTCCCCATGTTTGTGTGTACTGAATAGCCACACACATTTTCTTAACAGCATAGCAATGGAAAACAGGGAGAAGCTTTTCTTTTGCCAGTGGAGATAACAACTGATAAACAACATGACTGGATCTTGGCACCAGAGTCTTGGCTGTGAGTCGTTAAATGTCAGTATGTGTGTGTCTGTATGTGTGTTCAGGGTAATTTCCTGGGGTGAATAATACTGTACCAGGGTGGGTGAAGAGATTGATTGACCTCAGAGCAGAACCTCCACAGGTCCTGTTATTAGATCTGGGACTATGTTTCAAACTGATTTCAGGGTGAATGGGACCCGAGAGATCCTCCTATTATATATATATCCTATATAATAATCCTATGTATTATCTCTCTCTCTCTCTCTCTCTCTCTCTCTCTCTCTCTCTATATATATATATATATATATATATATATATATATATATATATATATATATATCAGTGGTGATTTCTTTAAGACTACAAGGGAAGCTGAACTTCCCCTGCCCTGTCAAAAAATAAATGGCCAAATTTGTGCAGCTGTATTAAAGGTGGAGTGGGAGATCTTGGAAAAAACGGTTACAGCTATTCAACACAAGTGAGATTTTGAAAATATACACTCCCTCCCCTCCTCCCAAAGGCTCGGCCTCCTCCTCTTCAGCTCACCCCTCGAAACCACGCCTTCACGATTCATGGATACATGAACGCGCACACTCTCGAGGGGTCACAGGAGTTCACGAGCATTCACGCCAATAGCATGACAGACAGTGACCGCTTTGCTAACTTCAAGCAATGTCGTCTTCACAAGATTTGTGAACATCGTAATGAACGTAAACAGTCTTTCATTATTGTAATTTCAAGAATATTGACATCAAATTCAAACAAGAGTATCTGTTAGATTTCCACTAGTTGATTGGATACGTGTGTCAATTACTTTGTTTTTGCAGTAATGATACGATGTACGTAGCCTGCTGTATCGTGTCCCTAGCCAGCCATCATAGGTTACAGTCACAGACATGGATTATTTTATAAGTAGTATGCATTTGCCCGTAGTAGCCTACCACATACCTGAATTTGAATGATTTATGTTACTGATTTATTTACTTGCAGGCGCTTTATTTCACGGGCAACAAACGGAACGACTCACACGGGGGTATGGGGTATCTCTGGGATAAAGGCACCTTTCTGTTGTAGTCACCATAAATTTGCGATAATCAAATTGCGGTAATCACAGTATTGTTCACGTGTTATTTTTGTATTTAGAGTTTTCATGACGAGAGCTCAAGCTCAGACTTAGCTTAGCCTTGTAGTTGACAGAGTAGGTAGCTTAGCGAAACATGCTGGAATTATGCTTATGTCACTCGATTGACAATAAGTTTGTTATCATCTTTCATTTTCTCACTGACTGGTTGAATAGGCCTACAATACCCATAACCGACCAGTATGTCAAAATATTATATAATTAGAAGACAACATCTTACATATCCAGTAAAAATTCGGCGACTTTGGCATCCGTCTGGAGCCCCTTCTCACTTTTTAACGGCGCCAGCGCTGGAAAGCCGTACCGAGCCGTGCCGCACTCTTGTCCTGTTTTGTTCTTCTGTTAGCTTCCGCATGGCTGTTGCTTTTTCAAGAACAGTTTTCCCCTTGGTTTTGCTGCCAGTCGATGTCTTCTTCTCTGCCATTGTTGCAACGATATATCTGTGCGAGCTACCTTGAATGTTGGCTTTCGAAGCTGTGTCTGCTCACCTGATTGCCAGAGCTGTGGGGGGTCGAGTGACGACACAGTGAACGCGCAAAATGGGGGATTCTATTTTAGTGTGTGCAGTGGGAATGTGAAAAGGTTTTCAGGCAATATTTTAAAAAATGCTGCAAAAAAGAATCACCCACCCCACCTTTAACATTTTATTGACTATAAATCTGTTAGAATATGTTCATCTTGAAGACAAGTTCTTCAGAATCAGCTACTTATCATAAATAAATAAATGACATGTCCGTACATTCCCATACCGCTTCCTGGTCTCTGGTCAAAGCATTTCCCCAGAGACGCTCAGCGTCTATGGGGAAATGCTTTGACCAGTGAATGGGGCTTTTTTTCATCGCCTCTAAACTCGTCGCCCATTGGATAAATGCTGAAAATTAGAGCCCGCCCGGACGCTGAGCGTCTCTGGGAGTCAATGGAGTGTGGGCGGGGCCTGGACGCTGAGCGTCCGCATGCTGATTGGATGAAAATCAGAATGTAGTGGTGCTGCATGGTGATTGGAGGAAAAGCAGAATGTAGTTTGACTGGCAGGTTTCAAAACTATATAACGACACCCCAGGTTCCAACGTCATTTCAGAGAGATGTTTATCGATCGCATTTCTCTCTCGCTCTCTCTCGCTCGCGCCTGCGCAATCGAATCGAAGTGATCCACGTATAATGCATGAGTTACTGTTTTGCCTGCACGCTCTCACTCGTATTGCTTATTTAGAAAAAAAAACACTTGCATAGTATAAAATCCGGGATATTTTACCCGACTCGCGGGCATCACGGAGCCGGGAGACTTGGGACGTCTGCATGACATCACCTCAGCTGCATGATTTCAGTCCCATCACGGATTTTCCATGAGAAGTCAAATGATAAACAGACTATTTGTTGGCCTTTCCAGACTGAAATGATTCACCCTTACACTGTAAATAAATCACACTCACGTATTTCATTGTTCTATAAATATTAAAGTTTCCTTGTTCTTCTTATTGTTATTGTTCTAGTTTTAATTACCTTTTTGTTCCATAGTGCAATCATACTCGGCTAGGTCCGAGTGACCAGCTAGCATCATGATAGCAAACAATGCTATATCTTGGCATTGGGCCAAGTCTCCCAGACGTTCCAGTAAACATCTCGATAAACGACAAACATCTCCCTGAAATTACTGAAAATTACTTTTTGGAACTTGGGATGTCTGTAAATAACACGTTTATGATGTACGACAAATATGATATATATATATATATCTCAGTGGCGATCTTGGAGATTTTGGAGGCCCTAAGCTCAGCTTGTAGGGAGGCCCCCCCGCCCGCCCGCGCCCGCCCGCCAAACTCCTGGAAGCTCACGAAATTTACAGTTTTATATGATATTAATATGGTAGGACAAAATCAAATACCTTAAAAATTAACATATTCTAATCCTACACATTAAACAAAACAATATGGCATTTTGTGAATGATAAAGGTGGCCAAACATTTTGTTTTTGCACTACGCACGACTTTAACACACCTTCTACAACACTGTGGCCAGATGTAAAATCATCCCCCAACCACCACCCCCTCCCCTCCTCCTCCTCACTACCAGGACAGACTGGGAGTTATCCCCAACGACGGAGCAGGGAAAAGATGCTAGAGCTGAGTTTTATTCTCTGTCCAATCCTGTTTACAGTTGGGCTAACCTAGCCTAGCTAGGTCGAGTTTATCACGTAACACTGTGTTAGCAATACAAACAAACACGGTATAACACAGACTTACCAGAAAGGGATGCAAGTTTGTCTTTCTCTTTTTTCCTCTTTCACTTTTCAGCTCCAGATTCATGGTGTCTCTTGGATGATATTCTCTCATTTCAATTGTTGAAGTTTTTAACTGAAGAAAAGCTGTTTCAGAGCATAGAAAGAAAAGTGGCTCCGAAGCTTTGTGCTGTCTTTGAAGTTGAACGATCCGACTCGACTCTTTGAAGTGACAGATAGGAGCCGGCTCCTCGTTGGGAGCAACGGATTAGCGAGCTGAGCCAAAAGATCCGACTCTCCAAATAGAGCCGGAATTCCCATCACTCGCTGTACCGCTGGGGTCTGAGTCTTTTTATTACGCATTACACATTTAATTTTCCCGATTTCAGTGATGGTATACAAAACTCCCGTAGAACTAATTAAATATTTTTGATATTTATTAGTGAAATATTTATTATCTTTTTTTCCCAATCTTAATTTTGGAGGCCCCCTCCACTAGTTGAGGCCCTACGCTGGCTGCGTAGGCTGCGTGTACGGAGCGGCGGGCCTGCATCTGCTAGCTGGTCACTAGCCGAGTATGATTGCACTATGGAACGAAAGGTAATTAAAACTAGAACAACAAGAAGAACAAGGAAACTTTAATATTTATAGAACAATGAAATACGTGAGTGTGATTTATTTACAGTGTAAGAGTGAATCATTTCAGTCTGGAAACGCCAACCAGACATTTGACTTCACATGGAAAATCCGCGATGGGACTGAAATCATGCAGCTGAGGTGACGTCATGCAGACATCCCAAGTCTCCCGGAAGTTCTTGAGAGTGGCTCCGTGATGCCCGCGAGTCGGGTAAAATATACCGGATTTTATACTATGCGAGTGTTTTTTTTTATAACTATGCAATGCGAGTGAGAGCGTGCAGGCAAATCAGTACTCGTGCATTATACGTGGATCGCTTCGATTCGATTACGCAGGCACGCGAGAGCGAGCGAGCGCGCGAGAGAGAGCGAGAGAGTGAGACACGCGATCGATAAACATCCCCCTGAAATTACTTTAGAACCTGGGGGGGTGTCTGCGTTGTAGAGTTTTGAAACCTGTCAGTCAAAGTACATTCTGATTTTCCTCCAATCACCATGCGGACGCTCAGCGTCCAGGCCCCCCCCACACTCCATTGACTCCCAGAGATGCTCAGCGTCCGGGCGGGCTTTCAGCATTTATCCAATGGGTGACGAGTTTCGAGGCGATGAAAAAAAAGAACTCATCTTCAAGATGAACATGTTCTAACAGATTTATAGTCAATAAAATGTTAACACAGCTGCACAAATTTGGCCATTTCTTTTTTGACAGGGCAGGGGAAGTTCTGCAGTCTTAAAGAAACGCCATATATATATATATATATATATATATATATGTGTGTGTCTTGGGAGTGAGGGGAGTTTGACTTATTATTTAATTTTTTTAAATTTATTTATTTTTCTTTGAATGGTTTTTAATCTGGTCAGCAAGCACATAGCAGACCCGGATGAAGGCCATCGCCCTACGCTAGCTTAGCTTCACACGACGTGCAGAAAAACCCCTACACACACATAACGCGTATGACACATAACACACACACACACAATTTTACATTTTTTCTTACAGGAGTGTGTTTTTCGCTTACCTTCCCTCAGCCGCCATCTTGCAACTGATGTGAACACATCAAAATAAAATAAAAGCTTCCATAATATATATATATATATATATATATATATATATATATTATATATAATATATATATATATATATTAGGGAAGGTAAGCGAAAAACACACTCCTGTAAGAAAAAATGTAAAATTGTGTGTGTGTGTGTTATGTGTCATACGCGTTATGTGTGTGTAGGTGTTTTTCTGCACGTCATGTGAAGCTAAGCTAACGTAGGGCGATGGTCTTCATCCGGGTCTGCTATGTGCTTGCTGACCACATTAAAAACCATTCAAAGAAAAATAAATAAATTTTAAAAAATTAAATAATAAGTCAAACTCCCCTCACTCCCAAGACACAGCATGACAGATGATAGAGTTTTGTAATTAACAGGGTTATAGGTGTCCTATCAACAGTTTTATTGGTTTTACTATTGCGGTCTATGGGAAAAAATTTTTGGGTCACATGGCATTTTTTGTTGCAGTACCAGGAGTGGCCAAAAAATAGGCATGCTGCTGAGAGGCAGGTACCCTATCCAGGTTTTATAATATATACATACATGTGTGCGAGGAGTGTTGTGCTGTAGTAACGCTTGTGTCTCTGTGCACAGAAGAAACTTCCCGCCTGCTGGCAGAAAAAGGAATTGCCGTTTTCCTTTCTACAATAACACAACACAGGCAGACTGGTTACACAAAACAACATGGACAGAAAAAGCAGGCAAGTTTAAACTTTTTCATTTATGAAACCTCTACAGAAAAAATATGGGACAGACTTTTTAAAAAGGGTATTCAGGTAATTTAATAGCACATAAAATCGGTCAAAATCAGCATCTGATATCCTGACTTTTAGACCTGAGTAGTGGTCAACAGAAAACTGTCTGATAAAATTTGAGATGTTATCAACACAACATAATATTGTGTTAATATTGTATTATATTGTGTTATGTATATTTTAAGATGCCCCACGACCATAGTAAAGATAATCTACAGGAGCAGTCAGTATATAACAGAGGTAATACTTCATTTTATAAAAATGAACACTGCAAAAACTGAAATCTTAACAAGTGAAAATATTGTGTTTTTGGTACAGTCTGTCCAATATTGAGTAGAAGTATCTTATTGCAGTGGCAGATAATTTAGCTTATTTCATTTTCAAATTTAATCTTTTTAAAGAAAATATTAGCTTTGTTTTCTTAAAACAAAACCAAATTTACTTTAAATAAAAAAAAATATTTAATAAGCAAAATTATCTTTCTGTGCATTTCAATATTGGACTAATTGTACCAAAAACAATATATTTTCCCTTGGTAAGATTTCACTTTTGCAGTGATATTTACATGAAAAATTGGTGCAGTTGTCCTTTAAATATTTTAATACATTTTGATGAAATAGGTAAATGGGTATTAGGCAAGTACTCAAGCATGCCAGATTTATTCAGTTTCTCCAAAGTCCTATGAAGAAGAAGGTCAATGGTTAAGAAAAAGAGAAACAATATGAAAACACAAACACAATGTTTTGTGATTTGCCTTCAACATGACTGCTAACCTGATGTTGGCTTGACTTCTCTCATCTTTCAATTTACTTTTGAAAGGCATGTAAATTAGCTTTTATTAAATTACAATACACAACAAAGCCATCCAAGATAAGTTCTAGTGTAATAAACATAAAAAGCAGTATTTAGTTAAAGCAGCTGGCAAAAACAAAAATGTTTTTCATTAGTGTTAAATCGATATTACAGTAATGCAATTTAAGGGGATCCCCTAGGCAGAATTATTAATATATATCAGCTGTTTTCACCCATTTTCTCACAATAACTTCAAACATACATGCAATATATTGCACAATGTGACATTTTGGATTATTTTAAAGTTCATAGTTTTCATCAATGTGTTGTAAAGGGAACTTTACTCGTCCTCTGACAAAAAGCAGTTGCTGCAGGACATCAAGCAGAGTTAAAAGTTACAATTCGGATTGTACTTTCAGAGCAGTTCCTGTGTGTGTTCTGTTTTTGTATTTGTTTTTACTTTGTCCATCTGTTTCTTTTGCTCTCTCTCTGTCTGTGCACTGACCTACATTCATGAATATTGTATCTCCCATTGCAGGCTATCAATATATTTTGCTAATACACTATATACAGAGTAATACTTCATACTTAACAGCTACATGCGTTTTTTGTGTTTTAGTAGCTGCCCACTTATGTGCATGTACTCGTTCATCATTTAATGAAGCTGAGCTGATCAAAGTCAGAATGAAAAGCACCTGGATACTAACTACAGTTTGAGCCAAGTCTAATGCGATGTTTACAGGCTTGATTCCCAGAGAGTGCAGCTGCAGATTGCTCCAGTCAGCTGGAAAGAAAACATGGTCTTCAGCAGTGTGCACTTACTTGGAATGTTTTTTTTCAAGACTGACATTTGTGGGGAACAGGATTTATCAAAACGGATAATTGTGTTTCTCCAAAGCCTTCACTTCTACTCCAAAACTCCTGTGCTGACATTTACAATCAAACTAAATTCCAAAAGTTGTCTAAAAGTGAAAGTGATCCTTACTTAGCAATCCAGGGCTGCATTAAAAAGCAGTAGGCATATTCCTCTGCAAACAACAAAATAGATTAACAGCCCCATATTTTACACTTTTCCAGGGCTTTATTCGAAGTTTTGATATCCCTAGCAAGAAATATTTGAGGTTTAAACTACCAAAAATCATCTAAATATAGCTGAGACACCACAAACTCGCGGAAGCCCGGACAGCTCATTTAAAGGCTCAGTTTCTAAATGCAGGCTGTGTGCATTTCTCTGTGGAATGAGCTTTTCGGAACAGAACAGTATTTTTTTATATAGCAACTAGACCTTTCTTATAATCCAAAACACAATTAAAATCTCCTGTTCTACAATATGGGACTTTTAAAATGTGACTCGTACGACTTGTGTGCTTCACAAGAGTGAAACTGGTAAAGATAGAGAAGGATATGAGTACACTGGGTGCACGGTGTGTCTTGAAATATTCATAATTTCATTGGTAACACATACAGTACATTTCCTAGTTTAAAAGTAGTGTTTTAGTTGTTGGGGATTAATAATTTAACACCTGGCAAATGTGTGACTGTATTGTACTATTGTAACACATACTGCAGTACTTCATGAAAACACACACACAAATATTATACTGTTAATTTCATATTCAGTTTACAACATCTCTATGGAATAGAGATCTGTCTGCTCCGGACAGATTTCTCACAGATTTTTCAGCTAAAAAACCTGCCAAGTATGTGCCTGTAGGAGCTGGATCCCAGCCAATGTCAGCTGGGGAGTTCTGTGTGTCACCGTGTGTAGCTGCTTCCATTTATGTGTGTGCTAGTGATTATTTGGAGTTGTGTAGTACTATGGGAGCATGCTCTTAAAGCAGTGTTGGGACAGCAGGCTGTAAACACAGCTGTGTGTTGAGGTGAACCTGTGAGAGAGGGCAGCTTGCTTTTTCTTTTCTTTGCAGAGTGCTTTCTACAGAGTGTCATCTACTGTTATTTGGTAACAATTTGCAATACATGATAATAGTGAGTAATATAACCTCATGAAACTAAGCAAATGAAAGTATAGGAAATATTATATATTTATAACATGTAAAAAATGTCTTCACTTGATTATTTTAAATAAAAGTATCTTGGATGGTTTATTTTAGTAATTTTACTAGTGATGGTTGTTGCCATGGTTACATGTAGATTAGAGGTCCCATACAGACAGAAGTGATGTCATAGACAGGTCACAGGTATTAATAATGATGTCATTGAAATCAAAGATCAAAGCAGGGTTTGTCTATTTAAGACGCTGAGTATCTGTATTTGATCGAGAGAGAGACACGGAGACAGTGAGACAAACTATTTGTTACACGTTGGGGAGAACATTAAGCATCTGATCACAGTAGTAAAACACTTGATCTGATCTACAATGCCAAGAAGAGAAAAGAAACACAAAGCTGCTCATAGAGCAGCAAGGAAGGAGTCAAGCCAAGAGCTGTTTCTTCAAGACATGACAGAAAAAATGTCAGTGTTACATGTTGAAGAAACAAAGATCATCGTGGACAAAGAGAATTCAGCAACAGCTGGAAGAAAAAGAACCACAGCAGTTGAAAAACATAGAGCTGCTGATGAAGAGGAAAAGATGGACACCAGCCCATATCCTACATATAAACCCACGATGAAGAAACTCCAGACTGAACCAAGCGCCGTGCATTCAGGACGCAATCAACAAGACATCATGGCTGAGTATTGGAAATACTTTGAAGCCAGTGATGAAGTTCAGGACATGCTGTGGGAACCATACCCGTCACTCAATGCATCAAAGAAAATCAGAAAGCATTCAAGAAGAATCAAGAACTCACTGTAACAACCAAAGGATGCAGCTACCAAAGAAGTGACGAAAACCTCTAAAACCAACACCCACAAACCTAACCCCCAATCCCCCAATCCCCCAACCCCCTAACCCCAACCCCCTACCCCAACCCCCCCCAAAGTAGCTCAGATGGTAGAGCGTTAGATTTAACATCTAAAGGTCCCTGGTTCAAATCCAGGTTTTGGGAAAAAAGTACTGTGGTGTTGTAATGGCCTCCACCCACAGCAGTTGATAGGGGACAGGTTAGCAGAGTTGGTCAAAGTCTAAAAAGGCCCCTTTATCAACAATATTACAAATAATAATAATAATTATAATAAAAGCTTAAAAATTACAAGTGGAAATTGTTAGAAAGCTTTAATCAAATAAATTCTACAAGTTAATTTGTAATGCATACTTCAAAGAGTAATTTACATTCATTGTTAAATTGTTATTTATAATAGATGACAAAGAGTCCATTATTATCAGAACACATAGAGCTTGTTCACACATACCATAGTCAGTTACAATTATCAACTATAGTCTGTTAGTAGTTTTACTAGTGGTTGTTACCATGGTTACCTGTAGTTTAGAGGTCTCATCGCAGAGTTGGTTAAAGTCTAAAACACCCCTCTATCAAATTATCTAAATTGTGAATACGATTTGAATATATGATATATGAATATAAATAATATAATTTAAATATATCAAATAAATATTTATTCAAATATGTAAATATTCAAATATTTGTCAAATGTATTTATTTACAGTGTGTTGTGTGAAATGAAATGTGTGAGTGTATATATACACACACATTTCATTTCACTGTAGAAGCACACAAATCAAGGACATAGATCCTCAATTTCTACATTGTTTGTGTACAGATTAAACAAAAGAGCTACTGTGTACTATATTAATATGGAGCAAATAAATAATGCAGTTATGCCAACATTCAACCAAAGTAAGTTTGTTCAATTGTGTAATTCATCATCATCTCATTTCACAAGAAGTCTTGAATATCTCACTTGTACCACGTAGCTTCTGTCTCTGGCTCTGTCTCTTGCAGCTTGTCAAAATCCATGTCGAACTCCTTCTGTATATAACAATAACACAGTAACACTGCATGGCTGTGTGCAATGACCAAATGAGGCAGAAATCCCCAACAGCTATGCAAACATGGTCTGTGGTCCATATGTATAAACGTTTTATAATTATTCAGCTACATCAACATCTTATGCCTTTATATGACCTAGGAGGACTGAATCCAGCATTGACTGGAGCTTGGCTGAGGTTCGGGTGACACCTTGTTCGGGTGTTACCTTGTTGAAAAAAATACAACCATATCATGCAAACAGCCACTTTAATGTCAGTCATCTTCTATACATGCTTGTTCCTCATTAGGGTCACAGGGGTCTGCTGGAGCCAATCCCATTACAGCGTGCGGCAGAGACACACCCCTGGTAGTCACCAGCCTATCGTGGGGCACATACACCATTCACTCACACATTCACACCTTCAGGCAATTTAGAGTCACTAATTAACCTCAGCATGTTTTTGGACTGTGGGAGGAAGGTGGAGTACCTGGTGAAAACCTACAGAGATATAGGGAGAACATGCAAACTCCACAGACCCAGACCCAGGACCAAGGAGGTCTTGAACCTGTGACCTTTTTGCTGTGAGGCAACAGCACTAACCCCTGCTCCACTGTTTTTTTCTAAATGAGACAGACCAAACACAACCTGTGCTTCCTGGAGCTCCAGCGAAGCACTTGTAGAGAGTTGAATTTTTGTACTTTAAATCAGAAATATATCACTTTAGGGGAAACAAATTTTCAAATAAAACCCAGGAAAGTGCATTATGTAGAACCTTTGAAATACTCATGTTTGGTGAGTATGTTTTAGGGGTTTGGGTTCTATTAAGAATTAGCACCCACTGTGGCACTGTGGGTCCTTTTAAGGACCACTGGACAAAATATGGTCACCACAGGAGGTAGATAAAGCAGTGTTTTAGCTGAGCTACAAGATAGCATGGCATAATGACTGGAGAGCACCATGAGTCAGCCATACTCAGAAAAATTCGCATCAAAAAGCACTGATGGATCAAGATTCCAATCACCCATCCCTGATCAACAAATAGGACAGAGCAGCAGGGACAGGATACCCAAACCAGGGCACAGGCCACCACAAACCAATGTTTGCTTGTATGGACATGAGTTTAAAAAAGAATAAAAAGTCAAATAGGATGAAAATGTCTCTTTGGCAAAAATCTTTTTTTTTTCTCAGCTTTTTGTCTGACACGTGGAATTTTCAATGAAAATGGCCCACATTCAAGGGGCTGCAAAAAATGCATCTAGAACAAATGTTTTTTACATCATGAAACTGTATATGTTGGTATGTTCCCTGTTTACATATTCAGTGAACAGAATTTTTCTGGGGGTGTTGAAAAATCAGCTGTTTTGGTCCAATGTGCTGGCAGAGAAAGAATTAACATCTTGCAACCATGTTGGAAATCAGAGTTCTTCTCACCTTCTTTGCCATTTGAGTCAAAATGTGATTCATGATATGCAATTTAAATAGGTTCATAGATAAATTACACCTTTAGAACTAAGAAATTCTGTCTGTTACTGTACTACTACTACTGTACTGTTAATATACTGTATATGTGCTATACTCTGAAGAACTACTGCTTTGTTTTATCTATAGTAGAATATTTGCTGTTGTTGAGGACAGATGGTTACCATAATGAAAATCAGTCTCCTGGCCCG
Organism: Lepturacanthus savala; assembly: GCA_030544235.1. Taxonomy (NCBI): domain Eukaryota; kingdom Metazoa; phylum Chordata; class Actinopteri; order Scombriformes; family Trichiuridae; genus Lepturacanthus; species Lepturacanthus savala. The sequence goes on along the minus strand of CM060479.1, from coordinate 24,371,445 downwards.
TTGTTCTTATAAGGTCCACTGAGATTTTGCCCAAAGCCAAGCTTGTCCCCCTTTAGTAATAACGTTCCCCTAAATGACTGAATTTAGCTCCAGCTCTTCACAGCTACCATTCACAGCTTGTATAAACTAGGACAATATTTAACTTTAATTACTTTTCAGTTCTTCCATCCAAGTCTGAAAAAAGACCAAGCCTGACTCCAGTTTGTCAAAAGAGATCAGCAGGAATTTATTATTTGCTTTAAATACATGTACAGCTCTTTTTCTTCTGCCATTGCTCCGATGATCAGTCGCTGGCACTCATCTCAAACTGAACTCCAAGTGGAGGTCCTCCAACACAAAAATGTATTCTGAGACAGCATGATTATGAGTTGAGAGCATGTTGTGCTGGAGTTACGCTCATGGCATATGTAGCTTTTCGCTGAACCAGTGCCAGCTTTGCATGTGGCGATTTGTAGGGTTTTGTTGAACAAAGAACAGAGGTAGAAGCCATCTCTTGAAAAGAAGAGGACATCCAATCAATGCAGCTACCCCAAACATTTAAAAACAGCCTGTAAGGATAAATACACATGGAAGAATGTAGTAGACACTGAAAGCCTTTTGCCTCTCAATATACTTGCAGATTGCTAAACATGGATCTGAACAATGAGAGAAAGAGTAGGAACAGATGATGAGTTAAACACATGGAACCCGAAAACACTTCATCATGTCGTTGACAATCTTGATGTGTGAACCATAGAAATATATGGAACAAAGAGGTAACATGGAAAATAAATACTGTACTGGTTGCTAAATCCTTGTACATTCATCAGGGCTAATACATTTAGGCTTTTGCTTCCCACTTGTCTGGCTCGTGCTACATTTCACCAAGTTATGCCACTTTCCTATGAGAATCCCAGCCTGTTTGTTGCATGATATTTCCCTTGTGCTGAGATGAACATCTTCACAGTAAAATGCATTTAAGGTAATGACAGATGTAATAGACTTTAGGAAGCACTTCTTCACACATCTTTTAAAGACACAGAGGTGATCAGCAAATTGAGTTGTCCCTGAATAACAAAAGGGAATGTGCTGTTGTGCATAACTGCACGCCACAACAGAGTGCTGAACTGCTGGAGAAGCAGGCATTCAGATTGATTACAGATTTTCATCTGCTGTTTTGAATTTAGGGATGATCTACAATTTGACAAAAAAAGAAAAGTTTTAAGGTAACAACACAGCATAGTGTGAGCTGCACTTGGTTTCCTACTGTCGAAATGTGGCAGCAAGTCCTTTTTTCATATAAATAATGCTAAAAACACAAACGTCTCCCCCTCACATCAGAAATGTCACAAGAGTCTCTAAAAAACTAGGAGACAATACATACAGTACATAGCATAGCCTGCATACATACAAATATACATATGCAAATACACAAAAACAATAACCTCTCCATGTGGAATAATGGCATTTCTGGGTCTGAAATCATAATTTTATATAAAAATATATAAAAATAAAAGAAATCAAAAGATGTCTCAGCTGAATTGGTGGGGGAAAAACAATAATCTCCATTTTTGTTCCACTATGTAATACATTGGCAATGCATCAGCGTCGGTCCATGGGATTCACACATAGGTCCAGAGGCCATTTTAAAAGCAGCCACTAGATGAATTTAATACTGGAGTGTAAAAATGTCCACAGACACAAAGAGAGGAACAAGGTCCTTAGCTCTCTGGCCAGCCAGCGAGGTAATACGAGAACTACACATTTATCTATCTACACACTAAGGGATCTCTGACTGCAGGGCCTGGTAAGTGCACACCTTCATGCCCTGATCAGTTCATTGAGACCTGCGTCACTGTGGACATGGGGGTGGTGGGCTGGTCCTGTCAACCCAGGCACATGTTCCACCTTTGTGTATTAATACAACACCGGCGATCAATGAAAGTTCTATAAAGAATGCAAATATTCTACCAGGAGATAATTAAGAATGTTCTTGTGAGCTTGTGTTTATTGTCCAAACAAATCAGTACATGGACCTTCATTCTTACGATGAAACCACCATTGTTGAGAATGACAGTACAACTGACACCTTCACTTGCTTTCTTTTGTTCCATGAAAAAGAAGAGCGAAAGTGTTCTTTCATGCTTTGTTCAGGTTGTCTGTCTTACAGTTCTTTATTAAATAGTTTTTTTAACTTTGCCATCATATTCTCATCTCGTGATCTGGACTCTGGTCCAGTGAGGGCTCTCTGGTGCTGATCATGGATGTTGATGGCCCTTGATTGACGCCAAAGGGAGAAACCGCTGGAGATCGGGCTGCCAGTGGAGACAGAGAAGGAGAGAAGCTGGGGGACATTGCTGCTGATGAAATGGAGCCCTCATGACTGATAGGGGACCTGCGGAGTGAGGCCAAGTGGGGGAATGTCCGTCCTATCACAGGGACCTTGGGGGGAACTGACATGGCTCCTGGGTGGGCAACTGATGTGATGAGTGGGGGAGGGTCAATTCTAGGTTTGGGATCCATTTTGGGCTTGGGTTGGAAGGGTTGTCGTGGGTTTTGGTTCTGCTGGGCTGTTTCATCTTTCAGCCTTGCAATCTCTGTGAAGACGTTAGCCAGAGGCTGGAACTGAGGGCACCAGTTCAGCAGGTAATCCCAGTTATAGCTTCCACGGAGCTCCTCGTCACTGGCAACAATAGCTGTGAGGGAACCATCTACTGAAGGTTTACCATCCTCAGGGAAGGCGTAATCTTTTGGGAGGGAAATGTTGAGGCCACGGCCTACTCCCAGGTACCCACCTCCCTCATCTCTGTAGACTGGCAGCTGGCCAGAGAGCAAAGTCCCACTGAGGCTGCCTCCAAGTTTCTTTCCTTTGAACCAGGTACTGCCCTCCAAAGCTGCAGGCTCACAGGAGATATCAGAGAGCTGGTCAGCATCCTGTTGAATGCCAGAGTCTGGCCCCCTGGCTGAGATGTGCTCCTGCATGGACGATGTGATAGAGGCGACACGGGGGTACTCGTTTATCATCCTGATTTCATCATCTTCTGCAGCTTCAGCTGATCCTCTTCCACTGGAGTGAGAAGGATCCAAAGAGCCCCCTCTAGTGTAGGGACCCCCACCTGCTCCACCCTGATCTCCAGCATAGCCCGGCAATGCCTGGTGGTAGATCCTCTCATTCCCTGGTCCTGATTTGCAATCATCCAGTTTCTGCAGAGCAGTTCCAGAGGCAACAGTCCTGTTTCCTGTATCTTGGCCTTTCTTCCTCCTGCGCGACTTGACTAGGAACACCACCACAGCCATAACCACAAGCAATATAATGACACCAAGGGACACAGCAATGATGCTAATCAGCAGAATATTGACATCAGAGGCTAGGCCAAAGTTTGTGTTGGTAACATCAATGGTGACCTGAGCTGTGGTGGTGCGAGATGTATCCAGAGGACTGTGAGCTTTCACATCCAGATTCATTAGCCTCGCTTCCTGTTTGGCCCCACCTGACCCACTGCTACTACTACTACCTGAACCATCTAACTTGAGGAAAACTACCCCAGTGGTTTTGTTTACATCAAAGTATGGAGAGCTGGTGGGGAGAGAATAGAGAACAATTCCATCCACACCTTCATCCTCATCATGTGCCTGGACCTGCCCAATGCTTTGGCCTTTTTTGGCTCCCTCTGGAACTTCAAAGGAGAAATCAGGGGAAGTGAAGAGTGGGTCATACTCATCCTCACCTGTGACAAACACCTGTACAGTCACAGTAGCTGAATGGTTTCCTGAATCTACTGCCAAGGCTACGAAGTTAAAGGAGTTGATTTTCTCAAAGTCAAAGGGTATTCTGCTTCTGATTTCTCCAGAGTTCTGATCCACAGCAAAGCTGTCCTTTCCTGCCCCAGACCGTTCCACCATGTAGTACTTCAGCTGGCCAAAGACTCCTGTGTCATGGTCTATGGCATGGAGAACAGTCACTGCTGAATTGGCAGGTTGGTTTTCTCTGATACTAGCTGTCAAGACTTCTACAGGGAAGTAAGGATGATTGTCATTCACGTCTTTGACCTCAACAACGACTGGAGCCAGTGCAAAGTGACCCTGTCCATCTGTGGCCTGGATGATGACAATATGAGTGGACTGGTGCTCACGGTCAAGTGCTCGCTGGAGCCGCAAGGCTCCGGTCCATTGGTCCACAGTAAATAAATTAACCTCGTCACCAGAGCTGATAGTATAATGGACCTCAGCATTAGGAGTTGAGTCTGGGTCTGGCAAAAAGACAAGAATGGAATATGATTAATACATTTAGAGACAAATTAAGAAATAATATTGAGAAATAAAGAGAAAATGAAAGATAACAGACAAGATGTTTCCTCACCTGTAGCAGTCAGTCTTATGATCTCAGTCCCAGCAGCGGCTCCCTCACTCAGTGACACAGTGTATTCTGCTCTGCTAAACACTGGAGGGTTATCATTCACATCACCAATTGTAATCACTGCAGCAACGTTAGAGCTCCTCTGTGGGACACCACGGTCTGACACAACCACAGAGAGGTTGTAAAGTGGCTTGGTTTCAAAGTCAAGCCCCTCAGCCAACAGTAGTGTTCCAACAGTTTGGAAGCCCCGCCCCTCCAGGAACCGCACACTGCTTTCAATCTGAAATGCATTCCCTTCATTCCCACTGGCAATAGCAAAGTCAAAGCCACAGTTTTCTCGGGAGAGGTCACTGTCAAAGGCTTCAAAAGTCAGAACGGTTGACCCTGGGATGGCGTCCTCTGAAACGGTAGCTCTGCAGACAGAAGAACATCACATATGTAAGGACAGGTATTAAAGTTACACCATGATAGATCTAGAATCTAATGAATGTAGACTGACCTGTATTCTGATTGGTGGAACACAGGAGCGTTGTCATTGACGTCAGAGATTTGAACCTGGACGGTAGTGAGGGAGGAAAGTGAAGGCGAGCCGCCATCACGAGCTTCAATAACAATACTGACTGATGGACGTTCAGGGTCAAACTCAGCTCTGTGATTGATGAACAGGGTTCCTTGATAGAGAAATGAGAAGTTACTTCAAAGTTATTTTCAAATATTATTTCACATTACTGAAACTGATGGAGTGAGCTGAAATGAGTCAGAAAAGAAGCCAAGGTTGCCTACCGTTGTTGGGGTCAATGTAGAAACCCTCCTGAGTCGATGACATCACTCTGTAGGTGATCTTCCCATTCTCGCCGGAGTCCCTGTCAGTTGCTGTTACTGTGACAACTACACTTCCGGGTGGCGTGTGCTCAGGCAGAGTTACCTACGGTGCAAACACATTAATAATAACACTTCAGCATCAGGGCAACTTAAACACATAAGCCAACAGTAGAGCACATAAATACTCTAATAAGGGGAAAATTGCATTTATATCATAGTTACTCTTTTTCCTGGGTTTGTGCTAATGTTGAGGTCATTTCCTGAGACACAGTAGTAAATAGCCACGTCTTTTAACCTCTCCCCAGTCAATATTCGGCAGTTAACTTTTAGCACTCTACTGTGCAAGTTGGGAAAGTACCTTTGTGTGTTATATAGAATGTGTACATGGATACAAGTCCAGCTTTAGTAGTCTGCTTAAGAGCAATAGTTTCTGAAATGAATTTAAACCTTTAACGAATATTTTATGTTTAAAGACATCAGATATTAGGACAAACACATTCAATATCAGACTATTAATTTATTTAACAGTGTAGCCAGAAGTCACATATTCACAATATGGATAATTGTCTTGTATCGGAAACAGTAAAAATTTGAAGTCAGCAATAAGAAAAAACATGATTTTTACCATAGTAAAAGTTGAAACCCAAATTAAAAAAAAAAAAATCAACTTAATTTAGGGGAAATTGTACCTGATAGAGATCATGGGTGAATGCAGGTGCATTGTCATTAATATCCTCCACCAATATGGTAATGTTAGCTTCAGTTTGGTGCTGGCTGTCTGTGGCTCTGACAGTCAGGGTGTACCAGGTCTTCTCCTCAAAGTCCAGAGGGGCAGTGAGGGAGACGCCTCCACTGTAGCGGTGAATCCCAAACTTGCCTAAGGCCGTTGGGTCCAGCTGTAATGAGTAGGAGAGAGCTGGACTGGAGTCGACATCGTTACCCGTCACAAGAGTGATCTCTGTGCCAATCAGCGTATCTGATAGAAAGAGAATAAACAAAAATTGTTAGTTGCAATTAACCTCCTGCAGACAAAATATCTACAAAAAAATATCTACAACTTCAAATGTTTAGACTCATACTTTGTCTATGTGGGCATATGGGCGTATTATAAATCTACTGACTTCTATTCATAACAAGAAAAGATCCTGGATAATTAATGTACTTACTCTCTGGGATGCGGACTTCCTGTGGCAACGGAATAGTGGGACTGTTGTCATTCTGGTCAACAATGATCACTGTTAATGTAGCTGAACCAGCCAGTCGAGGACTTCCTCTATCAGTTGCTGTAACTACTAGCCTGTGGGCAGGCAGAAAAAAAAGGTTGTCAGGTCATGCTACTTTAAGGAAGAAAATTCGTCATACCCACATTCTCACCTTGTTAAAAAAAAAAAAAACATGCAAAAAGTTATGAAAATGTTACAGTGAACAGCAGTTGATTTACAGAGCTTTGCTTTACATCTGGCATATTGAATTTTACTGGTGCGTGTATCATCATCAAGCAACAGTATGTCAACTTCCTCACCAGCTACATAAACACAAACTAGCTAAGTGACTGTGATTCATGATGTGTTACATCTACATTTTTCCTCCTATACACTTTTACCTGCATGCAATGTTCTTTTTCTGCATGCTCAAACAGTTATTATGGGCAAGATAAACAGTATGTTCATCTGCAAAACATGCACATTAAAATGTACTTAGTGAGTTTTATTCAACCACAGATCTGTTCTCACTTGGTTTGGGTAAAGATCTCACGGTCCATGATGGCTGCTGTGGTGATGCTGCCTGTCATCGGGTCAATCTTGAACAGGCCGCTCATGCCTGACGACTGAAGGGAGTAGGTTACCTGGCCGTTTTGGCCCTGGTCCACATCCTCAGCCACCACCTGGGAGAAGGTTAGAGGGGAAGAAACAGTGAGTGTTTATTTTAGAAAGAATCCAAGAAACCAAATCGTGAATAACTTTGTGTTGTTTATTGTGCAACTTCTACATTTGGAAGCACCTGTATGATAGGCATTTCATATCCCTGTGCTTCTCTCATGTAGGCCACATAATTCTGCAGCTGGAATCGGGGAAGGTTGTCGTTAACATCTTGCAGGATCAAGTTGATAGCCATGAAAGACGTGGAAGACACGGTTTCAGCCTTCACTACAAGACGGAGTCTTGGGGTGTCTTCAAAGTCCAGCCCAAAGGAGCTCTGCACCCAGATTTCACCTGGCATACAGATGGAGAAAGATGAGACTGGAAATGTAGTAGTGGGAGATTATTAAATGAGGGTTTGAACTAGAATATTTGGCTCACCTGTTGAGGAGCTGATGCTGAATGCTTGCTTTCTGTTCCCGCTGAAGAGGCTGTAACTGATACCCCTACGTGTGCCATCCGGGTGTTGAGCCTGAGTCTGAGCCACAGCTGTGCCTGAATTGTGGAAACAGAACAGAGAAAATAATTCCTCACTGTGAAACTACTGCAGAGAGATCCTCAAAGAGTACAGGCATAAATAAACTGAGATGATTATTTTTATTCCTAATAATACTGTAATAATATCTGACCTTTTACAGCATTCTCCTGTAAACTGACATCTCTGGCATTCCTAGAGAAGCGGATGCCGTAATACTCCACCTCCTTCACATAGATCACCACCACCCCCTGTGCAGACTGGGCTGGGCTGCCCTGATCCATGGCTTCCACGATCAGCGTCCTCTGAGCCTGGGTTAGATCTTCAATTGGCTCAGTGGCTTGGATCTCCCCAGTCAGGGAGTTGATGCTGAAGCCCTTCACTTGGGTGGCAAAACGGTAAAAGACAGATCCGTTGGCTCCAAAGTCCTTATCCTCAGCCTTCATGGTGGCCAGAACCCGCTGGGACCGTCTGCTAGACACTTCAATGACCAGCGGATCCTGGATGAAGAAGGGGGTGTTGTCGTTCACGTCTAGGATGGTGACAGTCACCTGGAAGGGAGAGTTCACAGATGAGTTAAGGGCAAAATTTATTCCAAATTCCTTAAAAAACTCAATGAAGGAATTAATTTGTTTTCCCCCTCATTTACCTGAGCAGAGGAGTTTCTGGGTGCAGCAGGTGAAAGATCAACAGCAAACACCTGGAAGCTGTATGATGGCCATTTTTCCCGATCCAGAGGTGCCGATGTGGTAATACGACCAGTGCTGTCATCCACAGAGAATGCTCCGTGCGCCTCTTGGCTGAGGAAATACAGAACCTTCCCATTCTGATCCTCATCAGCATCTGTGGCCGACACCTGAAAATAGATCAATAAATAACTAGGATTAAATAATTCTTTTTTAAGTAATATATATATATATATATATATATATATATATATATATATATAGATGTCAGTGACATGATTAGAATTAAAACAAAATAAGGTATAAGGAGGTAAAGTAACAAGTCGCTAATTTAAGTTTACCCTTTAAAGATATAATGACAGTCAAATATGAGATGGGGTATGCCTGATAATCTTTATATCTTTCGATATGTTCCCATTTCTGCTTACCTCCAAAACTTGGGTCCCTTCTGCTGTGTCCTCTGACACGTCCACAGAGTACCTACTGCTGCTGAAAACAGGGCTGTTGTCATTGACGTCCAGCACTTTGACTTCCACCGCGAGAGTGCTGCTGAGAGCTGGGCTGCCTCGGTCTGTGGCCACTACCTCCAGGGTATATTCCGCCCTAGTCTCCCTGTCCAGTCCGCGAGAGGTAGACAGGGCTCCCGTGCTGGGGTGAAGGTGGAAATCTCCATTGGGGTCTCCAGCTGGAAGGAAGCCATGCGTAGGGCGGAAGAAAGTAAAAATCTTTCAAAATTCAAGAGTCCATTGTGTATTGGGAGTAAGTGAGAAAAGGGAACATCTGTGCCAACTCTGCACTTAAGTCTGAGCGTGCTCCATGGAGGCAGATGGAATGTACTATTTTTGAAATAAGACAGAACAATGTCAGGAGTGAGACTGAACGTCTCCTTTCTCTACAAGTTATTCCTCCGAACTGTCAGATTCGCAAGTCTTTTATTGTGAGTATGCATACTGGGAATCACAAATCCACTATGTACACTGACTGTCAGCTGTAATAATCTGTCAACAATCCGTAAAGTTAACCTTAATCATCTCGGCCAGAAAAATGACAAAAATCCACTGTCTCTCCAAAGATATTGTTATTTACAAAGCAGACACACCCTGGAATGACAATTCCAGCTATTGTGGTGACCTAAATTTCCCTTTTAAATCCCTTCTAGTGAAATGCTTAGGATACACACAAAACATTGCTCTCACCAGTGATCCTGTACTCCAGCTCTCCACCAGGACCGGAGTCGGGGTCTGTGGCCTTGAGAAAGCAGAGCTCCACAGGGACCTGGTTCTCCGGCACCTCCAGTCCATACCATGGCTTTGCAAAGACCGGAGCATTGTCGTTCACATCCAGCACCTCCACGCGGACAATAGCCTTGGCAAAGTTAGGAGGTAACCCACCATCCCTTGCATACACTGGCAAGAAATGAAGTTGTTAGGTTGATGTGATATATAGTATAGATTGGTGTTTTAGCTGTTGGATTCATCACAAAATCATGAGGTCATTTTTGTATAAAACAATGAATACATAGAAGTACCAGTGAGAGTGTAGTGATCCTGTAGCTCTTTGTCTAGTTCCTTGGTGGTGGTGATGACTCCAGTCACGGGGTTGATGATGAAACCTTCTTCTGTCACACCTCCGAATGTTACTTGGCCATTAGAACCTGCATTGATACATAATAACAGGCATGTCAATAAAAGGCTGGGCACATGAAACAAGCAATAAAGCAAATAGGCTAGCGTCCAATGTAATAGGGCAGTTAGTTTATATACAAGGCTATCAAGTATCCTCATGAACGCACCATAAATATAGGGCTCCACACATTAGCTTTAATAAGACATTTTTATAAAAAGCTGAACTTGTGTGTTTTAACACTAAAACGGACAGAATTACATAACTACTAGAATGGCCGTAAGCAGCCGTTTTGACTCCTGTAAAGACTCTGTTAGAGCCCAACTCCATAATCCCTCATTATAAATACTGGATTGTGAGGTTAACACATTTGACAATAGTAATAATAATAATAATAACCTTGGCCTGTGCAGTTTATGGAGTTTATATATATATATATATATATATATATATATATATATATATATATATATATATATATATATATATATATATATATATATATATATATATATATAGAATGAATAGAAAATAAAATAAAAGCCTAAGAAATAATGACCCCACAAATGTGATGCTCTAGATAGCCTGCTCAAAGGAAGGTCAGTTTTATAGCTTCTGTAACCAGCTAAACAGTTTCCAGCTGTGCTAGCATGATTGCACAAGGGTTTTCTAATCATTCATTAGCCTTTCTGATGCAATGAGCAAACACATTGTACCATTGTAGAACACTGGAGTGATAGTTACTGGAAATGAACCTCTATACACCTATGTAGATATCGATGCACCAAAAACCACACATTTGCAGCTAGAATAGTCATTTACCACATTAGCAATGTATAGAGTGTATTTCTGATTAGTTTAAATTTGTCTTCATTGAAAAAACAGTGCTTTTCTTTCAAAAATAAGGACATTTCTAAGTGACCCCAAATTTTTGAATGGTAATGTAATAATTTTTTTAACATTCTATATATACAGTATCTGTAAATTCCAAATCAGTCTACAGTAACGCTGTCCCCATATCCAGCACACCAACTACAAAGTATTACCTTGGTCTCGGTCGGTGGCAGTAACTGTCAGAACTGTGGTTCCTGGTCCTTGGTTTTCCATCACCTGGGACTCAAACTCTGCTTGCTGGAACACTGGTGCTTCATCATTCACATCAATCACCTGCACACACAGCACCTGCATGGTGGAAAGTTGAGGTATCCCATGATCCTCCGCTATAATGGTCAGATTGAAGACTTCCTGCTCCTCCCGGTCCAAGGCTTTAAGAATGGAGAGCGAGCCTGTAAGTGAGAAAAAATATTCAGTGAGCAGTGAACCTTTCTAAAACCTTCCTAGATTATTTCACTTCAAATGGCATGTACTTATCAGGATTATTTTGGTCTTAAAATGTTTCTGTTTGTGTCTAGGTGTGTGTTTAGAGTATTTCTGAGAATGTGTAGTTTTGTTTACCTGAGAAAGGCCATATTTGAATGCTTAGAACAGGGTTGTTAAACTCATTTTATTCATGGGCCACATACAACATTATCTGTAGCCAGATCAGTAAATCTATTGCATAATAACCTATTGTATAAATAAAACCACAACATTTCTCCCTTTCATGTAAACATGTACAAATGCATTTTGAATATTTTTGCAAGTAATGATGCATCAATTACAAATGATCATATTATCATTATCTTATTATTACATCATTACAAAGCCAGTGATGAGCAACCTTTGATATCTTAAAAGATAAGTGTAATTTCAACAATGTCATGTCAGTTTTTCCACATACAGACATTCTAACATGGGAATTGCAATGTACATATGTATGGGTCAGTTATAAATACCGGTTAGCAAGATGAGAAAGTCAGAAATATTTTAAAGGATTCATCAGGTCCCTCAAAATGTAGATTTTGTGTTCATGTTGGTTTTATGTCACTTGAAAGTCCATTTGAACCATTTTCCTTTTCCAAAAATCACATGGAATGTGCATTTTCTTTTACATGAAATGTCAAATGATGTAACTGAAAAAGAATGATAAATTTTAAATCTTAATCTACCTAGAGTATAGTTGACAGCATGTGTTTTATTTCTTTTTAAAACCTTTTTTTAAGAGAATTAAACTATCTTGTACCAAGTTTTTAAGGTTACATCATGACATTTTTGACACAATCCCATAAAACAGTGGATCCACAAAGGCACATTGAGTCCAATATATTTTAGAACTTTACTGTACCATTTTCACTCTTTGTTCTTATGATTCAAACAATTTGTCAAGCTCTATTTACATCTCCACTCCTACAATCATACCCGATTCCCACTTACTGTGCAGAAATAGGAGCAGCTCAGTTTTAACTTGGAAAATCCAACACACTATGTCCACTTTTATTTACAGATTGCAAATTCATCCACTAGGCCAGATTGGACCCTTGGCAGGTCGGTTCTGCCCCCCTAGGCTCATGTGTTTGACACCGCTGGCTGAGCAGACCAGTAACAAAACCTTTACAGCCTTGTTTTATGAGAGTTTCCACACTAAGTTAAAGACCACATTTACTTCATGCCAGCTCTTCAATTCTGCCACGTTGAACAAGGATTCAAACGTGTGTGTGTGTGTGTGTGTTTGTAAGTGAAGTAGGTTCAGATAGAGATAGAGTCTGTGAATCAGACCACCACTTCTCAGGCTCTGGCTTCAGTTACTCGCCCACCTTTTATGCCTACACCCTGCACCCCTGTCATCACCACGACTACAAGGAGGGTCAGCCAAAGTGAGGGAAAGTATGAAATGTTTGTGTGCGTGTTTATTTGGCATACAGTACCTGAGAGACTAGTGTAATTTATATGTGACACAGGTTGCCAAACACATACCTTGTGTGCTGGCTGGAGTTCCTGTGAGGTTTTTCTCATTCAAAATTCAGCCAAGTACACAGATGCAAAACATTTACTGTTTCATCCTGCTCTGCAGCCAATTTCATGTTAATGATACAGTATCAACCATACAGTCTGATAAGAGTGCTCTGTCTTTCTCTGGACCAGCTTTGCTCAAACATACTTTATTTTATTTTTCCAAAGGTTTCCAAAGATGCAAAATATGTCATGGCGAATTTTATGGAAATGGGCATGCACAGTTTTCCGTTTAATGCAGTACTGCGGCCCATAAACATGGGGTCTAGAATTTAAGTACTTGAATATATATGTCTGACATAGCTTTAGAAATAAGTAAATATAGAAGAAATGAGAGGATATATAATAAACATTATCAAGCGGTTAATAAAACTAGTAGTAAAGTAGCCGTAGTGTGAAATAACAGAAAGTTCATGTTGGCAGAGCAGACATATAATTTATAAGCAGTAATCAGGCTAATGATACCCTCTATATTAGCCAAGCAGTGTGGTAAATGTCTTTGCAATACAATTCTAATCTGCTATTACAGCTACTATTAACTAAAAGCTTAACACCACATACTGGAGTCTGAGAAACAAACCAGAAGTGAAATCAACCCCTGCTAATACACCAGCCACTTGACAGTAATGAAGTAAAGACTTTCTTCCATCTGGAACCTGCATTAAGTGTATGTCTTATGGTTCCTAATCCCATCTCAGACAGAGCTGAGCACACCCACACCATTCACGCCGATGATGTAGAGATTACAAACACACATATATAAGGTATCAAAGGCCGTCCACGTCCCTAGCCAAATAAAGGTTGGTTCCCATGAACGAATGTGTCAAGAAAAGAACACCAAAGCATTATTTAATTGAAATATTGCTATAAGGCATTGAAAGATCATCTAGTAAAGAAGGTAATGCGGTTTATGAGTATTTTAGCAGTCAGGACCCTATAGTCACAACACTTCATTGAGTAATTATGACCTTCTGGAAAGTATTGTTCATCCAGAGGGTTTTTATGGGTGGGATGCAGATTATCTATCAATCATAAAATACCCCCCAAAAAACCTACTTGCTACTCTAACTATGTTAAATCATTTAATGCAAGATTGTAATGCTAGAAATGATGTGTTGAACTTAATCATCCAATGATGAATGGATATTTATGGGAAATCGCCCCACACCCTGTTATATTATTAGAACATTATAACATCTTTAGATGTTGTGTAACCATAAAAATAATCTTACCGGTGTTAGGGTTCAGACTGAAGCGACCAGCGCTGTTGCCTGCCTGGATTCTGTAAGCCACCCTGCCATTTTCCCCTTCATCTCCATCTCGAGCCATCACGTACAAAATCACAAAACTGTCAATAAAGATAGAAATATAATATCAATAAACAACAGACATTACAAGCAGTTTTAAAATGAATTAAATTAAATTTAACTTTGACTTTAACAGGCCTCTCTGAAGTTCTTCCTTTGTGGAGTTAAATGCTTGTTTAAGGTGCCAAAAAATAGCTAGCCTCCTGGGAGACACGCCACCCACCCTACAGGCTGGTCCTCCATGACGCTGACCGCAGACGGGGAGCTGAAGATGGGAGCGTTGTCATTTTCGTCTGTCACAAAGAGCCGGGCAGTGACCGAACCCCAGCGCCGCTGCGAAGGGTCCACTGCCTGGTCTGTGGCTCGCACCACCAGATAAAGGGAGGGCGTGGATTCACGATCTAACTTTTGCCCCAGGGTAAGGACTCCAGTGATGGGGTCGAGGGCCAGGAGGTCAGGCGTATCGGGCCAGTGGTGCTCGACGGAGTATCGCAGCTCACTGTTGGGTCCGCTGCCATCCTGTAAAAAGACACAGATTAATCTGAATTCATGAAAATATTAACCAAGTGAGGAAAAATGTTGTCAAAATGTGTCATAATACTGTCATAATCATGACATGAACACTAATGATTGACATTCAAATGTCATTTCATAAATTGTCACTTTTGAGGCAAGGTTGACATTGGTTGACATGTTTTTGTTACCAATACAAAATAGCCTGTAATAGCATGACATTGCAGACCTTACTGTTAACCTAGTCAAACTATATAGCTTATATCTTACATTGACGTTAAACTGTCATATATGGTTCGTTTTGACATCAGCTGTCACAGGACCATTATGATTGTGCCCTAAATGTTGTGCTTTTGATTATGATGTCATAAGCTCAAAAGTTTTAGGTTTTTTTCTGGATTGGTTTATGTCAAATTGTCATAACAAAGACATGTCAAACAATGTCAATTTTGCATTAATGACAAGTGTCATAAGCATTCAATAATGTTAATGAAAGGTGTCGTGTCATTTCATTGCATGCATTAAAACCCAAAATAAAGAAGTATAGGTTGCATGAGAAGAAGAGAATAATCTTAGTCTCACACCTGATCTGCAGCCTGGAAGGTATATATGGAAGCTCCTGGCTCTATGTTCTCTGGGATCACAATGGTAACAGGATCTTCTGTGAACTTGGGGGTATGGTCATTGCTGTCCTGCACATTGATATCCAGCTGCACCAGGTGGCTGCTGGGAAATGCCTGGGAGAAGTCAGACACCTCGATGTGCAGCGTGTACCTTGACCCCTTCTCATAGTCCAGCTCACGTACCAGGTACACATCACCCTTTAAACGGTCCACCATGAAGGTCCCATCCTGGTCCGTACCCCCCACTACCAGGTAGGTCACCTGGCCTTCTAGTAAAGCGGGTTCATGCTGGATATGTGGGCGGACGGAGCCAATGATGGAGCCTGGAGCAGCACCTTCAACCGTGTTCAGCGTCATGGAGAGCATGTTGGGTTTGGGGCTGGATCTGGAGGATCCAAGAACCTGAAAACAGAAGATAGAGTCCAAATGTTGGCATTTGCTGAAACTTTCTTTACCTAATTGAGATGATTTAGTACTCAATACTAGAATAAATACATTCAAGTGACCTTGCGACACATAGTGAAACAAATATGGAAGAAAAGTGTTAAGGCGAGTAGTGTGCTGTCTATGTTACAGGATCTGATTTCTTGTGGTGTTCTGCAGACAATGCAGCTCGCCTATATGGCTCTCGCCCCAGCCCATCCCTAAACATAGCCTTGGGATGTAGTCTGTTTCTGTTTTGATGCTATTACTATAATAACCCTCACAGGCATTCTTATTGTGCATGAAGACATTATGTACGATCCTTCCAGTAAATAGCCTGACACCGTGGCATTTTGGCTTCAAGATGAGAGTCAGAGTTTGTGACCTGTAACAAAAAAATGAAGGGTGTGATGGGAAGAAAAAACAGTAAATATTCCAATTTGAATAATACATAGCAATAAGTGCAGCCTCCACACACCGCCGTCCAGTCACATGGGATAGAAGTGCCTGCCAGGGGTTTTTCGCCACTTTGAGCAACAGCGTTCAATATTGCTCTGGGACAGATGAAAGAGCTCAGAAGACAGCAAACATAAGCAGATTTTAACAAGCTCTGGTTTCATCATCTTAAATTCCATCCTCAGTTTGGTGTTTCAAAGATCTGTCGCAATTCATTGCAATCTAAAAGTAAAAGGTAAAATGTGGATAAACAGCATAATTCAGCTTTTTTTTTTCTGGAAAGAAAAAGTCAAATTTTCTTTTGTTTGATTCCAGTGATTCAAACACACACTCACAGCCGGCCATTAAACTAAAGGGCTGATTTTGAAATGAATCTAAGTATGTTGTGTTCTCATCTTAAATGTTTCCACATGTCATGACAGGACTGCAGGTGGAGGGAGCCTTGATATTCTCAAGTCAATTCCTCACCATTTCAATTAAATGTTACACAATAGATGGTGTCTGTTCCTGATGAGAAGACTCCAAATGTGCTTTTCCCTGTTCTGCCCCAATGCCTTCTTCCTATACGAGCTAGCAAGCCTGTGCACTTTAGTAGTTATGGTGTACAACAATATCCCCGTGTCTGATGTTCCCCACAGCTATGTGAAACGTTATCTCAAAAAATCATTATGTGAAAATGTTACCTCTCGAGTGTTTGAATATGCCGTTACCGTGTGTGTGTGTGACTGTGTATCACCGCCTGCTACCGTGCGGTATATTGCCTTTCTCTCTGTGTGATTTGATGCAGCTGGCTCTCATCAAATCTCATCTGGGAGCATTTGATTCTAAGGTGCCTGTTTCCCCTCTGTCTAATCTCAGTGTCGCACAAGCGGGGCAGTGGGAGAAATCTAAGGCGGGCGATCCCTCTGTAATTAGCATCCTTTTCCTTTCTGAAATCACATCACATAAAAACACTGAGCTCAAAGCTCAGCAGTCCAAGCAAAACCACCACCCTTCTTTGGCTACATGCCTCTGTGGCAGTCTTTCCTGCTGCTGGAATTCCTGATATTGTATGTTGATATGCAGGATTGACCCTCCCACAGAAAGTTCAGAACAATAACTCAGTCCAGACCAGCTCCCTCCTGCAGCTCAGGGTTTCTCACCTTGGATTTTTGTTACTCCACGAACCTTTGGAATAGGAAATGCACTGTAGATTGGAGAGATGTTTTTGTTTGTACGGGCACAGGTTCAGTTTCTCCCCTTCTCATATTTACCTTGTATTCCCACTCCTTTGACAGTTACACTGTTCACTTTTGAGCACAGTTTGAGGAAATTACTCGCAGCGAGGAATGCAAAAGGACTGAAGTGACGTGTGGCTGTGACAGTTTCAGGCCTGGTCACCAGACTTGGCTTTGTTTGCCATTGCTAGATTACATTGAAATGTTTCAGAGGGTGAACAACAGTATAGGCTTGTATTTACCTGTATTCGTAGCTCGCACATGGAGCTGAGGGCTGGCGTTCCATGGTCAGTGGCGGTCACAGTGAAGGCGTATTCTGTTCGCTCCGCCCATCTCAAAGGGGAAACGACTCGCAGTTCGCCGCTGGTTGGGTTAAGGGAGAAGCGCTCTGCTCTGGAGCCTTCAGAGGTAGCAATGTGTAAAAGAAATAAGCATATCTTCAGATTTGATCTAAGGAAGTGGATCAATCTGTAAATTTCCTCTTGATGGCTGAATATATTTACAATTGTATACAAAAAAATAATCATTTGTGTTGTCTTGTTTTTGCAATCTGATGCTAAATTAAGTAGAGATTGTTAATATGTCTATAGCATATAAAATGGGTATGATGCAAATTAGCATAGCTAGAGGCATTACTGGTAAACAATGGTACATTTTTTTTATTGAAGCCACAAAATTGTTTACAATTATGTATGTGATTATTTACACTATAATTAAGTAACTGCAACTATATACTAACTACTATACTATAACCTAGAATAGGGGTGTAAAAAAAACAGTCTGTGCCCACTTTTTTTGCACTCTGAAAAGCCATCCTCAGGGGCCAAATTGGACCCTTTGGCCCTTACTCTTGGAATTCATGAAAGCAGTTGGGGTTCTTTTTGGGACACGGATGAACATTGCACTTTGAAGACAGTCTGGCCTTTACATTTTGGGCATTTACAGTGTTACCGCTCACTTTCAACCACCGACCAGTGACTCAAAGCATCTGAACATACCTCCAGTATTTCTTCTTTTGAAACTCACTTTCAACAAACCAGCATTGGAGGAAGAATGCTTATGCTATCTCTGCTATAGTAGGAATGCAAACAGTATAATGCGAATTAACAACAATAGGAGTTAAGGGGTTAAAACTGTAAGATGATTTGTCACACTCACCTGATAAAGAGTAGTAGATGGTGCCATTCTCTCCCTCATCTGGGTCTTTAGCTGACAATGTACCTAGGACTGTACCAGATGGTAGCCCCTCCATCACCTATGTAGGGTCATATCTTACATTTTAATCTTCTGTACACATATTTATTGAAGAACTCACACAGGAAGGTCACAATAAATTGCTTCAATAACATCTTTGCTGGGATGGAATTTCTATTGGGTGGAATTCTCTCTGCCAAAATATGGTTTATCTAATCTTTCATCACTCACCTGAAGGAGCAGCTCCCTGTCCGGCCTGGCGTGAGTGAAACTGGGGGCATGGTCGTTTTCGTCCAACACGGTGATGTGAGCGGTGCCGGTGGCGCTGCGGGGGGGCGTGCCACTGTCCTGCACCACCACCACGAGCTGGTAGCTGGACTGCTGCTCTCTGTCCAGGGCAAGGCGGGTGCTGATCTCACCTTAGGAGGACATGACAAGTAAGGCTTCATTAACCTGTTCCTCCCTAGTTTCCCCACCTGCCGGGGGTTTCGTTTCGTAAATAATTAACTTGTTAAGCCAAGTAGCAGCTGACCTATACCAAAACATCTCTAAAATTGGTCTGGTTCACCTTGTAAAGTTGACATTTTGTGCAATTAATTAAAAAATGTTACTATACTGCTCCATAGATATATTCACCTACTGAAGCATGATTTTCAGGTGGTTTTCAACCTAAATAGATTGGGGTTTTTGGCCGGGGCTAATTTTTTCACTTTTATGGTTTATTCTGGGCGTATTTCAACAGTATAAATTGATTCTGGCACTTATACAACTATCTCACAGGTCCTAGCTTTATTTTAAAAACCCTGTAGTTGTGGAGATATACTGCATTAAGTCTGGGCATGTCATTTTCAAGTGGTAGGCTGATAAATAGGCCTAGGGGGAACAGGTAAATGTTCATTTAGATGACAAACAGAAAATCATTTCTTCCATCTGGGGAAATTATGCTTATATAGCTGCTAAACCACATTTTTGGCCCACATTTTGCCTACATTTTTACAACAAACAGAAACAAACATGAAAAGTCACGAAAGGCAAATGTCATTGTGTTTATCTTTACCTGTCTGGGAGTTGATCTGAAAGTGCCTGTCGGCATGCAGCAGCCTGTAGTTGAGGCGAGCGTTTAGTCCTGCATCTCTGTCTGTTGCAGACACTCTGCCGAAGCCTGTCCCCGCCAGCAAGTTCTCTCTGACGGCCAGGAACACCCTCTCCTGGCTCAGTCTGGGCGAATTGTCATTCTCGTCCGTCACCGTCACCCTGACTGTGGCGCTGCCGGTTCTTCCCACCCCTCCTGGGCCTGAGGTGGCCAGGATAGTCAACAGGTACATATCCTTAACTTCCCGGTCCAGAGAGCTGCGAACAAACAGCCAACCGCTATCTGGCATGATCCCGAACCCGGCAGCGTCACCATCAGGTCTGAGCCTGTAAGAAATAGGTGAGGAGGAAGATGAACTTCCACCGTTACCAGAAGCCTCTCTGTTGAGTGCTCGAACTTGGAGGACACGTGTGTTTAGAGGTGTGTTTTCCCGCAGCTCCACGCGGTAAGTCAGGGTGTCAAAGTTGGGGCCTTGCGCGTCCTGCGCCTGGATGTGGACGACGAGAGTGAAGGTGGAGCTGAGCTGAGGTGCCCCGCCGTCCTTGGCAATCACCTGAAGGTCATAGCGAGGGACACTTTCGTACGACAGGCTCCCGATCAGCCGCACCTCCCCGCTTCCCCGATCAACACCAAACGTCCTCTGGCCACTGCTGCCCGCGGCTCCAGCGGACACCAAGTCGAAGCTGAGCTGACTGTTATGCCCAGAGTCCTTGTCAGTGGCCTGAATGCGGTAGATGACAGTCCCCATTTTGGTGATCTCGGGTAGGAGAAGGGACTCCGACGAGGAGGGGAGGAAGGTCGGGGCATTGTCATTGACGTCTGAAATGCTTATGTGTACCCGGCTGGTTCCATACGCAGGGGGGGAGCCGGAGCGAGCCTGGATCTCCAGGTCAAGACTGGAACATGTTTCATGGTCCAGAGGAAGGGATGTACGAATGGTTCCAGATGCGCTGTCCACGGTGAAGTAGCCATCAGGGTCTCCAGAAGAGATGGAGTAGAAGATGTCCTTAGAAGCACCTGGATGGAAGACAGGGAGAGACAGCAAAATAAGGAAGTTGAAAAGAATGAACAGCAACATTTAACAAGCTGGAGCCAGCAAATATTGAAATATTTAGTAGAGCTGTCATTTTAACGCGTTAATTCAATTAATTAATTACGCCGCAATTTAACACGTTAAAAAATTTTACGCAATTAATTATGAGTATCAACAGTGGTGAGCTCAGGGGTGAAAGTGAACCGGAACTGTCCGGAACTACATTCCGTTAAAAGATTCACGACCAGAACAGCGTTCCGTTAAAAAAGGAGAAGAAGCTCCCTGTCAACATCCCATGTTAAATAAAGAAAACAATGTACTAAAGTCACATTAGTTACATTATCTGAGTTCTTGAACAATTCCAGTGTGCTCATTTCAGTGTAATCTACGCTGTTTCGGTGTCTGTGCCGTTTGGCACGGAGTGACAAGTCTGAGCGCGTCTCTGGTTGCTATGCAACGCGAGCTGAGCTGAACAAATGCGTTTCTGGTTGGCTGATGGACACATGGTCACGTTATCAGCATCACTAATTCTGATTGGTTCAAACCACACGTTTGCTCTCACCAAGCAAAATTATGTTGGCACAATGCAGCGCAAAATATACAACTTCTATTATTCATTGTTGAATTGCTAATTGAGCTTAAGTGCCTTATTTCATTTCAGAATTTTATTTATTTAACTGAATCACTGTATTTGTTATACATTTTTGAATAATGCACCTGGCCTAACTGGTTTAATGTGCTGGACCTTTACTTTTAGATTTAATTCATGAAGCACAGTTCACCAATAAAAAATTGGATTTCAGATCTTCTCTTCTTACTGTATTCAATTGATTAGTCATGCACTACAATTGTTTAATATCCTAGAATTCAAATTCTTTATCAGGAGACCTTTAGCAAATATGACATTAAAATGCAATTAAGTTGATTAATTAATTACAGAATCCTGTAATTAATTTGATTATTTTTTTTAATTGACTGACAGCACTAATATTTCGTTATCTTATCTAATAATAATAACATTTTTTTCCTGATTTTGGTCAATTTGGTCTTGTTTTAAGAAAACATGACTAGCATTTTCTTTAAAAAATATTAAATTGACTAAAATTAAATGGAATAAAATAATTCTACCCAATATTGAACTAAGTGTACCAAATACCATGCATTTCACTCAGTACGATTTCAGTTCGTTCAGTGTCAGCATGCTTGATAAAGAAAAAACTATCTATACATTTTCTGTCAAAAAATGTTTTTTTCAACACTAGAAGGAACAAAAAGAATTTCAATGTAACATATCATAACAGTGAAATTGTGAAATGTACTTTTAAGACAAATATACTGTGTTGCCTAGATATATAAGAAGCATGCTATAGATGGCTGTATATTGTTGAGCTCCTATTTCCTTTTGCCTCTCAACTCAAGTGTATTGTAGAGCTTGAGTTAGGCCTCTGTTTTGTTCATGTATGATGAAATAGTGGTCGTATGGCAAAAAATTACAAGCTTTGTAGAGCTTGTTTAATTCAGCTCATATCTCTTGTAAGGCTTCAAGAATGGCTGGATCCATTCAGTGCGGGTGAGTAGCCAGACTCACTGAGAGCTTTTCACACTTACACAGACAGATGAGTGTGCTTCTGTCCACTACTCCACTGAGCACACTTCATTCTAACTCCCACTCAGAATCACAGCTCCATCCAAATCCATTTGTCTATCATTAATACCAAGAGGAATAAAAGTCCAGCCAGAATAAAGATAACACGCGATAACGCCCACACTGTGTGATGAATCTGATTCCTTAATGAAGTGATTGTAGAAACTACTACTAGAGTAAGAGGGAAGGCATCATATATTCTCATGTCTATTAGTGCATTTCTTGTTAGGAAAATGATTAAATAAAAGGACTATGGACAGACATACAGTAGAGCAAATAGAAAATACCTTAAAACAGGCCCAGACCATATCCCCTCACCTGTCTTGGCAGCAGCACGCACCACTCCCACTGCCGTGCCTCTGAGGACATCCTCAGGTACTGTGAAGAAATACTGCGCCTGTTCAAACACCGGAGATGCCACAGATCCCGCCACCACACTCACGTTCACCCTAGCATTGACCGGCGCCGTCAAACCACCGCCGTCTACAGCTGATATCACCATGGAGATGACTGTGTTGGCCTTGCCATGGAGCGAGCGCGAGAGAGAGATTACACCTGGGAAGACAAAAGATAATTTCACACACATTAGTTCATCCTTATTGTGTTTTTGTGCGTATAAGCATTCATGCTACACACACACACAGACACACCTACATACACAAACATACCTGTGTCCTTGTTGAGGGTGAATAAAGGAGAGCCTCCTCCAGGAACTGTACGGTAGGTCACCCTGCCATTTAGCCCAGCATCGGGGTCATTGGCTGTTACCTTGACAACGGAGGTTCCCGGGGCACTATGGGTACTGAGGCTGACAGTGTAGATCACTGGATAGAATGTGGGCCGATTGTCATTGATATCCACCACAGAGACTCTCACACGGGCTACTGAGTTCAGACCACCCTGGAAACCAAAAAAAAATAAATGTTTTTGCATTAAAATCTAATGTTAACATTGCAAGTAAGGTTACATAAGCAATGCAGTGATGATATCGCAGACCTTAACCGACTATTCTATTGAGATAAATAAAGTCTACATCATAATAACAGATATTTTCGTTGAAGCAGGGCCTCCCTTCCTGCACAGTACATCCCCGAAGACAACATTCATTTTCCTTTTCAGAACCTTTCACAAAAGCGACAGTCCTGGGCTTTAATGTTATGAGTCTGTGACAATAGAATTTATGTCACACCGCTAAGATGTAGCAGCTGTAACAGAAGATGAATTCTTTACCGAAGATCCTTGAAATATGGAGCCAATCAACTGCATGCATTTGTCAGTGGGGGACCAGTTTGCGCTCATCGTGCTGTATTTGCTGGCTTATTTTTTTTTTTACGACACCATTAAAAAAACAGGGATAGTCAGGATGAAGGGAGCAGAGACCAGCTGGAATCAAGCTGGGAATGTGCAAGAGTGGGAATTCAATATTTACCTGAACAGGGGTGGACAAGGATAATTAAATGTATTTACACTACCACTACCACTACTGTGCACAATAATGCATTTATAACAATGGTAATGTATTCTGATGTATACTTGGTCTACATCTATCTTTTCAATGTAACTGAATTATACACATTAGCATGAATGCTTTTATTTCACAGCATGAAGAGTTTCAATGCTTATTTTAGTGCATCCATTGTGATTAATTGCCACTTAAAATATGTATGGGGCTATTGGGAAGATAAGCTGCTAAAGCAAAGCTTGTGTAAATCAAGAAAGTATCCTATTTACTTTAATGCAATCATCCTAAAAGCTTGTCCACATCAACTGTAGATATGTTTTCCTACTTTCTCTTCCCCACACTCCCTGATTGCTTTGCCATGCTGTTTTTGCTATTCCTTTATTTTTAAGACACTGCACAAGGGACAGAATGCTGTCTTCCAACATGCCCTGGATGTCTCTTTAATCAGATTTATTTGAGCGCAGCTGTACACATCTTTAATTTTCCTTCAACTTGAAGCTTTGATCACAACGAGCATCACGCACTCATCAGGTAATGTGTTTGGCCTTGTCAACTGGTCTGACTTTTTGGTTCCTTCAGAAGGCTGTTTCGGTTATAACTGTAATTCACACAATGGCTGTAAAGGTCAAAAGTTGAGTTGTTTGCCAATATAAGAAGTTTACAGACATAAATCCTGTAAAGTCCTGTAAGCATGTTAAATCAAAGATCCTTACACCATCCGTTGCGGTTACAGTTAAGTCAAACTTGTCCAATCCCTCATCCCGGTCCAGAGTTGTGCTGGTGCAAATTTGGCCAGTCTCCTTGTCTATGGTGAAGTGGGTTGGAACTGTGCTTCCGGAGCCTGAGCCCAGGGTGTAGGATATAGCACCAAAAGAACCACGGTCCTCATCTGTGGCTGATACCTGAGGGAAAAGAGACATGAGGTAAGGTATGGTCTGTCCATCAGTGCCAAACGGACCGTGAGACACGAAAAGCAGGAAAGCAGCACGCGATCTGGCTCAGCAGGTCGTGAAATCCGCGTGAAGGAAAACCTACACGCGTCGTCAGTATTATATACGAGCTGAGAGGCTTTCTGTTATCACAATAACGTCTCATAATGCAGTCACCCCACTGGCCCATATACATCTGCACTTGTCCAAATATCACATACCATAGCACTACTTGTTATGATTTCCAGAGTACTATAAAAATCGCACATCTGTGGGGCCTTTCTCACAGCAGCCATATTGACATGAAATGGTAGGTTAAACACAGGTGTTACCAATGATACTAATTACAGTTCCCTTTAGTCTTGCTGAGCTTTTCCAGAGAACCAACATGCAAAATAGCAGCAGCCGACTCTGACTTGAACAGAACCTTAATTAGTATCATTGGTATAACCTGTGCTTACCTAATATTTCATGTCACTATAGCTGCTGTGAATAAAGTCTATTCATTTTTATACAATAGATACACAGTATGTGCAAAAAAAATGGATAGAGTGCTCCCATGGTGTGTTTGAAAAACCAGCAATGCAACAGGTGGTGCAGCGTAACCATGGATACAGGGAGAGAAGTGACATGTAACCTTTGGATAAAGACACTAAGATTGTAAATGGACATGTATAATGGATGAAGAGAGATGCGAGGAGAGTAGAGTGCTGACAGGGGTTGTGAGTTAGATTTAGGGGTCAAAAGAACCACTTAAATGGATGTTGGAAGCTCACTGACTGGCTTTCGACTGGAATTTAAATACGATACAGACTGTGGCAGCCACAAATACACACCTCAGACATTAATCCTTACTCCTACAAAAGGACTTCAAGCTGTTTACACAAGTACACACAACAGACAGAGAGAGAACCTCATATTTATATCCTTTTTACTGCTCACAAATAAACGTAATATGGTCCAACTAAATCGATTGAAATACTTAAAAATCCCATGATGAACAAAGATATCCTTGCAAAACACAAAAAGGAAATGTCCTCTGTGCTGTGCGGTCTTGCCTCTGACTGAAGTTTTACGCCAGTTCATAACATTGTTTACTGACATTTATTGTGCTTGTTAAAAGTTAAAAATTTGCCTTGAAGCTGAGCCAAGACCCAGGAGGCCTCATGACATCATATTCATTCTGTCATACAGAACTTCATGAGGAGACAGTTGCCTATAACATCTCAAGTATAATAAAATACAATCTATAATAATATACTATGTATTATATAATAATCATTACAATTAGTAAAGACAGGAAAATCCATAAAGATAAAAAGTGTATGGGACACATTTTTTAAATTCAGTGTCTAAGATTTAGAGAATTTTGCAGCAGTTGAGAGTAAAATTACAAGATGCTTAAGGAAAAGGCCTTACGTTAGAAATTATAGTAAACAGGTCAGAGAAATTGCGAGTCACAAACTTTTCCTTGATGTTTCCTTGAGCATGTCACAATTAACTTTTGATCAATTGTGACACGCTCTTTATTTGCACAAACATAATATAAAATTCAAAGTGTATAAAAAATGTTCCCAATGCACTTTTCCAAAAATGAAAAAAAAAGGGACAAGATACTTATTTCCTTTGTGAGTGTGCTTGCTTTTAATGATTTCATCATACGGCTGAAACCACCCTCTTGAATGTGCCTTGGCTTAGAATCCGACACAACACAGGACCACCATAGCAGACATCCGGCAACAAACTTTGTTCTGTCCCACAAACACATGTCTTCATCATTACACTTACCTGCTGGCCATATCACAGACTGAAACACTACCACCTTGACTCATGATGTTGCTTTGTTAGGATATTCAATCCTGAAAATCAGAAAAGCTCCTTTGGGCTTTTGGCTATAGTGTCACTGTGGCTAGACGGCTGTGGTTTTGTGGAGTCATACTGCACCTCTTCCATTGGTCAGTGTTTACACCCGGGGATTTTAGATCATCTAACACTATCTTTGGGATCTGGGCTCATATTTGGGTATTCCTCATATCTTTCTGGCTGTCTGTGATGGATTAGCCACCTGTGGTGATGAAAACAGGACGAAACTGCATTCTTTTCCCGTAACCTAATTAAAAAGGTTTAAAAATCATGACAGCCCCCCC
Organism: Lepturacanthus savala; assembly: GCA_030544235.1. NCBI lineage: Eukaryota > Metazoa > Chordata > Actinopteri > Scombriformes > Trichiuridae > Lepturacanthus > Lepturacanthus savala. The sequence continues at coordinate 24,344,653 of CM060479.1, read as the reverse complement.
TGTTCATAAAGTGACATCATTGTCACCTCCTGTAGATCACCAACAAAGTATGTTGTACCCTGGATAAGGAAAGGAATCAGGCGTGACTGTTTGTTTGGCTTATATGAAATTCAGGGGTCAAGCACTTTCTACAATACATGAATAGGCTGGTAAGTAGTATTTGACTGGTGGAATGGACTTGCAGAGAGGCTGAGAACAAGAAGAAGGGCAGGGCATTGATTATCCACACTCAGCAGTATGGTATGGATTATTCATGCTGAGAAACGATAAACACAACGATGCACTAAGAAAGCATCTATGCAAGCAGAGTCAAAACCTTGGGTGCAATAAAATTGAAGATGTATTGATTTGGATTTGTTGTCCTGCTACATACAGTACTAGACAGTGGTTGTGTAGTTCCAGACGTTCCAGATGTTGAAACAAGGAGAAAGTAAAAAAAAAAAAGGAAAACAAAAAAAAATAGTGAAGGACAAAACTTAAAGGCTGCAATAAATGACAATAATGTCAGTGCACAGCTGTAACTTTTGAAAGTTTGAAGTGTATGGCAGAAGAAAATCATATCAGCCTTCCTGAAATGACAAGAGATTTGAAGGATCTCTCTTTTCTAGAAAGGAACTCGTGTCATCGGTACATTTCCCTCCTGTCTATTCATCTGACAGCACAGCGCCAATGTTCAGTACACACAATACAGGCCAGCAGGTTGGATCTCACACATGCTGAGTCAATACTGAAAACTCATCTTCCAGTTAGATGCTATATCCCACATTTGCAGTGCAGCATGAACCTTCACAAAAAGGCAGTAGAACAGTTTTAAAGCTGATAAGGTAATCTAGTTAACACACAAGCTTGACATGTCTTCTTAAATCAAGAGATCTGGTAGCCAAGATGAAAATGTTTGGCAGGGAGCGATCCCCCGCACACCGGTGCCTGTTCTCTGATCCATGACCAGTCAGCCAGCCAGCCTCCACTCTGCAAACCTATTCTTTAACATGCTTTCCGGAGGTATCCTGCAGCGATAAACATGCAAGTACGGTGCATAGCAACACAAATACAGACAGCAGCACGTACCTTTTTAACATCTAAATCTCTCTTGCTCTTAAACTGTGTCACGCTTGTTTCCGTGATATGTGCAGTTATGACCCACATTTACACAGATTTCTGGATGTGGTTGACGTTATCATGTTCAATGACCCCACTGGCTGTTTTACAAGTTGATCTTCACATTTTCTTATGAGTTGTAACTATATTTGCTGCCTGGAAGCTGGTAAAAGTCTGGAGTTGGGTTCGCTTTGGAAAATGGTCCACAGTAATGTACAGTATACACCATTAGAAGTTAATGGGCTAAAACAAAAACTGCCAATGTGGTTCTTTTCAGTATGAGCTCTTATATGCCATCCGACATGAAATGCAGAAGTGCGTGCCAAAAATAACAAAATTTTCAAAGTTACAAATATAACAAATTGAGCATTGCCTTAGTTCAGACATACAAACCCAGCTACATTAGATGACAGTCAAATCTAAACTTCTCATATCTCAAACCATCCAGCGTCAGCTTATAGCTCAGCTGACTCCCTCTCAGCATTCAATTGACAAAGTACAGGAGCACCACAATACAGGGCACCCTATTTAAGCTGCTAGTCTGTCTAATATTGCTGCTAAGTCCCTCTACCCCTGAAACTCCTGACATGCTGTGTCCGACAACGTTATTTCTGTTGTCATTGTTGCTGCCTCTGTTCTGTAACTGGAATTCTTTACTGCTACTACTTGGGGTCTTTGTGCTGCTCCGACTAGAAATTCCATGTAAGCACAGGCAGCGAAGGAAGCATGGAAGGGCAGCGAGCTTCCAGACAGAGCCATACGGTCAACTACACTGTAACTAATGGAAAATAAAAAATTTCCTTTTGACAAAAGTGGTCCTGGCTGAAGTAAGGTAGTTAGGTCCGATCCATCAAAGTTTGTTATGGCTAAAAGGATAGGTCAGTCATCAATAACAGCTGCTAATCACTTTTAATACACAACATCTGGGATATCAGCTGTCCTTTTCAACTTTGAAGACACATACTGGCCTTTCAAAGCCTTTATCTGTGGAAAAATCAGGCGCATTAAAAACAATCCAACTGTTTGAGTTAAGCATCTGCCAAAATTCTGAACTTGTAATAGATGAAACATTAATTTATTCAGCATGCCTTCAGCTAGAGCTTTCTTGATTTACAGTATGCAACATGTAGTTCATTGACCAACTACTATATATCTGTTAAAAGACACAGCCAAACTCTCACACACAGCACACGTCAGCCTGGTTAGGCCTATGTGAAAAACAGTCAGGAAGAGTGTGCCGAGTATCAGATTCAGCCAGGACTCAGGCCTGGAGCTTTTTGTCCATGGAGAGCCATTCATCCCTGGCTGGGACAGTAGAGGCGCGATCACTCACTGGAGCATTAGCAAAGATCCAGACCTCATCATTCATTGGCCTCACTCGTCTGTGCAACCTCTCTCACTCACTCTCTCTCCGTCTCTTTGCTGTCTCTTTGTCTCTCTACCTTTCCACTTAGGCTTTCCCTTCATTTGCTGCCACTGTCGCCCTCTTTCAGATAGATTGGATGTCTCTCCGAGGGTCCACTCACATCACAGACACACATGTCACCCTTTCCTATCTGCAACTCAACACTCACACTTATCATCCAGACTCATCTGTCAGTAGCTGCACAGAAGGAGCAGGAGGAGCTGTCTGAGATGTGGTGCAGATTAAAAGCTGGTGTCCAATAATACCAGCATGGGCCAACATCTATTCTACTGAACCGCACACAACTAACCACCCTCAAGACCCTGTGACATCATCAGTACTTTACTGTACTCTCTTTAACCCATCTCATGCCTCTATCTTTTTTGCCATAGGCCTATCTGCCTCTGCTTTTGCCTCCTCCATCCTCATTTTCTCCAGATGTGGGCGCTGGTCCAGGTGGATCCTGCTGTCCTCTGCATTTTGTCTTGGTAAAACATCAGTTAGTGTCAGAGTGAGTCTGCGCACATGCAGCCTCTTGGATGCAGCTGCATTTCTGCTGCAGCTCTGGGATTTTATAGCCTCTAGTGAAAGTGAGGGAGAGAGCGATTCTATACACTTTCATCGTCGAGTTGACCCGATCTAATCTGCTCCTCTTCTGACTGGTGCCAGGCCTGAATGTTTATAAAGCAATCATCATTTCTCAGGTCAAATAGGCCAATAAGGGGCTTAATATGAATCGTTATCCCACCATATGCAGGGCTACAGGGTTATTCCAGTTTGGGTTATATTTTTGTTTTCAGTTTTTAGAAATCATGACAATGATGGATTCGTAGTCTTGTTTACTATGTGATCAGATATTTCCTCATTCAATCACCATTTTGGCATTTGTCTACCTTCATTTTCTATTTAAAGTTTGGCAAATCTGTGAGTTTGTTTAAAAGCCTGACTGCATTCCCAGATTTTAGAAATTAACTTGATGAGTACAATCTTATTTTTACCAACATGAATAAAAGCAGAAACTATGAAAATTAGACCGAAGTTTATTATCCTTTAACTCTTTCCTCACCAGCATCAAATTCACTGATCTTTCAACACTCCCAAAATATTCTGTTCTATACGATATAAACAGGGACTATATCAACAGAAAGAAGGGAATGACTGGTTGTAATGTCATCTCTGGTGGCTTGGGGCCCATCTTTCTTTGTCCTAATTTCCTAATCGAATGATGTGTGATTGGAGTCTGAAGTCAGAGGTGCCTTTTGATGGGTGTTTTTCTGGGTAAGACTGGTTCATGGTGGTATCCTGTAGTGTTAACTGAGCTAAAACACCACTTCATCTACTTTCCATCGTGGCCAAATTTTGTCAGATGATCCGTAACAGCAGCCCCTACAGTACAAAAGTGAGTTAAAGCAGCAGCAGTAATACAAGAGCATGATGGACCTGGCCCTTGTGAAACTGACTGGTTCAAAACCTACCATAAGGCTGGACCGTGTATGAAACATCAGAGGCTTTTAATTTGAAACAACAGATACAGGAAGTGGCAACAATCAGGCAAATGACGAAGTTACAACTGCATCACTTGGTCGACCAATGGAGTTACTTGGGGGCAGGTTTTTGTGTTTGTAGGACCAGCCTGCTGTGGACCACCTAAAAATGCATAATTTCTGGATAATTGCAGACAGGCTTTAGTTCTTTACAACAACTGAAATAGGAGTCTGGATATAAAGGCAATAACAGTGTCAGAGTGTCGGACAGAGCTGAAACATTCATTCAACTAAGTTGCTCTTTTTCCACTTACACATTCCTTTGCTCTCCAGTGAGCTGCATTCTCGGGTCAAATCAATTTCTGCCTCTCTGTTGCCAATGAGTTGAGGCACTATGGATACAATTAAGATATATGGTAGGGAAAGAGAGAAGGGAGGGAACAAAGAGAGGGGGAATACTCTGGCAAAGGAACAAAAGGCAAGGCTAATGATAACATGAGACCTTGAAATTGGAACTAGGAGGACCAAGGCTTCATCTCACCTCTCGTTCAATCTCCATTCCTACCTTGACCTCCCCTTTCCTTTTTTAGCTTCTCCCTTCTTTTCTGTCCTCTCCCTCGCTCATTCTTTCAGCACCCTATTACGGCAAGTGCTTGTTGTCTTTCATGTGGAGTTCGTGGCTGGAAATGATTAGAAACATCAAACCACTGAAGGGAAGAGCAGCGGAGAGGTGAAAGAGAGGGAGGGAGAGAGATCGACTTCTATATTTGGAAGAAAGAATGCTAATGTTATTAATGAGCATAACAAGGGAGGTTAGTCACCAAAATTCTCTCTGCCTGTTTCTCTTTCTGTCTCACACAAATGTGCATACTTGTACACACAAACATAGTAAGACGTACTTCGGAAATAATTCCACACTCAAACCTAAACAGTAAACTACAGTTGTGGCTTTAAGCTTTGGTATACAGACATGTGGTGCGTGTTTGGAAGTTTATCTTTGGGTGACATCTCATGTTAAAGGGCATAAGGCAAGTTTTACCCATGTTGGTTTAACTACATGCTGTCACTGCAGTGACTGCTTAGACTTGAGGATTAGCAACGAACAAAAATGGCGAGCCTCAGGAGAGTTCTTAGGATGTCAATCTAGGACAGTTGTAAAAGTGTGCATGTTACGCAACTAAAACTGTTAACATTGGAACACAGCATATTCATTCTGGTTCTAACATCCTATCTAGTACTGCAGTCAAGACAGTCAATATTGAGTTTGAACTAGTTGTGGATATGCAAAGTAACACATTTTACAGAAATATCGAACAGAGAATAAGCAAAAAATCATTTGAAGTTAAATTATAACTGGAATATGAAAACATCAGCCTGGTCTAATTTTCATGACACTATAATCTAGCTATAATCTAGCTATAATCTAGCTATAATATGAGCTCTATAACAATAATAATAAGAATAACAACAAGAAACAGATCAAAAAGAAGTTGTCATCTCTTTTTCTGAAAATGTGTAGAGAGAGAACGAAGAGGAAGGCGATTGTGAATTGACAGCGAGGTCAAAGGGAGATCAAATGCTGGCTGCAGGGATGGACGGAGGGATGGGGGAGCACAATGCGGGATGACATCACCTTACTGGACTCTGAAGAGATAAGAGACACTGGGGATTTTTATCCTATCTTGCACAAAAAGGCCCTGCAATGTGGCAACTCTTAATCCCGTTCTGCAATTGTGTGTGTGCCTGTACTGTGCCCCCATTTAAAGTGAATCCTGTGGGCCTTGACTGACAGCTGGCCTAATCAGCAGAGAAAGTGCACCTATTTTTTCCATACTGTTAAATATTTATAGCCGTTTAAACCCTGTCTCTATCTGTCTGCGGCGAGGCTCACTCCGGCTGACGCAGCTGCCACTAGCAACAGATCTGCATATCTGTGGAATACCAGGGATTTAATTGTCACTATCTGCTAACGGGGAAGCTAATGAGGGGCTTTGAGGTCAGGTGTCAAAGCGGGAGGGCGGATGTGCATGTGGATAGTCAAACCTATCTATGTGCACGGTCTTAAGTCGACACAAAATAAAGGAAACGTGGCCCGCAATTATCAATCGTCTTCAACATCAGTTTGGAATCCAAACTGTTTTCTTTAAAGCATTCAATAATTAGGGAAATCAACATAGCGCCCTTGGAAGTGATCCTTGTTCGGCAATCAAACTGAGACATTTGAGATCTTAATGAGGCTCAACGCTATTACATTACTAATGAACAATGCAACTCTTCTGTTGTATGTATTCAGAAAATGTCAAAATCCTGCAAATGACGGCATTACTGTGGTTGTGTTTTTCTGGACCTATGCTTCCCATTGATTTTTGGCTTTGAGAGCTTCTCTACATGATTAGCAATGAACTTGGATGGTCTCCATCCCTGAGCCTTTGTTGATGCAGATGTACCATGAATTAAGGAAGTTATTGTTGCTTTGTTGTTATTTGTTACTGTGTTTTTGATGTTGCTATTGTTTGATTTGCATTTGGTCACATTGGAGTAAAGGGAACAGATGAGGATACTCAAACTGCCATGTTTGTATGTACATCCATTGGTGGCAGTTGATTATTGTACACTGATTAATGTTGAAATAAAAAGATATGTAAACATGCAAAACCTGCTACAACAAGAGAACAGCAATCATGAAAGAAAGTTTTTTTTTTCTGGGCCATTTTTAATTTACACAGGCAAGCCTGTAATATGAAGTGAGCGATGATTATCACCTAGTGTCTTCCAATTGTTATTTTGCTCTGAAGATGAAGACAAAACAATAATTTAGGAGAGAGAATGGGACTGGGGTTGGACCTCAGACAGGGGACTACTGTCTGAGACTGTCTGAGCTCTTGGGTTGGCCTAAGTTTGCCTCGGGGACACCGCTTGTGGGTAATTTAGAATCCTTTAACTAGCTCTGTTATGTGATTGGGATGCTGCATCTGTGCTCCTGCTGCTGCATTTCTCCCAGAACGGGTGTAGACATGTGTGGGTATATATAAATCTTGGGCATCTTGGTGGTTTATCCAATAAAACATAACAAAGAGATATAGAGTGTCTGTCCTTTTTTTCCCTGTCCACTGGGACACCACAGGATTTTATTTCCCTTTTGTCGAGTATGATGGACTCTCAGACCACTGTCAAGAGTATGTCACTGGGTGCAGCCATTTGGAATTCAAGGGTTAGCATCTTGTTGACTAGGTTATTGTTTCCAATTTGTATTTTATGTTTTATGTTCAAAGCAAGTCTGCAAAGAAAGAGAGGGGGAAGGAGAGAAAGGAATGATGATGGGAAGCCAGGATGAACTGTCATCTACTTTGTGAGACATTTTTTTCTGTTTGTGCACTTTGCAAATTGGCAAAACGCTGCATGCAACTGTGCACGTGTGTTATTTGGACAGCAGCAGCAGGAGCAGTGAGCAGTTCTGATTATGTGTATTGATTAGTCCATCTGTGAGAGCAAAGATCACAGAAAAGAGAAGATCGATAGGTGTGATTTGAACAATCTATCATGCAGACAGCTGCTGAACGAGTGGAGAAAGTCAATGTCAACTTGCGGAGTTAAACGATCCTAAATAAGACTTCAAAATCTTATCAAAGTGAAGAGAAAATGTCAGCTTGAAGCTTTGAACTGGTAGTAAATTGGGAACGTGCTGCTGGGAATGCCAATGTTATCTTCTCGTTTACATTCTGCGGGCGAGTTTGTCCTGATAAAGCTGATGTTTTACAGTCTTTGAATAAGCAAGGTCAACACCGTAACTATATTAGTCCGAGATGTTTAGACAGACTTCTCTAAACTCCTGCCCTCGCAATAATATGGTTCAAGATGATACGCAAATAGATAAACACAATACTTTCTAAACAAGCTACACAAAGGTTCAGGCTTATCCCTGTTGATTGCGCGGCTTCGCTCCACTAAACCAAAATAGTGTCTCTAAGCCTCTGTAACCCTCCACCTATTTAGTCATGCTTCCTGGATGTGATCCCTAAGGCCATAGGACAATTCCACATGGCCCCATCAGTCCCTGTGTCAACTGGGAACAATGGATGCAAATTATTATACATCAGTCTCAGGCCGCATAATGGAAAAGTTTGGTCGTGGCTGATACATTTCTCTAATAGTTACTGTGGTGCGTTACCATTTCCATTCAAATATTGAGAGTTTTGTGGCAGAACTTAAAAATGTTCATACATTGAGTTTTCTCAAGTGTGAAAATCATTGGAACACATTTTATTGCGTCAAGCTAGATTTTCTAAAATGTGATGTTGTATACATTTTACTTGTTTTTATAAACGGTATTTTCTAAAATTGTAATATTGTGATTTCCATGTTATCCAGTCCTGTAATCTCTTTGGGAAATAATAACTGGCTAGTAGCAACATCAAAGCAACTTGGGAAATTTTTGGACGTATCAATCACTGCGGCCAGGAGAACAAAATAAAAAATTGTCGAGAGGTTTTCGCGTTAGGTGCAGACTTGCTCAGGCGGAAAATGACTCACAGAAAAGCCACAAAAGACTCTCCGCATGTTCGCCGTCCTTCACCACGCTCAAAACATGGTGGATAAAAAAACGACTGACCTCATACAAAAAAACAAAGGTAAACTTCAGAATTCATTCGTCACTGCCACAATGATTCCTTGTATCTTACGCCTACAGCTCTGCCGTGGTTGGGGCATTTTGAGTTAAAGGCTCCAGATGGAAGCCTTTAACTCAAAGACTTATTACATTATTTATCTATTACTATCTCTGCCCAGAGGATAATAATACAATAAATCTAGCCAAACTTGAGTTAAAGGATTCTACACTGACATGTTTCCAATTGAAACTAAATCATGGGTGTATAAAGTAAATATGATTGAAACTGAACCCCCCCCCCTCTTTGGAGCAGGCTTTTTTTTCTAGATGGATACAAGCTTCCATGCTAGATGAAGCCTGATTTTCTCCATATAAACATTTATGTTTCAGTGTCATTTTATTTCTCAATCTGTAAACCAATACTCAGCTATGTGGGAGGTTCACACTAATAAGACAGAGTATGTTTATCATTAGAAGTAAGCTAGGCTTTATTGGGGACACACTAAACTACCTTTTTAGTTCTTCAGAAGTAGTCAAACAAAGAGCCAAACCCCTCTAGTCTGACTATATTAGTTTCAGGGATGAGGGTCACAACAATCTGTGTGTCTATGTGCACACGTGTGTGATCCAATCAATGTGAGACTTAAGGGTCAAAGGTGAGTCAAAGTTCCAGCTGTGCCTCTCTTTCCTTGACCCCTGGAGATGGTTTGTTTTGTGTGTTTGTGTGTGTCTCACGACAAGTCATCCATGATGCCACATGAATGTGTCACTGTCAACAGGAACAATAACACCTGTTATCTTTGTACAAAGTGTGGCAGCCTTCGTTATTGGAAATCAGTTTGTATAATCTCTTCATATAGAGGAAAAGAGAGAAATACAAGAAAAGACTTGTGATCAAAAGCTTGTGTGATGTGACACAGGACTATGCCGGGTTAACCACACTTGCTTTTGAAGAATCCCAGGCAGCACACAGAACAGATTTTGTCTCTTTGTGTGTGTGTGTGTGTGTGTGTGTGTGTGTGTGTGTGTGTGTGTGTGTGTGTATTCTTGCCTCTTCGTCTATCTCTGCTTTTTAGACCCGAATCCCTTGTCTCCATCTGTAGTTTCTCCATGTCGATCTGTCTTTCCCTTGTTCTTCCAGAGGTCAGGCAGTTAGTGACCTCCACCTCAGGGAGATGATAATAGTAAAAGATAGCAGGAGCATGGAGAAACCCATGAGCTTTGGGCTTACATCTGGCATTGGGTTACACTGATAGTTGTTGACTGCAGAGTGGGGCAGCAGCTCCAAAGTCAGGGTCAAAATGTGTGTTTGCGCACACTTTTATACAGAGACTGCACACTTCAAAACAGGATAACAAAGTGAATGCGTAATCCCATAGTGTATCCAAGTTTTCACATCTCCATTGAGAATACATAGTACAACAGTCTTCAGTGTTTCCCGCAGAAAATGTTTAGGCGAAATAATAAATAAATTCAATACATGAGTTTTGGGCAAGTTTCTGGTCTGCTAGGTGATATTACTGGGGTTTGCTGAGGGTCTGTGAATGCATCTTAGATTAAGACGTTGCAGCTAGTGTGAGTTGTTCTCTGAAAGAAGAAAAGACAGCAGCAGTCTTTAAGCTTTCTTACAAAGTTTCCTGATTTGGAAAGCATTTGGGAAGAAAACCACTGACAGGCCTGTATTGTGTGCATGATGGCGGCCCTAAGAACACATTTTTTCTCTCTGTTTCTGACTCAAGTACACACACATATACACTTATACACACACACATAAACACACTATATGTGCATGCAGCCATGGGCATATTTGACCCAAATACAATGAATTTTGTACAAATTAGGATTCCATAAATGGGACATTTACACCAGAACAGATGTTAATTAAATGAACATCAAAGTGCTAAAGCACATAGAGTTGTTGTATGATGTGAAATATTTAAAAAGGGTAATTGAATTGGTTGGCAACTTTGCAAATTGACTAGTAAGTAAAAAGAATTGTTGATGTTCACGCTCATCAAAAATACCATCTATGATGTAAGGAACCTCATCAACCTCTCATGGAGCCTTTCATCTAATTACGCTGAATTGAACACAATCAGTTTTTGGGTAACGCTCTGTTGCTGTTCCCACTTTCTGGACCAAGTCATACATTTTCATGTAACATAAGACGTTGAATGTTTCCCTGCAAAATATATTTCGAAGGTTATCTTGGTCCAAAATTAATTTTAGATAAATTAGATAGTGTCCTTGTGTGGTCTGGTATCCCTGCACACAGACAATATTGAAACCCACTACAGCTTTCTGATCAGTGCTACTCATCCTTCAAAACTGAAATCAGCATTCTGTTAATGCCTCTGTATCATTGCTTACTACAGATGTTTGTATTGGGAGTGGATGGAAACATCTGCAACTGATAATGCAACATTTGTGAGAGACAAGATCCTCACCAACTTACAGTCATACTCTATAACCAAATCTCATGTCTTTGCTTAGGCCACAGTACTGTACGTTACTATGCACGGCATCAACCTTGAGGTCTTTCTGTTGTCACATGATGAGAATATAACAAAAACAAGCTGCAAAGCCCAACCACTGTTAGTACTGGACTTCAAACTGACAATAGAGCTAAGTTGATTGTGCATTTAGGATCAACAGGCAGCTATGCTAACTGGATTAGCCTCTCATTGACCTGAGACTGAACTAAAACCAGAGTCAGCGATGGGTCACCTGCTTATATAGATATAGACGCTCTTCTGTGTGTGTGTTAATGCTCATTAGCATCAGGGTCAACAGCAAGATGAAACTAAACATGGTTAGCAAATTTAATGTGGAAGGTTAAACTATTTGGGTCCCATGCGAGACCCTGAAGGTCATAAACTCCAACTGCTACACATGGTGCGTGTTTAAAGACCTAAAACCCACAATTGTCACTAACCCACACACTCTCTCTGACACACACAGCCACACATGGACGTTATGCACTCATAATGAGACACAAACTGCTGAATGGTAAGCTTTCACTCCAAGCTTTTACATCTTAATGAATACTATTGATTTACTTTGTGTTGCTTAAGCTTCAGAAGCCAAACTCTTATCTGGTAGATTCTCTCTCACACACACACACACTACGCTCACGCAGAAAATCCCCCAAAGCTGTGCTGTCACTGATGGATTCTACTGGGTTTGTTCATCCATTGGAACTCCCCTCATATTTGTTGCAATGATCTCCACTATGTGACTGGAACTGTAGATATTAGCAGCACTGCCATTTTGCATCGACAACACAGCTGCTTTAATTATGAAATTATACACCACCACAAAGCTATACATAAGAGTTTATGCATCCTCCATCTTCCCAACAAGGAGTTTTTAACCCATTGCCAAGAATTTGTGATTTTAAGAGATAGGCCTTGTTACATCCATAGAGGCTTCTGCTGTGGTTTCAATGTGGAATATCAAAGCAAAACTAATTTGGGCACCACCGTTGGAAATACAGTATCAAGAGACTACTCTTCACCAGAGAAGAATCAAAAAATCAAGTGGATCACAGTATACTGCAGAGTTTGCAGACTTCTATCCTCAGCTCTGCCTCCTACCACCATGGAACTATTTAATACACAGTCTCTCACCGATAAATCCCTCCTCATACATGACCACATCTTGGACAAGGGGCTTGCTTTCATGTGCCGAACTGAAACCTGGCATAAACCAACAGACTACTCTGTGCTTAATGAGGCATGCCCTCCTGGCTATAGTTGCATGGAAATATCCTGTAGCTCTGGCCGTGGTGGAGGTTTAGCAATCATACAACTGAAAATGTCTCCCCTGTCAATGTTTAATCTTTCTTCTATTGAATATCTTACACTAAAATATAAACCGCTATACACTCACTCACTGTGCCTCCCCCAAAAAACAAACTCATCTTTCCATAATGAGATATATCCTTCATCTCACTCTGCTCCATGTGGTTGCTGGTTACATGAATAAACATGTTGACCTCCTGTCATTTTGCATGGAATTTTATTGAGTGTCTTGACCTGAATAAGCGTGTTGATGTCCCTACACACACCAGAAGGAACTCACTTGGCCTCATCACCACTGGTATTATTGACCTATATGATCTGGGTGTGTCTGACCACCAGGTGGTCTCAATGTATTTGACATCAAATACTTTTTTTGGAACTGAAAGAGCACTGTCTATCATAACTATGGCCCTCAAGCACATCACCTGCCCGGCTTCTGCATCACTGAATGAACTCAACAATTTACATTTCTGAGAAATCTACATTTCCAAGCTGTATCTTTGATCTTCATTTCCCTGTCAAGACATGTGAGGTCAATTTTTCTTGCTCTGCTCATTGGTTCACTCATGACCTATCGAAAATAAAAACAGCTGGATGCGTCCTGGAATGACGTTTCAGACGTTCTGGGCTCGCTGTCCATGAGCTGGCCTTGCCTGAACATCAAAGAACTTACTAAAAGATCCTTACAGATACTCGGTCACAGTTCTACTCCAACCTAATTAATACCAATCCTGGCAACCCTACGTATCTTTTTTTCCCCTCTCTATGAATCATCTCCTGAAGCTATAATCATCTGCTCTAATTGAGGCTACAGAAGAGCGATGTAACAGCTTCATTGACTTTCAGAGCCAAGGTCAACAACATCCACTCTCTGATGCCGAGATCTTTTTCTCTACCTTCTCCTGTCATCGACCCTCTGTCTGGGAGCTTGCCATCTTTATTCCATTTCTCTGGCGTCAGGCATAGCCATAATGAGAAAATCCTATACTTGGGCCCTGGACACCATTCACACAGCTCACACAACCGAGTATGTTCCATCTACCCTCAAGGTTGCAGTGAGCCGCCCCCTCCTCCAGAAGCCCCCCAGGACCTGGAAGTTCTTGCCAGCTCTAGACCCATTTCAAGCCACACAGCACTGAAACAGCTCTGCTTAGGATTTTGAATGATGAATGATGGCAGCTGATGGAGAGTCCTGTTTTCTCCCTATTCTCTCTGACCTGGGGACTGCATTTGACAGTGTCGATCACACTATTCTCCAAAGCAACTGCCAGTCTCAGTGCTACCTTCATTGGAATTCATTGGCAGGAGCACCCAGAATTTCCAGAAGATACATTTAGAACAGTGCTGCCAGGATCCCGATGAGAGGGCAAAAACATGAACATATAGCATCAATTATGTTTTCAAAACGCATTGAAGATTGACTACCTCCCTACCTATAGGAACTGATCATGCAACAAACCTCCACCTGCAATGTCAGATTTGCCATCCGCTTGCCCCTCCTAGCCTCCAGAACTAAGCTCCTCACGATGGGGGAATCAAGCCTTCTGCTCTGCTGCACCAGGCTTGTGGAGCAGCCTTCATAACCATCTGGGTGCAGCACAGACACTAGTGTCTTTTTTAGAAAAAAGGCCTGAAAACATTTTTATTTAGGAAATCTTTTTCATCTTAAATCTTACTGTTACTATTTTCTTTATTTTTCATGTTCTATGTATTTAATACTGTAACAACTGGAGTTTCACTATGAATGAAAAGTGCAGTACAATACATGTATTATTACTATAATTATTATATTAGATACTATAGAGCCTGAAGGGTTGAAAAGTAGCTCACCCTTGTTGAATTAAATTCCTGACTGCAGTGTGTGGTGAATATGAGGAAATGGTAATTCCTAAAACACCTGTTTAATTACGGTTCATGCAGGAATAAAGCCTGATTCCCAGAATGTTGAGCCAGGCCATTTTTCAGGATGAACAGTTTTGTTTAAAGAAATTTCAATTGGTTATTCTTGCATCTATCAATTTAATCTAATCTATTGATCAATTACTTTCTCTGTTATTTCTCCTTCTATTCAGCCCTCATCAGCTTCTTATAGACGAAAATTTATGGTTCTTCTGGTTCCCTCTGATTTCAGCACAAACAGTAGAGAGCTAGTGTGGACAGTGATGGCTAAGCCAATCAACATGGAACTCATCGGATAAAAGTAAGCACCAAAGGCTTCATAAAACCCCAAACACACTTGGTAAACCTACTTGTCAGTGATGTAGGGCATCCGTTAAAGACACATTTATGTGCACAGAGGTATACAAGCACACATATGTGCCCCCATCCGTTATCATCCCATCCTCCAAGGCTATAGCTCAGCCAATTGGAATTTCCAAGAAAAACAGGTTGGCTAGGCATGATGCAGCCCTGGGGTCAGAGACTCAGCCAACTCCTGCAGGGAGCAAATCAGGCAGGGACAAAGAAAAGGGAAAAGAGAGAAAATGTGAGAGAAAAAAAAGAGATGAGAAAAGGGGGTTAGTGTTGCACACCTACAGACGTGTGGAAAGAAGTCTTAAATCAGCCACACGTCCGCACTTAATCGGTCAACTCACTGGGAAATGACTTCTCAACACAAAGACCCACTGCAAGCACTGCACAGCACAGTAGTAGCTTCAAACACAAACACGGCACATATGAACTGGACAGACATAGGATGGGCCACAGAATACGCCATTGTCTCCAATAAAAAACTGAAAGCACAGCACAGGTATTCAAAAGAATGTTGAATGCTTCTGCAGTTGCTGAATGTTGGGAAAATTAATATCTTAATTGCTTCAACAGAGGCAAAGAGACAGAGATAAGCTTGAATGACAATTAATTTAAAGCTCAATAGTGTCGCACAGAGAGACGTTAGTTGCAATGAAAGTAAAAATGAGACGCTATTGAATCAGATTAATTGAGGGGCCCCTATGCTGTATCTTTATCTGTCCTGCTATCTGTATCTCTGCTGCTTTCATTCATGCTGAATCTTTGTCTCTGACATCATCACAGCAAAGGAAAAAGAAATAGCGCAGCGCTGATTACTTCATCTCTCATGCAGAAAGTTTTAGCTAATTTATGTTCTGTAGATAGAGTAGATAGAAAAAAATGTTATACTCTGCAAGAAATGTTGAAAGACTTAAAAGCTGGACAAACTCTACAAGGTCTGGCAGGGTGACAAGTAGGAGGGAAAAGGACCAGCAGTAGGAGCAGCAGAGAGGCAATTCCCAACATCTCATGATGATCAGTTGCACTCTGCGGTATAAACCATGTGGCCCCTTGTCATTTTAATCTCAAAGAGAAAGAACGATGGAGGTGTAAACAGAAGTCAGGAGTTAAAAGGACAGAAGAAAGATTCCACTAATGGGTACGATAATGAGAGATGAGGTGATGACCTGAAGTGAAAACGCCGGATACAGTGTCTGTCGGGTGGACTGGAAATTGTTCATGGAAGAAATGTGCATGTGGATAGGTGGATAGCAAGGGGGGAGGCAACAGAGGGAGCTGAACTAATGTGGTGTTTTGGAGATGTGAAACAGAAGGTTAAGAAAGACAAAGCTGAGGGGAGAGATGCAAACTCGTGAAGTGAATGGAGGATAGATATGATGACAGACTAGCATAGTTGCAGTTTTAAATTATATTTGCATGGATTTTCCCTTAAAGGTCATTTTTCTTTTTTGGCATTGTTTTCATCCCAAAAAGTAGGGAGGCTGCAAGCTTTGTGAGGAGTTAGAAGGGAGATTAACTCAGTCACGGGGTAAACAGACCTCCATCACAGTAATCCAGGGGGTTCAAGGTAGGAGGCGCTGACTAAGATGCACTAAACCACACGGTAATGGGAAATGATGGAGCCTCAGCTATCACATGGCTGGTCACACTGAGGCAGCCTGGGAGAAAGGG
This sequence comes from Lepturacanthus savala, assembly GCA_030544235.1. Taxonomy (NCBI): domain Eukaryota; kingdom Metazoa; phylum Chordata; class Actinopteri; order Scombriformes; family Trichiuridae; genus Lepturacanthus; species Lepturacanthus savala. Next base: position 24,328,336 of record CM060479.1, on the reverse strand, counting down.
GTGGATGGGGCAGTGCACTGGAGGTGGCATAGATTATAACCCAGATCAAAGCCACATTTGAGTGGATTTGGTTTTGAGAAATGGGAGGACACGAGAGGCCGAGTCAAAGATAAAGGTGGGGTGGAGATCTAAAGATACTGTATTTTAAAGGGATCAAAGTAGCCAAAATCTTGATTTCCAAATGTCCTCAGCCTCAAACCCTTTATGTTAAGTATAAAAAAGCGGGGCTCTCTAACTACATCACCAGATCATACAGCTTTCACCATTTCTTTCAACATGCACCTGCTATGACAGATTTGCACACCCACCCCCATTCTCCCCATCCCCCATTTCATTGCGCCGCTGCCAAGAACAGCTTCTGCCCACACTTCCCTCTGTTTGCTTACCCTTTAATGTATTTACTTGACCTCCAAGAGGCATCCACATGATGCCGACCCCCCCAACACCCACCCCCCCCAGCTCAGATAGCCGTATCGTACCTTAGCCAGCAAAGCTCCCCATCACCAGGGTCACATTTAGTTCAGCTCAGCACTTACAAAGGAGAATGACAGGAGGGGGGGCAAGTGATACAAGTGCAAGAAAAAGAGAGAAGAGGAAGAGATAGAGGGATGAAAATGACAGGAATGGAGGTATTCAAAGCTTAGGGAGGAGGAGAGGTGGATGGGGTCCCTTCTCTCTTTAAAATCGTATTGGTTTTCTCTTTCATTACCAGACACCTTGTTGACTCTGTACATTTGCCTGCTCCCTGGGGATTAACTATGCTGCCTTGCTCAGCACTGTATCACTTATTTATTGAAACATGCATGAAGTTATATGTGCAAACTTCTTCCTATTCCTATTTTAACATAATATAGAGGGAAGTTGCAAGAAAGCATTCATTTCAGCTGACTTAACATTCCAAATGGTAGCAAAACCTCCACCATGCAGAGGTTTGCCTCCATGTGACAAAAAGGCAACTATCCCTCCCATGTCTCTTATGAGTGAAGCATGACAGGAGAACAGGAGAACGATTGCAGAGAAGGAAAAGACAAACAGCTGCTTGGACCATGTAGAAACAACGTGCCCCTGTAAATTTCTATCACCAACACATTGCTCCCCAAGGGGCCAGTGAAAACAGGCCTGTCAAACCCAGTTAGCGAGCCACTGTGGACGCACAATGGCGCCTTGTGTGTTGGGGCCAACCCAAACGTTCCCCAGGTTCCCCCTTGTCAGGCCATCTCTGCGCTCTGACAGGGTATTTCCCTTTAAAACTGCTTCCTATTTTTTATACCTCCGCTTCCCTTCTCCTCAGCGTTCGTTTCCTCCTCTCCTCCCTCTGTCTCTCTGGATTCCTGTCGCCTCGAATCGCATCTTCTTGGCTTGTCTCCTCGTCTCCACCCCTCGCGTCTCCTGACTCTGCCTTATTGACAATTTGCCCCGGCTTGAGCTCTTAATGCAACGTGTGCAATATTCTTTGCTGAGGGTAAAACCCTGGAAAGCTGATGGGAAATGGTCTGCTTAACTGCACTGATTTGTTTTCCTTTTCCACCCCTTTCTCTTTTCTTTTTATTTAATTTGGGCGAAATCCATCTCCGCTTTGGAATTGCGGTGCTTATGTCCAAGTCCCATCTTCATGTATTCATTTATTCATATAGCATGGCATGCCTCTGCATGTCAAGAATGCACAATTTTCGATTTGCATTTCTCCTGTTTTCAGTTTTGGTTACGGTTTACTGTGCGTTACTTCGCCGACAGGGTGTGTCATATTTTTCTGGAAGCTTTTTTGCTAGTCCACTCTCATTTTGGTTTTGACCAAGAACAGAAGCTAAAAATATTTTGGGTTGATTTTAATTTTATTTCAGTTACTTTAGCATGTGCTGCGTTTCCTCTGCTGTGCATCCGTTCAGCAGCAGCACAGCACTGCTGAGAAAAAACCCTGAGTTGCAAAGTTGCAAGAAAATCTGACAGATAAGATACTAATGGACATCCTCCGCGGCATTGTCTTTCCGGGAAACACATGCAAGAGCACTGTTGTTGTTTTCTCCACTCTTGTGCCTACTTTTATCTTGATAAACATTTGAATGTGTTTCAGAACTGCAACCAGTTCTGACAGTGGAAATGGGATGCTGATGTGGTTTGTAAATGGACCACAAACCAAAATTGATTCCAACTTACGCCGTTCCCAAAAAGGAAAACACACATGCACACACACACAATCTGTAAACAGTGGAATGTTGAGGAGATTAAATGTTTGTTTAGGATTTCCCCCCCAAAAAATAATCTTACCTTTGATTTATTCTCCGCAAAATCCTGATTAGATCAAACATCCTGTGGTAGCTTCAGTATTACAGCTGCTATAGTTTATAATAGCTCATATAGCTAAAGACTGAAGGGGATAAAAGGGCCTAAAAATCATTTGATCAGTGTCATTGGTCTTACAATTCAATCTATGTGGCGTTACCAAGGTTCTAAAACGTCTTACATTCACCTTTATGAAACACACAACCCAACACTGCTGATACTATAACTAATATGAGCATTTGCATGTGACATCATCTGGATCTAATGAACACAAGAACTGCCAAATAGCCCCATTGAATCAGGAAAAACCCTGTTAAGCCTTCATGACTTTCTCACTCCTATCCCTGCCAGGTCTTTGTATCCCCAGTGTTTCTAATCTTTGTTTTTCCCCTCTTTTGTCTCTCGCTTCCCGCTCTCCTCCTCCTACTCCCTCGTTCTCTCCATACTCCCGTCGGTGCCAGCCTCCGCTCCCTTTGTTCTCCGCTAGGTGTGGCTGACGACAGAAAGCTAGGGGGCAGTAAACTCAGGCAGTGCCCTGACACACCGCTCCACTGATTCGCTGCTTTGATGCTTCCGCTAATCACCAGTTCTAGTCGTGGCACATACTGGCACAGAAATACTACACACACATGCACGCAGCCCTGCACACACACGACTGCTATGAACAAAGGGAAAGGATATAGAGAGATCCATGCTACAATATGTAAGTGTAAACACAATCACAAAGACATGCACAGAGTACATTCGATACTACACATGTCAGAACAATCTTTGTACAAAAATCTAAAGCAAAATCTGATCTTCTCATCAATGTAATACATATTGAGAACTCGCATTTAGGCTTACAACAGCACAACGCCAGCTGCAGTGCGCTTTCTGCTAACGAACTGGCTCCATCAGTAGATACTGTGTTTCCCCCCACTCAGTGTTTTGCCAGAACAGCAAATCGAGCAGTGTCAGGTTCGCCAAACCAAAGCACAAAGAATGAAGAAAGGGCTGAGTGAAATCACACACACAGACGTACCTAATTACCTTGCCTAAAATTTACCCATCATCATCACTGTCTCTAATTGGGTCACTTTTTCTTGAAAGTCATCACACAAGATGGAATCAGACATATTCTCACTGTAAGAGTTGACCTTTCTCCCAGTTTAAGTCTACAGTACCAAGAGGAATAGGGAGTGTGTCCGAGTGTGTTTTAAAAAGTCAAAAACTCAAGACCATGTGTGTGTGTGGGTCCACCCAGTTTGATCAACCGTAGCTTAGCAACATAATCCAACTAACCCACAACTGTCATCACATTGTGGATGCGAAATCCTGGTTGGGGCACAAATGTATGTGGCATCAAATGTTTCCATCTGAGTCCTGTCCACCTCAGAGCAGAAAGAGAAGCTCAATCACAAGTACAGAAATCTTAAATATAGGAGAATATAAGTATTCTGCAAATCCAAAGTCTTCTTAAGACCTACCAAACCACATTTTTATAGTATAGAATCAGTTGAATTGAATGTACAGTAGTGTTCAATTAGTTCAATGCTATTATATTGAACACTACTGTATTTAAATTAAAGTTTAAATCTTTTTTTTATTCCAATTGTTATACACTTGATTAATTCAGATTATTTTAGGGCTAATCTTGATCAAGCTAAAAGCTTTACATACTATAGGTTTCACATATGTATACAAGTAATTCTATAAATACAATATCCAGGCTTTATGATGAGCAAACAGCCAGTGTGTGATAGCTTAATGATACTACAAGACTGTTTTCATCAGACAGGGAATATGAAATATATGACAGTAAGTATGTCCCAGCCACAATATTCACTGCTGAGTCACTCCAGCTCATGTTAAATACCTAAGTCTTTACCCATGCTTGTCATTACCCATGGGCTCAGTTTTCTCTGTATCCCTGGCATTGGAGTGAGTGTTGGATGGGGAACAGGACTAGATTAACTTGTCAGTGGCGTGTTAGTTAGGCCTGTCCTATTCTGACCTGTCTGCATCATGGTCTTTGCCGCGTCCATCAGACTCTGCAGTTGCTTTAAGCGAGGCTCTGTGCCAGCTGTATCAGGTGACTTCCCGTTCAAACCCTTACACAAGGATCCAGCCTCACTGGCATGACTAGGTTCAACAATGACGAAACACAGCTACAGTAAATGTACTGCGCTATGGTTTTGTCATTGTTGAGTATGTACCTGAATGACTGCCTTACATGGGCTTTAAAACAAAAGCATAGATGAGAGAGAGCGAGAGAGAGAGAGAGAGAGAGGGAGAGAGAGAGCTGGTAGGATTTACACAAGAAGATTCATGTGTTCCTGTGGACATGCTAGACCACCCGGCCTGTGGCCTTTGATCCACAAAAAACTTGAAGATGGCTAATAATCCCCCTGAAAGCCTTTGTCTTGAGATCGCTCCTCTGCACGCATGAACGCACACACACAGTCATGCAACATGAGCCAGAGTACTTTATCAGTCACTTCTTTGACATAGTATTATTAGCATTTTAACGTGACAAATCCTGAAACATGAAGTCACATATACATATAATATCATCAGCATCCATGCTAAACCAAAATTTGACTTTAAAAAAATAAATAAATAAAAGTGGGAGTTCTCTTACCCCTGGTAGCCGTTTTACAGAAATAAATTACCCAAATTGATGAATTAAAACAAACAATTCAACACTGCAAGATGATATTTAAATGTGAGACACTAGTGAAATTGTGGCAGAATTAGTGCAACATTTTAATTTCATGGGGAACTAACATCATGAAGACAACCTATAAGGAGCTGGGCTGAATTTGAGGGGAATTAGTGTCTTCCTGGAGTTTGTTGAGGAAATAGCACAAAATTGAATTTATAAAATCTAATTATCTCCGACTGATCCTTCAACTTTTACCCTTTATCCTTGATTACTTGGTGGATTTCCAGTCTCTCGTACCGGACACCGTGGTGTGAGACAGTATTAGAACTGAGACAGGAAATGATGCGATAACCCAGGAAGCTGCCACTATTGTTAGGGCCACAAACGGAAGTTCTGCTGAGGACGATATGCTCAGGAACTGGAATTCTACGCAGAAATCACACAAGAAAGGAGATGGAGACACCATACACAAAAACACACATACACCACAATTCTCAAATCCTGTCTCTTTCTGAACTTAAAGCTAAATAAATAATAAAAGCTAATCCTGTTTTATCAGTGAAACCTTGATTTAATTGAATTGAATACACACCTGCGCAGTTTGTGGATTTGACTGATGAAGAAAAGATCTGCTGTCACAATATCAGAAACATTTTCATTGAAATTACCTAGGCTTTATAATGTGACATGGTGGAAACATGGTCATAGTACAATGACTTCACAGCACAAAGGAACATGCATGTATGAATCCCATAACAAGAACAAACAGATGTAAAAGAAACTCAACGATAAGCGGGTGGGGAATATTGACAAATTGAGGTTTTTGCTTTCTCACGCCACACAGTGATTCTTAGAAGTACACAGATACTCAGGCAAACAATTAGGTCTTTGTTCGCCTTCCTAAGCCTCCATATTCAGGATGACAACCCAGGCAGTTTTGTCTGGTCTGACTCAACAATCGCTACAGATTGCTGACACGCATTTCACACCTCTCCTCTACAGATTCAATTAAACCTTTCTTTTACAGTATTGCCCCAGGAGACACATACGCATCCATGTACTTTCCCTTTCAACACACCCGTTCTCGTCTCATCCCTCCTGTTACACACTTAAAACGATTGGTGACAGCAATGTTTTCTCTCTAAAGTACAAGTCGTTGCATTGCATAGGGTCAATTTACATAATCTGAGCTGTTGCTCCTCATCAACATCCCAAATTCCTTCACAGAGAGAGATGTAGAAAATACATCTGGGTTGCTCAGTGTGGAGCCTTCCAATGGCTTTAACCAAGCTGGCGTTTGTGCATCTTTCTCTTTGGCTCCTTTGCTTAGATGTAACTGGTCTTCCATTTCTATTCACATGGCAAAGTTTATTATGAATAAGAACAAAAAAGGATGCCTGATGTATGCGCACATGTGGGCGAACGTGCATGGATCTAAGCGAGCCTTTGGTCAGGGACAACCCGACAGTACAAGGCATCAGGGATTAGACACGAAAACCAATCTCGGCCAGCCATGACTAAAGAACTGTAAAATAATAAAGAAGAAAAGCCTCACAGACAGAGGCTCAGACAAAACGGGGCTTTCATTGGTTCATTATGGGAGCCGAGAGAACACATCTGGATTACTCATATAGCCTTAATCAAACAGCTGGCCGCGAGTATGACTGGTTCAGAGGACCACAAGGTTAATGTGTGTCACTGAGAGAGTTCCCCTGTGTGCGTATTTGCATGTGCATCTTGTTTACGGTGAGAGTTTCATACTACAATGATGTTAATCATGTAAAAATGTATGTTTTCATCATGGGGAAAGTCCATTTGAAGATCGGTCCCCTGATGTGGTCGTCTGCTTGTCCGTTGCTATGGCAGCATGATAGTCTCAGAGATGATCCCACTCACACAAGAAACACATGAAAGATTTGGGTCAGATACTATATTTGCAAATATTTTTCATTTCCTTTGATTGTTTGTTTTAGCTTGGTTAGGTGCCACATGGATTTAGACATTTGTAGGAAACGTGGATATAGAATCAATTTAAGCTTATACAGAATAATAGCTTCAATTAAAGTGAGAGATGACACTATTTAACAGAGTTTGCTGTTATGAACTGTAAATCCTGTACTACAAACACAAATATACATATATAGGCTCCATGCAAGGCCCTCTTTAGTGTGTGTGAAGGAATATTTCCCTCAATCCTGCTGTTTTTCTAGCCCTTGTTCCCCCTCTGTCTTGTTATCCGACGAGACTGAAGAGGTAGTAGATAATATAAACCAACGCTGGTGTTTGTTTGCATCCTTTTTCCTCTGCGAGCTCCATTTCCCCATGGGAAAAAGATTTGATTGCTGCCGTGATAATGCACAGCACAATATACAAAATCTTCTGGCTGCATGCAATAACTCCTCCGACTTTTATTCAGAGGAACCTACGAGGCTGTTTGAGAAACTTTCAAATCAAAGCGGCTCCCTCAGCATGGGGCTTACAGCCGAAGAAATGAGATGCGGAACAGAAATGTAACACGGCTTTGATTCTGGTAGATGACTTTCAGTTTTGGAACTAAACAATGCCGTGTAGGTAAAGACCAGGCTCTGTTTTCTTGACACCAGACTGTTAGGGCACAACAAAAGACACTTAACGTTCTTCACAGAAAAAAAAACCCCGCAAATACCTCCTGCGATCAGCTCAGGCAACGCAGAGCCAGCAGGAGCTGAGCGGGTTGGTTTCTCACCAGCGTTGGGAGGCGAAACGCTGTCTTTGAAGCAATGTAATGATTTCCAGCGTGGTTGAGTTCAGAGAGTAAGGGAATAATCCTGGTACTCTCTTGCCAAGTTTAGAGCTTGACGCACACACACACACACGCCGCAATGTACATTAACGCTGAATAACAGACAGATGCTATACAGCAAGTGGAGACATAGTATAAACAACCAACGTTGGTGCTTTGATGCTGTGTGTCTGCTTTCAGGAGGGTGGTCCACGGAAACTGCCCCTTCATACCGGCACATGATCAATAGGCTTGTAAATGTTTTAGCACTGGCGCTACAAGGGGCATAAAATATTGAAGGAACCAAGTGAAACAGATCCTGTGTGCATGTGTGTGCATGCATGTGTGTGTGTGTGCGGAGGGGGGGGAGTAACATTAGAAAGCCAGTCAGCATTATAAACTACCCCATCAGTCACTCTACACCAGTGTTTGTATAAAGAAGGAGAAAGAGAGACAAAAGAGAGAGATTGTAAATGTCAGCGCAATTGGGCTTAAAAACGTCTCTCAACCAGTTTACATTGATCTTTAAGTTGGCAAGCGATCTGGACTCTGATAAGAAGATAAACTATTTTGTCATCGATAATACTTCTCTTTGTGTAAATACTTGAAGCAATGACAAGTGATCTGTCCTCACGTGACGAAGTTTCACTCCCCGCCTCTGCTTCGCCCAATACACGGAAATGTGCACAAACATACCCAGGAGATTATCTATAATTTGTATACGTATAAACCATTACATAGCTCAAACTCTGGCTTCCTGTTCAACAAATGCTGACATGAGAGATTACCTTTAAGAGATTACCGACAAAACACTGAGCTCAGGCTCCACATGATTTACTTGACTGTATATATGTATATACACAAAATGTCAAACCCAAAACCTGCCTGCGTTAGCAGGCAGGCTTTGTGTTTTCAATGTAAAGTCACACTATTATTTACCACGAGTTATAAAGTGAATAGAACATATAGTCAAGACATTGACAAGGTTTGAAACAATGATTTGTATTTGAAATATTATTTTTTTCCATCAAACTTTGCTTTCGTCAAAGGAAGGTCAGTTTTTTAGCTTCTCTAACAAGCTGAACTGTTTTCAATTGTGCTAACATGAGAGCATCAAAGGTTTTCTAATCATCCATTATCCTTCTGATGCAATGAGCAAACACATTGTACCATTAGAACACTGGACTGATAGTTGCTGGAAATGGGCCTCTATACACCTATGTAGATATTGCACCAAAAACCAGACATTTGCAGCTAGAAAGGTCATTTACTATATTAGCAATTTATAAAGTGTATTAGTTTAAAGTTGTCTTCATTGAAAAAAACAAAGCTTTTCTTTCAAAAATAAGGAAATTTTTAAGTGACCCCAAACTTTTGAACAGTAGTGTACATAATTACATACATGTACATATATAAAAATAAAATAGTCTTAGATTGAGCACAACTCCCTGTGAACATACTTTTGACTTAGACTATACTTCAGGTAACGTCCAATGCGACCAGCAGCAGAGTTGACCTCAGGCTACTGTGGGTGTTAAATGACAACTGAGCATGAGGGACTGGAAGTTGGCCCTGCAAGTAGGTCCAACTTTATGACAGGAGTAACTCGATAGGCTGTGTTTATGACAAAGAGAACCAATCTCCGCTCGGTAGGAAGCCGACAGCGGGAGATGAGAAGATTAAAATTGGACTATTTCAAGGAAAAATATTCTGGTTTACTACAACTCTGGAGTCTTGTTTTTGTAGTTTGAGGCATCTACTGTATTGGCAATGGTAACGACTTATCCACCGCAAGTTTGTAGGCAAACCGTACAAAAAAAAGCTACCTATCTAAGTTGTAGTAAACCTGATTTTTCCATTAACCTGGAGAGTTTCAGCAGCATTGAGTGAATGAGCAGACAAGTGAGAGTGCACAACCCCCCTTTCCAGCTCATGTCCAAGTCCGCATTCCACGTTTCTCAATCTATGAACTTTGCTGCAACCCTCTTAACACGCGTGACCCTGTGACGCCCTCCAGCAGGGACACAGAAACACAAGCACATGTTCATCTCCTCGAAGCATTTGAGACATTCATCCAAAGTGTCAAAATCCCTGTCCTGCTCCATAATTTATTTAACCTTTTTTGCTTATTTTTCTACATGTCACCTGCCGTTGATTTTCTTTAAGCACCACTGCTGCATGCTCACCTCAACGCTGGTGACAGACGAGAGCCAACGTCTACGACTTGAAAGAGTAAATGAAATCACTGATGCCTATGCTTGACATCCTATGCAAAATGGGTTTACACAGGCATTATGGCCATGAAACCTAATCAGCTCATAAATTACCATGTAATCTGTCAATCTAAGAAAAAAAAAGAAAAAATTTGCCAGTAAACAGCAGCGTTATGTAACAGGAGTTTAGTCTCAAGGTTTGAGTGGCCCTCACTTTCCTTCCGCATCTGTGTGTGTACATTATGTGAGAGAGACAGGGCTGACAAATGGCTTAAGGTCCCAACTCACCACCTCGCGTGAGTAGCGGGCCTCAGACCCGGCTCTCACCCCAGACCTTAACCCAATCAGAGGGATGGATAAAGCAGACACACATATGTGGATATTTACATACATCTGCTGAACCTATCCCTTAGGGGAGCGAGAGGATTGCAAGGATGAGACAGACAGACAAATAGATTGACATGAGGGGTGGAGCGAAAGACCAAAGAAACTGGGAGAATATAAGTCCTAAGCGGCCTTGCCCAAGTTTTCTTCTATCCAAAAACCAGATCAAAGTCTCCTTTCTCCGCTCCGCTCCTCTCCTCTTCTCTCCTCGTCCCGGTCCCTTCTTCTAGCCTGCAGGTCCCCATAGCAGTTAGTCGCTGCAAATTCAGACCAGTAATTACACTAATTTCCTCACAGCTGACTCACCCGAGAGGCAGTCGGTATTAAACTGTATGCCAGATGGAGAATACAGCGCTACAGTACTGAGATCATTGTTGATAATTCACTTTTTCCCACCATTCAATACACGAACACCAACACAGGGTGATGGAACATGTGGGAGTGTTCGTGTGGCTGGCGTGTGATTGCTTCCAAGTGTACAAAGTAAAAAAAGAGAAAATGGGGCAGAGATGGGCCAGAATATTCAGCTACTTATCTCAAATTAGTTTTTTATTTAAAAGGATTTTTTTTTTCCTCCTTGAAAAATAAAACCACCGATGCATGGCAAATGGCGCATTCAAATCGCGACGAGTGAATAGAACGGATGTAATGTATGGAAATAATTATTGGAAGAGTGGGATAGAAAATCATTGACACTGCAGATATACAGCAACATTCGGCTTCTCCCTTGTGTGGATCTTTCATCGCACAGAAATTAGGCGAGCATGTTCACTATGCGGCAACACAAACAACTTCACCCATGACTTTAAAATATGGAATACAAAGATTTGTAATTAACAGGGGTTATAGTATATATCTATATATTTTTTGTTGCGGTATCACGAATGGCCACTGGGAAAAATCATCATGCTGCTGAGAGGCGGTACCCTATCCGGGTTTTATAATACATCCATGATCAGGACATTGGATTAAAGCAAAGGAGGTGCTGAAGTTAAAAACAGAGAGGGGCCGGTTACATGAGATTCTAAATCTAACCTCAGAGACCCTGCAGGGGAATACTTCACAAACCAAAGACTGCATGTATAAACACACTGTACTGTATAGTTTTGGTATTGGAATTCATGCATGTGTCTGACTATGCACAGGTCCAAGAAGATAGTGCAAAGTAAAGGAGAAGAGCCAGAAAAGAGGGGAAAAAAAGGAAAGGAATGGACCGGACGACGCAGACAGACAGTGGGGACTCTTTGAGACTCATCCACAGTAAATCACAATAATAGTTCTCTTTGAAAATTCCCATAAGAGAGGTCCAGCTGAGGGACACCGCTGGCCGGTTTAATAGTGTAGATTAAATCGCTAGAGCTGGACTATAAACGGACGTCTCTCTGTTTCCATAGGTATGCTATATCCTGCATCTCACATTACCTCTGTCCCGGTCCTGTGGTCTGCCGGCTAACCAACCCTGACTCCTGAGTCCTATGTCTCTTCTAGGTGGTGTTTATTGAAGAGCAGGCTGGATCTTCCAAACTGGGACCTAGACACCACAACAGTAGCTTGAGGGGCCACTACGGGCCCCATAATAGTGGAAGATGTGGAGTAGTTTGTTACTTATATATCAGTCACTGAAAGTTAAAGCAACACAGTATGAGGATGACTGTTTAAGTATGGTTTCTGTGTATCCCCTGCTGTTATCTCTCCACGTGATTCATGATTTCCAAGCTTCCAAATTGAGTAGTGTAGTTGCCACAGTCTGAATTGTAGGTCACGTGATGGACTAGGGCCCAAAACTCTCCATCGAACACAACAACTACAGAAGATATATCTGTAAAACATTGGGAAACACTGAGCAAATTATTGTTTGGACCTTCAAAATACGAGGCCGCATGTCAAATCGATCTTCTGAGTCATAAACAGCCATATAAGTATATGACTTTGTGCTATTCATAGACAGTTGGTCAGCTCAGCCAGAATAGGGCACATTTTTGAAAATTTAGGAATCAGACAGAAAACCATTTATCTGTCCATTCATCTCTGTAACGGGCCGGGAACAGCTGCTGCAACAACTCTTCCACGAAGGCAAATTTTTAAGTAAATTTAAGATCTGTGTGATATAAGTATATCTCTTATCCTCCCCAATGATATGTCAAGAAAATCAATGATTTACATTTAGAATGTTGTGTTAATCTGTGTTGACATTAAACCTGCCAACTCCTGCTGTATGTCAGTCAAAATGCTGCAGAGACTCATATTTCCTTTCACGTACACCAGAGTGCGATGCCGTTTGTCCGACATGAGCGTGAATCTGAGCGGGGGCTGCGGCCGAGCCCCAAGGACTGAACTGTCAGCTGTAATTCTGTCGCAGGTCTGGATGTAAATATACCTTTGTTTTACACACCTGAGAAACACTACTGTGTCTGACACAGTCATCCTGTTTTGCCCAGCTGATCCAAACCCACCCCTCCTTTACTGGTTTCCAAAAGAAAAAGAAAAAGAAAGACTGATCGCCAAACCAGTCAGTATGTCTTTGCCTGCAAGGGGCGAAACTTTAGTTTGAAAATGGGTGGGGACACAGTCAAATGGGGGGGGGGGGGGGGAGGCGCGGCTGGGGTTGTCCTCTCTGAAAAAAAAAAAAACTTGATTTGAATCCTATTTCCTGCATTTTTTACATACATTAGGGACCATGGTAAGTAATAACATCTGGGAAACAATTGATTTGGTTATAGTGCTAAATCGGAATAGGAGGCTAATAAATATGAGAATATGAAAAATCTGACTTACTTTCTACTTCTTATTGAACTGATCCAGGTCATCCATTGCTCCACTCAACAGTGGAATCCAGTAGTCTGGCTCCAACTGTTTTTTTTTTTTTGTACAGTTAAGTCACTATATAAGCCACCTGCCAGCCATGAAATAAGTATGTGTGAGTTTTTTTCCTTTTTTAATGCATGCATGCACCCCCACCAAGGTGACCTCTGGATGAACGTTACAGAAGCCTCACATATGTGTCTATGTGTATGACTGTATGTATGTGTGTGTGCAAAGGTCAGTGGGTGGGGGAGTGGTGCAAAGCGACCTCATAGATACAGAAATGAGTGAATGACTGATTTATTAGGTGTATAATTGAAACAGTTCTCCACTATCTTGGCTGTAGATCTCTGGATGTGCAATTTTTGTGTGTGTGTATGTGTGCATGTGCACATGTGTGTTTGTGTGGGCAATGTGCAACACAGCAGGATTAAAGGAACAGTCAGCGCGCTAACTCCATGCAGGCAGACCACCGGCGGTGGGCTTACTTTAAGATGTTGAGGAAGAAAGACCATGAAATATGTGTGAATTACTGCATATGAGCCCGTTTGCCCATCCACCTGCATGCCTGTCCCACTCATTTTTGTCAATCCTTGTTTCTTTCACTTTATTTATTTTTTTGCATACAGCAAGTGTAGGTGTTTTTTTTTTTTTTTTTTTACCACAACTGAATATTTGAAAACCTCAAAATTAGATTTTCTTCTTGGCATGGATGGGGATCTCTGCTTTCATCCGGTATTTTCCTTTTATACTCCCCCCCCCCCCCCCCCCCCCCCCCCCACTTTGACGATACTCAGGCATAATTTTATCTGTTACCCTGGTGACTCAATGTATCTCATTTAGGATTTCACCCAAATGCTCCCCGGTGTATATCATGCCTCGCTGATGTAAGTTGAAAAAGAGAGAGAGAGAAGCAATGCTCAAACACACACACACACACACACACACACACACAGCACATTCTTAGGCACCCAGCGAACTGTGCCAGAAGAAGTCGTATTCATCAAACCTAACCTTGTGGAAATGTGAATCTGACTACAGCCCTCTAAATCACCGGGATGACATGGCAGGGGGAAGGAGAAGCCAAATCACTATATTACAGCGCACAGGCTGAGTGGTATTGGAGCCATCGCTGAAACCGGAAAAAAGAGATGATGTGAAAAAGGGCGTTTAAGAAAACAGGAATCTTTCATCCAAAAATAGAATAACCTGTTTTGTTTTAGTACAAATGTTTATTTAAGGAAGGATATGGCTTAAAATCAGTTGCAGGCTGAAAAATGATCTTTGCCAGATCCCACAATTTATTGGTCTTATTTCAATCTCTTCTTTAACTACCTGGCTTGTCACTTCCCTGCAAATCCTTCGCTACATTAGAAAACCCACAACTGCTTCAGAAACACAAAAAGTCAGCCGCTGATTGCTAATCCGAGGTTCAAGTCCTCACGCCTTTTGTTCCTTAACCCAATAAAGACAGCCCTGAATTCTAAGCCTTACTTATCCGTCTGCGGGGCCATGCACCAGGAGGACATTAATTAAGCTAAATGATCCCTCCTCTACAAAACATCCTGCAGCATCCATTAGGGAACAAGGAGGAGAAGGGCTCCCGCTGGGTGAAATATAGCGGCGAATGGACAGCACGGCGGGGTTCACATCCACTCCGCTGTGAGAGTGACGCAGCTGGAAGAAAGGCCAGGCTAATGTGTAAAATGCCTGGCCAACGCGCGAGATTGGCCCAGAGAACAGGACGTCTGCTGGTCAAATAAATATAAAAGAATAATCACCCGCAGGATATAAAAAAAAGAGGGAAAAGAAAGAAAGAAAAGAAAGAAAAAAGCAAGCACACACACTCTCATTTTTGTTGTAGTTTTCCATTTTGGGATAAGGTCCGTCCCTGCTCCTCCTCCATATTTCACAGACAGGGCTGGGATGGATGGGGCTTTCTAGTGGCACTCTGGGATTAGAAACACGCGCATAAACACATGCACACACACATACATACGCTTGTCCGAACATCTGCATGCTCATGAGGGCTACGCATACTTAAACACACACACACATAAACACGCACGAGTCCGAGACTGAGGCAGCCTGTGAGGAGATTGTTACCAGATGGGGGGGGGGGGGGGGGGGTCGTCAATCCAGCCTCACTCTGTGACAGACAAAAGATTGCACCAACTTTTCCTCATCCTCTCCTCATTGTGTGTCCAAGAAAGAAAGATTTTTTTCAGGCAAATTAAGTAGCATTAGAATGAGGGGGGGAGGGTAAAAGCTAAACTCCCCCTCTACCCCACCCCATTTCTCCATTGGGTGAGCTGGCAGCTGGCATATGTGTGTCCCATTCAAACAGAGTGACATGTTTAATTTGACAATTAAGAAAACAAAGCGCTCCATTTAAAGCCGCAGTTGGAGCCTGTGGATACTGTGCGTTTAGGCGCGTGCGCTTGTCAAAGAGTCTGGGCTGAATCGAGAGAGACGGACGGTGGAAATGCAGTGGATGCAGAAGCCGAAAAAGCTGGAGCAAACCTGAACCGTCAGTTTGGATAAGCAGCGAAGAGAAAAGAGGCTGCGAGCCAAAGCAGGCAGAGACAGAGTTGACTTAAAGCTGAATTTACTTTTCTGCTAATTCAAACCAATAGTCCGACGCTACCGCTGTGCCAGTCGATCCGGCTCATGCGCAGTGTGTTTACGGCTGTGAAAAGCTGGGTAAGCATTACCTCAGTTTACCTCAAAGCACCGGCAGACCACAGGGATTTAAAGGTGATGCAAATAAAACCCGCAAGCAGTGTTTTTTCTTTTTCTTTTTTCAGCTGGCCTTGTAAACCGCACATTGAGTCAAGCTTTTAACATTGGAAAAGCAAGTCAAACACACACTCATGCACACACATTATCAGTCTGGAGAATGTGCGTAAAAAGATGCCGCATTAACTAGTCGCACACAACACGTTGTTTGCTCGATGAAGTAAATTCGCACCCTATTTTCCTAAGAGGTAAATAAAGACATTTATAGGCTTTTTTCAGCTAAAGGAATCCACTTCTATTGCCCACTTATAGAGAGCAACAGGGGCTGTTAAAAAAAGGGTTTGCTATTTGCGAAACGATTACATGTAATTCCACGTACTTTTATGCACAAGCTTTTACAAGCTGAAGGGTATATATAAGAACTGCAAACTCAGCCGGACCGACTGCCTCAATCTAAGTGCGTGTTACATATGATGGTTTGTTACATATTCAGTTTGCTGTGCTGTTTCTAGTCATTTTCAGATTCTGTAATATCAATTTCACTTATTTAACCGCATTGTTGAGTCAGTCCTGCTCTAATTTCTATGTTGTTTTGCTTTGATTGATACTTTGAATTGTCATGTGGCAAGAAAAAACAAACTGTGTTCCCCCTTTTGTGGCTCGGCGTGGCTCAGATTTCCATTGTTGCTTATCTAGAGATACAGACGCCAACCCCACTCCCTATGACTCCTTCTGTCTCCTTCACTTTTCTCCCCCTGCCCCCTCCTCCCCTCTCTTACCTCCCTGTGGTCCTGAGAGTCCCGTTGCCATAGTAACCATGGAGCGATTGGCTCCGGCCCCTTTGAAAACCATCATGCTTCGCACACCACACACATGCACATGCTATCTGTATGAAGTAATGGCGATCATCCTTCAAGTGGGTGAGTTCATTTGAAGACTTGTCTAGCTCGGTTCTCTCTGTGCCCAGTTGCAATAACATGACCCCCCCCAACCTCCATCCACCACCACCCCACACCCTGACAGCAATGAAAAATACCTCTGGATGGAGGATTCCCTATTGCAGAGCAGACAGTCTCATTCACACATACACTGGGTTTAATCTGTTGTACCGGTTGTTACTAATTTATAGATTCTCCTCATTGTGGCTATTATCATGTACATGATAATATCTTGTGAACAATTAAAAGAGGCCAGACTGAGAAGAAATATTTTCTTGTGCTCTCTCTCACGGATGCACTGAGGGCCGCACCCCCCGCTTCCCCCTGCTTCCCCCTGCTTCCACCCAGTCCAATTCCCCACTACACTGCTCTACTTTTTTTTTTTTTTTTTTTTTTTTTTTTATAAATGTGTGTGCAAGCAAGGTATGAGAGAATAATGGCCCGTTTCAAGGGTGTACTCAGACAGATAGAGGTGAAGTCATGCACTGCACACAAACACAGGCACGTAGTGTATGGTGATGAATTGATCCGGCCCCACCTCCTCTGTCCTCCTTCTTCATCTCTCCCATTGTCATGGTAACCATTAGCACCTCCACTGCAGCCATCTTTTTTATCACACACCCTTCTCTCCTTTTTTACTGTGTAAAAAAAGTGCTGCATGCCGGTCTTTTCCAGATAATGTGCTCAAGCAAAATCATTTAATTCCTTGTAAATTGTACACGTACAGTGTACCATGAATATATTGCATGCGTGCATCATTAAGCCTATTACATGTATTGGTTTCTCTACAAGGATCGCTATCCGTTAATGGAGGTAAATTCAATTGCATTATCCGGTAAGGTAGGGAACAACCATGGTTTCGATGAGACAAGATCAGACTCTGGCAATTCATTACAGCCATTGCACGCTAAATTACAACTTACAGCGTATGTACATTGCATTACACGTTAACTTAAGAGTAAGCACTATCATCTGTTCTCCACTTCCTGTGATCTCAGTTTCTCCATCTGCATGACTTGAAAGAACCATTCTTTAGATAAGAAACAAAAGGCTTCGAAGGAGAAAATACCCTTCAATGGATTTACATTAGCCCTCGTATCCGGTATTAGAGGGGCAGATCCGGCACTCTGAGATTCTTGCAATCAAGCAGCTTCTCTATAATCGTCCCCTGGAGCAGAAGACAAAATAGTCTCAACAGCCCGCCAGTGGTGTGGGTGTTTATGTTGAATGTGCACGTGGCCGTTGGGAATTATGTATCTACGTATATTCCTGTAGAAAGAATAGAGCACTGGCCAAGATACCAATGTCTCTTCTAGAAAAAGAGACAGAAAAAACAGAACAGGGTTCTTCCATTAAAAACCCAGACTGACACAGTTTTGAGAAGAACAGCTTGTACCTGAGTAGGCTCAGGTACAACTAATAGACTGTTTTACTCTAGTTTCCCTTTAATTTGTAAAGAAATGTTTGTATATTTTGGGATGCAGCACAGGAAATAGTGATTTTTCCAATTTCCCCTGCATGAAGAAGCAAACTGTTTTACACTCAGGTGATCAATAATATGATTTATCCAGCTTTGAGGATTGGTCTGGCCTTTTGGTTGGAAGTGGTTTAGACGAATCATTAAAGCAAATCCCCTTCCTTGCAAACCAGAAGCATTTGCTGCCCTCTCTGCATGTACATGAACGAGGGAGGATATCAGATTAAATGAAAAATAGATCTCCTTTCATCTTCCAAGTAAATCCGCTGCTCCTGCTCACCACATCAGACTTGCTCTGCTGAACCATGATGGGAAAACATTACGCTGTGGTGAGTGACAGTAGCTAGGACACCAGATGTTGACTTTTAACGATGACTGGTGCAACTCCCTGCTACTTTCTCTGTTGCCCTACTCCTTTGATGTCTTCTGTAGGAGCAGAGCAACATCTACAACCAATGAGAGCTAGAGAGTCTGAATGCTCCAAAATCCAGACTCTGATTTTTTACAGTAATGGACACTTCGCCTACCTTTTCTTTCTCACGTCTGTGCACTTTGGCTTGAGAAAATCATCTAGTAGCACTTTTACAGCAAATTTCTGCTAGATGGACATGTTATTTCAAAACCAAGAGATTTATTCCAAGTTGTATAAAGAGCTTCCTAAACTACACACTGCGCACCAGGGTGTGTTAGCCCACAGTAAATCTGGTCCAAAACCACAGAGCTGAATGTGGGCCACATGCACTAGAAATGTTGGTTCTCCAAAATTGACATTAAATCTGACACATCCTTACTCTAAATTTAAATCACTTATAACATCAAGACAGAACACGAGCCAAATCAGATGATTTACCTAACTTCGGCCAACACCTATAGCCAAATGCCAAATGCCTGTTAATGTACTCAGTGTGAGGTTAAAACAACACAAAGCGACTACTGTTTCATGTCAGAAAGTTCCATCTTGGAGTCCTTACACGACTCCAATACAAACACCTTATGTGTGATCTTGCTACAAAACAAAAAAAAATGTTCTGTCACAGTCCTTACAGGAGCTTTGTCCAAATTGCGGGGTGGGAAAACTTAAAGGCACAGTGAAGAATCCCTTTCCCTGTGTAACGAGTTACATTACGGTTGGTCAGACAAGGAAAGACCACCCTGAAGCAGCAGAAAGTGAATTCAAGCAAAAGTTGGATTGACCAGCGTATGAAACGCCTTGTCAAGATCGTTAATGAGCTTAGAGAAATAATCAAAGCTTAGGGGGAAAAAACAAAGACAGTATTGACCCACACAACTGTCAACCTCTGCCTTCAAATTGGTATTGTTCCATCTGCTCTCAAGCCCGCCCCTTCCTCAAGGAGCCCACCCTGGACCTGACCAGCTTTGGACCTACCTCCAACTTCCAACTATCTTAAACACAAACAAATAATTTGAAAATTTCCGGTCACATTTTCGTTCAGCACTGAAACAATATTATGAAAGACTTGCTAATTGGAGCTGATGCAGAGTCCCCTTCTCTCCTTAACCTGAGCGCTGCATTTGACACTGTGGATCATATTAGCCTCCTAAAGTGCTTCCACACCATTATTGGACTGTCAGACTCTGCATTTAGTGGTTTAACTTTAAGTATGTCTCACTGGGAGGATGCAGGTGGAGTTGCTCAAGGATTTGTGTTCGGCCCCAGGCTTTTTCCTCTACATGTTCCCCTTTGGATGTGTCATCAGCAGAAAGGGGATGTCGTTTCTTTGGCTTTGCTGATGATACTCAGCTGTATATCTAAACTTCCCCAAGCTCTTCAGCATCCTTGTCATATGAAGGGAAATCCTGCATCCTTTAACTGTTAATAACAGTGTTTTAATGTTGTGTGTCCTGTTATTACTTCTGTAGCATATAATGAGTTTCACTATGAATGAAAAGAACGGAACAAATGAAATGTATATTTTTATTTATTATTATGAGAGGAAAACCTGGGTATATGTTCAAATATCACATTCAAAAGAATCTCATACAGTAGCTATTTTTGGTGATTGATGAATCAGATCTTGGCTTCATAAGCATCATTTTAGAGAAAGGAGAGAAGCACAGCGGTAACTTTTAAAGAGTTAAACCCACACTGAGCTGGTTGTCAACATAAAAGGAAAAAACGGC
Organism: Lepturacanthus savala; assembly: GCA_030544235.1. Classification (NCBI taxonomy): domain Eukaryota; kingdom Metazoa; phylum Chordata; class Actinopteri; order Scombriformes; family Trichiuridae; genus Lepturacanthus; species Lepturacanthus savala. Next base: position 24,307,953 of record CM060479.1, on the reverse strand, counting down.
TGAGGTTTAAGGTCCTTGCCTCAAGGCTGCTTATTAAATTAATATTCTGCTTGTCCTGGATCGACGGGTTCACTGAGTGCAATAGGCTACATTACCGACAAACCTCCAAAGCGTGTCGTAAGATGGGACCTCTTCTGCTGAGGGAAAAACAGAGAGCTTGGGAAAGTTAATAATCAGGCTTTATAAATCAATTTTTTCTTATTTCTATTGATTTTCTGTTCCAGTTCGTTCATACCCTCTCTGATCACCTCTCCATACTCACTGTCATCACTCTTGTCCTGTCATCCTCACAGTTTAAGATTTGTTCAGAACATCGAAACAAATCACGGCAGTTGCCCATGCAAACAGTAAAGTTATTTCCACTCCTGTAGTCCTTCCAACCCTGTCTGACAGACCACAGCCAGCAACCGCAAACACACTCGCACGCTCACATGCACGGAGGCCCACAGTGGAAATAAGTCTCCAACTGTTTTGTGGTTTCAATCCTCGAAGCCCAACTGCCATGGTTTCATTCCGGGCCTCTTTTCTTCTCAGCGCATGCATTTATTTAAGGACTATACACCTAGTGACATCTAATAAAAATGTGCATATAATACACCAGGATGCCCCACTTCATCCAGTTCGCAGCCTGCAACACTACACCAGAACACCAATCAAAAAGGAGACAAATGGGGAGAAGTGGGCAGGTGAAAAGAAGTAAGAGATTCTCTTGTAAAGAAGTTTCCACTCTGGGGGAGTGGAAAATTTCTTTCGGTCTTTCTGGTGTTGCTCTAACCTTTAATAGACATCTCTCATGGTGAGAACTATCCTTATAAAAGCTTGAGTCCAAAGAAAAGACAATATGAAGTGCGCACATGACAGAAATGCATCTGGGAGATGTAAAGAAAGTGCAAGATGTGATGCGGACCATATTGAATATAAAACTCTTTGTGTAAGTGTGTGCCATTTCTGTGATCTCATAAGGACTAGGCAAGATCAGCGGTATTGTTTAATACTGTGCCTTTTGGCACCGTAAACGCAACGCCAGATCTGGAATAATGTTTCACTGCGTCTCGTTGTTCCTCTCTCAGCATCTCTGTACATTTGAGTTCTGAGGTGTGCAAGAAGAAGAAAAAGAAGAAGAAGAGGACAAGCAAAATGATGATGAAATAGATGATTCATTTGAGAAAACAAATATCCGTAGATGCACTGTCTTTGACTCCCTGGGAGGAAAATAAATAGTGCGGAGGGAGCTGGGACACAGACGCAACACCAGGGAGGAAGAATTAGGCAGATAACAGCTCAGAAGCTGCTGCAACACACACACACACACACACACACAAACAAGTGTAAGTCATGCCCTAGAGCAGTGTAAAAAATGAAAAAAAAAATCAAATTTGTTAAATCATTCACATCTTTAAACAAATGACAGCACAAACTCAGCGCTCTGACAGAAATGCCTTGGCGGTGTCCCGCTGTGACCTCAAATCTAATATCTACCTCTCTGTAAAGCCATAATGGCAGAATCTGATACACTGGGAAACAAGCACTCATGGCACCTTCAACCCTAACTTATTGACCACCTGCTGTCCCAAACTGCAGAACTCCACCAAAAGAAAATAGAATCTAGAGAAACAGAGGAAGCATACCAATTTACACCAACTTAACTCAATGAATCACGAAATTAGATTAGTGTGACCTAATGAACTGCGGAGAGCCACAGTATCACCTGCCGCTTGTGTGTACGCTTTTTTTGTGCGTGTGTGTGTAACCGAGCACAATAAGTGGCTCTGTGTGTGTGTTTGTGCCTCTGAGCTTGTTCCTTTCACTCTCAAACTGCCGCGGAGGAGCGAGAAGATGGATTCAGGCAATAAGAGATGAGACAGTGACAAAATATAGGCCCAGACAGAGATAGGGAGGACGTCTGGGCGACTGATACGTTTGAAAAGAAACACAATGCAAAAGCAGCTCAGGAGGGCTGGAAGAAAGAGATAGATATGAGGAAAGAAGCCGATAGAAGAAAGCGTGCATGTGTGTGTGGCCCTATAGGGTTTTAGCTGTTTACTATGGAGGATCCTGCGCTGGTAGCTGTTTGATATCTGTTGCTGTCTCGATTGTTTTCTGGCTTTGGCCCAACGTGTCCATCTTGTCAGTCTCAGACTGCAGAGAGAAACCTTCTGCATCAAAAGACAAACTTTGCAATTCACCCCTGTTCTCTGCTCTTTTATCCAGTGCTGAGTGGATTTGTCTGCTGACATTCAGGAAGAGGGACAAACCCACAGCCTGTTGTGTTTCTTGGTTATATCCATTGTAAACACTAAGTTAAGTTAATTAGTTGAAAATTAATCTGTAACAATTTCAAAAATGGATTAATCTACCATCAAGCAAAAAAAGTCAAACACAACTGGTTCTGGGATTGGCTGCTTTGTTCTGTTTTATAGCACTGCAAACTGAATATCTTTAGTCTAAACAAGCAATTCTAAGACCTTGTGCTCTGCAAAATTTAAATGGATGTGTTCTAAATGTTATGACGTTTTATAGACAGGATAATTATTCAAAAGTGTAAAATGACACTTACTCTCAGCAAAACTTAATTTTTTCCATAAGAAGGAAAAAGTGGAGTGATGCATGCAATACATCGATGTAATATACAGATATTTGTTTTGAAAAGAGTTCAGAGATGCAGAGGTTTATCGAGGTCACATTTCATTGTTTTTAATTCCAGTTCATTATCTTTATTTTTCCCCTCTTTTTACACGTTTTGGCTCACGATGGAGAATAAAATGATGCATGTCGAGCGGCCACAACAAGCAGCAGAGAACAAAGCAAGAAAGTGTTTCCATGCACTTGATATTCTCACTCACTGGTGGTGGGATTGATTCTTTCGAAATAGCAGAAGAAAAGATAAAGTTGCTAAGACCAGTACAAGGAGACATATGGGGGAAAAAGCCTGTGAAACGTGAGCTAAAAAGGCAGGGAGGGGGGGGGGAATGGTAAGAATGGAAATCGAGATACTCACTACCAGATGAGATGAAGAAATGAAATAGAAACCAGTCAAATGGCGGAGAGAAGAAGAAAACCCCACATTGCCATATGGTACAGAGCAGTAGGCTTAATGAGGCGTGAGGCCATCCTCTCCACAGAGGCATCGGCCAGTCAGATCACACATGAATGAACACTCTGATAGGTTTAAAACACAGCATATGCCAAATGATATGGAACCAAACTACTGCTACTGAGTGGAGGTGAAAAAAAAAGAGAAAAAAGAAACAAACCTAGGCCAGAACCTTCCATCACCCAGCAAAGAGCTGAAAAATTCTCTCGCAAAAAAGTGTTCCTTCTCAGTCCTGATAGATTTGGCAGCACCTGTGGTTACTAGAGGTTATATATCAGCAAACCTGCCTCAGTCAAGAAATGCAGCACAGCCAAACAAACCATGGGCTGACAGGATCCTTTGTGCACGTTTTTTTGTAGTTAAAAAAAAGACTGCATACTGCAGCTTTCATCTTCTGCATCACGGCCAAACACGTCTGGATTTTTCTTCAGTTAAGCCATTACACTTCTGATCTATCACCAAGATCTCCCCTTCTTTTTCTCTGCATGTCCGCTGTTTGCACTCTGTTTTTTTCCCACCTTTCACTTAATCTGTCAAATACCTGCTGCTTGAAATAATAATATGATAGAATATAATAAATGTACAGTACCAGTCAAAAGTCTAGACATGCTTTCTACTAAAAAAGCCAGAATGAAAACAGTGAAAATGCAGGCAAATAGCATATCTAAAAGGGGATTGGAAAATTTAAATGATTATAAGATTGTGATGAGTTTAGACCATCTGCCCTTCTAAGAAGGACATTACTACCTTAACATTTACAATTAAAGCCCACCTCATTATATACGAAGTTTAGGGTCATGGGCATAAAAAATCAAGATGGATTGCTTCATGGCATCTGAGCCTCCAGTAGCTAACAGGTGATGAATCCGCAGTAAGTGTTGATGGATGTTATGAGAATAGCTCGGATAGCAGACACACCATCCTGATCCCTCGTCACACACATCCTGTCAACATCGCCGGCAGCTGAGACGTGCGAGTGTGAGTGGGCGAGAGAGAGAGTGGGAGGAAGAGACAGATATACAGAGCGGGAGAACGGGAGAGAGAGAGGGAGTGTAAGTCAGAACATGGGCCAGCTGTTCACAGCATGAAACGATTCGCAGAATCTTCTATCTTGCTGGTGTCTGTTTGTGCGCGAACACGAGGGTTTGTCACCGCTGATCACCTGTCAGATGCAACTGAGGACTTACAGTGACAGAGATCACACCGACTCACAGCCTCTCTCCACGCAGTTGTTGATCCCAGCAAACTAAAGAGACCGATGGGTTAATTAAAACCAGTGTTGGGAATAACATGTTACAAACGTAATAAATTACTGTAATGCATTGACTTTTGCTGTAACGCAGTAATGTAAGGCATTACTGGAAAAAAAATGGGAATATTATTTACTAGGTACAAATGTCAGTAACGCACATTACAATGAGTTTTTAACCTGGATCACCGCAAGATCAGAAATAGTAAAATATCCGGAGCACGAGAGTGGAGATAAAACCACAAAACAGACAAAATTTATGTTCTCCCTCTCTGAGATTCTTCAGCCTCAAGAGGTTAGGAGACTTATGTCAGAGGATGTTGTTGAAGACATGAAAACCACTTTCACCAGTAGAATCACCAGCTTTTTGATTGTCAGCAAGATCTATGTTGCGACTCGCAGTAATAATGACTTTATATTATTTTAGATTGCCAAATTCATATTTCTAGTTATTTTAGTGAGAGCAACTGTCACAGAGTAGCAGTGACTATATGCTCATGGGTGAAACTATAATACTTTCTATATATGAAGTGTATTGAAATGAATGCGTACATGCTGTGCTTGTGTTTCACCCGGACAGGGGGCCAGAGGCCACTGATTGGGGGATTGAGAGCACCTTGGGCAGGTTAATTGAACTGCAGGGGTGGGGCTTTGGAGCTGTTTAAAAAGGGTGAAGCAGAACAGCAAACAGTCTCTCTCTTGCAAGCAGAGGAGGAGGTTGGGCTGGCTGCAGGCCCGGTGAGTTGGAGTTGGAGTTGGAGTTGGAGTTGGAGTTTGTATTCAGTATTTTTGTTGTCCAGGCCTGGAATCCATTAAAATTACTCTCATGTTTTTGTTCACACCTGCCTCCTGTCCATTGTTTTGGCATCATTTATGGTTTATTCTCTCTGACTACCCAGTCTGTCACACATACACATGGTAACAGTAACTTACACTACTATGCAATAGTAGTGTAATGCCTTACATTTTAAATACAGTAATATTGTAATGTAACAAATGACGTTGAAATGCATAGGCATTACAGTTTTAAAGTAACTTGCCCAACACTGATTAAAACACACAAGACAAAGATTTAACGAGACCGGGTCCGTGAAAAAGCTGTGAAAAAGCACAGCTGCCACCCTGCGAGAATGAGTGGGAGGGAAGACACAAAGCGGGAGATGAATTTAATATCCCTTCAACATTTTCAAGCTTAATAAAAACTAGAGTGTGTGTTGTGTGTCTGGGCTGGAGGAGAGCGTGTAAGCTCCAAGTAGAAGCTGTGGTTTTGTCTTACTCGGGTTTCCGCGGGCGTCAGATTCAGCGCTACACCAGCAGGAGACTGGTCCGGCGCTACGAGAAGCTTAAGCCCAACGCTTTCCTTCCTGCTTCTGAGCATCACCGCATGTCTCCATAGGTTTATCAAATGCAATTAGCCTCAGTGTGCATGCGTGTGAGTATTTTTTTTATGTGATTAGTCTTTCCTTATAGGGCTGTATAAATTTTAGCCATGAGGTACCCAACTCAGGACTTCACACCCAACAGGGCTGATTGCTCTGACAGACAGACACGCTGTATTTGTTTAAGTGGTTTTGCAGGAAGTTCAGGAGGACTGACTCCACCTGTCAAAAGAAACCTATCTACTTCCCTATAGGTTTTTGCTCTATTTCGGTCACCTTCACACCACGCTTAGATGTTCCTGTGTGACTTTCGCTTCTTATTTGCCTTGCTCCCCACAAAGTCTACTCAGAAGGTGAGATACACCATCTGTCGTCTGTCAGAAAAATACAGTCCAGAGCAAGAGATCCGCATATCTAACTTGTACTAAACCTATATAGGGTCTTAAGTCCTCTAGCAGTGTTTGAACTGCATAGGTAGCTACTTTTTCCTTTACTTTTAGCACATCCCTCTCTCTCGCTTTTAAACAACTTTGTCAAAACTGTGTGCGCTTCACTGATATTGTGGTTTCTGTGCAAATCATTCTCCATTCTCTTTGAGCACCTCTCAGCTGAGCACATCTGTGTGTCTGTCTATAAGATTAAGTGTTGTTTAACAGGCTTGACCAAGAAACCACATGCTGAACATCACAGGGGAGATGCATCACCTGCTGAAAGTGAGTTCTTGGCTTGTACAGTGTACGCATACACGTACATGCACATGTGCATATGCACACACATACACATACCTATGCTGTATGTGCCTGCATACATGGACATGCTTTCCATCTTTTTTTTTTGGCCTTGACCATCTTCTTTTTCCCCCCCACAATGGCCTTTGTTATTTTATTCCATCTGGACTGATTTCTTTCTTCCAGCTTGTAGCTATCTATTAAGGTCTGTTGGTGCTGCATTCGAATCATGGAAAGAGCAAACATGTCACCGCTTGTGATATCAGCAGTGGCTTTCCCAGGGGTCAGGTCATGCTGGAAGTGAGCATGTCATTGGATTTGACAGAATCTCTGCAAGTCACAACCCACACAAGAAGGAAATGGGCCTTCTTGCGAAGAAAAAAAAAAACATGAAAAAGAGCCTGAAAGTGACCATATCACATCAGCAACAGGCACCACACAGATAAGATAATTTCAGTAACACACAAATACAAATTCTCAAGGAATGATTATGCTCCACTTCACACCACCGCCAATTGATACTATGCTCATGACCTCTACGACCTCAGGATATGACCCCCCTGAATCGGATGGATGTGAGTGCATGCTCACACACACACAGGCACCCTGAGCTGTCCTGCCTGGGAAATAATTTAAGGAAGCGGGGTAAGAGGAAAGCAGGGAAACCAAGAAATAAATAACTCCTTTGTGTGACGGCTACATAAACAGACCAGCACATTACAGATTACTGTAGTGGCAGAACTGATAACAAGCTTCCTATACGCTAAGGAGGGAATGAGGGAGAATGCAAAGAGAGAGAGGTAGGAAATGAGGAAACATGGAAGACTTGTTTTGGCAGAAAAGAGAGAGGAAAAAAAACACCCCTTACCTCATGTGTATGTGTGTCCATTCCTTCTTACACTTCTGATAACATAATTCCTTGTTTAGATATTAAACATTTTCCATCATTTTTACACAACGTCAAGTCGGCCAGTATAATAATTCCATAAGCCAAATAGTGATTGTTATCTATTGTAAATATTGGTACAATACTCAGAACATTCTGCCGTTGTCTCGACTCTGATACGTGACGAAATCTTTTAACATGATCGCCAAATAGCATCAAAGGAAAATGTAAACGAGGCCAACTGGACCAGCTGACCCAATCCTTCACTGTGTGACTATCTTGACAGAGTGGAATACCAAATGCTCCACAATCTTGACAGCTAATTGGCAGGAGAACGGAGAAAATACAGAACAAATCTGTAAAGACATTCATTAGGCTATGATGTCAGGTTTAACATGATTTGTGCATGTCCTATCCGAGCGGCCATATATTCCACTGGCGCAGAAAAAAAAAGTTCACTTCATCTACTATTATGCTGCAAATCGCAGCCCCTGTGGGGGGAGCCTATAGCCCAGAGAATCTTGGCTCGGCCTGAGCAGGCCTTGAGGAACGTGCCGGAATGAGCAAATCAAGCCTGTTTCACTCAGTCTGGCATACTGGAAAACCACCCGTGATGTCTGGCATGGGATTATGCCTGCACGTAGTGCCAGAATAACTGCTGGCTAGGATTAGAAAATAGTCAAACAGTTGATTACAACTGTTGTAACAACTGGAATCGGCCCAGGGGGTTCATTTAGTTGGTTGAGGGATATAATAATTCAACGGAGCAGTCTAATTTAGAGCCAATTACAGGGTTCAATAAATCAGCAACAGACAAGCTATATCTGTGATTGTAAAGACACTTAAGAAATGAATCATGTTTAGGTCGTACGTCTTAACATTTATTGTTACTTTTCACTTTTTCCACAGCTCATTCCATCTCTCTTTGTCCTTTTCATTTGAATTTGCGTATCACTCCTTTTCATTACATCCCAGTCTTCCCTCAGGATCAGGCCCATAGAACAGTTTCCACAGAAAACTGACCAGCCTTCTTATCCAAACACATGCTGAAAGAACCTGCAAGTATTTGAAAGTCAACTATATATCTAGTTACACTTCAGTTGTGTACTTGGGTTTACCACATTTTCATTAAGACCACTGTGCTCTTCGGTTCAGATAGAAAGCCTTCTTAAAAGTGCTGAATAACAGTTTTAACTGTTTTTTTCCCTTCTCATTCACATCTCGGCAGAGGGGTTAAAACCAACCTGTAAAAACAGTTGGTCTAAGCGGTGCATGATGCCAAGTTGAGACCTTGCTGGAAGAGAAAACCAAAGCTTGTCATCCTTTTTCATTCCTTGGGAGAGGTCCTTCTTGTAAATGAGAGATGCTGGAGTCGAGATATAAGCAAGACAAGCTGAGCGGCTGCAAGATAGTGTGACGATACCATGGGCTCACCCTACACTGCCGGCTCAGTAACCATGGCAACCCTTCGAGGTGAGAGAGAGGACATTCTCCAGCAGTGCAGCACAGAGTAAATCTCCTCACAGTAGCTTCAGGAATGCAGGTGAAGTCTCCCTCCCTGACTTTCTGTTCCTTGTTTCTCTTTCCTTTATAAATCTTTACCCCCTAAATGAACACACTGGATAGCAGCGCTTGTCCTTTTATGAATCACATCACAACATGTCAGTGCTTCCAAGTGCACTATTCTGAAATAGGACTTTGAGACTGCTTTTCACTTCATACATGACTTTGATTTCCAGACACATTTATATTGATCTATAAATCAGGCTTTGGCCAGGGGAGTAATCAGAGAGGGCTTACGGGAAAATTGTGAGTGAAAAGAGAGTGTGAATGAAGAGATGAGAGGACATGGGAGACAGTGAGTTCTTGATTTTGGCTTCATAAGTAGGACAATAATGTTTTGTCCAATACACCACAAGATTGAGCGCCAAGAGAATTAAAAATGGCAGTCCCCCCTGCAAGCGAAGAAGACTAGGATGGAGATGGAGAAGACAGATGCATAAAAGACTGCGAGGGAAAGAGGGGTAGGGGTTAAATGAAGAGTTTCTGCTCTTACCTCTAAGAAGCAGGTCCCAGCTGGAGTGTTCTCCTTGATGGAGGCATTGTAGAAGTTGCTGGAGAACACAGGCGTGTTATCGTTAACATCCTGCAGTACAATGTCCACCTTTACCGTGGAAGACAGCGGTGGGCGGCCACTATCTGTCGCAACAACAGTCACACTAGGTGTCGGCTCTGATTCGAAATCCAGAGCAGTCGCAGTGGTAATGATCCCTGTGACCGGGTCGATGGAAAACCAATCAGAGTGCGAGTTTTTGCCCTTGAGGAGGCTATATCGGACATCCCCATTGGGGCCCTGGTCTTTGTCCCTGGCAGTAACTTGGAGAACAAAGGAGCCAGGATAGACAACCTCAGGAATGGTTTGTCTGTAGGCCTGCTGGTCAAACAGAGGGGGGTTGTCATTGACATCAGTCACCTGGATAGTGAAAGATGACTCCGCCCTGAGGGGAGGCGTGCCGGAGTCTGTGGCCATCACCCTGAGGTCATAGGAATCCCGCTCCTCTCTGTCCAAGGCCTGGTCTACATATATCAGGTAGATGATGCTGTCCTTGGTAGTAAGAGCAAACTTCCCATCACCCCCCTCAAGGGACACATTCACGTTGGCGTACTCTCCATAATCTGGGTCAGTGACAGATATCCGAGCTACATACTGGCCTGGCTGGGCCCCTTCAGATATCCTCGGTGAGCCATCCTCACTGAGGAAGATGATGGTCATGGTGGGCTGGTTGTCGTTGTAGTCACGGACATGGATAGTCACAAACGCATTGGTCACCTGGAAAAAATAGCAATGCATGATTCATGATGTTTAGTGCTCATAGCTTTTTGTGTCACATTATAGTAGATCAATCATTTTTACTATGGTCATCATCCTCACATTTTTGTTTTTTAAACTACAGAAAAATATATCTGCATTAATAAATTTGTATTCTGACATGATCATTCATTTTGTTTAGATCATTGCCCTCTTGCAGCAGTAGACAAGAGTTTTGTTGATTAGTTATGTGGGGCTGGGAGATATGGTCAAAATCTTCTATCACAGTATAAGTAATTTTTATATCATGATAAAACATCCTGTGGGTTCAATCTTTGATCCTCTAGCATTAGACACACTTCTACCATCCCCAACACAACAGCTATGACATCAAATACAGGTGAAAATACATCCAAATCAAATCATTATTGTATATTACCTCTGGGTGGCTGGCATTATCCCTGGCCTGAACCACCAGTTCATGGACCCTTTTCAGCTCATAGTCCAAGGGTCTATTAAGAGTAATGACCCCTGATTTTATATCCATGACGAAGTAGCGGTCAGGGTCGCTCTGGCGCCGGTTGATTTCGTAAAGCACCAGACCATTATCGCCCTCATCCACATCTGTTGCAAACACCTGCAAAGATGTGAAATTGACATACTGTAATTGTAATTTCCCTTGTGACAATCAGTTGTCAGACATCAATATAAAGAACAGTGAGAACACTCAAGCTGACCTGTAGGATGCTGCTTCCTTGTGGGAGACTTTCAGAAATAATGGCATGGTATCTGCTCTGGTTGAATACAGGTGCGTGATCATTGATGTCGGTCACAGTCACTTCCAGGGTCATGGATCCCATCCTTCTGGGTGAGCCCCCATCAAAGGCCTCCAAGACCAGGGTGTACAATGAGCGTTTCTCCCTATCCAGCAGTCCATTGACAACCAGATCCAAATATAGCATCTTGTTGGCAGCTCTCTTGGTCTCCAGTCGGAACGCCTGGCCTACATTGCCTTCTCGGATAGCGTAGCCCTGGGTGGTCAGCTGGTCCTTGTCTGCATCAGTTGCGGGCTCCAGGGAAAACCTTGTCCCCACAGCTGTGTGCTCTGGAATCTTAAGAACAGATTTCTTTTTGGGGAACACTGGTGCATGGTCGTTGATATCGTTGACATTGATGGACACCTCAATAGTGGTTCCCGTCATTGTCACGGCGATGAAGCTATAGTGGTCCCTCTGCTCACGGTCCAGACGGCGTGCTGTGGTAATGATGCCTGTGGTCTCATCGATGTTGAGATCGCTGCCAACACCTGTGCCCTCATGATCTGAGATAAAGTAAAGACTTGCAGTTTCACCAGGCGGTAACCCAGCACTGATGTCACCAACGATGGTACCCGCAGGCTGCTCTTCATCCAGCTGCAGCTCCAGTGCTCCGAGAACAAATGTAGACTGAACAAGGATGATCCACAAATAAAAAAGTTGCTTCCACCGCCAGAGACTTGAGCACAAAGAGGGTCCGCTGACCCAAGCCCTCCGTCTTGACCCTATACTTGTCATTGGCATGGCTGTGTTCTGCTACACCTGGAAGAAAGAAAAAGACAGTATGAAAAAAATGTCAGCCAGAGGAAAGAATTATGCCTCCAAGTGCAGATATATTTTACGATATGTGAATTGAGCAATTAAACATTTTTTTTTATTCTCTACTTGGAAACATCTTGAAGTTCACTTGCTTTCTTAACACAAAATGAAAACAACTTATTTCTTTCAAAGTGGAGTATGCATCTTAAATCACTACATGACAACGTGCTAACACTTTTACAATCCAGAACCTATATTAAAGACACTGCCTGATGAATTTAAGCCCCCCCCCCCCCATTAAATGAATATATAACATTTTGGAAAGAATTCTTCAGCTGGATCAGGGAAGATTTGAAATACCATGAAAATGGAAGTCTGATCCTGTCCAGGATCCACATTGGCCTGAACCACACTGAGGACAGAATCATAAACTATATTTATCTGAAGGATAATAAGTTTTATTCACTGGGTGAGAACATTTTGAAGTGTTCAGAGTGGTCACACACACCGAAACCTCCAGGGATAAACGCATTAAGGAGACTGAAATATGCATCAGGATCCTTTGTAAGATTTTTTTTACATCCAACACAGATTACGATAGCAAATTCTTGCACACGCACAAACACATGGAATGCATGGGAAAGTAAATCTACAGCTACTTCATGGGGAAAAGTAGTTATTTAAGACTGTAAGCTGAGCTTTTATGTTCCCCAAACTCTAAATCATACATAAATCCATAAAGATAATATCCACCTCACGCTAATGCAAAATCAATCTTATCAGTCACAGACTGCGTCTAATCATGAACAGATAGAAATGAACAGATCTGCAACGTCATGCCAAGTGAAGGTCAAACACTTTCTACTAAAAATTGTTTGCTTTAACCTGCTTGCTCTGCTGGCAGGGTGGATGTACCTCATCAGATGGCACTTTGACTGCAAGAAAGGAAATCAACAGACTTTAAAAGGCAATCTAAAGCTCACCTGACACTGTGAGTTATCCTGCAGCAAACCCCACCATCTGGTACTTCAAGCAAGTCAAAACAAACACCAATAATTATTTGCAAATGGTGTTTAACCCAGGATTGACACACATACTTCCACAGACACACACACACACCATTGAATTTTTGGAAATACACCCGTAACCGTTCTGGCAAACTTATACGACCTCGATCTCTAAACTCTCACGAGATAGATGCATTTTACCCCTTGACGAGGTCTACAAATATTTACATTATGTTCAAAATGAGAACAACTGTTTATGCATATCCCTCTTGTATTTATTGGGAAGATTTATTGAGCGTGTAATTCTACAAAACATCCTGCAATGAGCGGAACCATCCAGCCCTGACATAACTCATCATTCAACACAGTTCGTGACCAGGGAGATGCTGCATTACAACAATCTCCTGCACTGAGCACAACAGTAATACCTAAACTCTCCGGAATGCGAATGAGACTCACCGTGATTAGCTAATATTTTAAACTAAATATCACAACAATAAATGTATAGTGCAGGCAAGGGGCCAGTAGCAGACAGGAGGTTAGCTGTCAGTGGCGGGTGTTGGCCCTTGCAGGCCGGCCATATTCACCCAGACAATGACTCCCACAGTGCGTGTAAAATCTGGACAGTTAACTTTAGGAATGTCTTCCACCTCTAGAGAGTGAGCCAGCCTGCTGCCGGCTGCAGTATTTGCACACACGTTGAACAGAAGCATTCATATTCCAACTTTGACGACTTTGATTCTATTCAGTAAGCAATATTTATTTTGGATTTTCAAGGCTCCCAAAGTACTTTCGTGTTCACGACATATAAAGTAGATAAAAAAACATTTTGCATTTAATGAATCCTCCTGCAATCATCCACTCCACCAGACTTCCTACTGACCCTGACATTCTGCGGTAGTTTATGAGGCCTCTGAGGAGGAGAGATTAATAAAGTCTATAGCTCCACTGGGACATGGAGAGGGACACCGATACTGGCCCCTCCGGTATGGTCGCTGACCTCTACATCTGGTCCAGACGGCTGCTCTGGACAGTTGCTGCACTCCTACACAAGGAGCAAAGCTGAGCTAAAGGCTGAGCTCAGAGCACACCCTTCTTTTGTTTTGTTGTGTTTGTGAGTGTTTGTGTCTATGAGACTGAGCAGACAGAAAAGAGAAACGGGGGAGTTGAAAGGAGAAGTCTGGGAGACACAATTAGGGGTGTGATGATGAAAAGAAGCCCTTCTATTGCTGGGAGGGAATCAGAGCTTGGGTCTGTGGAGACCCTCTCTCTCTCTGACGAAGTACCATAATGCGGCCATTGAGAACACAAGGGAGAAACAGAAAAAGAACAAAGTCGACAGATGGAAAGAGGGGATCCAAGACACAAGTGAAAAAAGTAACGTTTTGTGGAGTGATTACAGTTTGCTTTGGCTTGCCCACCTTATTGTCTTTAGGGACCACGGAGCTGTGTAGGAGAAACTTGTGTTTGAAATATAAAGTCAGAAAGGGTGTGGATGTCCAAAATGTGCATGAGTGTGTGCGGTATGTGTGTCTTTTTACATTTACCTCTCTCTCCCTCATTGCTTCAGTTGAGTGTGAGTGAAAGTTTATATTGATGAACAGATCGCACGGCTGCAATCTGTCACTGTCAATGAGCAGTCGGCCCATGACATCATCTCCCCTTTGACGTGCACTGTAATACACTTGTGTTTACCCTGGAAAACACAGGCTGATGAGGAATGGGTTAGAGCAAGGGCTAAAATATAGCTCATGCTGAAAGGATACTGGCTTTCACAGATGGTCAGTTAAGTAAAGGACAGCCACCTGATTCACTCCCTCTAGTGGCACTCCATTACAACATTCTAGTAATTATTATAAGGAAAAAAACTATGTTCATACTTGTTGTGATATAAGAATCTCTCAAAATCACCATATGTTCATGAAATATCTCACTAGACTTAAAGCTACAATTTTTCCCGGTTGATTTCATGCATGTGTCTTTGCACGCCTGCAGAGCATGTGTGCGTGCGAGCAGTGACATCATCTCTGTGCGACCACACTGACAGGCAGGGCAGACCCAGAGGGCTCCATGCAGTCTCCGCCACATTATATCTGGCATTGCACCCCCATAATCTGCCTCTGCCGTGCACAAGCCTCAAAGCCTCAAATACATGGGCCTCCACTCTTAAGTGCTGTTACCATATAATAGAAAACCAGTGTTTTCTATAGGATGTGACTGGCTAAAGCGGCGCAGTGTGTGTAACGACGATGTGTGTGAGTGTGTTTACCTCAGGTTTGAGGAATCGCTTTTCCTCATGCGGTGCCAATTCCAAACAGGCCTCTGTATCTCCCTATTCCTCCCATGTCCCCGCCCCTCCTCCATCCCTCCGTCAGTCCCCTCTAATGGATTTAGCAGATCTAGTTGGGCACGCCATAGCTACCCGTGGCCAAGCTAAACAGGACTCAAAGTGAAGTAAAAATGGCCACTCCATAGCACCTCCAGCTCACCCATGCTTCTTGTGCTTTGATGGAAGAGCACAGGTACATTCTGGAGGTTAAGAGGCCAGGGAGTTGCCTAAAGATGCTACCGGCATTCACAACTGCTTCTGTGTGACCCAGAACAACTGCCGTCCAGGTCCTGTGATTGACAGGACAGTCGAGACGGGGGAAAGATTGAATGGAAACACTGTCAAAATGAAGACTTATTTTTTGTCAAAAAGACAAAAATAAGTTATATTTATGGCAGGCTTCACATCTCGCAACAGCTTCTAGGCAACCAAAGTATGATATATGTGGCGTTAAGATACTGGATCGTTGTCGTTCTGAAGTGTAAAATGTATTTTTTTTTTTTTATGACTTTTCAGCAAGTGTACAATTACAGGGCGGCTGCAGCAACACAAAATGTTTAAATGACTGCGAATATGAGGTTAGGCCAGGTTGTGGTGAAACCTGGTGCTGTCTACAGTGGTAAAAAGGCCTTGTGAGAAGAGGGAGGGAGGGCTGTGATTCTGAGAGGGTAGGGTGGGCAGTGGGGGGTGTAGTGGGGGAGCAGAGGATGAAGGAATGCTTTGCATCTCAGTTTTCATGTCGTTTGGGTTGTGTGTGTGTTTAGGGGGGATGACAACTATGACCCCTGTCTCCCTTTGAGTTCCCTTTTCCCGGATCTCAGAACATAGACGTCCCATTTCAAACCCCAGCTGTTACTAGCACTACAAGCGTGTGTGTGTGCATGTGTGTCACCGTCTATGCACATATACGTGTTTCCATAGATCCCCCATATATTTTTACGCCTGTTTAAGAGTCCAAACTGAAAGAGGATATCAGTTTCAATTTATTTCCATAAGCGACTCAATTAAAAAGGAATCGACCTTGATCCGGTGATTCTAAAGTATCACAGCACTCAGACAGCCAGACGACCACTGTCTGGACACACTAAAATACACCGTACATGCACATGCTGTTGTACCAAATCAATACTAATACTCCTCCACGCTGAGAGAGTTCATGGCTGTGTCACACAACCAGGTTACCTCACCCGAGGGAAGCCTGCAGCCGTAAAAGCTCACACTACCTATGAAACCAAACCTATAAGGCCAAGTCTAAGTAAGTTTTGGATTAATTACAGTATGATGAAATGAGATTCAGTTCCTTGGCTATGCTTCCCTGTAGCTCAGTTGTGTTGATCTGATACAGCACAAGGACTAATTGGTGAAAGAGAAGTTGGGTAAAGCTGATCCGAGGTTCAACTCTCAACTATTAACATTGTTTCCCAAATCTAATATTGACTTAGGTCTTTTGATTTCTATCTTAATTTCTCTTGTTATAAATCAACGCTTACGGAATCTGGCACTGAATTTCACATAGGGACCAAGCTGTAACATTTTTCCCAGTTTACCTCAACTCTTGTTTTTAATCCTGTCCATGAAATTTTGCTCTGGAGTTTTATTTTTATGACTTATTTCCTACATAAATGTGGATGTCAGTGACATCAGTGAGGCAGCAGAGGGTGAGGGGTACGTGGGGGGAGGGCAGAGAATAATCCGTTCACAGTAAGAGTGAGTCTCTGTGCCAGGAGCCGTACGGTGACTGAGAGATTGACGATCAAGTCAGTGTTTTGTTTTCATAATGCAGTTTTTGTTTTAATGTGCACAAGTAGAATGGAAATAAATGAAAAACTAATTCTCTGATCAAGTAACTGTCGTTCCGACCAAACAGTTGGATACATTTTTATGGGTTGGCTTCATACTGTCATTTGGATGTGGAAGGATGTAATGAAAATTATGTTAAATTGCTGACTTGTGAATCAATTATATAAAATAGTCATTTTAGTGTTTTGGATTACAGAGTTTATTATGAAAAAAAAAACATCAACAGAAAAAAAATACATCTGACTTTCCAGGTGCTCTCAACAGCTGTTGTGCATATTAATGCCTCTAAATATAAACCTATGCACTATGTTTCGCTAGTCTATTCTGTGGCACTATTACAAGGTTTCACATCAGTCTCGATTCACATACTGCTGAAATGGAACTTTAAGATAAGTATGTTGCTCTTTAAGTTTTCTTCTCCCCACAAACATTCCTACTCTGCTCCATGGGGATATTAGCTGAGGGAAAAACAACTGCTGCAGATCTGTGTTGTTGGAGCAGCGGCACCATGACAATTCAAAAGTTGGGGTGATGACTTGAGATGTGTTTATTTACTCACACAGAGTCAGACTGGAATACCAATTAAACGACCACATGGGACGATCCTTTTGTATTTACGTGCGCCAGAATGACCCCTAGGAGCGTTTCCTAATATGCGGATTTCCAAAACCGTTTCAGTTTAACTGTTGAAAAACAATTATGTTTTATGGTGCGATAACTCTGCGGTTAAGGTCTAGTTGGGTTAAGGCACGGAAAAAACATTGTGCTAAAATGATCGTTTTAAACATGATGTGGGTTCAAATTCCAAATTCCAATCATTGCAATCAACAAAAACCTCCATGACAATTGTCATTAATTTTTTTTTTTGAAACTGTCCAAACTCACAGTTGGAAACTGGAAGTGAACAGAGGCCTCCTCCATCTAAGTCCACTTTCTGCCATCCACCCATCCTGCCTCCTCCTAATATGGAAATTACCCAGCTTATGTATACGTCATCTGAACTACACGACCTCTCTAGGTCCTAATTACTATGGCCATTAGATAGCATCTCTCACTAAAATGTAACACAAGTTGTTTTTGGAGTCTGAATTTTTCAACCTATACCGTCGTTTTTTTTGGGAGAATGTGCTGGAAAGACGGTAACACACACTTACAAACTGCACCAGGTCTCCTGTGACAAAATGTCCTAGATTCTACAGCGCAAAAAGCCAGAAGGAGAAAAAGAATAATACGGTGAGGGAGATGGAGCGGAATGAGGGACGAAGAAGAAAAGTTCAATTCTGGATCCCTTAATACAAATACTGGCACTGTGACAGAGGCAGTAAGCAAGATCCAGTCAGAGGGAGCACTGGCACACACACACACATATACAGACCCACCTATAAATAATGCACTCTTTGAACCATCAGAGAAAGTGGAGAGACAGAAAGGGGTGATTCACTAACCTCTTAACCTGCAAGGTCAAGCTGCAAAGGGAATGTTCAGTGAGGTTGCTTTGTGTGCTTTGAATGGAATAAACCGATAGATAAGGAAAGAACGTGGAAAAATTCAAAGCACAAAAGGGCAAGAAAGACAGAGATGATAAAACACGACAAAAGGTAGAAGAGCAACTGAGCCAAAAAAAACAACAAAAAAAAAGGGATGGTGTAGGGAGTCTCTGAAGGTGAAGCTGCAGCTGCCATCTTCCATCAGTCATCACCCCTCCCCATCAGAGCATGTTTAATATTACTACCTCGCTGGTGAAACGGAGATAAATACCCTTACCCTGGGATAAATCTGTGGAATAACACCATGCCAACCATCTGTAAAGCAGAACACTGGCTGCAAACAACATCAGGATTTTTATCGGTGTTGAATATGGAAGCCACTAAAACAGGCACTTAATGGCTCCATTTTGCATCATACCCACACACAGTGGTGGAAAGTCACTAAGTACATTTACTTAAGCACTGTACTTAAGTACAACTTTGAGGTACTTGTACTTGACCTGCGTATTCCATATGAATGGCTTTATACTTCCACTTCCCTGAATTTCAGAATGAACATTTATTTGAGAGTTTTACATACTTTTCTGATAGAGAAGATTTAGCACAATGGCTAATAGAACAAGCTTTATAAACATAACACATTTAACGATGAAACCAGTCATTTCCAACCTTTTTAGCGTCTGGCGTCTTACAGAAAGCAGCGTGTCGTCAGGATCACATTTCACATTTCTATGAGTTGTTAACTGCTCCATGAAATAGTTAGTTTTTCCACTAAACTTCTCATGTGGTTTCATTTCAATAAATGTTTATTGATCAGTTTGAACAGTTCACAAACAAAATCAGTGAAAAAGTTCAAAAAGTGAAAACAGGTTTGTTTATCAGAACTTTGTTTCCTTCTTTTTTCCATCATTACACAGATTTTTCTGGTGACCCTTTGGTGGGGCCTGACCCCTAGGTTGGGAAACACTGGTATAAAGCTAACTATATATAATAAATTAAAACTAGCCGTGCCTTCAGAAGCTACAACAATACCAGCACTATTTTAAATAAAATTGGACAACTTGATATAAATATAATCACATTCCACTGTAGAGTTCATTATTTACTCTAAGGTTTCAATTGCAACATTTACCAAATCACTTGTTTGATTTATTTCAGTGGATGGTGATTGTGTAGCACTGACCCCAACCCACACTTGTAAGAACGGTGTATTGACTTTCATTGATTCCCTGGAGGATTATCCTAACCTTAAATGCCTAACCCCAACCTTTACCTCAACCTCAACCTCAACTGAGTCATAATTCTCGACCCAAAAACTTTGAAATGAATGTTTAACTTTGTGGAGGCCGACATTACAGGAGTCCCCGCGTGGCAGTATATCCCCACAACGTGATGGCTTCACAACACACTCAACCTCGGGATGATATCAGAAGAATCACCGTATTCATTAATGAGCTAACAGAGGAAAAGGTCAAAGACAAAACACTCAGCTGATAGCCAAAACAGTTCAGAGAAGGGAAACCAAAGATCCATCTTGTAACTTAAGCCCACACACACTCACACACACATAGGCGAGCACACGTTTTTAATCGCTTTGTGAATTCCACCCAATGAAATAATCAGTGTAGTGGCCTTACAGCCACAAAGCCATACCAGGTCATGTTATTGTTTCAGAATATACAAAAATATTAATCAAAGGTGATGAAATGTTTTAGTGAAGCGTTGGCCGGCTAAAGGGGTCAGTGCAGTGTCTTCCTGAGAGGAAGCACTATGGGTATTATTCCCCTGGAAGACACTGGGACTCTGGTTATTCTTCTCGGGGCTGATTGAGCTGGGTAAGTATCTAAATCTGTAATTACTCATCTCTCGCTCACAATATGGGACAGTGCCTTAGAGAGAGAAAAGAGAATGCCTTTGTTTCGTGTTACTCCGTTATTTTTTCTCGTGGTAAGCCTGGGAATTAAATCTGTCAGTCTTTGTTTTAAATTGCTCAACAGAGTTAAACGGTTGTGCGGTTAACAATGATTAAAAAGAGAAATCCTGATGAAAAGGCAAGATATGTGATGAATTAGTATGAAATGATCATTGGTGTCTCAATGACGGTAATAGCAATTACAAACATATAACTACATTTTTGATATGGCTAAAGGTAACTCCTTTGGATTTCTAAGATATCAAGAAACAAAAAGAATTTTTTTTTTGTTGTTTTTTTTAGCCTACTCATTTCTCGCACACACACACACGAGTCTCTGAATCATTTAACTTGCATAACCCATTGCACTACCTGAGCAACGGTGCCCTACATGCAGCTCTGAGCTCGGTGCGGGTGTTTGAAGTTACCAGAAGCTCAGATCATCTCACTTACTTCATTAAAAAGACATGAGACAACGCAGACAGCCTCTCTTTTCCTCTCTCTACTCGAGCCGGCTTTCCTCACAGTTCAGACTCTCCTCATCCATCAAGAGCCCAGAAGGGCAGCGCCGTGACGGTTACTCGTTCTATTCATCTTCGCTCAGAGTATTTCCCGCATTTAGTTCTTCATGTTACTTACTGATGAAAATAATACATCACCTCATTCAGAAACGTGTGTGCGTATATTCTGCACACGCCTGCAAGAATAAGAACAAAGTGTTCATCAAGTAGAAATGCCAAAACACCTACAGGTTCGTTTGCATCACATATGAAGATTTGCTATGTTTTATATGCTTGTAAATTTTTAGTTTTGGACAGTTATCTGCAAACAAAGATCTTGGAAATTATGAGGTGCATTCTTCACTTGTTTTTGACATTTTAAAGACTGAATGATTAGTCGTTCAATAAAAAAAGAATGCGAGTTATTAATCATTACTTGCAGCCCCACTGAGATGTATCTATTAACCACACATGTATATCTTGAGGCCACACACTTGCTCGCCTATGCGCCTGCAGAGAAACCGACACACTTCTTATTCCATCTGTCTTTTGCAATAACGAGAAACCCAACAGAGAGTTCCAACATTGAAGCCGCACACTGGCACTCGGGAGCCAGCGTCACAAGTCCAACCCAAGGCGGAGAAGCGCAGGATGGGGGGAAACTCGAGACAGCACCAGGCTTTAGAGGACTTCCATCTGCAGCTTCCTCCAGGAATATAACAACCAATTTCCAGCAGTCATTAACCCAGATCCTGAACATGGGCCAGCTAAAGGCTGGTCTGGCCACACCGGCCAATTTGGATCCACGTTTGTTGTCAAATTTGAAAATTGCACTGAAGCAAGTCTTTTTGGAACTTGGTATTTTTTCAAAGGGCGGCTAAGGTAGTCCAAACTCAGATTATAACTTTGCGGACAGCACCTACCCTCCTGCAGTGGAAATATATATATATTTTTAATAATTTAGCGAGTGTCTTTCCCATTCAGCTGACCTCATCGAGCCCTGCTGCCTGGACAAAGACCATAAATAACGACGAAGGCAGTTATTTCAGAACTGGGCCTTAGAACAAACAAAACTGGAACAAAGCTCCAGCTAGTCAATCACTCCACTTCTGACAGGAAAGTCCAGTCATTTCCTTTGATTGGTTGACTCAGTCCTACATTAATATCTTCTCCAGAGCAGCAGATAGACAGATCTTCATGCTTCATGGAGGAAGGTGGGGTCTGTATCTCCTCTCCACTCCTTCTATCTCCGGGGAAAGAACATTGTATGCCCTCAAAAAAACTGATTCAGGCCAAGCTGCACAAAGTACAACGTAGCTTTTTTCCCTGACAACATAGAAGACAGTACACCTCAATGAAAACTTAGCATGGAGATGAGAAATGACTGTGGTTGATTATGTGTCAGGGTTTGATTTACTGCATTCAGCTTTATTTAAGATACAACCCATTTCTGCAGCCACACATTGTGATTTTTTTTGAAGATTTGCCAAAAAGGTCCACCTAGAGTGCCTCAACCTGCAAAGTATTAGCAAGTAGAACCTCTACCTCATATTTCAAACATTATCTTCCCCATGAATGAGGAGTTAATGGTCCCTTATCGTAAAAAAGGGAGATCTGAATTTCTTTTTGATTATGAGAACTATCTAGGTGTTATATAAATAAAGATGTCTCGAAATGCTCCATCCACAGAAAAATGCACACAGCCTGTATTCAGAAACTGCCATGACCTCTTAAGACGCACACCCTTTTTTAGTCTTATTTGTGAAAATGGTATGCCCAAGTTGTAAATGGAACAGTTTCCACATGTCACACGTCGTTTGAAGGCCCAAGCTATTGGCTATCAAATTTGGATGGTCTCCACATTGATGAATCAAATTTCCTTTGGGTCACACTGCTGTCCATCAAACCAAAGGTGGTGGAACCTTATAATCAGCCCTCATTGGCTTTCAAGCTGGCTATCTCCTGACCCCATGCTTCTATTGGCTTGTGCCTGGTATCATTTGATGCAAAACACCTTTGAGACCACAATTGTTGTGTTATTTGCACATAAAAACCAGTGACTAAAATGTAGTATTTCCATAAATGAACCCTTGCCACTCCCCATACCACTTATGGTACAGTGTGTCTTAGGAGGTTGAAATGAGACAACAATCCAATGCACCAACATAATGAATGCTGTGCTACAGAGGTTTAAACCAGCACATTGCATCATACAGCAGCCTTTTAATTCCACTGTGATACCCCTTTCCCTACATGTAAGCACACACACATCTCAAATTTAACAATGGTGTAATTGAATTTCATGATTATAATCACAGGAAGATGGCAGACTTAGTGATTGTAGCTGCCATGGCAACCAAGAGGCCGCCTGGGGGTAAAGTTAATGAAATGTGGAGCAATCAGCAAAAAAGGGGGAGGGGGAGGGGGATTCCTTATCAATTGGAATCTTATTTTCAGACTCTATTACTAAAGCTATTAATAACTTCCCGGCCTTCCTGTGGATGGATGATGCAAAGACAAGAGACTTTCCAGGAAACTAAAGCTGTTCCCCCTTGACGCAACAGTACAGCTCAACGCTGGTTACAGTTCACATGCTGCCCGGTAAACTGAAATTACATGAAATCCTCTCAATATTGAGTCTTTTGGTTTATGTTATGTCTAAGGTGGTGTACTGAGAGGTAAATAAAAACACCAACACAGACCCCAGGCATCATCAGCATGCAGTGAGTGAAAGACGGAGGGTAAATATTTCCACTAGCTACTTGTGGAGCCAGGGAACAGGAAAACAATCTTATTTATGTTACTTCAGTTTTTTTGTTGGCTGTCATCTGCTACTCATTCAAACACCATGGTGAGTGTGTATGTGTGTGTGTGTATGTGCGTGCATGTGTGATGGATTTCTATGGGAGAACAAATGGTTATTTTTCCTCTCATCATTTTTAAGGAGCTAATTAAGCATTTATAGGATTTAGTGTTGGTTTTGAATACAGGTCACAGTTAGGCACATAATTGAATGAGGGAAGGTTCGGCATGTGTGTGTGTGTGTGTGAGAGAGAGAGAGAAACAGAGGGAGAGGGGCTCTCTGAGTCACTTTCCGATATTTGTACTTGCTGACTTCCCATGCATAAAAAACAAAACCCAGGAAGAAACAGTCCTGGGATACAATTAGACAGATTCTAGTTTGAGCAGCAACATTTGGGGAGGATGCTCTCTGTTTCATTTTTTCTCCTTCTCTGCTGGCAGCACTCCATGATCTGACTAGATGAGCTGAAGTAGTGTCTTTGTATTTCATGTTTTAACACTTAATTTGGTGAGAAAGGGATTTAAAATGACATTTTTTTCCATCTCATGTGGGCTCTGTGAGACCCACAAAGAGGACAACGGTGTATACAGTATAAGCAGGTTTTCAATGACAATGTGGGTGGCAAATGCACAATTTGATTACACTGTGTATCACCAGAGTTTGAAGTAAACTCTCGAGATTGCTTGAAATTTGCAAAAGAATAAAAGCCCCAACTTGTACTTTCCCTAAAGTAATACTGTCAGAATAAACAAAAAAAAATCTGTAAAGAGTGCGGTGGCATTAGATTTCATCTTGAAAACTGCAACATTGATGGAGGTTTAAAGTGAGGAATCAGGGCCAGGCTGGACCCTGATTCAGATGTAAGATGATCAAAAAGCAATGTGCACCCAGATGATCCCATATACAATAAAGAGGGTAAGGGTTGGGGGATGGTGGGCGCCATTCAGTCACCTCCCCCCTAAAAATCCTAATTTCGCTTTTCAGCAGACACTGTAGCCTATGATGTGCATGTATTTCGAGTGCTGCCCTGAGGAGAATCAGACCTGACCTTGGCAGAGTCTCTATCCTCCTTTACACATTCAGCTACACACAAACCACATGAAGAGCAAGACAAACAACAGACTGTTTACTTTGCTGATAAGCTCCACAAAAAGACTTGACACTGAACTGAATGGAGAGACCTCTCTGCCTTGGCACGCTTGTCAAAAACACGAGTAGTAATGGAAACAGCAACAATCGGGATCAGAGCCCTTGATAATTAAAAGAAGATGAACTAAAAAATCATCCAAAGGGGGGAATCGGGGGGGCACCTAAAAAACATTAAGTTCTAGCCTTTCATTTTATCATGACATCAGGGATGAATCGGAGACCACCTTAAAAGACAGCCTAATTGCCACAACTGTGAAAAGTATACTGGAGTTGTTACAGCTCCCGTAAAGAGAGAACCTGCTCCTCCGGAGGAGCTGATGTAAGTAATAAGTTGTTTGCACAAACATCGGCTCTGCTCCGACTGCAGCCGCACCAACAGATATCCATATGTTTCTTGTTATAAAACGTCTTGCTCCACGCCTCATCGCTCTGCAAAGAAACCAAACCCCTTTAACTTCTTGTACGCGGACCAATGGCTGGAGCTGAGGCCCGGCACGTTGGCAAAAACGCATACACAAGGGGTGAGTGTATAGTGAAATAATGCAAAGATCTGTGTCCCTCCTCACAGCAGAAAAACCAGGGGATGCCAGCGGACACCAGATATGACTGGAATAACTGTTGTGGTTCGGTGCTTAAATATGCCCCTGGGTTCCCATTTTTAGCTTTTGGCCCGGGTAAACATATACAGACAGAAACGGCTGCTATAAATACACCTCATGTTAGAAAGAAAATACAAGTGTGTCAGGATCTATTTGCTGTAAAGCAAAAAACTACCCTCTTGGACCCAGTAGGTCTAAGGTATTACACAGCCTCTGTTTTCTATTTGCAGAGCCCCTCTGATGTGCTGGTCCAGCTTCAGCCACGCATGCAGAGGAAACCTCAGCAAAGCAGGCCACGCTGCTGCTGCTATAATGACCCGAGTGCCTTGCTCAAAGGCTCCACCTCAGTACTGTGTGTTCTCTCCGCTAACCACGTCTTTAAGTCTTTTTGTTTTTCTTTTTTTTTTTTTTACAGCTAATGTCGGTCTCTTCAGGAACCGGTCCAAAGTATGCTGGCCCATTTTGAGCACCTCATGGTGTTTCTCATTAAGTGGTTCTGTTCTCCCTTCCAAAACAAAGTGTATTAGCTCTAAGCCGGCAGCCCTGGAGGGAAGAAACCCACTTACTCTTTATTAAATTGTTCCATAACACATTAAAAAAGCCTCAATTCTAGCCTGTTAGAGACCTTCCTATGGATCCCTTTCATTATTAGCATATATTGGCTTTTTTTTTAATATAAAAGGTAAGAGGAGTTGGGGGGAGGGGCTCCACTCATGCGTGTGTCTGAGCTGTGAATGGTGATCAATAATCAATATGACGCTATGTGCTGCATCACCAGGACCCACCGTGCTGCTTTTGTAGCCCGCCCCCCCCAAGCTCACATCAGCTCATGCATGCAAGGTGCAGATCGCCGGCTGCCCCCCCTTTTTTATCATGGCAGCATAGCTTATTTCTTCCACCATTCAATCGCTTTTTTCTGATCAGATGCAACGATTACTACGTGGAGGATGAGAAGGGGAAAAAAAGGAGCTGTCACTTACATTCATCTGACCCGCTCCGCAGCTATGGATCGTGCGTTCTGGATATCCTCTCCAAAACCCCTGATTAGTATGCAAACGGGTTTCCAATTCCCCCACCACCACCACCACCACCCCGAAACGGCAGACAATCCACCGGGACGAGAAATCTTGAATGAAGCCGTTCTGATCAGCTCGACTGCTTTTTTTTAAAAAAAAAATTAAATAATAAAAAATATATCCACACACAAAAAAATGACAGTTGAGCCAATTCCACAGATTGTCTAATCCACCGGACCGGCAGTTTTTGACTACTCCCCCAGTGAAGAATATTCGTGCGTCTCCGTCCACGTCAGGTGAGCGTTTGGATCAGCTGGTTTCGTTGCGGGAGAAGGACCCGTCTGCAACCCCGCAGTGCTCTATGGCTAATCTTAAACGCCGCTCTCCTTCTCTCCCTCTTTCTCTCTCTACCTCAGCATCCAGTCCAGTCACTCAGACGCGCCGTGTGAGTGCGTGCGAGCGCGCGCGAGAGAGTGTGTGCGTCGTAGCGCTGAGACGGAGCAGCTTCAGGGCACCGTGCACCTCCACCGACTGAAAGCCGACTCCTCTGCCACAAGGCCCAGCCCCCCTCCCTCTACTCTTCTCCATACCCTCCTCCTCCTCTTCCTCCTTCTCCCTCCATCGACTTGGGTTGCTAATTTATTCGGGTAAAGCAACAAAAAGGGGGGAACGAGGCTGTGGGATACAGTCGGGAGGAGAGAGGAGAGCAGACTTTGGTGCCCCCCAGCTCCGTGCAGTGGAAGTAGTCAGTGAGACAAAGGAGCGCACCATGCGCCATCAGAGCAGCTCAGCTCACATTATGCATAGAAATGGCTCATTTTCTGTCCTCCTGTTAAAGACTTTAACGATAGCTTCAGAGGGACACGCGCGTGCCCACGTCACACAATCCCTAAAAAAAAAAACTGAAGGAAATTTTGTATTTTATTTCAAGATTTTCCTATTACTCAGGAATAGGATAAAACGGCTGAGGGTGTTGGGCGTGTGTCTTATTATAGGCTTACTTGATTTGCCCTGATCTTTAAAATGGGTGTTTTTTCAGCTGTTGGAATTATAAGTGAGGAACCAGAATCAGAGCATATGGCCCAGTTTTGTATGATCATATATGTTTGTGCAAAAAGTTTGGATTTATGACCTACATTGAGGATTGAAACAGGCAAATAGATACAAATTAAAAGTGAGAGTAATCAGTTTAGCTATTAATGCATTTAATTAAAGGTGTTACATTTCAAAGAGGTTTTGGGTAAAAGTAGTAGTAGCAGAGGAGGCTGAGCTTCAGACACACACACACACTTACACGAACACACCCTTTCAGACTGCTAGCATCAGCAGGATAGGAGTCATTTATCACCCACGATTTTAGGTCAGGCCTCCACCTGCATCACTGGAGCAGAGTGAGCAGAAGGCGATGCGGAGGAGGGAGAGATGGTGTGGATGTGGGAGGTGTGAACATGGGGGGTGGGGAGGTGTGTATCGGAGGAGCATTGGGTGATGGAGATAGATCCACTGGAAAAAGGACAGAAATCAATCAATCCCATCTGTGCACCCTCTGGAGCAATAAGTGTGTGTGGGTGTAATGTAACTGGTGTAATGGTACATTTACACTTTTACCGGTTAAGTGTGTACACTTACCACATTGACCGTGACCTGATGCCCAGACATGATTTAACTCTTCAGAGACACACACACACAAAATTAACACAAAAAGCAACCCGCAACCACTACAACTGAACATGTAGGATAAAGATCAGTCTGAAGGATCGTTGCTGTTCTCCTGAAATTAAATGAGTCAACATACATGGCCTAATAGAATTTATTCTCTTGCTGTAATTGAGTAGATGTTTTCGGCGCCTACTCCCCTACAATTAGATTTCCTTCCCAATACAGAGCACAACACATCGTTGGTTTCCTATAGGCGTCATTAATTTATCAGCAGTGGGGACATTCACAACATATGAATTTGTTTGTGCACTTTATTTCTTTTCTTAACTTTTTTTCCCCCACTTTAACAGTTTACTGTTGTCTATAACTTTATCCAATAAAGCCATAAAAATACATTATTTTCTTATACCCTGTAATTTATACTGAGTTCATTTCCTGAATCGTAAAATATTCGTTTATGGATTTCTGTCCTTAATCAAGACGTAATTCAGCAACAATCCCCACCATACTTGTCACGATCCTGTTCTTTTTTTATTGAATTTTTTATCATATAACAAGTTTATAATAACTTCCCAGGATGATGACATCAGTTAGATAAGATTACCATTTTATCCAGTCTCCATACAACTTTTTTTGTCCCTTTTGGTTCTCACCTCCTGACTGAACCCATCATAACATGAAAGATGCAATTTATAACAGAGATAGAAAAAGATCCACCAGGTGATGGTGCCTTGCCCCCATTAGATGTGAGTTATGAGGCCTTTGAAAATATCTGCTGCACATGAAAAGTGCAGTTTGGAGGTAAGACCTGACAGCTTAAAAGGCACAAAGTCACAAATAGTTTGGTAGTGGTAAATGGCTTTTTAATTACACCAATCTATTTGAAAATGGTTTGTAAATGAATATCTTTGTCTCGGCATAACATAATTATATAAACAAACAAGTAATGCTTTTTTTTCTTGTAAAACTGGCCCCCAGGGTCGCTTTAGGAGTACATATTTCATATTTCCTCTCTGTCTTTTTCCTAAGAGAATCTGTATTTGTCTCTGTGTGTATGCATTTGTGCAAAAGCATTGCATGTGTGTGTGTGTGACCGCATCGATCTTGTTGTGTGAACACTTGCCACGGAGTTGCAATTACACAGCTTTAATCATTAGCAGATGGCTGGAGGAGTGACACTTTTGGTGGGGTTCCCCTCAGCAGAGGAGATGCAAGATTTATATCACTGCAGCACACACTCATGAATGTAAAATCTCTCTCTGCCTCTACGGCCTGCGCAAACACACATACACACACAATGTACTTATTTGGGCGTATATCACGAGCAGGGCATATACAGTCAAAGGATTTATTTGGCTCCTGTGTCTATCCTGTTTGTCAGTTTCTCCCTCTAACCTCAAAAACCCAAGGCCCCGGCCACGATAACCCCCGGGCCGCATTTCAAACCTCATACACCTCCCAGATTTATCGTATGTCAGCCCTTGAATAAGTCTTTAAAGTATTTGTTCCAGCTCGAAGCTTTCACAAACGGAGCTGAATAAACCAGCAGTCAAAGAGCTGCAAATTCCCAGAAACTCCTTAGAAATGACTTAGTTTTAATTTGATTGTCTTGGACCCACGAACGCAACGCAGGAATAAGTGTGACACGGTGATGAGTAGCTTACAACTGGTAGCTGAGGTCATTTGGAAATGCGTCGTTAGAAGCTAATGGAGTGGCCTGTCTATGTTGGCTGTATGGTCGGACCTATTGGCCGGGCTTTCCTCTCTCTCCCACACAAACACACACGCGCGCACACACACATTCGATTGACCACAGGACTGCTGATGCCCCTGATGTGAATCAAAGCAGCAAATTAGCCAAATTGGTAGTTTTGCATGTGCGGCCGACTGAAACAAATTGTTTGATTTCATCACTCGAATGTAAACCCGTACTGTACCATAACACGTGTTCTTCCTCTGAGTGAAAATCCTCTAGGAAAGTATGAAATAGTTCCTCGGCTGGCGAGCAACTCAATATCCTAGTTGTGTATATCCTGGCAGCTCAGTCCCAAAAAGAGCTTAATGTGTCTATTTCCACCATGTCTTATTTCATTTAAGGTTTATCGCCTAATCTCGCTGGATTCAGTCCCTTTCCTGAAACACAAGTTCATATCAGCGGTGCTATGCATACATTAACTCTCTTATTTTTGTCACTCGTTCTTTCAGCCGTACACTTTGTGACCCTGTGTCCACGCAGGTGTTGGCCTCAGCTATCTGATCCACCTTTCCTGTGCGGCAGGATGGGGATGAGGTCACAGCTCTGTGACTCGGAGCCAAGAGAGGAAAGAGTGGTGGCTCAATCAAAACCTTCCTCTCTCATGACCCAACCACCGAAATAACACCGCCGGCCGCTAATGAGGATTTCATTCAAGAGAGGACTTTTGCGGGGAAAGAAAAGTATGTTACAAAATATGTTTGGGTAGATCCAGGAATGTACGATTGCATGTTTTGGCAAGAAATCGTACTTTTTTTTTTTTTTGAAACCTGGTCAAAAGTTACAGTAAATCGGTGGCAAGCTGTATATTATGGCCACATTCGCTAGCTTTTGTCTTTCCTTTATTCTTTCTCAAGTGTTTTCCTTTACCACTTGTGTGTTTCCTCGTCATTGCCTTTGGGTATTCTTAGGGAGACTACTATAGCCTCCTTTACTCTGAGGCCAAGCTGCCTACTATGCAACCACACACCAGCCATGATGACTTGGCCGTTCTTTCAAAGCTTTTGTGTTGCACGTTTCTGCAGATGTCACTTAAAAGGGGACCAGGAGTTAAGCATAAAGGAATAAGACAGTAGTAAAAATATACTTTTTTTTAAACCTCTGGTGACCCCAGACATTCAAAACACAGGCACTATTTTTGCTTGAATAGATTTGTATTCAATTATATAATAGTTTGTTATGCTATTTTTCAAGCAAAATTAATTTTTTTTAGACCACTTTTAAGCTATTTCATGTGTATTATTGTGAACAGAGGCAAAATAACCAGATTAGTGCAAAATAACCAAATAAGTGCTTTTTTAAATTCCAGACGACCCCATTTGAATACCCTGCGACCTCACTCGGGTTTCTGAACCACAAGGTTGAGAAACATGTGAATGAGATGTATTGAATGTAAATGTCTGGGAGAATTCTGCAAACAGGAGAAGAACAAAATCTGTACTTCTGTTCGCTGGGTGTTGGCACCAGGTTTCCTGTTGGTTATGTGTGGTTTCCTCCGGATCGACATCTTTTTTAGCGTTTGCAGTGCTTTCCCATATGCATTGTTTATATGCATTTGCTGTGATGTGTGTGGCTTTTGGGCTATTTTTGGGGAGACTGAACTTGAGGATAAATAGAACAAGGGATGACAGAAAAGCAGGAAAAGGGCATTGTTATTAGCAGCGATGAGTGACAGTTCTTCCCCGGAGCTGCGTAATGAACCTGTGCCACTCAGAACAGTTCCACATCAAAAACTGAAATTATATCTGAAATAAAACGTTTAAAGTCGTGATATCATCGTGGCAGCCATTCGCCCCCCATAATACATGCTATATACAGTACTTTCCAAAATCCATCACTAAATCCTCTTTTCACTCAGCTAAGATTTCCGCTAATTCTGAGCCTTATATTTCAGCCTTATCTTGAATTACGTCACCTCCATAATGTGCTCAGAGTTGACAGAAATGTTAAATGTTTCTCTGACTGTACTGTTATAACTTCAGCTGGCCTGCTTCCACTTGGCAAGCGTCACATGAACAAGGCCTCCCAGCATTAGCTAAATGTTTGCTGAGGAACGTATTTCATACGTGTAGGAGCGTGGGGTCATTACCGTGGTGTTTTTCAAGAGGCGATCTTTAGGTAAAGACAAAAAACAGGAAAGCAGCAGTCAAGGTTTTATACCTCAAGTTGCAATGGCCCTTACTCTCTCCCTATCTCCCCATACAAGCCGATATCAGAGCAGGAGATTAAACGGTTCCTCTGACGAGCTTCCAGCTTTTGTGCGATGGAGGAAACGTATGCATTCAACCCCAGAATCCACCTGAGGTTCTCATATTTTGTTGGGAAGATCATTGCAATCATACCATATCTTTTCTGAATATACACCCCGGTCGCCTGACAGAAACATTGACAGCTCATGTTTCTGCAGATACATCAAATGCTGATGTTTGACATACATATCATATCAGCGTTTTTTGATACGTGCATATTTTTCCACACAAGTACTGTTTTATCATACAGCTCTGGAAAAAAAATAAGAGACCACTGATTTTTTTTCTGAAATCAGCATCTCTACATGTATTACAGCCATTTCTGATGAATTCCAACACATGCACACCTTATTCTGTTTAAAGAGGTACCAGGAGTGGAATAAAGTCACCCAAGAACAATGATAAAGACTGTGGAGAGCATGCCAAGACACATGAAAACTGTGATTAAAAATAAGGGGTATTGCACTGAATATTGTTTTCTGAACTCTTCTTAAGCGTAAAAGTAATACGTTGTTTTAAAATGAATTTGACCTGGTTTCTTGCCCAAACACATACCTATAAGTAGTAAAATCAGAAAAACTGATCATTTTGCAGTGGTCTCTTATTTTTTTCCAGAGCTGTATATTAATTTCTTAGACTAGCTATATTGCACAAATTGAAGGAACTGGCAGGATTACATTTTAATGATTCCACAGTGGCAATTAAATGATCGACTTAAGTATTTAAAGGATTGAGTGAATGATGAAGGAAGTAGCCTCTCTCTATTATCTATTTCCTGTTTTCTATATTATAGAAAACATGAAATTACATAAAATATGTAAAATAGTAGGTTTTGTCTTCTTAAGGAAATGAATGTCTTAAAAAATAATGGACAACATTAATTACAAATATATTAAATTTATGTTAACGTATTGATACTCAACATTGACAGACTTGAAAGACTATGAATTATATTAATTATTTACACTGAGACGACATTGTATCAGCCCTCCACTGCTGAAAGGACACAAAGAAAAACATATTTATGTAAAAATCTCATCTTAAATCTTAATCTATAGGTGTCTGTATCCATTGTTTGCAGAAATGTAAATTGTCAATGTTTTCCTCTGGAGACTGGGCTGGAATAAGCAGTAACTTAACATGTTTTATCCTGGTTCATACAGTTGTTTTTTTTGTTTGTTTTGTTTCTTGAGCATTATTACACCACAGGATGCAGATCATCGGTTTGCCAAAAGGGAGTTGCTCCAAAGATTTAATTTCAGAAGGAACCTGGTTTAAATATTAGTCAGTCATGCATCCTTTTCACTTAAGACTCCTTTTGTAATGACCTTTTCAAGCCCCTCATCCCTTGCCCTCCCCCTTTCTCTCTTCTCATCACCCCTTTGCTCTCTTCCCTAGCATGCCTTGAACATCCTTTCAACACAATACCTGCGGCATGTATGTTCCTCCTCTGTTCTCTTGTCACACTCTTCCCCCTCCTCTCTAATTTATCCCTGCATTACACTTCCCTTACCTCCCGCTATCAGAATGTTTTATTGTTACAAAGCAAATGTGCTAAGCAGGCTGAGCCACTAAATCAGGGCAGCCGCGATTCAAGAACAGAGATTGTTTACGTTGTGAGGAAACAATTTTCACTGCTGGCTGACTGGCACGCTATAAAATCTTGGCTACCTCGAAACACAGACTTAACAGATTGTTAAAATGAACTAAGATTACTCGTTTTTTGTTCTCATTGATTAATTGTTCTCTTTTCTAATGGCTAAAATATAAAATCCGCTGTATGTATGGTAGCTGTGTCAAATGTGCGGTGTTTGTGGTTATTATGGCCAATAATGTTGTCAGCAAGGAATATTTCATGAACCAAAAAACAGTTGGAAACACTGAAATGTGTTACTAAAAATTGTTTTACGTGTGCAGAACGCTATCTGCTGTAACAGCTATGAAACACTACAGTAGTTTCCAATACTTTCGTGCTGGTTCAATACACTTCGTGAATAGATGCTGAAAGGCTCCTCCAACTCACAATGTGCTTCTAATACAAGCGTCTAGCAAACAGGAAGTAGACAAAGCTGAGAACTTCCTGTATGAGCCCATCTACTGGTCAGCTTGTGCACTATGGGCACAGGAGGTGCCTGGATGTGTGTACGAGTGTGTGCACCTGTGTATGTGTGTGTGCGTGCGTGCATGTGTGTGTGTTTTCTGTTCAGCATTCCATCCCCTCCGCTTCCTTCCCCGCCGCTGGCCTGCTGATGCCCAGCATCGTGGGAAAGTGCGAGTCGCACATCCACACACACCACGCTCGCTCAACTCACAGAAGAAGAAGGGGAACAGATTTAGTGGGTGTGTGTTACGGTCCAGATGTGTTGCACTGTTACGCCGTTAATGTGCCACACAGATCGCCCTGATTCCGTAAATGGAGTGAATGACAGATTTATAGCCAGTGCGTGTGAGTGTGTACGTGTGGGAGAAAAACAGAAAAAACTCATTTGTTACATTATGCATTTTTATCTGATCGGATCTTTCTTTTTAAGTCAAAGGTTGTGTCCCGGACCCCGTATAAACCCCCCCAGAACAAACACGGCACGCACACACTCCCTTCCGCTACCCTATCATCCCAAATAAAATTTGCAGCTTTATGTGATAAGCCGTCCTCTTTTGTTTGTGTAAACGTGTGTGGTGCGTGTGCTGTGGGATGTTCAGACCTGGGCTTTGGCCCGTAACGTGTGTGTGTGTCACCGGCTTGGGAGGAAGAGGAAGATGAGAAGGTCAAGTGCATCGTGGGGGAGGAGATAAGTCGTCCCTCGTGTTGCCTTGCTGGATCAACCGCTTCCTGTTTATTGTTGCGCAGAAGCGGTGTCCCATGAAGATAACGGAGGTTTGACTTTTGACTCCAGCGGAACAGAAGCACATCCTGCGACGGAAGCCATATTGTTCAGCAACTCGTCACACACCTCCTCACACAGCCACCATGACATTTAGACAGTTCGTACGTCATAGTGGGTCATAGAGCAAAATTATAATTGAATATCTTGAAATATAATGTAAGGATGTAATTTTTATTAAAAGCATTTATCTTTCGACATTGTTGCTGACACTATAATTATTATTAGCATCTATTAATCCTGGTCATCCTTTTTCTAAATATACCCAAGTTAGTTTTTCATGCTGTCTCACCTTTTAATCTTTTAGTATTTAGTTTTGACGTATTCTGTGGTCTTTATCATTTTAGTTTTTAGTTTTTTAGAGACATGGCCAGGCACTGAACATAGATGAGGAGACTCTGTTCTAAGCCATCACATCACTTACTTGTCTGTGTGTATGTGTGTGTGTGTGTGTGTGTGTGTGTGTGTGTGTGTGTGTGTGCGTGTGTGTGTGTGTGTGTATATGTGGAAAGGGGTGGGGTTTACTGTAGTTTTTATGTCTACCTGTTTTCTGTTTTCTTTTGTAACACTCAGTGTCGTGTTTTTTAATGTATGAAAAATGCTAATAAAATAAAGGTTGATTGATTGATTGATAAGGTAAGTGTTAAATGCGACAATTTCAAAACTGTGTCAAAAATGTGGTGTAACCCTAAAAACTTGGCACCAGATAGTTTAACCCTCTTAAAAAGGTTTAAAAAAAAAAATAAAAACACATTCTATCAACAAGTTTCATTTTCTAGGAAGATTAAATATTTAAAATGTATCATTCTTTTTCGGTTACACCACTTGACATTTCATGTCAAAAATCGCACAAAATTTTGATAAAAAAAAGAAACAAATGGAGTTTTAAATGACAAAAACATGTACAGTTTGAGAGACCTGATGATTCATGATTTTTAAAACTATTTTAAAAAGTTTTAGATATCCTCATCTTGCTAACAATTATTTTTCATTGACCCAAATATGGGCGACACGGTGGCGCAGGGGTTAGCGCTGTTGCCTCACAGCAAGAAGGTCGCAGGTTCAAGACCTCCTTGGTCCTGGGTCTGGGACCTTTCTGTGTGGAGTTTGCATGTTCTCCCCGTGTCTGCGTGGGTTTTCACCAGGTACTCCGGCTTCCTCCCACAGTCCAAAAACATGCTCAGGTTAATTGGAGACTCTAAATTGCCCGTAGGTGTGAGTGTGTGAGTGAATGGTGTGTGTGCCCCACGATTGGTTGGTGACCATCTGGGGTGTATCCCTGCCTCTCGCCGTAACGTGCTGGGATAGGCTCCAGCAGACCCCTGCGACCCTAATGAGGAATAAGCAGGTATAGAAAATGACTGACTGACTGACTGACCCAAATATCTCATGTTTCAAAACAATCAATCCACAGAAAATATCTGTTAAAAGGAGCCATCAGGCAGCTTTTTTTACAACCTTTTTCAACCAGAGTATCAAACCTAACGTAGAAATCGCATGCATTCTAATTTAAAATGTGCAGCTTTCTTGCCTTATGCACATTTCTCCTAAAATTCTTTTCACTACATGGAACTCAACTGCATCTGGCTTTATCATACTGTATGGAGCATGAAACTATCCCTTAAGAACAATACATTATTTTTTTTCAGTGAAGTAGAGGGTATAAGTTTACATTAAGATAGAAGGAGTTGATATATTATATGCAAGGTTTTGCCTATCTTCTTGGAATCAGAGAGCAGGAACTTAAGGCCACTTTGAGTCTGGAAAATGGTCAAAAAAAACCTCCAAAATCAGCTCTGTAACTCTCACAGCTGTCTGAGGTTGGAGCCAGGGCAGGAGCTGAAGAATTTTTTTTCGTCCTTTCAAGAACGTGATTTACGTCCGGGCCAGTCTTCTCCCACTCTTCCCAACTTTGTTTGATTGTTGTTTTGTGTTTTTTTTTCTTTTTTGGAAGAGTTTAGGATTTGTTTTCCAATTAATTGCTCACTACAGAAGGATAATAATCACGATAAGGTAATGCTGGTTTCCAAACTCGTGCCACACACACTACAGGTCACAATATGTTTACATTGTAAAGTAGTCTGAGCTTTTAGAGGGATTACGGCCAGGGGATGGAACGCCTCCAACAAAGCTCCTACTTGTTCACAAAGATGTTTGGCAAAAAATGACTATATACAGAATATGGAGACTTGGAGAAAGATGATGTGCAACAGTGATGT
Organism: Lepturacanthus savala; assembly: GCA_030544235.1. Lineage (NCBI taxonomy): Eukaryota > Metazoa > Chordata > Actinopteri > Scombriformes > Trichiuridae > Lepturacanthus > Lepturacanthus savala. Next base: position 24,270,870 of record CM060479.1, on the reverse strand, counting down.
TAAGTCGAGGTTACAGCAGGAACCAGAGCAGTTGAAGTTGGAAGGCTGTTAGAGAAAGGAGTGCTCTCTGCTCTCTTCTGCTCTCTCAAATGCTGCAGCTATTGACATTTGAGTTTGCACAGAGAAGCAGAAGAAAATAACAAAATAAAAACCCACAACAGGCCATTCCAATAACAGGCTGACATTAATTTATTTTCTAAAAAAAAAAAAACCTCAGTACTCAATCCAAATAAATGTATATCGAAGCATTTAAGGCATGTTGACTGCTACACACACACACACACACACACACACACACACACACACATCTTTACTCATCTCGATTGAGATGTGACCTCTATATGTCCTCCATCATGTGACCTGGGCCGTGTAGTTCTCATCATCCACAGTCTCCGACTACTAAATGGCTCACACACACACACACACACACACACACACACACACACACACACTCACACACACACACACACACACACACACACACACACACAAACACACAGACAAACATAAATTTGTAAACACATTTAGACAGTCGGGGGGCATAGTAAACATGGTAAATGAGGTTAAGTCTAGACTCTACACTGATAAGAGCAGGAGACTGACAGGAGCCACTGCTGACCGAGTGTGTGTTATCATCAAATTCACAGTTTAAAATGATAGTTCTGCCTCATCACAAAACAACTTACTAAGTGTGAAGCCTTCCTGTCCAATGATGTTCAAGTTAGATTTTGTATCTTTTCAACCTTTTTGTACCTTTGTACTCCATAAAAAATAACTAGGTAATTTAATTTGGAGGTAATGGTCTTTGTGCCTTTATTTTATATCTGTCATTGTGCATGAAATAAAAGAAAGCAAAGGGAAGTGCTAAGTATACACAGTAATATATAATTTGTAAGAAGTAGAGATTAATATCATATCTTAATTAATGTAGAAAATTGTTGCCTGTATCATTGTTAACACAAACATAGCAGGTTCCAGTGAAAGACGATACTGATTACTTTATGATCATATCATAACACAGAAGTTCATGTTGTGTTTTGACCCGTGACTTTGTCCTCGTCCAGCCAGTGTGACCCAAATATTTACAGTGCCTTGTCTGCCATCTAAACAACCTTCTACATGACATATTCATTCAATTATGCTTCATTTCATGCAGACAAATAGAGTGCTGCAAGTTGAGAACATGTTCAATCCCTGCCTCAGTCCCGTGGCTCTGTTTGGATGGTAAAAAAATGTTTAAAAAAAAGGTCCTAACTCATTTTCTGAACCACCTTTTCTTGACCTTGATATTACAGGGTCAAGGAAGAATGTGAGGAAGGAGTTTGGAGAAGGTATCTAGGCTGTTGCAACATGGAACAGCATTTCTGATTTCTTACATTAAAAGATGATCCAGGCAAACCTTTGTAAAAGCAGCCCTGACTTCGACTGACTACGGGATTGAAACTAAGACTCAATTCTCCTAATCTAAATTAAAATAAATGTATAAATAAAGTTCTTCCCCACCCCTCATTCCATTCTCTAATATAACGTCTCAATTTTAGATCTGAGAGGGCCTGAAAGCCTCTCTCAACAGCCCCTGCACTTCCTCCCCAGTAATTACTACGATATCCAAAAATGTTCCTGCTGCAACAACAATTATCTCTATTCGCTCAGATTTCCTTTCTGCCTCAGCGGTACAGTTAATCACCATGGCCAGAAATGCTAAGAACTTAATCTTGTCCTTACAAAAACAATATTCATCATGGTTCCTTACCTGATTTGTTCTCCCTTACTTTGTGATTTTTTTCATTCCTAGCAGCTTCCTCATGGCTTAGCCTCTCCTTGGACCTGATCCTCATGACTTACATCTCTTTCTTTCTCCTTGGACAGTCTGCCTGCCGTGACTCCCCCCGCGCTGATTGCACTTGGGTTCTTTGCCACAGTTTCTGCCGCTGCACTTCTCATCTCGACATTTACCACATATCCCCAAATTCAGGTCTACACACAACTGTGTGTGCTGTGTCCAAATGTTCCAGCATCTACACTGAATGTGTTTGAGAACTAAAAGTTTTTTTTTATTGGGGAACTGATACTATCTAAGAATAATTTATCAGCGGGATTTATTATTCAAAATGCAACATACTATTTTTTTTTTGACATTTCTCTGACATTTCATCACACCAACCTTTAATGCACCTCTTCTATAAAATGGGTAACCGTCTAATATATATTCTCAAACGCCGTCTTCACTTGTGGCTGACAACCATCCAACAATAAATAATCCACTTCCTCAAATATCAAGTAAGGGCGCTTTCATACCACTAGTTTGGTTATTTGGTCTGCACCAGGAAATGAAATGTTTACTAATTAGCATACTGACTCAACAAAACAAAAGGGGTTTGATTGATGTTTTATAAATGTTTATTTTCCAGTAGAAATAAACGCCAATTCTGACTCATTAAAAAGTGACACATTCACACATTGCTACTTGCTCTTATGGTTGTGTATTACATCCTCTGTATTGGCCGTTTTTCAATTCCAAAATGAGCCACGGCTGCATCTGGAGAACAATCTGCAGATGTGCCGGAGTCGCCAAAGATGCATAGCTTGTCATTTCAGGCAGAGGAGATGTGCAATTTTCACAAGGTCATACTATTTAAGTCGTATTTATGACATTGTTCCAAAGACCCACGAGGTAGCAAAAAATAATTCGTATCCCCTCATTTGGACCCGAGTTTGCAATCTCACCAGAGGGAACGCACCAGAGTTTGTCATTTTGTGTTGAGTCAAGCAGATCAAGACCACCTCTTTTTGGAGGTCTTGGCCTGCTTGATTCAGTGCACCCAAGTGCAATTGATGCTTTCACACCATTGAAAATGAACTGAACTAAGTGACTTTGGTATGAATGGACCATTTGGTGCACACCAACTGCTGTTGGTGTGAAAGCTCCCCAAGTTTAATAACAGTTTAAGTTCAGCCTAGTAAATTTCTGTTTTGTTCTATTATCCTTCTCCTTTCTTCTTTTTTTCCTCCCTGACTTCTTCCCACTGCCTCTTTCAAACTCATCCACCTATGTCGTTCTTTACCCTCTCTCAGTGGCTCTCACCCTCCCTCTCTCTCCTCCCTGTGTGTGACTGAGTGAGTGGAGACAGGTGTGCTGAAATCAGAGCAGAGACAGCTGCAAACCCGTTCCATAATAGAGACCTGCACTTATATAACCTTGCATCACCAGGCTGGCCTGAGATTTGTTTACTGTTCATTGATGTTTTCGGTCTCGAGCCCAATTACTCAAAAAAGAAAAATGGATCCGGTTTATGCTGCAGTGACATCGTTCAGTGGCGATACCATTTCAATTTTTAGGTAGGTAATAGCTTCAGCATTTCATTTATTGGGTTCATTTCCTTATTGGGTTTGTGGGGCTCTAGACCCCAATATTAACAGCAAGCAATATGGACCTTGACTACTTATACTCAGCTCTATTCTATCCACACTGACAGATCATAGCCTCTGCTCAGTCTCTTCGAGCCATTTTGCCTGTTGTCTTGTTGTCTGTTTGCCTGATTTAAACCTGTCTCCTGGTCCCTGTGGTCTGGTCTGTTCTGTCTCTTGTTCTACTCTGCTCCCCCCCCAAGGATTCCACTTTGGACCTGCTCCCTTGCCCCAGCCTTCCTCAGCTCTTGGTTCTCCTAGCATAAAGCCCAGGTTTCCAGCTATACCGGTCCAAGCTTCCCAAGATCTACATTCCCGTTTTCCTTGCCTTAAAGTAAATACCTTGTTCCTCCTCTGTATATCCATGTCTCCCCGCCTGTGTCTGCACTTGGATTCACCTGCCCACTCCCACGTAACAGTTTTTCCACCAACTACACAGCCTGGATGGCTTTGATTCAAAACAGACGGAGAGAAACTTTGGATGCGTGTATGACATTTGTTAAATACTCTCTGTAAACCATTTCAACTTCGTGAGGAAATCATAAACAATACGTTTGCACAATCCAAGGTCCAGATACGCCATGTTGGAGCCGACAGTATGGTGAGGTGTCTTTTGGAAGAAGGCCTTTGGCTTTACAAAGAGCACTGTATGAGCTACCAGTGATTACCTAACATAAGGGAGATATTATCCAATTTTCAGCATTTCTCTTTTATTGAACATTTGATTTTAACATGCCCCAGAAGTTCATAAATCAGGTCAGGCCGCAACACAAGTGAGCTTTACAACTTTTAGATATTTGCCAGTCTTACAAATTATTTCTTGACCATTAATTGAAAATTAAACTGCACTGCAGCTATTTACAGTAATTATGTTGCAACGTTTCTTTTAAATAATAGGAAATAGCTGAGATCACTATGAATATCCAAAAAAGTCAACACTGGCGGCAAATTTTTCATTGATTTTCCCACATGCCTACTTCCTTTTGAGCTTGGAATATAATACATGTGGGTTATATGGTTCAGTAAATGTGAAATATTGCTTGTAAAAATAACTCTGGCGTCTCGGTAGGGAGGAACTTTGATCACATTTGTGTTGTAGGATAAAAAGAAGATTTAAGTTCCACGTCTGTGCGTCCAGTATCTATTCATATCACCACGGCGCATGCTGACACTTAGATATACGGTGTATGATTAGTGGAGGGCTCGGCTCAGCATTGCAGTGACTAATGAACACAATAAAACGGAGCTGCCTGCTCTGATGTTGACAACACAAAGTAAGTCGGGCTCTGTAGAATTCGCCTTTCTACATGTGTGTGTATGATCCACTCTAATGCTTTCATTTCTGAGAAAATGTTGTGAGAAAAGACAGTCTCCATTTTCCCTCTTCCAAGTATTGCAACGGCACTTATCAAAGTTGACATCATCATGACTTCATCTCGCCTGCTCTCTGGTTTTTCAAAGTCCGTCAAAGTCAGTGAGATCTGTAAACTTAGATGCTCGAGGCTGCTGACATTTGTTATACAACCCCACGTGCTCTCAGTTGGCACCCTTTGTTTCTTTTTGATTTTTGCTTTGTTCTTTTTTCCCTTTCTGTCGCTCCTCTCCTTTCTTTACCTAATTGTTGCTTTTCTTTCTGGGTTTGCTTCAGAGGAACAGCTTAATTCTTTCTTCTGAAATATCACCGTACATTGCAGAGGAAGAGTCTTTTTTTCATGTTGGTGAAGTGTGTCGGGTGCAGGGGATTTGGGGATATTGAGGTTGTGGCAAAGGAGGGAGGGGGGCTTTGCTTGTCTCTCTTCCAGGCAACCACTGTTTTATTCCCAAATTTTCCATGAATTAGACGGTTATTATTTAACTACTGCAGCTTTCACACACTCGAGCACACCATGCGCCATGTATGCCTCCGTGCCTGTGCCATGGACCATGCAGGCGGGACTTACACAGGGACAGAGTGGTCACTGCATTTCCCATCATTCTCCGCACACACAGATAGCCCTAAATGGAAAAGCAAGGTGGTGTGTGTATGTGTGTGTGTGTGTGTGTGTGTGTGTGTGTCTAACCGCGACCAGAAAATCTGCTGCACCGCTTAGGATACCCACCGGCTGTCCACATCACAGTGACCACTGATTTCTGAGCTCTGTAATCACCGTACACAGGACTATTTTAGTGCAATCTGACTATGGATTAGACAGCAAATTGCCAGGGATAGTGAGTGTTTCCATGGAGAGAGTGGAAGTTGCTTGTGAGGAATAATAAACAGAGTTAGATTAAGATTAGATGTGACGGTCTAAGAGCGTTGGCAGCTGGGTGTGTGTGTGTGTGTGTGTGATATCTAAGGGTGTGCTTTTGTGGGTATATATTTATTTAAAAGCTCACAAGGATGAGAACAACAAAGGTTTATATTGGGGTTATAAGCCGAGCAAAGATTTTTGTATTATTGTTTATTTCACCCTCACACTTAATCGCCTCCATTCGTGGACCGCTGACTGATGACTGCTGTTAATCACTCGGATGTAATGAAAAGCTGGCAGCCATAAATGTTTATAGTCTACTCCTTCAAGCACACACTTATGTGTTGGAGACCCACAAACTTGACAGTGTGCGGTCACAACTGTCAGGAAAGTCAGCTTTACCCAACAATTAGCTTTAATGAATAAAAGTATGAAAATCCCTACAGCCTCCATCGTATTTATTAAACGTGACCGCCATCAAACAGCAGCCAACTCAGAGATTGGCACAGTAATAACTGTACGTGCATGCCAAATAAAAATAAAAACTAAATAAATAAAATACATAACCATGAAAGCAAATGTATACACACAAACTAAAAACCAGCAATGATTTAAACTGACAGCATTAACATTGATTTCTTGACAGTGCCACATCTTCATGCTTCCTATCCACCACAGCAACAAACTACTGCCATTCTCACAGCTTCAGCATTATGTTTCAACAATAAATTTTGAATAGGAGAAGTATCTTTTTTTTCTACTATTGCGTGGAATGTTTTTTCTAAGTTGTGGTGAAATTCTAACCACATGATGGATATATTATGTATGCTACTTTGCTCTCGGCTCCATATAAAGGCATGTCAGAGCTCGTTTATAAGACAAGGGATCCAGAGCGCTGGAAAACTCAGAAAGCCTGTATGCAGATGCGATCTCGCCAAACAGAAAAAAAAACTAATTTATGAATGGTAGTAGCATAAATTACTGAAGTAGTAGCATCACCCTGTAGTTGATCATCTCAGCAGTAGCTGAATGAGCGTTGAAAGAGTCAATACATGAAATCTCACTCATGTCGTCATCCTTTGTTAATGATCAGCACCACAAATAATCTAAGGATGTGCAAAAGAAGCCTTTTTTTATCAAATCAAAGCTCAGTTTCTTGTTCATTAGTCTTTTGCCCTGGAAAGTCATATACTGAAACTTTGACATGAGCATCCGCTGAAAAATAAACAGAGAAATTACCTTTTCCGCCATCTAACAGTTCCCCCAGATTGGATGTCAAGTTCAATTTTGACTACATGCTGTAATTGCCTTTGATTGCACTGTTCCTATTAGTTTTATCACATTTTCCAGTAAGCCGGCCTCTAATCACTTCTGAGGCTGAGCAGCAACACATACACTCACCTGCGAACCAACTGCCTAATTTCCTGCACATCTGAGGGTGCTGGCCGAGGTGGGTCTGACAACAAAGGCAGGAAAACATTCAAAAAAAAAAAAAAGCAGAGGGCTTTGATAATTATGAGCTTATTGTGCTATTCAAGCGCTCTCTCGATGTGCACATGAGTGTGTGAAGTGAAATGTGGGCGCCATGTGGGGCTAAAGGTGTGAGAGTACGCCTAACAGGCCCTCCCTCATGTGTGCACCATTAGATCGACTCTTACTGGAGCTTTGATGGCTGTTCAGGCAGCGTGTTCCAGGTGTGTGACCATAAAAGAAACCCTCAACACCGAACACAGGAGCTCTTGTTCATACTAACAGAATATTGTCATAATAGTTCACTGTGCATTATGTCCATCAGTTTGAATCATATAAAACATTTCCGCTGAATATACAGATTCCCTGTGAATATTTATTAGGCATTCATGCTTTTATTCAGTGATGATTGCAGTCCCAATGAAGATGGCAGGGGGGGTTCCAATTTTTCATTTATTTATTTCTTTTTACGAGACCCTTCAGATGGCTTGTGGCTCATCTTGTTCTTTCTTTCATTTTGTCCCATCTGTCGCACTGCTGAATATGCCTGCACTGTTCAGTGCTGTCGCCCTCTGATGTGGTGGTTCTCTGGGTGATTGTAACTGTAGCTCAAAGAGAGATTGGAGGGAAAGGATATTTCAGATTGTAATAGAGAAGAGACAAGAAAATTACTGAAATGGGAAGGAGAAAAAGGACATATACACTGCGTTTTTTTGGAGGTCAGTGACAAATCATAGTTGGCAAGATTAGAACGTCTTGTTTTGTTTTGTTTTTTTTTAAATACAGTTTTAAGAAGCATTTGTCAAATCTCTCAAATTGTACATTTTCTATTCATGTTGGTTTCTTGTCATTTAAAAGTCCATTTGTATATATATATATATATATATATATATATATATATATATATATATATATATATGCAAAAATCATGATCTTTTCACATTTTTTTAATCAGTTTAATTCCAATGTATACCTTATAGATTTATTAGACCCCTCTATATATTTGACTGTATATATGACAGCAGAGAGTGTATTAATACTGTCCCATGTTTAAAAGCACTCAATCCACAGGAAACATACACAGCCTGTATTCAGAAACAGCCTTAAAACAAGCAGTCATGACTTACGTGAAGTTGTGATGTCACTACTATACAGTCACCACCAACACCCCCCACAGCCATTTAAAGAGGAGGAGGAGAGGCTTAGAAAGAAGCTGGAGAAAAGAAGTGTAAAACTATACTGAGATGATCTTTGCTGCTTCAAATCTTGTTAGGGATGTTAAAATTACAAATTAAAAAACAGTAAAGTGTAGAATATGGGACATTTAAATGGTACAAAAATAATCAGTTAACTACCCAACGACCCAAAAAAGAGAGATATCAATTTTCAGGAATCCAGTAATAGTTAACAACTTAGACATCCAGCTTTTCTGCAGTAATGGACTTAAATAAAGTGTAAAGTTGATCCAACCAAGTTTCTCTGGTTAATTAACCCCCGTCTGTATATCAGCATGGATGAAGCCTGATGTCTGGGTCTTTTCTAGGACTAGAGCTCTAGAGCTAAGCAGAACCCCATGATCTAGACCTAGTTAGTCAGGAGTTCATCCTACAGCAACATAATCCACATAGAACCTCTGGGCTGTCGCATCATCATCTGTCACATGACACATTAAACTAGGACAACTTATAGAAAAACTGAAAAATCAAGGTGTTCTAAAACTTTTGACTGGTGGTGTAGATAATCCACGTAGAATGTTAAACTTGTTCATACCATGTGTTTTTAATTTTTAAAAACTTTTTAAGGAGGTTAAACTATCTGGTACCAAGTTTTTTGGGTTACACCACATGACAGTTGTTCCTGCCATGACAGGTGTGTGCAGGTCTGCTTGTGTGCTTTGCATTTTGTGTCTGTGAATGTGAATGTTAATGTGTTTTATTTGGATACTCATTTCTGCTGTTTGTGAATATTAGCGTGAAAGAGTCTAATTTAGAGTTCATTTTGCAGAGAGACAACCATCTTGAGGACTGATCAGTCCCAGGCTAAAGGGAAGAAGACTTGTTGCTTCAGTAATTTTCACTCGCAGGTGGTTTTCATTTTAGTGACAGTATCATCTTTAAATTCTTGTCCTCTTCAGCTGTCCGGCCCCTGCAGTCATGGACCCACCCTGCCTTCCTACGTTACCTAACCGTGTCCCCATTTACCCTCTCCGAACTCCTTTTTTCTCCATTTCTTCGCTTTTTCTTGGTTTCTCTGAAGGTGCGCCAATGAAGAATTCATGAATCATTTCAAATTAGAGGTCAAGAATTTGTCACCTGAGAGATGCCAAATAATATCAATATATCTGGATGATATACATTTTTTAATACTTTTATAATTACTGTATTCAGATACTACCACGGTGACATAATATCCTCTCCAGACTCCTCTTATAGAATAGAATTCTCCTCCCTTTCACCACCTTACATTCAACTCCCTGAGACCCTTTAGCATTAAACAGCAGCCTTACAGCAAAGCAAGAATGAAATCAGTGTTATTATGAATGGCTTCAGGTTTGATAGTGAATTTCACAGTTCTTTTAATAAATACTACCTGAGATTTGATCAGTTGAGGCACTTTAATCATAATAATCTTAAAATGTTTAGAAAGCATAAAACATAAAATAAGTGCAGTGATGTTCAAAATGATGAAATGAATTAAAATCAAATACATTTGAGCTGTTTCCTAAAACTACGTTCTAACAGATGTTGCTTGTCTGTGTGTTTTTGTGGTGGGAATTTGTTTCAAACCTTTGGTGCATAGTAACTGAATGCTGCCTCATCATACTGTTTGTAATTCATTTTTGGGACATTGAGTAAGCCAGCACTAAGCGACCTAAGGGAACAGTTTGGAACATACTCATAAGCAATCAGAGATGTGAGATGAAGGTACTAAATAATTTAGATCCTGATAAACAAGTAAAAGGATTTTAAATCGATGAGTGTGATGACACTAGAACTGGTGTAATATGTTCTCTCTTTTCTTGGGTGGGGGAGGGATTCTGGCTGTTGCCGTTTTGTTCAAATTGAAGTTTATTAATGTTTTTTTAGGTAATCCAGTATAAAAACAAGTACTATAGTAATCTAGCTGAGAAAATAAGAAGACATGGGTCAACTTTTTGGCATCTTCCAATGAGAGGCAGCATGCTGTATTTCATAAATAAAAAAACAATATCCAAATTTTGTTCAATTGTGATTTAAAATCCAACTCAGATTGAAAAATAAAACACAGTTTTATTTTGTTTTGTTTTTACTTTGAAGCTTATTTTGTAGAGGCAGACGTCATCTCTGTGCAATTATACCAATTATTAGAATTTCTATTTTATTCTTCATTTATTTGAGAAAAATGTTTTACTCATCCGCAATGCTGGGAAGGCAATGTATTGATGGATTTAGGCATCATTATCATCTGACACTAGAGATAAATATAACTGAATGTCATCAGCATAACAATGAATATTCAATCCATGATCACAAATCAAGTGACAAACAGTAAAGGAACAAGAACAGAACCTTGTGGAATACCAAAAAGAATGAAACATGATCACCATGGCTAACAAAATACCTTCTGCCAATGAGGTAAGTAATAAACCAGTTCAGCGCTGTACCTGAGAGACCAATCCAATTTTCAAGTCTGTTTAAAAGTAATCGACTATATCAAATGTAGGACTTAGATCAAGGACTACAAGAATGGAAACTCGTTGTCATGTAAGAACGCATCCATCTGTTTAAACATTGCCTTTTCCAATATCTTACTCAGAAAAGGCAGCTAGGAAATGGGCCTAAAATTGCTCAGAATGAAAGGGCCAAGATCAAGAGCTTTTTTTCAGTTTTGAGTGCATCTGGAAAGATTCCTTTCTCTAGAGAGCAATTTACAATATTTAGTATATCACAGATCAGACTATCCAAAACCTTTTTAAATAAAATACAGTAGTAGGAATTGAATCCAAGGAGCAAGTGGAAGACTTTACCTGCAGAATGATTGTATGTTTAAGAGTTCCACTTCACTAAATTTACAAAAATAATTCAAATTTAACAGAGAGGTGACATTGTTTGCAATACTAGTTTAGATTTAGATAGATGATCCTAATTTCAAAAAGTTATGAAACTCAGATTTGGATTGTGAGGCATGGCATATTTCTTCACAAGGCTGGAAAGGATGTAAAAGGGAATCAATAAAAATTCTCGGGTCGACCCCATTTTCACTGATAATCTCAGACAAGTATAAAGCTTTGTTATAGACACATAGGGATTTAGTAAGGATCTCTCAATGGACTGTTGATTTGCTTTTCCATCACATTCACTCAGCTCTATATGCCGCTTCCTCTTGAGCAGATGGATTCACTCATTTTTTCCAAGGCATTACCTTAATCTTTGATTTCTTTTTTAAGTTTTTACAGGTGCCACTATGTCGAGACAGGGACTCCAACCTCCAAATCTGTCATAAATGAAAGAAAGGAAGGAGCAGTGGTTATGGGACCCTTAACTGCTGAGGGGTTTGTGGCCTGTGGGAAAAATAACTTGAATGATGCCCAGCAAGGATGGAAGAGCTGAACCTTTGAAGTAGCCGATAGGTGATACTGTATGTTAGGCCTGTGGCTCAATTAGTAACCCTTGCACCTATGGAAAACATGTTATCTGAAGACAACTAATCCAACCTAATTTGAGATTCAATTTCAATTGAAACATTTCATATTTAAAAAAAGGTGTTTTTTCAAAAGTCTCAAGCTTGAATGTTGATTCTGTGAAACGAGAAGTGAGGAGAAAGATTCCTTCCTTTCTCTCAAGATAAACAAGAGCCCTGGTCCTGACAATATCAGTGGCAAATTACCAAAGTCTTGTCAAAGGCAATACATTCTATATTTTATGATATTTTCAACATGTCTCTTTCACTGCATACCTAACCTGTGGAAATAGATTTTGATAAACCCTGTTCTTAAACGCAGCACCCCCAAAGCTTTTATTGACTTCAAGCCTCTTGTAATGAAACCCTTTGAAAATTTTGTGAAAACAGCGGTTGTAAGGGAAGCCAAGCACACAGGGATGCAACAATCACCACACTTATAGTAAAGTTCTCTTGAGGGTAATAAAACCCATGCTATATTACTGTTCATCGATTTTTCTGCAGCTTTTTATACAATCCAAACCCACACTGTAGCCATGAGGCTGTGAGAGTATTTTTTTAGATGAACCACAATCTAGTTGGTTGAATAATGGATTTTCTTTTGGAAAAAAAACAGAACACAAAGGGAGAAAAAGGGGTTTTATCTGATTTATTATGTTCTACTACTAGCGCGCCCCAGTTCTTTCTTGTTCTTTCACCTTTACTTTATATTTTATACACAAACGTGAATAGGACCATACTAAAGTTTGCAGATGATTGAGTCATTGTGAGTCTGCTACCCAACAATGAAACCAGTCATTGTGGCCTGGTATGATGAATGTTTCATATCCAAGACAAAGGATAGGTTAAGGTCTAATCTATGAGACTACAACCAATAGAGACCAGGGTGTGGACTGTGTAGAAAGCTACACTCTAAAACTGGACTTTTAATCTTATTTAATTTTAGTTAAGTTTTCATTTCTGATCTTTTTTTAATTTGTGTTCTTTCCCCCTATTTAATCTATTTGATGCTTTTAATGTTTTATGTAAAGCACTTTGAATTACCTTGTTGAAATGTGCTTTACAAATAAACTTGCTTTGCCTAACATAGACTCTAACAAGAAATGTACCCTCCTAATAAAAGAACTTAACCTTGAAACTTGAATTGTTTTAAGAGTCAGGTCAAGAAGAGGGCTCCGCCTCTACAGCACAAACAGAGCAATAGTTTCTTTCAATGGCAGCTGGGAAGATTTAAAACAAAAAGAAAGAAAAAGGCCTGTTTACCTTCGTCAGTAAGGCAAAGATGAAAACAGTCAACCAGAAGAAATAAAGATGCTCTTTGCAAAAGGAAGCCGTTTATGGAAAATGTGGTCGTAATTTTAAGAAACACCACACAGTACACGGCCACTGTTGATGCTGTAGGAAAGAAGCTGCAAATCATCTTGACTATATTGGCCCCATTTTGTTCACAATAATTAAAAAAAGAGAGAGAGAGAATTATGTCCATGATGATATATTGATGTTTAAAAGTGCTTGAAGTACCACCTGTGAGGCAGCCTTTCCAAACGATTTGGCTAACGTACTGACATGACATCTAAAGGGAAGTGTCAAATTTCCACAGCCAAGTCCCAAAACTGTCAGAGCATGCACAGAAAAATACTCCAGAGTCATTAATAATTTTATGTTGAGCTTACTAAGACTCAGCTTGTCATTTGGACACAGGTAAGTGTATATTACTGTGAAAGAATTGTTCTGAAAGTGTTTGGTTACAACATTTGGTACAATGGTCCATGGAGTAGTTTGTGTAGTGTTAACAGACTCATAATTTCCTTTCTTCTTTCTACTTGGACTAATTGCAGGCCATCATTTCCTGATTTGAGCTCATCCAGGTCTAGATATTGTATACCTGTAATAAGACAGCAGGATGTTTATATTAACAATGATTTCAGTACATATCTTCAGATATTTACAACACACTTAATTGAATGTGATCAGGGAAAGCACAAGGTTTTGGTTTTCTGTTCTTTACAGGCTCCAACATATTGGACTAAGCAAGAGAATATTGGACAAACCAGGGGGATTGTGAAAGCAGTCAAGGTTGCTTTGTCAGTGGAACAAGGACTTCTTATCTCAGCAAAACCTCAACTGTGTTTTAGACCAGGGATTGATGAGATCTTTCAGGCCATGGTTATAATTTTGGCTTTCTGTTTTTACTATTTGTGTGTAATCGATACAAAGTTCCAAGTTGAAATATTAGGCTTAAGGCCTAATATGGCCGTTATGAATTGTATATACAATTCATAAAGGCATAAAGGTATATATACACACACACAGAGTTATGTACTTAACAAAAAAGGTGAAATAACTGAAACATTCTAGTTTCTTCAAAATAGCCACCCTTTGTTCTGATTGATAAAGCAAGAAATTCCACTAATTAATCCTAATAAGGCATAACTATTAGGTGAAAAACATTTCAGGTAACAATCTGAAATGGTAGTTCATCAAGAGAATGCCAAGAATGTGCAAAGCAGTAATCAGAGCAAAGGGTGGCTATTTTGAAGAAACTAGAATAAAACTATTTTTCAGTTCATTTCACCTTTTTTGTTAAGTACATAACACCATAACACGTGTTCATTCATAGTTTGTATGTAAATAGTCATGAAAATAAAGAAAACATTAAATGACAAGATGTGTCCAAACTTTTGACCTGTACTGTATATATATATATATATATATATATATATATATATATATATATATATATATATATATATATATATATATATATATATATATTATAAATGTGCAGGTTGTATTTTACAAAAGGATGTGCCCTCAGAGCTGGTGCAGTCAGTGCATGAGCTGGTTGGCACCGGCTGTTTTTTTTTTCTTAATATACAGAGGTCAGCGGACCTCATCAAAGCTCGACTCTTGTTTAAAACACTCGCTGCCTGCCAAACTTTACTCTCTGGAGTATTTCATAGGTCACATCCACTCACAAAAGCTCATCTGTAAACACACACATACACAGTGATCTATATACACACAGCAGGAGTCGACGCAGCAGAGATAAATTAAGGTAAAGACTGTAGAGTAGTTAAAGGTCAGGTCATGTTTCAGCACAGAGTGATCTGGTTTATAGAACAGAAACTGTAACCCAAACGGCTCTGGAAAGCATTTTGAACTGATAGTTATTCATTATTCATTAAGTATTAATGTGTAAAAACGGGTATTTCCATAAAACTTTGCCGAATTATTTGCTGAAAACACCACATTTCTGCAGCGTATTTTGTATTTCTCAGCCGAGGCTCGTTGAGCCCAGTGAGAGAGGTCACCCAGCACAGCGTGTAACTGGAAGAAAATATTTCAGCAGGGTTGCCGATGACATATTGTCCATAAATCTCAGAGAACAATAGCACTGCGGTTCCTCTGTAGCTTTGGCTTGGGCTTGGGGACCAGAAGGTACTTGGCTCCAAAAATTTCATGGGTTCTTTTTTTTTTTTGTACAGATTGGGAATGCTGATTTTAGGAAATTGTAACCATTGTGAAGCAGAGGGAATGGAAAATCCAGTGGCATAAATGCTTTTCCTTTTTTTTCTTTTTTTTATCATGAATAAACTGACCTTCCCTTCCCTTATGCACAGTTTGGCATGATAATGAGATATAATGATTACAAATACTGGTCAGTTCAGCTCTGAAATATGCTGAATGCATTTTACAACCACTCCCCGCCTCCTGTTTCACCACAAGGCAACGCTACAAAGTAGACATAGGCAGGCCAGGCTGATAAAGGGATAATCAATATAGTCAAATGAAGGCGAAGCAGCCTTCTCTGCATCACTGCTAAACATCACAGTCTGCAGCGTACAGGCTGTATCACAAAAACTGCATCTGGTACTGGTAAGATGACGGAGTCCACAGCCAGATAATTGGGGTCACACGAGTTCACTTTTTAAAGTGGCAACACATGTAAAGTCTAAAACTGACAAGTAGCCAGCTTCTTTTCGGGCAATACATTTCACTGTAATTGGTGGAAAACGCACCCAAAATGATTTGTCAAATAAAGTCCAAAAAAGGTTAGGTTCCATGAATTTATCAGGATTTTTTATTTTTTCAAGTTCAGTTTATGATTAAGGTCTCTTGGCTTTATCCAGCGGGGTCATTTCCATTTTATCAGTGAGAGCGGTGGAAGAAAAAGAATAAAATTGTCCTGCTCAAACATCTGGTTTCACCCCCTAGTGTGGCAGTTAGCATGTTACAGCTGAAATCCAGGAAATGTCTTGGCAGAGTTTATACAGTTCCAGGTGCGGGGAAGTCAAAAGCATCCACGACTAAATTTTTTTTTTCTCTTTCAGGGAAAGAAAAAGAAATACAGTGTATTTTCCTCAAACACAATATTAAAGGCCACAAGAAGGAGTGTAAATGTGTTTGCGTGTGAGTTTGCATGTTTGTGTGAGTGTGTCTATCTTGGTTTATGTGTTTGCATGTAGAGAGAGTGTCTGTGGTTTTATGGGGTATTCTTGAAATTGTCGTAATCTGACCATACTGGAGCTCAAAGACTTGGTATTTGACCGGCGGTTTTCATTTCAGTGAAATGCCATCTGTCATCCGTTTCTGAAAAATGCGAATTGGATCATTGTGATGATGAAAATTGGATTTTCTAGGCTAATTCTAGGTTTTCTATGTTTTTCTTCTGTTAACCAATGGGCATCAGCCTGGTCAGTTCATTTATTACATTAAAAATACATCACATCCAAACATCTAACATGATGTGACTTACATTCAGGAAATTTGGGATATGAGATTCCAGATGATTTGTGATAATGGTGTGAGAAAGTTTAGGAAAGGTTAGCTTCTGATTACGCTACAGCAAATAAAATAACTTTGAGTCAGATTAAGATTAGGCAACTTGAACGATTTTATTTAAGGTTAGGGTTGAGGTTACAGATTTGTTTAAGCAAGTAAAACAATAAAAAACACACACATTTTAAATGATTAAATATTTGAGATTCTTGGCTCCTGAGTGGTGTTAAATTGTGGGGGGGAAACCTGGCAAATACATAATATATATCCATACAGGTTGCCAAAAATAGCAAGTTAATTTTTTACCAGGTTTATACAGCGTCACACTAAAAACATTTTTTAATCCCTTTTTCTCCTGTGTATATATAGTAGTGGCATTTGATTAATCAAATGGATGCATACACATTTTTAGACATTTCCAAAAAATACAGCTTAAACTGAAGGATTATACTGACAAATCTGAATGTAGTATGTAGGCTTTTAAAAAAAAAAAAAAATAGTGTACAGGGTTAGGGTGGTTGTGTTTATTAGAAATTGTAATTGTTTGTATTTGTTATAAGGTACTGGATGCCTAATAACTATATCTACCTATGTATAAATCTTTTTTCTCAGGTAAAATCATATCTTTATGTTAATGTTCATGTGTTTATGATATCGCTGACATCACTCACACCACTGACATCTATCACCCGCAGACATGAGACAGATGTTAGCAGCGTTCCAGTCAACACTAATAAGTCCTAACAGCTGGGAGAAGAGACCTCTGAAAAGGGCAAAACTTCCCCCGGGATTCTATCTGTGTCCTTACACTTTCGCTGCTCTCAGGAAACTCCTCTGCTGCACAGCTTTACACTGTAAAGTTTGCACACTCCAGGAGGGTTCTGTCACAGTCAGAACAAAGAACGCCTCAAGGACATTTCAGTGCTCTCACACTGGCTGTTTTCCTTCTAAATAAATGCTTGTTGTTGGAAAGGAAGCCAGGGAAGAGGGAGTGAACCCCCTTTGGACAATAAATATACCGTAATATCCCGTATCACCTTCATCCCAACCCATCTACTATCTTCTACTACTGTACCAAATATGGAGACTTCCTCTCTCATGTTTGGGTTCATGGCAGCAGGATGATAGCCAAAATACAGTCCGTCTCATATAACTGCTTTCATTAAAGCATGGTCCAGATGTATCATTTGACTCCAGTGTTGAACATCGAGGGATTTGCTAATTCAGACAAATGAAAGCAAAACAATAATATTTAAAGGGTCGGTGACAGGGGGGGGTTTGTTGCCAGAGATTGTTGGTTGTGGAACATTTGACACAAAACTTAAATTGATGGTGGGTTACAGCAAACAGTCCAGCCAACATTTCTCTTAACACATGGGACAGCTGCAACATAGTGGGTTTTTTACCTAAATTTTAAATGCTGTAGAAATAAAAGGTTAAAGGCCCCTTTGAAATGGAGGTTAGAGCGTATTCTGTGATGTGTTTGCCATTGAAACAATGTTTGAACAGTTACTATAGGGATAGAAATAAAATCCTCATGTTTGATTGGACTGTAAGAAAGTAGGTGGATGTTATTTTTAAATAATAACCACAAAGTTGATTGGATGAACTTTGGTGAACGCCCCCTGAGTGCGGGATGAGTCATCACACATTTGAAGAGAAAAGAAAGGGATTTTGAATGATTAGAATATAAAAAGAGGTTTTCAATTATATTTGGCATATGCATACAAGAGATACGTGCATAATTAATACAAGGATACATGATTAAAACTGGGGAAAATGTAGTTTTCATTTAATGGGGCCTTTAAGGGGCACTCCCATGGATTAGAGGTTAAGATGTTGACCACAAACCTCAATGTGCCATGTTTAAATCTGTACCTCTTTCCTTCAATTCATGTCATGTCTTTATCTATTAAAGACATGAAATGCCTCAAAATACTAAAAATGAATCAAACATGCAAACAATGAAGCAACAATTTGTATAAAGCACTGTACCAATGTGTAAATTGAAGCCCTTTGTGTTTTTTCTTCATTCATAATGTGATGATTTCAGAGACTAAATATATCAGTCATGTTGTAATGTGCTGGGTCGTTTAATTTCTGGATATTGGCAGATAACAGTACTCATATATCCAGTGCTGTTTATACTGATTTTGAACCTTTCTGCAATTTCCACTCCAAGGCCATAATCAGAAACCTGACGCTTGTGAGCGCTGTGGAAACCGTGCTAATGCGAACTGAAATGAAAAAGTCTATTAATAGAATGTCAAAAACCAGACGTAGCCAACTGCAGGCTGTAAAAAAAAAAAATTAAAAATGATCTCACTGCAAAGAACAGACATGTGGGTTGGGTCATAGAAAATCTGATAAATACAGATGTGACTGGTGCGCTCACATCACTCCGCAACGTGCTGGCTTACTGTTTGCTACTGTGGCTAAACAGAAGGTTTAATGGCTCTCTGGTTCCTGTAATGTCAGAGTGAAACCAAAGAGCTTCTGATTTGACCAAAGATACCTTCCTTGGTCACGTTGTGTCCTCGTGCCTGTGTATGTTTAAGAGCACGCCCCGACCGAAGGCAATTAGTGTGAACCCACTTAAAACACACATCGCTCTTGCCTGAAAAGACAATAAAACCTTCAAAAGGAAAACTGAGACCGCCGAATAAAAGAGACCGAAAAACGAATCAGGGCTTGTCATTATGAAGATGATGAAGATTGCAAGGACGAGAAAAATGAACTGTGTCAGAAGGATCAGCGATGTGGATTGTAATGCTTTAAGGGTGCAGACACTGAGTGTTGCCCATATATCACTGTTAGTCAAAGCCCTGGTCTTTTCATTCCTTCCTGATTATCGGGTCCTGACGTCTCCTCCGATCCTGGCAGCGGGCTGATTAGTCTGGAGCACTGAAGCAGAACCAGGCAGAAGGAGAGCAGCGTATTGACTGTCACGGTGACCTTTCCTTAGCCACTGTTGCAGAGAGATGGTGGTGGGGGGGTGGGGAGCATTCTTTCTGACTCTGAATCACCAGGAGACGACGTGGCTGAAGAAACACCACGCAAGCACAGACCACATTCATAGCTTTTGCATACTAAATTGTAACCATTGCTGTTTCAGCGGTGTGGCACCGACCTTTAGCTCGGCCCTCCTAAGTAGGGGTGGGAGGATAATCAATATAATTCTCTATGCTTATGATCATGGGAGGGAGCTTCTCTTGTTGCAATGAATCAAGCTTTAAAATTAGACACGTTCTCTTTTTATTCCTCATCTAGAATTATGGAGAGGGAATTGCGTGATCATTTTGACCATTGTAATAGTTTTATAATGTTTTATAACACAGCTAGTAGCACTACACTGTGATTATCCCTGGTAGTAAAATAGGCAACACAATGGCCATATCAATCACCAGTGTCTTGCTTCATCAAATCTTAACATAGCATTACAGTTTTTAACAATCGTTTTGTGAATACTTTCAGAAGTTTGATATCATTCTTTAAAACTCTAACACAATGATCAAATGCATGTATTTCAATACTAACACTTTTTCCAATTGCTTGGATACCATGATTCTTCAATCAATTTGTGGATTTTTCTCTACAAGGAGGTGTAAAATATATGATACTCACCATTATGATTAAGTTACCTCTGTACAGGCCACAGATGACGCATTTAATGATGTGACAGCAGACCAGTGTCAGACCTGATGGATTTGCCAGGCCTGAAGATTCTTCCATGTAGATGTGAACCTGTGGAAATCTACAGCGAAATATCAAAGTACAGTAATCAAACCTTTGTTTAGTTTTTTGTATAGTAATCCACATGATGAACCCTGTAGTTGACGTTTTACCCTATTCCTTTTCTTTTGTGTAGTTAAAATAACTTTCAAATAACAAAATCTTGTGTTTTAAGATAATAGTTTGTGTTTTTATCTAAATAACTACCTGAATGTTCTGTTCATTTTCTTAATGTGAAAAAAGCTCAAAAATAAGTAAATACCAGTGAAAAAAGATGAGATATTCATTTCACAGGAACCTTAACAAATCCATCTTGGTGTGTGTGTGTGTGTGTGTGTGTGTGTGTGTGTGTGTGTGTGTGTGTGTGTGTGTGTGTGTGTGTGTGTGTGTGTGTGTGTGTGTGTGTGTGTGTGTGTGTGTGTGTGTGAAAGGAGCAGGAGACATACGTATACAGTGTGGAGTGTGGAGGGATTTGACTGTAAAACCACTTTTAGGGTCTGAAGCAGGGTCTGGTACAACAGTTGGAGATGGCAAAGGACAACGGGTAGAGGGGTCTGTGGTCGAGGCGTGTGCCAATAATGGTGGTTGCAGATCTATATTTGAAACAGATCATAAAAAAGCCAGTCAATGCTCTTAAGTAAGTGGTGGAGAGAAAAAGGAGGAGGATGTGGAGAAAGGAGGGAGTAGGATCAGCAGGGAAATGCAGGGAATAGACATTATTGGCACCTCAGACATCTGTGGAAGGAGCGGGTAACCACATGAGGCCATGGGATCCAGATGGGACAGAAACAGGTATGGAAATGTCTAATGGACAGATAAATGAAATGAGAGGGATATCCTCGCAATAGGAACCAGAGGAACGTTGAAAATCACAAAAGTGATGTGAAGATTGTCCTACAGCAAACTCTGACAAGTGATTATAACCCTTCATAGAGAAAACGCAGCGGGGAATGGCAGTAATTACAGGTCAGGAACGGAGCTCCTAGACCTTTGACAAACATCCAGCTAAGAACACGCAACCTGCAACACACACAGATAGCAAATCAGATGAGGAGAACATTAGAAAAAATACACTTAACCAACACATAAACATATCATCCACAGTGCGAGGCAGGCCTGCCAGCAGGAGAAAACCAACACGGCATGGTGACTTTTGTAGTAGTAAAAAGGGTGAAAGAGAGATGAAAAGATGAATGTTCCTCCAGTAAATGCTTTCGTGGAACAGACTGTCCTGGCTTAATTTCTACTGCCCGGAGTGGAATCAAACAATGGATGCACATTTGTGTGCACGCAAGCTCAAATTTTAGGAAAAGACCAGCTTACACGCACTAGTGCAGTCGAGCCTTATGAAGAGCACAGAGAAGCAGACATATAATCATAGCAGATGATAACCTGCCCAGGGAAGTGGACTAAAATGTGTCTCTAATGCTCTGCTCTAGCAAACGTACTGTCAAGGTACCTTTAAGAGGAAACTATCAAAGTGTGAATGCAACTGAAGTGCAGCAAACCACTTTTGAAGCGTTCAGAGCTGTAGCATTTACATTAGCTGATTTACTGATTAGTCAAAGAAAAGAAAATTGATCAGTAGAACATTTTTGATGAGGGAAAAATATTAAGTTTTAGTCATTTGTTAAGCAAGTTGGCAAACGTTTGCTTGTTTCAGCCTCTCAGATGTAAAGATTTAATGCTTATTTGCTGTACATTATAGTAAACTGACTTGGTTTGCAGAAACCTACACTGTCGATGTTTTCCTTTGGACTGTTGTTTGAACATAACAAAAGATGTAGAGTCACCAGATGATAATCTGCACATTGGTTGCTCATGAAAGTAATTGTTAGTTACAGCCTTAGAATATATTTAAAGGAAATAATCTACTTGCATACCATAAATCACCAGGTTTCAATTAACTGCAGGGGCGCTTTTAAATGGCAGTCGCAGGTGTATATTGTGATAAAACCCACCGGCTCATAATAAACACTGAGTCTAATTTATTAAAACAAAAATCAAGAAAGAAGACGTGACCACTGACCTCTTTTACCTTTTTGTGTACGTAAGCGTACCTCAGTCCTGACTGCATCACTTTCATGCTGAAATGGCAGCGAAAAGATAAAAAGTACAAAATGGAGTTCTAATTTTTTGTTGTTAAATAGGAAAACTCAGGACACGTTTAACTACCCTTTAACTACAGTACCGTAATCTGACTTTTGAAAAAAGTTATCCAGTAGTCATACTGGTTTAATAAAAGAATATGAGCAAATTACCATATTTTTCCAGTTTTGCTGTGCACGATTTTTGTCAGTAAGGAAATAATCACCTGTCCCAAATTGCCGCGTGGTCTCAAATAAACACTTGATCTGTTAAGCAATTGAAACAAATAAAGGCCCAGGCTATTATTTGGTAATTTATAGTATCCAAATTAGAGCATATTGATTGAACTGTTACTCCCACAGTACCCTGTACTTGACCCGACACGATTGTACTGCATATAAACTGAGAATGAAAATAAATATGCTGTGGATCCTGGTGTGACCAAATCATCCTCAGATCCTCAGAGAGGGAAGCCCCTCTATTTCACCCTCAGCTTCAGTCACACAAACCACATCTCCCCAGACGGAGCAGAAGGTTGAGATAAAGAGAAGTCTGTCAGCAGTCACTGGATCAACATCAGAGATGGGCTATTGGTGATGTGATGTGGTGCAGATGATCATAGTGCTGATTCAGCCAGCTTGGAAACCAGAAACCAAAGACCCTCGATCCCCCTGCCTCCGCACTCTCTGCAGTTTCCCTTTAATCCCCGGCGACTCTGTGCATGCTAGACGCACACGAGCCGCCGGCGCGACCGTCTCCCCTTCTTGAGAAAAAACGCCTCCTCACTCACAAACCATCGTCACTGCTCACCACACCTCCATCTCTAATTTAACCAGAAACCTCACGTTTGGTGCCAAGCGAGTCCTGCCACGGGACGAGCCCTCGTGTAACCTCCAGGACTGAGCTTAATTCAAACTCAGTGTCAACATTACTTTACAATCAAGCTGCAGTCACGGTTCTCAAGAGTTGGGGATGGAAATCAAATAACTGCACATTATCATCATTTGGGTTTCCGTGCCTGAAGCCAATTCAAACTGACGTGCCATGTATAAATAAAAAAAAAGAGAGAGAGGAAAAAAGGAAATTACAGACACTTTCACTGGCATGCTTCTACTTCAACAATGTTCAAAAGCAACACGATTTAATGTTTTCTCTCAGGAACAAGAAGCCCTTCTCCATGTTTTCACACTGAAACAGCTTGGTCGTCATCTTAAAGCTGCAGTTGGTTGGATTGAGAAGAGAGTGGATTTAGGTTTAAAATTTGTAGTATAACTCACAAGTCCCTCCCCCTGCCTCTCTGCTGCTCCTGCCCTACAGAAACTAGTGTGAATATCACTAGATAAGCAATAAACCACTTGGGACAACATTTAGCTGTGAGCACAGGTACACATAATTATCAGAAGAAAACTAAATCTACTGCCTGGCCATTTAACAGATACTGTCAACAACTTTAGAATAAAACAAACTAGTAGCCTTACCCTTAGTATTGGAAACAAACTCATTTTAGCCCAACTACAACAACATGAGAGTTACTGTAACCATCTATTACCATCTTAGCTTCATGGCTATTTTTTTTTCCAAAGTCAAATGAAATTAAACCAAGCAGAAAGATGGCGTACTGGGCATATTGGTTTTGAATCCTCTCAGGTCACGTTACTTAGTTCCCTCAACCTCTATAAAGTGACTCCAATGTTCATTTATTCATTCATCTTCTATACACATTTATTCCTCATTAGAGTCACAGGGGTCTGCTGGAGCCAATCCCAGCGTGTTACAAGCGAGAGGCAGGGATACACCCCAGCTGGTCGCCAACCTATCATGGGGCACACACACAATTCATTCACCTTTGGTCAATTTAGAGTCTCCAATTAACCTCTTTGGATTGTGGGAGGAAGCCAGAGAACCTGGAGAAAACCCACGCAGAGAACATGCAAACTCCACAGAGAAAGATCCCAGACCAAGGTCTTGAACCTGCGACCGTCTTGCTGTGAGGCAATAGCGCCAACCACTGCACCACTGTGTCACCTGACTCCAAAATTCTTTTTCAATATTTTTTTCTAATTCATCTTGCTTTTCTTCCTTGATCTTCTTCTTTGTACTTGTCTTTGTTGTATATGCTGTTTTTGGCAACAGAGGAATGGACAGTTTTCTCTTTGCATGTAGCTGGTTATCCACCATTGCTTGTTGTGATGGATTGTTACAAATGGCAGTAGATGGGTCTAATAGCTTGACTTTTTTCACACAGTATCCGTCTTATGTAATACTGTCAGTACATAGTAACAGTTTCATACTGCATACAGTCATAATCACAGTTTACTTCATCCTAGAATCACACATCATGTGTAGGTCTAATGTGACATCATGTGCCATAGTCAGTGCAGATTCATGTGAGGGAATTGTACTACATCTCCCGCCATCTCATTCATTTTTTCTTTTTCATTTGGTTAAACGCTTCTCTGTGTCTACACACTAACCCGACGATTCAGAAACTATAAGCAGCCACACAATCTGATGGGCTCTCTGCCAGCATTTCTGATGTCCATTCATCACCAATAAGACACTGTTTGCATGCTTACACACTTTTCTCCCAGAGAAGGGGTGAGTCCTAAAAAAAAACACTGTAGGGTCACATACATGCGTTTATGCGGAACGACCCCATTTATGTTGAGGACAAAGACAGGAGGTGGGAAGTTTGGGAAACTCAGCACAGGAAAATCATATCAAATAGCTTTGAGGTGCGAGACAAATGAGTTACAGTGAACTGAAAACTAAAGAAATGGAAGCAGAATTACTAGAAACCAGGCCAGACTCTTTTCACATATACTTTAATAAACTCAGATTTGTTTGTAAAAGATTTAATAGATAATAATAAGTATTCTCATTGTTTTTTAATTTCTTTTTAAATATCAGACTCTTTTTTCAGGGAGCAAAACATTATGTGGAGACAGCTCATAATGGTTTATCAGACCATTAAGATAAGCAATGGCTGTGTGTTGTTATGTTTGAATTTAGTCCCTCAGTATTGTAGCCTATGAAAAAACAGAGGTTACAATGAGTAGTAGCTGCTCTGTTCTAATCAGTTACACTAGTATGCATAATGGAAAGGAATGTTTTACAGCTATAGGGAAACTTGTGGGTTTTTATTGCTAGATAAAGGATAAAACAAGGTTTATTTTAAAATCTTGTCATTATTTCCATGTCCTTAACTTATTGTATATAAAGTATAATACTGCCTATGATACTCTAGACTCCAACATAACAGTTCCTAACCTTTTCAAATCTCAAAAATGTTCATGACCCACATCTAACTCTGTAAACAGTACAGAGGCCAAATAATTCATTCTCAGAGCAATTTTATTCTAATGATAATGATCGAACATTCAGGACTGAGTTGACTGCAACACATACAGATAATGACTGGCTTGAAAGTCAATTTGTGGTGTCAGATTTCCTTAAAAACTTCCTAATAATATTTTCAATGTGCAATGTAACTTTAGACTAATTTTAAAACATTAAAAACATAAATAAATGATTTCATTTTGTTCATAAAAAAAAACTGGCCCCAGTTTGGGAACCATTGCTCTGAGGTACTGGCTGATGATGGGGTGGGTGTGATGTGTCGCCTGTTAGTCTGGACATAGAGGGACATCTAGTGGTCAGTAGGAGAGAAACAAGTTTAATTCACATGGTCTAGAATCATTTAAAAAAACAGTCTTGTAATTGGGAACTTGATTATGTTACTGCCCTTTTGGATAGACGGTTAGATATTTTCATTTCATGATTCAAAGGTTTAATTTGTTTAATTCAATTGCCAAATGTTTTTTTTTATCTTTACAATCCAAAACCAACATTAGAAATGATGACAAATCTATGTAGATTTATTGATTGAATAAGTCTAAAAAGAGAGAAGACTTTCCATCAAGATCAGATTTTCCTCCAAATATTGATTGATTCCAAAGATTGATTCCATCAAGGGAAAAGTCGTTGCCAATATGTCAGTGAGTTATCGCTGAGACACCACATACATCTCCATTAGAGGTGGTTTTGGCAAGCAAGAAGAAGATATGTCCGCACAAATTTACTCAAACAGAGTACGCTCTCTCATCAAGAGCAAGGAAATAGACCTTCTGTTTGTTGATATTCTTGTGAACATTATTATTCTTAAAATTATGAATATACACATAAAGGAACAGAATGACAGGTAAGGGAAACAGAGACATGATTTGTAGATTTTTTTTTGCACTTCTGAGATAAACTGCCTGTCAGAAAATGAAAAAGAGGAAAAGCAACACAATAATAATAAATTGTTAAGCCTTTATTTATAAACAAACAATTAAGTTCTGTTGAACTTGGACAGAAAGTCTGCTGTAGGGTCCCAAGAGTTGATGGACAATGGAATATTGTGAATAGGGTGGAGAAAAGAAACTGGATCAGTGATTTGAAGTGTTGATGTAGTCTTTATTTACTTGGAAGACAATAATGCTTTGAAAAACAATGTAATATATATTTAAAAATATTATAAATTATCCAAATATTATTGTAATTTAAATATTGTACAACTGTAGAAATTACTATTATTTTTTAGTTTGATTGATTGAGGTATTTCTGGCACATATCTTTGAATAACGCAAAATGAAAAAAAGTGCTAGTGTGAGTTTGGCAGTTCATGTGGCTCAGCTAAGAATAAGGCTCTTATAGAAAGAATTGCTATGTCAACTGAAGTTTGAAGGATGATAAACTGATGCTTAAAATGTTGAACTGATCTGGCTGCTAACAGCAATGTTTTGTGTGTGTTAATTTTAGTTGTCTGAAGTTATTGTTTAGAATGTTTGTTAGTTGGTGAGAATCCTCAAAAGGAATGAATGGGACAAGGTCAAAAAGAGCAAATCATTCACAATTCAGCAAATCAACTTCGCACTGCCAAGTACCGCCTACTGCTCGGGCATACTTTCACCTAAAGAGTCTTATGTATTAAAGTATTATTCCACATCTATCACTGATCAATGACCATGATCATTTTTTGCAGAGATTTTGAGTTTATAATGGGAGCCTATGGGACGGAATGTTGGTCCTTCAGTGGGTGATATAAATTTGATCTTAGAATGTCGGAAAAATTAAACAAAATTTACAACCTACACCCATCATTTTTTTCCAACTTTGTGGAAAAACTTATTCTGATTCTGACAGTGTGCTCAAAATATCTAAGAGACATATTAAATTTGAATGAGCAGCCACGTCTGTCTCTGCTCTTCACTGACTCCAATACAAAGATTTATTATTTGTTTGAAATCTCTGTATATTTGAAATCTCTGTAAATCTCTGTATCTGTATCATAAGGTACACACTCTGGCAATAGCCCTGAGTTTAAAAATTTCCCTAAAGGAAATTTTCTAGTTCATCTAATTGTCCTTTTTTAAAGAATATAAAGAGATGCTTCAAAAAGAAAAGAAATAAAGAACAGGAGTGGTGTCATATTCATCTTCATCAGGACTCTCCTCCCCTGAGAAGACAGGCTCTGGTTCTTTGTCCTCAACGTCCACTCCCACCGCAGCCGCCACTCTGAGACATTACAAAAAGAGGCATAAGAGTGGTACAATGAAAACTTTACTGAACTAATTAGGGAACTCACAGGGGTTTCACCATAGCTTCCTCCAACACTTAATTTATGAGCTTGCAGTGAGAATTATATACACATAGATTTGAAAATCAATTATGCTTCCAATCTTACAACAAGGCATAAACACTTATATGATTACTAAACACAAAAACATACAAATGTGCAAGGTACTCATTTGAAGTACTTTTAAATTGGAAAGCCAGCCTCAAAATACATTTCTTAACTTCATCAATATGACGGCTGTGATTACTGAACCATGTGCTTTGTTATTCAATAACCATTCACTGTTAAACAGAAGAAGCAGTGCATGTGACTGAAGTGGTTTCAGTCAAAGAGTTTTGAGTCAGACTGCATCTCCCAGTCTGACTCAGCAGTACTACTTTGTCAAGTCAGTGTCATAAAACATAATGTAAGGACAGAATGTGAGACAGATCATTATCTTTTTATACCCTTTCCTCCACTTGTGAATCACAGAGTATAAGTCAAAATGCACTGGAAAAATATACAATATACGTGTCAGTATGATGAAAATAATAATGAGGAACTGGGTGTTCTTGCTTTCTAAATGCCTAAATCAATCAAGCAGAGCATTTCCCTTTTCTATTTGAGCAAAACAGATGTTTATAATGAAACTCCACACGGGCAGATCAGATGGTGGTTGTACTGGGCAGCTTCCAGGTGTGAATATGTGCAACTGTGTGTGGGCCTCATCTAGACAAAGGCAGATCTGCTTTATGTATTAAGGCCTGAATTTAGTGCCTGAAAAGTCTGTCTAATTTCAGGAAAAGGGGAGTCTGGATATAGACATTATATTGGACAAGAGCCGTCTGGCTTGGGTGTGACATCACCGAAGGTATTTGAATTCTTCACTTGGTTATTGGTCCCTGATACCAGGGTGGTACCCTGTTATTAATAAATATTATTAATATTTGTTTAACAATTAAAGGTCGCCATTAACTTGATACTGATTTGGTACTTCTCTGTTTTGTAAATAGCTAACACATCTTGTCGAAATAGCTCCTGCTCACAAAATGTTGTAATATAACTTCATATCTTTTATCTACATAAAAGTAAGTTGAACTTACCCCACCATAATCAATGGGATGACACAGAGTCCTGCACACAACAGGAAGATGAAGCCAGGAAACAATGTCTCTGTAGCAGCGTGAATAATTTTGAAAACCACAGTTGCTATGTTGATAGTTAGAATTTCCAGAAAGGAAATAATGGCAAAAAGAGCACCTGAAGAAACACCCCAAAGGAGAGGAAAAAATATATTTTTTAAAAGCAATACATGCTCTACATATATATGCTAAAATTGTTCCATTTCAAGATTCAAGATTTCAACAGTGCTTGATGTGCTCTGTTGTACTAAACCCAACTCACCCTGCTCAGTCTTTGAGATGATCTTTGACGTCATGGAGCGCAGAACAGGGGGAGGCATGGTGGACAAAAGCATTGGCACCCTTACTGAAGTGAATAACACAAACATTATATTATGCAGTGTACATTATACTAACACTCCAGTGTAGAGTAGCTCTAAGCTCTCTGCAGAGTTATGAAGTTATGAAGTTATGAAGACAAGAAGTAAAAACTATAGGGTCCTTGTTGATAATGTAATCCACACATGCTGGGGCCATAGGGAGACTCTAGGCATGGACCCATCCCATCACCTCTCGGCCATTTCTGCTAAATTTCTGTACTTTTGTGAACATTTTCTGAATAATATTGGACAATATTGGACTACAAATCATTCAACAGGATATAAAAATGGTCAAACTGCTGCTGTGAAGGTTCTACTTCTGCCAAATCTGCTGCCTGGCAGGTTCTTTGAAATCAAGGCACATATAGATGAAAGCGGGGGTGGATTTGAGTTCTAGTCTACAGTTGAATATAATATATAGTACACATGACCTTGTTAACCAATGACAGACGTTTCTCACCTATCAACATCATTAATGTTGTCTTCGCAAATGCCATCATGACCATGCCAATTACGACAGACAGGATCCCTATCAGGACAATGATCAGCTGTGACACGCCACAGTATGTAAACACTGATACTCCCACAAAACTGGTCAGAAATGCAGCGGTGGACAGCACTGGGCCATAGCCATTCAGCTCATATTGTGTCAATACAGACTTCCCACCTTCCTGGGCGAAGGAATAACCATTGAAGAGGGCGATCAGGGTGAGCAAAGCAGTTAAACGCTTGCGGCTAGCTCCTGCAAACATCTGGTAGGTCCCAGAGAACATCTTTTTTGTGCCTGAGACTATCTCTTCCTTGGCTGAGCGTATCTGCTCTTTGGCTGAGTGCATCAAATTTGTGGTTGAGAGCATCTGTTCTTTTGTTGAGCGTATCTGTTCTATGGCTGAGCATATCTGTCCTGTGGCTGAGCGCATTGGTTCTAACGCTGAACGCAACAGATTTGTGACAGAGTGCATCGGTTTGGTGCTTGAGCATGTCGGTCCTGTGGCTGTGTGCATCAGATTTGTGGCTGAGTGCATCGGGTCTGTGGCTGAACGCATCAGATTTGTGGCCGAGTGCTTTGGATCTGTGGCTGAGTGCATCAGAGTGGCTGAGTGCATCGGTTCTATGGCTAAGTCTGTCGGTCCTGCGGTTGAGCGCATTAGATTGGTGGCTGAGTGCATTGGATCTGTGGCTGAGCGCATTGGTCCTGTGGCTGAGCGCATCAGATTTGTGGGTGAGTGCATCAGATTTGTGGCTGAGTGCATCGGTTCTAAGGCTGAGTGCGTCGGTCCTGTGGCTGAGCGCATTAGATTTGTGGGTGAGCACATTGGGTCTGTGGCTGAGTGCATCTGGTCTGTGGTTGAGGGCATCAGATTTGTGGCCGAGTGCTTTGGATCTGTGGCTGAGTGCATCAGAGTGGCTGAATGCATCGGTTCTATGGCTAAGTCTGTCGGTCCTGCGGTTGAGCGCATTAGATTGGTGGCTGAGTGCATTGGATCTGTGGTTGAGGGCATCAGATTTGTGGCTGAGTGCATCGGTTCTATGGCTAAGTGCGTCGGTGAGCTTCTTGGGTCTGTGGATGAGTGCTTCAAATTTGTGGGTGAGCTTCTTGGGTCTGTGGATGAGCGCATCAGATTTGTGGCTGAGTGCATCGGGTCTGTGGCTGAGTGCCTTGGTCCTGTCGCTGAGTGCATCAGATTTGTGCCTGAGTGTATTGGTTCTGTGGCTGAGGGTGTCGGTTCTGTGGCTGAGTCCTGAGGAGTCTCTTCTAGACTACTGGCATCAGTAGGAGCCTTCTTCACAGTATCTTCTAGGATGAAAATTACATAGAGAAGGACCAAACATTGACACAAGGCAGAGGTCAGGGAAGGCCAGATAAAGCCTGAAGCTTTCAGGAAGTAGCTTGTTGCCATTGCAGCCACCCCAGACAACAGGCCAAGCATCATATCCAGCACAGCCATGCGCAGAGTCTTCTGAATGCCCTCAGGGCACACATCTGCCATATAAGCAAAACATCCCCCCATAAATGTACCCAAGCCACCAAACACAGAACTAAAAATTGAGGAACCAACAAGCATGTAAATGTTAAGCTCAAAGATGACCACTGCCATGAAGGCCAAGGTGTAGAATAACATGCCAATCAAAGGCATGATGATGGTGATCTTGCGTCCCCCCCGGTCACTGTAGGCCACCAGTATAAGAGTGACAATCGAAGCAGGGATTGTGGAGGAGGTCTGTGTGTAAAGAGAGAAGAGAGATGTCTTCTTCTGTGCCTCCTGGAAACAGAAAGAAAGAGAAAGTCTTATAGTCTAGCAAGGTACACTTTCAGGAGAAATGTTCCCCTGCAAAGTGTCTTCTAGTTTTTTACAGAAAACCAAATAGAATGCAGTTCAGAGCCCAAAGAGGGAAGTGACACATTTTTATTCATATACACATAAAAAGAGTATGTTCCTCTTCTTCTGATGTACCTTTTAGTGCATGGCTTTCTATACATCCGGTATTTAATTACTAACCTCATGGAAGCTTGGTGCGTTGTTGCTGCTGTTTCCTGCATGTTCAGAGGTGTTGTCAAAGACTGGATAGGAGACGTTGGTCAATTCCTTCCAGGAGTTTCGGTTCAGATACAGCTGCATCAGAGGATAGCTGATATAATATATAAAATAATGTGTCTACCAATCAATATACACACCTACATAACTTACATAGCTTATCAATACAATAATGTTGATCATAGACATTCCACTGGGTAATAGGCCTTACACTTACACAGGGGCTGCTCCCCTAAGGTATCGGTCCTGTGTGCTAGGTACCCCAACCAGAAGGGTTACTAATGGTAACGGGTACCATGGCACCGCTCCAGTTCCATAGTAATGGAAATGCTAAAATAAGCATACATCCCATACAGTTCCGTCCCATACCGTATAGTGGAAATGGGGAATTATTGTATTCAAGTACTAACCTCAGTGATATCATTGTTTTCTTCATCTTTGGTGTCATTAAATACTGGATAGGAGACATTGGTCAATTCCTTCCAGGTGTTTCGGCTCAGATATAGCTGCAGCAGAGGATAGATTAGAAAACTGAAGGAGTGCGAGGCAATATAGGGACATTGCATCTACCTGTGGAATTGGGGAATTGAAAAATACAATTCACATTTTCTGATTAATTGATTGGTCTTTGGTTGTTCACTGCTGAAGAGTCAGAACTAAAATGGACAGTTTGAAGTCATTGAAGTCATAAACTCTGGAACTATTTCCCACTGGGGTTCAAATCTTTGCAGACCTTTTTTTCCTTTTCCTTCCTCAGTAACATATTTCTATTCATATGCATAGAAAATGCTATGTTTCACCAAGTACTGATAGTAATGTCATTAATTATATTGAAATTGTCACAGAAAAGGGATCATGGTAAAAATAATACATTCACTCTTACACTTTAAAATGTATGCATCCATTAGTTAATTACTAACCTCACTCATATCACTGTTTTGTTCATCTTTGGTGTCATTAAATACAGGATAAGAGATGTTGGTCAATTTCTTCCAGGCACTTCGGCTCAGGTACAGCTGTAACAGAGGAAAACAGAGAAAACTGGAGGAGTACAGGGCAACTACAGAGACACTGCATGTGTCTGGGGAATTGGTGATTGTATGAAAATAATTCACACTATCTAATTGATTGATTTATTGATTGATTGATTGATTGATTTGTTGGCTGCAAAAACTCACCTTTTTAGGATACATAGGATATATAAGATCTATTGTTTCTTTTAACCCATTCTAAGACTATCTAATTAATTCTTTTATTTTGTTGTTTTGATATAATATATAAATATGTGTATTCCAATGACTATGCACACATATATAACAATATATCTGCTTTGCTATCACACTAAATGTTGACGTCTGTGTAGATTCTCACTCATCCAGGTCATTGTAGTCAAGGGGTTTAAAAAGTAGGCAACTGGACTTTTTCTTTGAGCTTGAAGACGTTTCACCTTTCATCCGAAAGGCTTCTTCAGTTCTAGCCTGATGATGGAAACCAGGAGCTATATCTCTGGATCACAGAGGGTGGAGCTATAGACCACACCTCCCATCCCATAACAAAGGGGTCACATAGGTCACCCTTCAAGGTGTGAATTTGGATGAGAGTCGTTGTGGTAACGACTCTCATTCCAATTCAAGGTGTGACTTGGAATGAGAGTCGTGGTCACATGATCCAGAGAGAGTCCTGCTCTGATGGTGAAGAGCAGTTAAACTTCCTGGGATGAGATCTCAAGGCAGGATGGTATGTAACAGGTTATGACGCAGTCCCCCTCCTCTGTTCAAAGTAGGTTGTTCCAAATGGACATAGATGGCCTCTTTCACTCCTCTCTCAAACCACCGGTCCTCCTTATCTAAGATGTGTACATCAGTGTCTTTAAAGGAGTGTCCATTTTCCTTCAGATGTAGATGTACTGCTGAGTCCTGTCCTGATGTGGTGGCCCTCCTGTGTTGTGCCATGCATTTGTGGAGTGGTTACTTTGTTTCTCCAATATATAGATCCGGGCACTCTTCACTGCATTGTACTGCATAAACCACATTGTTGAGATTTTGTCTTGGGGTTTTGTCCTTGGGGTGGACCTGTCTATTGTCAACTAAATGTTGACAATAGACATGTTTATATGCAAAACTGCAGTTGTATAAAACCCCTAAAACAGCATTATTATTTGTTGACACCAAGGCTATTTTTTTGACCCTTTCTTTTCCGTCCTCAGTAACACATTTCCATTCATATACACAAAGAAAATATTGTGTTTTTCTCCCTCTCTACATTTTGTATAAGAATTTTCTGAAACTAATGATGTCATTAATTATATTTAAACCATCACACAAACAGGATTATGGTAAACAATAAATAGGTTCACTCAATCCTCCACTTTAAAATGTATTCATCCAGTATTTAATTACTAACCTCTTTGATATTGCTGTTTTCTTCATCTTTGGTGTCATTAAATACCGGATAGGAGACGTTGGTCAATTCCTTCCAGGCGCTTAGGCTCATATACAGCTGCAGCAGAGGATGGATTAATAAACTGGAGTAAAAGACAACCACCGGGACACACTGCATGTATCTGGGGAATTGGTGATGGTAGGAATACAATTCACACTGTCTGATTGATTGATTGGTTTGTTGGCCTTTAAAAAGCAGCACAAACCTCATCTTTTTATGATTGACTTTGAGGTCCTAGTGTGTGTCTACTAATGACTGTGTACACATATATAACAGTTAAACACTAAATACACTAAATATTGAACATAGACATGTTCATATGCAAAACTGCAGTTGTGGAAAAACATAAACACAGCATTGTTAATTATTCACCTCTTGGTTTTTTTTCTTACTCTTTCTTTTCCTTCCTCAGTAACACATTTCTATTCATATCCACATAGAAAATATGATTTTCCTATCCCTCTCTATATTCTGTATAAGAATTTTCTCAAAGTAATGATGTCATTCATTATATTGAAAATGAGGTCCTTCATCTTTGGTGTCATTAAATACCGGATAGGAGATATTGGTCAATTCCTTCCAGGCGCTTCGACTGAGATAGAGCTGCAGCAGAGGATTGATTACAAGACTGGAGAAGTACAGGGCAACCAGGGACACTCCATGTATTTGATCTGATTGATTGACTAATTTATTGGTTGTTGGCTGTTATATAAATGTCTGTCTACCAATAAATGTGTACACATATATACATAGACATATTTATATGCAAAACTGTAGTTATGGAAAAAACTCAATTCTGCGTTATTATTTGGTGATCTCTGAGCTATTTTTCATACTCTTTCTTTTTATTCATCAGTAATACATTTCTTTTCATATAAACATAGAAAATACTATGATTCTATCCCTCTCTACATATTGTATAAGAATTTTCTCAAAGTGATAATGTCATTCTTTAGAGTGAAAATGTCACACAAAAAAGATCATGGTCTAAGATAAATAGGTTTACTCACTCCTCCACCTTTAAATGCGTATTTTTCTATACATCCAGTATTAAATTACTAACCTCTTTGATATCACTGTTTTCTTCATCTTTGGTGTCATTAAATACTGGATAGGAGACGTTTGTCAATTCTTTCCAGGCACTTCGGCTCAGATACAGCTGCAGCAGAGGATAGATTAGAAAACTGAAGTATCGGACCACCACAGGGACCCTGGATGTATCTGGAGAATTGGTGATTGTAGGAATATAATTCACAACCCCTAACCACTGTCTGGTTGAATGATTAATTGTCTAGTTTGTTGGCTGTCACTGATGGAGAGGGGGAGCTGAAGGAGACTGTTCATTTAAAGTTTTAAATTCTGAAACTGTGTCTTATTGGATTTAAGATCTGTGCAGACCTTTAAAAAGCAGCACAAAACTCACCTTTTTATGATTGACTTTGAGTTACCAGTGTTCAATCTATTCTATATTTATATATTTCTTTTGTTTTTCTAATTTTAACATGGATCAAATATAAATTA
Source organism: Lepturacanthus savala (assembly GCA_030544235.1). Lineage (NCBI taxonomy): Eukaryota > Metazoa > Chordata > Actinopteri > Scombriformes > Trichiuridae > Lepturacanthus > Lepturacanthus savala. Next base: position 24,234,900 of record CM060479.1, on the reverse strand, counting down.
TGAAAGAATACCATCACACTAAATGTTGAACATAGACATGTTGCTCATAAGCAAACTGAACATGTGGAAAAAACCTAATAGAGGATTATTATTTGTGGACCTCTGGGCTGTTTTTCTTTCCCTTTGTTTTCCTTTGTAAGTGACACATCTCTATTTGCTTGTTCCTCTCCCTCTCTACATGTACTGTCACAAAGCAGTGAAAGTAATATTGTTATTAATTATGTTGAAAACATCACATAACAAGGTGATGGGAAAAGATAAATAATTGTATTCACTCTTCAACCTTTTGATGCAAGTTTTCCTATTCATTCAATATTTAATTACTGACCTCATTGATTTTACTGTTTCCTTCATCTCTGGTGTCGTTAAATACTGGATAGGAGACGTTGGTCAATTCCTCCCAGACACTTCGGTTCAGATACAGCTGCAGCAAAGGATAGATTAGAAAACTGGAGGAGTACAAGGCAACCACAGAAACACACATCTGTGCAGCTGCCCATGTAATGGTTTATCTACTTTACTATCATACTAAATGTTGAACATAGATATGTTGCTTATGCAGAACTGTAGATTATTGTTCATTGACCTCAGTGATTAATTATATTGAAGACATTACCCAAGTAGATCATGGTAAAAACATATAAATAGACTCTATATTCCTCCTTTTAATGCATTCTTTATATACTTCCAGTATTTAATTAGTAACCTTGTGGATGAATGACTGGTTCCCTGCATTTTTTGAGGCGATCAATTCCTGCAAGAATCTTCCGTGCAGATATGGCTGCATCAGAGGATAGATGAGAAAACTGGAGAAGGAATACAGGGCGACCACAGGCTCCACAAGGTAAAGACCCTTCATTTTGAATGGTTGCAATATTCCCTGAAAAAAACTAACATGAATACAAAAATAAATATTGAGATGGATCTGAAGCACCTATATATATATATATATATATATATATATATATATATATATATATATATATATATATATATATATATATATATATATATATATATATATATCAGTAATCCTCATTAAGTAGTACAAAAAATGATCACAACAAGACAGAGTATATGGATGTCTAAATGTTTGGTTGTTTTTACCTTCTGCTGATCACCAAGGACACATTTTGCACAATGTCTAATAATATCTGTTATAATAAATATTACAAAAATACTGCTGCAAGAATAATGAGCTGGGGCAGGTCAAACATTTACACAGAAATTGATAACAGATTTATGCTTTAACTTATTTTCTTCTTGGATGTTAACAAGAACATGCAGTCCTACCTTTCAGACAGCCACTTGGATCACGTTCTACTCGATAAATTCATCCCCTCAAGATGTTTACAATATGAGGCACAGTGCTTATTGTACATCGAGGTCATGTAGGCTGCTATAAAAAGCCGACTGAACAGAGAGCTCCCAACGCTGCGCTTATTCCAGTGTTAGTCATGAGTAAAGGCTGACAAGACTTCATGTAACCTTCTGTGTTGTATGAGAGCAAATACTTATTTGTTTATTCTCAGTTGTCTGCCTCAGGGATTCAGAATATTGTTCCCAACAGTAGCCCTGGTGCTCCTTATTGAATTGACTTTTTTCCAATTTCATTGTATTACTAATAAATGTAATATGTAATAAATACAATTTTAAAAAAATAGCAATGTGCTGTTTTAAATGGGAACATCACACCGAATTGTTGCTGTCTGTCTGCGTTCAAAAGCACACAACACAACAATCACAGGTTCAGCCCCATCAACCAAAACTGCACAGGACAAAAAAAGGGGGAAAAAATGGAAAAACTGAACCTGTGAATAAGTTAAAGAAAACTGTCATTGAACAGTAGAACAGATTAAGGTCCAGGCCAGAGACACAAAGAGGCATATAACATTTTATATATATAAGAAGCTTCACTGGTTTCTAAAAGAGAGAGGACGCCAGGATCACTGCTCTAAGGGAGAAGGAGGGTCAAAAGAGTCAAATGATGAAGGAGAACACAGACTCTCCGAGCAGCTCTTTGAGACACAATCTGAGCCACAGATGAGCTGAGAGCTGAAGGCATGTCATTCTACATGGCTGCAGTGGAATTTAAACAGCAGTGCCCCCTACTGGGTGATCCAGGGATTGTCTCAGGAGCTCGAATGGACAGACATGTTGCATTTGCTCCAGGGATTGGCGACAGGTGCCGCAGGGGACAAAGCTGCATCCCATCACCTCATCTCTCCACCAGCTTAAAAACCCTGCTTTCATCATCCATCACTGCCAGAAGTTTACGGTCCTACCTGTGTTCACAAGTCAGTCCTCAGCAAGTTTCTGTTGACCTCCTGCGTTTATTTGTTCCCTGTTTTTGACCTCAAGCCTCAGATCCCCTGCCCCTGCTTCCTCATCACCCTGGGATGACCTGACCTCCTCCGTCAATACACCAGGCCACCACTGAGAGGCTCAGAAAGAAATTCTATCCTCAGGCCACATGCATCCTGAATGAAGTCACTGCTTCTTGTCTTCCCATCCAATCATATACATACAGCTCTGGAAAAAAATAAGAGACCACTGTATTTTTCTCTGAAATCAGCATCTCAACATGTATTCCAGCCATTTCATTCCAGCATCTGTTGAATTCCAACTCATGCACACCTCATTCTGATGGTAATCCTGGCACACTCCTGGTACACAATAAAGACAATAGGACATTACATACAATATATTAGGAAAATAGCAGGTTTTGTTTTCCTACGGAAATATATGTCTTAAAAATGAATAATGGACAGCATTGAATACAAATTTATTTCATTTGTGTTAACTTATTGATACTCAACATTGACAAACTCAATGTTGAGTGAATGAATGAATGAATTAATTATATTAATTATTTACACTGAGACAACATTGTATTAGTCCCCCACTGCTGAAAGTACAGAACACAAAGAAAAACATATGTATGTGAAAATCTAGTCCATGAGAATGTAAGTCATTAATTTAAGGCTCTACATTGCAGGAAATGTCATCATCAGGTGTCAATTAAATAAAAAAATTGCTCTGCCATACCTCTCCTTGCCTGACACTTAGATTGCCCTCCCTCTTTGGACTATAATAGCCCCCATGGGTATGCTACGTTTAATGGCTATGCTGTTCAAGACACACCAAGCCATGATTATGATTATCCAATTAACCTAAAACAATTGAAAAGATACCCAAAGATTATAAAATGTAAATAATAATAATAATAATAATAATAGAATTTAGCTGAGGTAGTCGAAACCTTAAACTGAACACACCTTCTCCATTTTGTAAAGCAGTTTGCCACATGCTGTGTCAGCAAGGGGCAAACTCTGGGGCTAAAAAATTAAGCCAATGTGGCAAAAAAGTACAATTCTTCACTTGACCCATTCTAAAATGCCCAAGTTTAGAGATGGAATAAACATATTTACAGCCAGTAAAAAACATCTATTGTTTTAATAGACCATAACTTGAAAAGATAAAAAAAAAGTAAAATATTCATACAATGAGGTCTAGCTGACAGGGAGTTAGCTAGATATAAAATATTAAAAAACAATTATTAAAAAATTATAAAAGATAAAAAATTGTATTGTAATTGTGTGTAATTGTTTAATATTGTACAACTGTAGAATTGAATGAATTACAATAAACAATTAGGTTGCACAAACATGTCAGCACTCAAATGTGTGAAAAGTGCTTGAGTGTGTGTGGATAGTGTTCTTACCCAAGAACAAATCACAAATAGAATCTTGAATAGAATCAAGAAATTTTTTCTAATGAATGGTTGGTGAATGAGGCTTATTGCTCTTATAAAAAACAAAACAAAAAAAGGTTCAATGATGTTTGTTCATATTTTTCTAGTTAAATAACACAAATATATTCAGCAGATGTAAAAGAGATGTATCTGTAACCTGTGTTCCAAACTTTCTTAGCATGATTGAGTTGTTATTTGGAAAAAAAAAAATGTGTTTTTGACTAGAGAATTAAAATGAACAAAGTGCTGGTGAAGGTTTGCCAGTTTGTTTGTCTCAGGTAAGAAGAGGACGGTTGTAGTCCTCTTCAACAGGACTCTCCTCCCCTGAGAAGAAATACTCTGGTTCTTTGTCCTCTTTGATAACGTCTCCTCCCATCAGACCCACCACACTGAAACAATGGGAAATAAAGCATAAGAGCACAAAGACAATTTCAGCAAATTCAACTAAATGGGGAACTCACAAGAGTTTCACCATAACTTCCTCCCACAAATCTTCATCAGCCTGCAAAGACACCTACAGACTCTCTTCCAAAAAGTTGAATATCATGGAAAAGTTAAAAAAGACTTTAAACGAGTAGTATTTATTTGTTTATTTTATGCTTCCAGCTCAAAAAATCCATTAGAATACTGTGAAGAAATCCCTGAATACCATATCATATATTTTTGAATTCCCATATTCATGGAAAAGCCCAAATGCTGTAAAAATAACTAAATAAATAAACAAATAAATAAATACTTAAAATCGTGGGTCCTGAATCTATAACCAATGATAGTTTCATATTTTAAAGGAATTATGGAAATGAATAAACTTTTCCATGATATTCAAATTTTTTGAAAGGGTCTGTATATACACATAATTTTAAAACATGTTTCCAATGTTACAACATTACATTAACACCTGTATGAGTACAAAACACATGCAGATGTACAAGGTACTCATGAAAAGTATTTTTAAATGGGAAAGTCATCTATAAAATAGCTGCAACATATATATCTTAACTTTATTGATTTGACTTATGGAGAAGGTGAACTTCATGTCAGACAATCTTGACAACACATGACACACTCAAACCCACTGAACTCTTTAACACAGACCACACTAGCCTTGGCTGTACGACTGTGATTACTGAACCAGTTGCTTTGTTATTCAGTAACTCTCCACTGTGGAATAGAAGTAGCAGTGCATGTGACTGAAGTGGATTCACTTAGGGAGTTTTATGTTTTACGCTGCATCTTCCAGACTTACTCAGCATTACTACTTTGTCGAGTCAGTGTAAAAAAAAAAACAAATAGGAACAGTGTGAGACAGATCATTATCTTTTTATAGCCTTTCCTCCATTTGTGTATCACAGGGCTTTGATTGTGTATTAGTCAAAACCCCCCAGATGATATATAGACTTTATGCCAGAGGATTGCAAAGCTATATGAAAAAGGAAATGGCTTAGAAGGGGGCACTGAATGTGATGACTGCAGAAATGAGGAAGAGATTCTTCTTGTTTTCTCTGTGCCAAAATAGCACACATGAAGCATTTCCCTTTTATATTTGAGAAAAAACACATGTTGATATTGCAACTCTACACACGCAGATGAGAATGTGGTTTTACTGGGCAGTTTCCAGGTGTGAATGTAACTGTGCAAGTGTGAGCAGGGTATTTCAGCAAAAAGGGAAGATGAGGCTGAAGCACATTGGAACACAGAATTAAACAATTTGGCTTTATTATAGACTCTGGGTAGAATATTCTGTATTCTACTGAACACCATATAGGACGGTAGACCTTTTCATTATTACTGTTGTTCATCTCCATTATTACTAACACAGCTGTGTGTGTCAACAATCTTAATGATGTTGAAGTAGAAAGTGGTTTCACATATCGTGTGTGTACAGGATTAAAACACAGCCTCCGTCATCTTTCCATCGGTTGGGATGGTAAATTGCCAAATTGTAGTGTTTCTTATGTCACATTATCGGCATAATAGTGAGTTCAACAGGACCTGGAACTTACCCGACAAGAACCAAAGGGATGACACAGAGTCCTGCAGACAACAGGAAGACAAAGCCAGGGAACCATGACACTGTAGCAGCATAAATGCTGTTGAAGACTGCAGTCGATACGTTGCTAGAGAGACTTTCCAGGAAGGAAAGACAAGCAAACAAGGCTCCTGCAAAAAAGACCCCAAAGGAAATAAGAAAACTATATTTAAGAAGTGACACAGGACCCGGAGAGAGTACCTAAATGCTCTAAGGCAATATACCAAACTGATATCAATATTATGATATGAGAATAGATTTTGTGTTGGATTTTTTATATACATGTTGTCTTTTTCTTGTTTAAAATGGTGCATTACAGTTATGTAACTTTCTGAAGAGACTGTGAGTCTTTGTTGGTTACCTTATACTAGAATAACTGGATTGGCAGAACTGCAACTTCATACAAGGAAGAAGGTGCGCAAATATGATGTAATGTAATCTGTTGCAAACCTTAGACTAGAATAACTGTATTAGCATGGCTGCAAAATACCTCAAACACAGAGACATTGTTCTTTAGCTCAAACCCAACTCACCCTGCTCAGACTTGGAGATGATCTTTGATGTCATGGAGCGCAGGACAGGGAAAGGCATAATGGACAGAAGCAATGGCACCCGTACTGTAGTTGACAAATAACATAACACGTCATTTTATACAGCACAATCATGTGAGGATTCAAATGAAACAGTGACAGCAGCAGTGACGATATTTCACAATGATATTGTCTGGTTAGACTACTGTGCAATTATGTTGTAAAAACACAAGATGACCGGCGATTTCTACATCTCATAAAAAAGGTGGTTTCTTACATATATCATGGTTAGGCCCATGGACAGGATCATCATGTGCACATTTTCACAACATTATGCCCAGTAGCTGACGTAGACAGTGAGACTTATTCATTCTTCATGGTCCTCATGACACTATTTAAGATTACTGAACTTATTTGAAAACATTGCAAGCATGAATGAAACCAGGCGTTGATCTGAATTCAGCTTCTAGACATACTTGACCTCAAATAACTACAGGTCAGGTGAATTTTTGTGGCACAGAACCGTAGCTGTTGTGTTACTTTTTTCCTCACCAAGAAACATCAGCAAAGTGGTATTCGCAAATGCTGTCAGGATCATGCCGGAAATGACAGACAGGATCCCGAACATGACAATGAGCAGCTGTGGAACGCCACAGTACGTGAACACCGATACTCCCACGAAACTGACCAGGAACACAGTGGTGGACAGTCCTGAGCCGTAGCCAATCAGAATCTCGCTCCAGCACAGAGGCTCATTGAGCTCATATAGTGTCATTAAGGAGATCCCACCTATGTAGGCGAAGGAGAAGCTGGTGAAGAGGACTATCAGGAGGATTAAAACAGGTTTACACTTGGGGCTGGCCCCTGCAAACATCTGGTAGACTCCGTACAACATCTGTTTTGTGGCTGAGCGCTGAGGAGCCGCTTCTTGAATACTGGCATCAGGAGGAGGCTTCTTCACAGTCTCTTCTAGGATGAAAATCACATAGAGCAGGATCACACACTGGCACAATGCGGAGGTAAGGAAAGGCCAGTTAAAGCCTGCGGCTCTCAGGAAGTAGCCTGTTGAGATCGCCGCCACCCCGGACAACAGGCCAATCATCATGTCCAGTCCGGCCATGCGCAGCGTCTTCTGTTTTCCGTCCTCGCACAAGTCTGCTATGTAGGAGAAACATCCCCCCATGAATGTCCCCAAGCCCCCAAACAGGGAGCTGAGGATCGTGGAGCCGATGAGCAAGTAAATGTTCAGCTCAAAGAAAGACACCGTCAGGAAGGCCAGGGTGTAGATCAACGTGCCAATCAACGGCATGATGATGGTGATCTTGCGTCCTCCCCGGTCACTGTAGGCCACCAGCATGAGAGTGACGATCAAAGAGGGGATCGTGGAGAAGAGCTCTGTGTAAAGGGAGAAGAGAGACGCCTGCCTCTGCACCGCCTGCAAACACAGAAAGGAAGAGAGAGGAAGTTTAAAAGTATAAACTGGGCTCATTAAAAAGTCTACAATACATCAAGGCATACTGCACTGAAGCATGCAAGAAGAAATGCTCTTCTGCAAAAATAATAAAAAAAAAAAGATCTAATGTTTATTAATAGAATACAGTACACACCACAAACACCTGATCTGGAAAAGCCTGTTTTTGACATGGACACTCTTGCAAATGTCAACACTTTTTAAAACCTAACATGAAATGTTTGTAAAAGGGTTAAAACAGTAGTTATTTCAGTTTTTCTGTCAAAGTGAAGTGAAGAGTAGAACTTTAGTCTCATATCTCTTTTGCATATCACTTTTAGGTCACATAATATGTTTTTCTTTCTTTTATTTTTGCAGAAGTGTTATTGTGATGTCTGCTTTGTCATTACACTAAATGTTGACCATAGACATGGATAATTGCTTATAAGCAACAGTAGATGTGGAAAAACTAAAATAAATAGAGCACTGTTGTTTTTTGACCTCTACTTTAGTTTTTTTTTTACCCTGGTTTAGTTTTCTTACCTTCCTCTTCCTTCCTCAGTAACACATTTTTCTATTCATATACACAGAAAATAGTATGTCTCTCCCTCTAGTAAAAAAGTAGTGGAAGTGATTGTGTAATTAATTATACTGAAATAGTGACACAAGGAAATCACGTGAAAAGATAAATAGGTCCACTCACTCTTCCACCTTGAAAGCGTGCTTTTCTTTAGACATCCAGTATTGAATTACTAACCTCATGGTGGCTTGAATGGTTGCTGCTGTTGTTTGCTGTACATCTGGAGGTGTTGTCGGAGATGGGATAAGTGGTGTTGGTCAGCTCCTGCCAGAGCCGTCGGTACACATACTGCTGCACCAGGGGATAGATGAGAAAACTGGAGAATGCGTACAGGGCAACCACAGGCTCCACAAGGTAAAGACCCTTCATTTTGAGGGGCTGCAAATACTCCCTGGAAAAAGAAAAAAAAAAGATTTGTAAAACCATAAATACATAACACACAAGACGTTTAGAGATGAACATGAACTCATAAAACATGAGCTGGATCTGAAGCACATGACAGTTAATTTACAGTTTAACCGATATAATTACTAAATTCAATTTTGCAGCTCGATAATAAGATTATTTCAACCTCCAACACTTCAGGACACAGGTGGGTATTATAATACACAGACAAATAGGTAGTAGTCTACAAATGGGACAAGATACTGTCTACGTGGAGGTATAGATTTTTATTTGGTTGTTTTTCCCTTCCACTGTATTGCACGTGCATGGTCGATTCAACATTATCTGACAGTTTGGAACAAACACAAAAACACGATAATAGACCTGTAATGTACAGTTAGTCTCGTGAACAGGACATGTTGTGAGAATGAACTGGGTCAGATCAATATTTAACTTGGATTACACGGAAGATAATGACAACATTCCCCTTTTACTTATTATTGTCTCGGATATTAACAGGAACAAGCGATCTTACCTTTTAGACAGCTTAGATCATGTTGTTCTCTACAAGACAATGACGGCAAAATTGTTTACGCGGCGAGTCGCACAGCTCTATTAAATAGAAGTCGTGCGGGATGTTATGAAAAGCCGAAATCCCGCCCCACAACGCACGCGATTGGACAGAGAGCTTCCAAGACTGCTGCGCTTATTGGATCGGAGGACCTATCAATCACGAGTCAGGGCGGACGAGAACAATTTGTGACTTTCCGCGTCATCTTCTTTTGAACATTTCACGTAATATTACTTATATATTAAAGTGTATTTTATACACATGTAGGACATATTTTAAATATATTTTTAAGAAACGTCAAGCTTAAAAACAATCAACGAACGTATTTTTTTTTTCACTACGGTGAGTTAGTGTGAGCTTTGCGTCGGAATGTACCATTCTGCAGCACACCGGGGAGGATTTTGTTGTGACAGCTGAGTAACAACCCGGCGGGGGTAGACGGTAAGGCGCAATCCCTAATAGCCTTTTATCTGTGGAATTTAAATCAGCCGTACAGCTGTTAAATGAAGCAGAAATAACCCTTCATGTTTGTATATTAAGTAACACCACGTTGTTTACCTGTTAGTCGTAGTAAATGTCAGTTTAACACCCCGGACGTACAGGTAGCAGTGGCACCACCGTATCGTAGCTAGCTGATTAATGAAGCTAACTGACCGTACGAGCTAAATAGGCGAGGTAAGAGACAAGAGAGATGTTTTAAATATTTTTAAAAATGTATTTCTGTCTCTGTCGGTTTTCAAGGTGTTGGCTCATGACGCGTAAAGCTAGCTGTTAGCGGTTAGCTTTTCCTGCTGCTGCGGTTTGCAAAGTCGTGACTGTCGGTGTGAGGATGAATGATGTTTCAGTCGGCCTAACTTCACATTCTCCTCCACGGAGCTGCTGCTGCTGCAAAATCTAGATATCTTCGATAATCACTTTATAATCAAATTAGCTTGTCAAATGTGTGGGGTTGTTTTAATATTTCGCAATAAAAGTGTTCTCGTCAATCTGTGCAACGTTGTTGCCTAATACCTGATTTCCTGAATCAGCAAGGGATTCAGTGGAGTCACCCCGGATCCATTCCAGACATTGTGATATCTTGGAGTGGTGTACAATTATCTTCACGGGTACGAAAAATAATGCAAAATGAAATAAGTAAAACGAACAGTTTGTACCAATTACTTTATCTCTGAATTAATCAAAAAACACTCTTAGTCTGAATGGGTCTTATAGAAGTGGTTTAATGGCCATAAACAACCCTATTGGTGAAGAGAATCTACCATGAATTTCTGATGATTTTTCCAGATGATTTGTCTCTGCAGTCACGATCAGAATTACAGATGTGTCTGAATGTGTGTGTATCTTGTCTAATCTGCTTTCATTCATTGATTTTGATTCCCAGGTCATAACATAGGTTACTCTATCTTGGATCAACAATGGCCTTCAGCAAAGGTTATCGCATCTACCACAAGCTGGACCCACCCCCCTATAGTGTCATAGTGGAGACAAGGACCAGGGAGGAATGCCTCATGTTTGAATCGGGGGCTGTTGCCGTCCTGTGTAAGGCATCATATTTAATTGCACTGTAATGACATGTTATTTAAATACTTTAAATACTGTAAGTTAATGCTACAAGAGTGTACTGTACTTATCCAATGATGAAAATGATTCTACACTATGATTAAGTCTACAATCAACTGATAATTTTAGAGAGAACTACTGCTGCTCTTCTTCTTACATTGTTATATTTGTTCTTCTAGCGGCAGCAGAAAAAGAGGCCATCAAAAACACATACACCAAGATCGTTGATGCCTATGGAATCCTGGGTGTCCTCCGCTTAAACCTGGGTACGTTACGTGTATATATATATATATATATATATATATATATATATATATATATATATATGTGTGTGTGTGTTTTCTAGTCAGTGCTTCGTCTTGCACAACTTTTCTGGGTCCGGTCCCAGTTCTGACTTCCAGGTTTATGTGTGACTGAACTTGCCCTGGTTTGTTGCGCTCACTTATAAGCTGCTTTATCCTGTCCTCCATATGACCTTGAAGGCTCTTGTTGTCACAACATGAAACAAGCTGTAAAAAAGATTAAAGCTCAGTTGTAGTGATGGCTGAGATTTGACAGTCTAGTCATTTCCTATAAAGGATTGGCACCAAATTATAATTAACATATTTTCCAGTCTGTTCATGCATCTATTAACATACTGCTTGCTTTATTATTTTTCCTCCATAATCCACCACCGATAAATATTATTTATTCTCATGTGACTTTCTTTTTCATAATACTCGCCTCTTTCCTCTGCAGGTGACTCCATGCTCCACAGTCTGGTGGTTGTGACAGGATGCAGCTCTGTGGGGAAGGTGCAGGACTCTGAGGTTTTCAGGGTAACACAGACAGACTTTATATCACTGAAGAACGACCCTGGAGACGAGGACCGCATCTCTGAGGTGCGAAAGGTCCTGAACTCGGGGCACTTTTACTTTGCCTGGTCTTCCACTGGTGTCAGCATGGACCTGAGCCTCAACGCACACCGCAGGATCTTAGAAGACACTACAGATAACCGCTTCTTTTGGTAGGAGCATGAAATGATAGCTGTTCCAGCCTTATATGGAGACTAGTAGACAGACACACTGCACTAATCTCTGAAGCACTGCAGTCTTGCATTTGTCTAGTTATTTTCCGAATGTGTGAAAATTAATTTCACTCCAAATATCTTTGTGTTTACTGTTTTGTCTTTTATATGAATCAATAGGAACCAATCGCTGCACCTGCACCTGAAACATTATGGCGTGAACTGCGATGACTGGTTGTTGAGGCTGATGTGTGGAGGCGTAGAAATCAGGACGATTTATGCGGGACACAAGCAAGCCAAAGCCTGCATCTTCTCCCGCCTCAGCTCAGAGAGAGCCGGCACACGATTCAATGTCCGGGGAACAAACGATGATGGGCAGGTGGCCAACTTTGTGGAGACCGAACAGGTGACTGGGGTTTTTCACATTTTGATTGAATTAATTGAGAGGTGTCATGATTAAATGTGGTGATATATCAGTTTGATGCATTAGCTAATGTCCACGGTCTGCATGGCAGTGTTGTCAGCAGGTGCCAGCCAGAGCAGGAACATAGAGCAGTGACAAATACATTCCAGTTAATACAGTCTATTTAAACACTGGTCATTTATTGACTATTCAGACTCAAAGCCTTCTACAGTCCATATAACACACAGCCTGTCCTGATTACAGAGGGATGAAAAACACACACTGATTTTTTTATAGCCCAATATTTATTTTAATGTGAAGTCATTATCGAGTAAAGATATATTTTGTCAGTTCCCTGTGTTTTAATTTGTTTATAAGGGCTTTAATACTTTGGGTTTTTCTGTTTCCTTCTGTATTAGTTTTTTTGGTTGTTTGGGTGGTCACTTATGTCTGATTTGAGGTGTAGATGTTTTTTATAAAATGTATTTATTTTTTTTTCTTTACCTGTGTAAATTAGTCATTTACTTTCTCTAAATTTTTGTTTAATACATTGTTGTTGTTTTTTGACTGCATCTATGTTTTATCACATTTTAAATGAACCTTTCAACTTGTTTTGAACAGGTTATTTTCCTGGATGACAGAGTTTCATCCTTCATACAGATCCGTGGATCCATTCCTCTTTTCTGGGAACAGCCAGGAATCCAGGTAATGGAAACTAAATCTATTCTATTCTAAGAACTGTGATGGCAAAGTTTTCATATATTAAGACTCATTATATGGAAAAAATTAACTGCCCTCCTATATACAAACTTGACAATTCCCTACATTCTCCAGCTGTAGATGAGGCTCACTCAGTCTTTTAACAGTGTCAGATGAAGCCTGCATGGAGCCAAACCAGAACCACTTTCACTAAACTATATTGTGTTTGTCATTTATTAAGACAGCGTTAACAGGAATGAAAAATCTCCTTCTAACACTAGATTCATTTATGCTAGTCTTAACACCTGTTGTCCATGCTGTGTTCAGAAAAAGTCCATTAAGGGTGTTTTGTTGCACCTGAATGAGAATCGGCATCGTAATGGATTGGATGAGAACCCCCACCTGGTATAACCCTCTTTTTTCGTTTAGTTCATGTCGGCTCTTCTGGTACGCTTTTGATCTGCAGATAAAGTAGGGTTTCTCTGTGCAATGCCAAAGGACAGAGGCAAAAGTAAACAAGGCATGCATACATTTACATCCAGGCCCGTTATATGGTACCTGTCCATGAAATATCATCCTGGAAATCTAAAGCAGGGTCAAGGATCCGTACATTAGCTCATAATAAACATTGTGACTGGGATTTATCTGTCCTTGTCTTGACATTGCACAGACTGGTGGATAAGATCAGATGTGGGGGAGGTTAATGGTAGATATAGTGTTTGGTAAAGGGCATTTTTCTGTTTTCCTCAGCTTCCAGACTTCTTGGGTCAGGTGAGAGCCTGGTCTGAAAACATCCCCCAACCACTTTCTGCTGATGTTCTCCAGGCAACTGGATAGGTGTCAATTTATGATGCCGGAGACTGAGCTTTTAAATCTGTTAGAGAGCCAAAGGAAGCAAAATATTAGTATCGGTCACCTATTCAGTCAATAAGATGGTTTGACACAGGGTAGTGAGCGTGGGGTTGTTTTCAGACAGAACTTAAGTTCTCCTGCTTTTAAAGTGTTTTAGCTCTTAGTCCCCTCAACCAATCGTAGTTCAGTAGGCTTACTTTCTCTTTTCCATACTCTCTTAACTTATTCTGTGAGCAGGATAGATAGCTTTGAGTTTGGTCCATAAGAAGACAGACCAATCAGTCTAGTGATTGTGTAAATTAGTCTCTGGATCATAACTGTAGTGTATTACTATTCAAACCCTGATAGAAAATATATGAATCAGAGAAATTAGTTGAAGGGCTGCCCCCTTTTTAGTTTATTAGTAGACAGTTGTTAGTCTTGGACCAAGACAATTGACTTTTAATATAGTTATTACTACAAAATGAGTCACATTTTACAATGATATTGGCAAATATACTATGATATACATGTTAGAAATCCATTAGAAAACTGAAACTGATGAAACTTCAGATGCTGGGTTATCTGCTGTCTGTTCAGTTGGAGTATAATGTGAGGAGGCTTTGGTCAGAGGTGCGCAGGTGTAACCTGAGCCCTGTTCAGATGGCATGTCAAGATGTTATTAAAAATGCATAGCACAGACCTGCTGCACGACAGTAGCAAGGAGGAAATGACAAAATGGCAGCAGCATGGAGCAGAACGTTCAGCCCTGTCAAAGATGGGCCTGTCCCAAAATGAATGACCAGTACAGCACAGGTCAGGACGGATGTTGCCATTATATTTTTTTCCACTAATTAAAGGCCATTAGAGATCGGAAGAGAATAGATTTGAAATGCAAGAGGAGACAAATGAAAGTAGGAAACATTTGTGTTCACAGGCAGAAATGAGAATGGAACAAGTAGGAACCTGCAGTGCAGCAGAGTGAGTAGATTTATGAGCAGCAGCCACTGAGGTATTGTCCTGCTAGAGCCTGTCAAGGTGTGGTCATGTGTGGTCTATACTTACCTGATGTGTTTTTTGGTGAGTCAGTCACTGCATAATGCTCTCATAATAATTAAAAGTTTAAATAAAGGTGTTGTAGAGGTAGATAACAAGATTTCTCTGCTGCTCAGTGTTTGTCTCTTTTATGATGCTCCTATAAGTCCCATAAGCCGCTTTGTTGCTGTTGTCCTATGTCATTCTTTTTTTGTCTTTTTTCGGCACTGTCAAAGGTCTCAGTGTTCAAATATGGTCATATATTCTATCCCTAAATCCATATTTTTCACCATCAGGTTCTCTGAACATCTGCAATATTTGTGTGTTTGTGGAACTTTCCTGCTTTAGAATCTTTTACCAAAGAAGGACACTGTGACTTGTGTGTATTTTGTTTTCTGGTTGTGTCTGCCCTGTAGGTTGGCTCTCATCGTGTCAAACTTTCAAGGGGATTTGAGGCGAATGCGCCAGCATTTGAAAGGTAATTAAAATGTTCTGTGTGTGTATGTGTGTGTGTGCGCGCGCATGCATGCGTAGAAGATTCCAGCTGCTTTATCTTGCCTCTAAGAGATTACCACTCCTCAGAGGAGACACCATAATACCATGCTTCCTGCAGTTGCTGTCTGAACCACAATGGGGGGGAAAAAGCTTTTCAGACTCTTGAAGTGTGTCCTCGGAGGCAGGTTTATTGAAGAGAACAGAAAGGATATTTGCTGTTGACTTTATTAATCTGTATTTTATATTTATTGCAAACATTGTCTTTGCATCTACAGTCAATCGCTGACTTTAGATGTATTACTGTTCTAAAAATTGGAAAAAAAGAAATGTTGCAATTATTGATTAGGTCTTTTATGACTCATCATCATTGAATGGGCTGTAAAATGCAGAGAACATTTGGCCTGTGAAAATATGTGCCTTTTTAAATTGGTATCATAAACCATATTTTTTCCATCAATGTTAATGCCACAAATGAAATGTTGAATTGGTGCTAACATAATAATTGTGATACAGCACGAACTTTGTCCATTTCGAGTAGCTGACTAGACAGCACCTGACCAACATGGCAGTGCTGATAAGACTGAGCTATTAATGATCCCAAAGATTTAGAAGTTCACAATGCATTTTTATTATTATGTCAATGTAATAGTTCATATCAAAGAGGCATTGGTAAGCATGCTCATATCAATCATGAAACCTCCATAAAAAATGCCAAATCAAAAATCAGTAGGCAAATCATCCTGTAGGATGAAACAGAAACTAAAAATAGATGGACATATATTCTTTATGTTGTAAGGAAATATGATACAGAGACCAACTTTTTTTTTTTTTTTTAAATACAGATGCCAATGAAACAAAATAAGATGATTCAGGTTGTAGGGAGTCTGTGTTTTGCTCATAGACAGATATGATGGATGGATTGTCACTGAAGCCAAAACCCAGACCTTCAGGAGGAACAATGATCCTTATCACTGTGCCACGCCTTGATATAACCATGCCTTGCTCCAGTCTTATCAATGTCCTGTAGACATGATGCATTTCTGTTCACCCAGTTCAAGGCAACATGCTGCAGGAGGGGTTGGAAGATCACCAGGAAGTCTTTATTTTTGAACTCAGCTGGACTGAACTCAGTATTATTGTCAACTTTCCCTTTTCCTAATTAGCATCTTGAACATGTCGAGGCTTGTCAGACTTGACACCACGCATTAGTCATTTTTTCACACCGAGTAGTTGGCAATACCACTAATGTTTCTCAATATCTGCTCAGATCAGGATACATGACTCACTTTGGAATATTGAGTCAATTTTCTGCAATAACAGCCAAACATGTCTCTGTTTAAATTCCTGAGATAGCACAAGGCCAACAAGATATATTTATATAAACACACTAACAGTAGCAGAGTATGGCTTCAGTCTACTTTTCTCTTTACTGAATCCTGTTGCCTTTCCATCCATATCTGCAGGAAATGAAACCAATTTGACCAAGGATTAATCTTTATGATTTACTCCATGTATTTCTACAGCTATTTAGGTCCAAATGTCACAGATAAGAATGCACTGAAATACAAATAAGCCCAGTACAGCTTTTTAATTATTTGCATGTGCATATTTCACATTCATTTATTTGGATTTAAAAGATGAAGCTTTAATCCACAGTGCATTTCTTTACCACAATTGCATAGTAAAACTGCTAGTGTTAGTTTAGACACATGCAGTACTTATATGATTGTGTATATGTTTTCCAGACACTTCACTGCTTTGCGGATGTTATATGGTAAACAAGTGATTATCAACCTGCTTGGAAGTAAAGAAGGGGAACACATGCTCAGCAAAGCATTTCAGGTGAGAGAAACTGTTCCCTGTCCTTATAACGCTGACATGCATGGAGTTTATCTGATGCGGAGTGTGTAGACAAGACGTGGTTTCTAGCTTGGGACTGGACTATATTGAAAAGCTCTTTTTTTCCCCTCATACTCGCTTCTTGGATTTACATACTCCAACTACTGTAACTTGAAACTTTTGTCAGGTTTTATCAGCCCACATAATCATCTGTGGTCTTGTTATAAAACCATAGAAGAAACTTACTGTCAATCAGTTTGACAGTAACAGCAAACTATTATATTGTGTTGATTGTTATTTAAGAAGTCATTCCCTCTGGTGACAAATTGAGTTCTGTATTCCATAAATTCTTATTATGAATTCTTTTTTATGCAAAAGGTTATTTTAATTATATATTTTTTAATCAATTTCTCCTTAAAACTGAAAGTCTTTTTTTATTTATTAAAGTAAAATAATAATGCTTCGTAGGTGCGGTCACACACCTCGTATACACAACATCCTTGCATTTAATATGAGTTTTAGGGAAATAAGTCCTTTTCCTCTTTTCCTCAATTTTCAGAGTCACTTGAAGGCATCCGAGCATGCAACAGCAGTGAAAATGGTGAACTTTGACTACCATCAAAACGTAAAGGGGGGCAAAGCAGACAAGCTGCACAGCGTCCTCAAACCTTACCTCAGCAAATTCTTAGAAGAGTGTGGGTTCTTCTACTACTCAGGAGAGACAGGCATCGCAAGGTGAATAGTAAACACAAATGTGTATATAAAGGACTATTAAAGGTCATTACTGCTTAACATTTTAATGTCTGTTTAGGACTCAGGGCGGGACCATCAGGACCAACTGCCTTGACTGTTTGGACAGAACCAACAGTGTCCAGGCCTTCTTTGGCCTTGAGGTAGGACTCAGGGATAATGTGCTATATAGTCTAGCGTTTTCCCTCGTCCTGTTAAAGTCTGCTGTCTTTGCTGACGATGCTTTTAGTCTAACCCCACTCCTCCTCTACCTTCCTCTAGATGCTGCCAAAGCAGCTGGAGGAAATGGGTCTGACAGAGAAACCACAGTTAGTGGCCAGGTTCCAGGAGGTTTTTAGGACCATGTGGTCTGTCAACGGAGACTCCATCAGTAAGATCTACGCCGGCACCGGTGCCCTGGATGGAAAGGCAAAGGTACAAAAAGCTATCGCTGAATAAATACAGAAACAAGACTTCAGTCAGAGCTGCATTTAATGTAGGACTTCCTTCGTTTGTTCAGATGTGAAGAATTTCAGCACCAGAATGCTGTTCCAAACGTTAACAAGGAAGTATGGTCTAGTTCTGCCTGTTGCAACAGCATCCTCCCTATTGGTGCTAGTAGCTGAGCACCTAAAACAGTGATGGACAGGCATTTGATTAAGGCAAATTCAGCCATCTTATTGAATTTATTTATATATTTAGAGTTTTGGTTAATATTTCTTAAATACTGGTTGAGGACATGAATATTTATTATCAAATGTGTACCTTCAACTAGGAACTCTGAAATACATTTGATGAACAAATAATTCAATTACAAAAAAAGAAAATAAAGTTTGAAGCTAATTTCGTTTTCCCCCTTAAACAAAATATTTCATTCAGTTGTTGAAATTGTTGTCGTCGTCTAACTTCTGAACCAGCTGACCTCAGATCAAGTTTGCTCACTGCAGCTGATGAGATGAACCAGCCGTGCTGTCTGCATGAACTATAGACATAGTGGACTCTTTGTGTGTGTATAACTGTGTGCTTCAGTTTCTTAACTCTTGTGTGCCATCTCTCTCCGCTGTCCTCTGGACCTCTCTACTGTGTGGTAAGTTAAGAAGCCAGTCGATGTCATTTGTTGAGTTGTGGGTCTATTTCTGGTGTATTGATTTCAGTGTCTGTGGGTAAGATGATGATGATGATGATGATGATGATGATGATGATGATGCAGGATGTGGTAGGAGGGACCTCCATATTTTTGGGAATATAAACTGATTTTATTTCCCCTGAGGAATCCGGTGATACATAAACTTGTCTTGAACTGACATTTCTTGAAAGCTCCACAGAGATCTCTCTACTGGTGTACAGAAAATTGAGTTAAACAGAAAACAAACTGAAATGCTTTCTTCAAAACAAAAAAGAATCACTGACAATATGTTGATCGTTTTACTTCTAAAGCATCATGTCAGAGATAGAAATGTAATTCTGTTGCCTTGATTTGATGAACAAGTGGAAAAATATCACCATATGCTAACAAATCAAACCAAATATTAAATTAGTGTCATGTTAAATTTTCCCGCGTATCTCTGAGTTTTTATCCCTTAGTCATTTAAAAAAATCAGCATTATTTGGATCTCTCTGAAGTCTTTCTCCTTTTCTCTTTTTCTCTTCCATGGATGGAGTGGAAAGTAAAGATGCCTATCAATCTCAGCATATAGGTAATAAAAATAATAAACATGCATTTCTTTTACTTCTAGGCGGGAAAGCTAAAAGACGGAGCACGTTCTGTGACGAGAACCATCCAAAACAACTTTTTCGACAGCTCTAAGCAGGAGGCCATCGACATCCTGAGGCTGGGATCCACACTCAACAGTGATCTGGCAGACAAAGCTCGGGCCCTGCTCACCACTTCCAGTCTTTACGGTAATTATTTTACAACATGGACAATACATATGTATGATTATGATTATGATTATCATACTGTGCATCATATTACAATAAAATTTTTTGCTGATGAATATACAAACTAATTCTGACCTGCTACCTGTTAACCAGAAGCTACACTCTCTGCGTCCAGTGGGAGTTGTAATCTCCATGTGTCAGCTTCTCTGTCTCGGTTAGATTAAAACCGTCTGACTGCTCTGCTAGCATTATCTATTGAAGCACTGGTTAACCCGTTCTTCTCCTCCTTCTCTCCCGCCCTGCTCTTGCCCACAATCTTAGTCACTGAGCCCGTCTTACAATCAGGTATAGTAACTGACAAACGGCCCCAAGTGGATGGATCCTCTCAAACCCCTGTCACATAGTTGTCATACCATGTGTTTGCTACTCATTATTGTTCATTTCTTTTATAAAATTCAATGTTGGCTCTGGTTAAACTTCTGTCTGTTACATGCCAAAATAAAGTAAGAATGAATTTTGTAATGAAATTTGAATGGAAATTTGCAGACAGAAATGAACCATTACCAAGGTTGATTATTTTGATGTTGTCTGCATTTCAGATAACTTCAGATAAGAGTTGTGGTATCCATCCTTCCTCCCATTCCCCATGCTTTACATTAGAACATTGTTGTGATCTTCCTTTTTTATATAGAAGTTCTCCCATTGGTGTTTTGTTGGTTTTGATTCAATTTCTCCCTTTTTTATTTGTTTCCATGTATGCTGCCTCTCCCACAAACACACACTCACACACTTGTATACAACCATTAATCACCCTAATCCTAATCTCCTCCCCTCCGCAGCCTCCCCCAGAGTATTGCTGGGAATGTGTCAGAACTTCCACAAATACACACGACCCAAGCAGATCCGGGTGTGTGTTGGCACTTGGAACGTCAATGGGGGTAAACAGTTTCGCAGCATCGCCTTCCGGAACCAGACACTCAACGACTGGCTGCTGGATGCTCCAAAGAAGGCGGGGCATCCCGAGTTCCAGGGTTTGTCTGTGTTTATTAACTGTACTAACTAATGGAAAATTATACTGCATAGGGTTGCTGTGTCTTAGTAGATTAAACCTATTTGTTAAAATTTGGTATTGAATAATAATTAAATAGTATTTTTATCATATAATAGTCATATTTAGTAACATTGTGTCATTCTTTTCTTTACTACAGATAGCAAAGCCAACCCCATAGATATCTTTGCCATCGGTTTTGAGGAAATGGTTGAACTGAATGCTGGAAACATTGTTAGTGCCAGGTATGTGTGAGCGATTGCAGTCGAGATAACGTAATCTATCAACCACAAGAATTCATGCATTACCAAAGGTACCTATACATATACTGTATTGGCCCGAATATAAGACGACCCCCTCTTTTCAAGACTCAAGTTTGAAAAATGACTTTTTGAACACCAAATTTTAATTCCGCTCTGAGGACCATGGAAAGCTTTTCTCTGACTGTGAGCATTTTTAGGCGATCTTTATGAGCTCTCCATCTCCGTACATTACACTCTGTGACACCATATTTCACAGCTGCTTTGCAAAAAAATGCCGCTATTTTTTAATTTTCTTCGTCGTGACAGGGGTTCGCTTTGGCGTAGGGAGTTCAGCATTTACTTTAAAGCAGGGATTCCCAAAGTGTGATGCGCGCACCTTTGGGGGTGCGCGAGCGGCCACTCTTGGATGCGCACGCTAAAAGACGTGATGACGATCTGGAGTGTTTTTAATAAAGTTTTTTCAAAGTGGGATTTTCCGACACAATAAAGAATATAAATAAACGTTTTATTTGTCAGATTAAATGCATATTAAACATGCCGTTATACAACTTCGCTCTGTTTAGACATGCTGGTTTAACACTTTATTTTTTTGGTGCGTCGTTTTTCCTGCATCAGGAGACACGCAGTCGAGTCCAGTCACTGGAGTCGCGCTCACATTTCCGCAGATTAGCGGCGATGTGGTTGAAGCAGAGACTCCACGCTGTTATTGATCGTGTTGCAGGAATAAAAGACGTTTGTAAACATGGACACAGAGGATGAAGCAGCTGTTGATGATGTTTGTTATTTATCAGTAACATGCGGCTCAGCGAGCGGTGAATACACCAGCATGTAAAGCAGAGAGGTAGAGACATCACGCTGTTACTGTGCTGAGAAACGGCAGCGGAGAAAACAACGGACGCTGCTGAGATGTTTAGTTGTTTATATAAAGTATAGCTGATATGTCGTCAACCAGGTTGGATATAGATGGGGGTGACTGATAAAAAAGTTTCGGAACCGCTGCGGCGCCATCTAGCGTTGTGAAGGTGTATAATGTCTAGACCCCGAATGTAAGACGACCCCCACTTTTTCAGTCTTATTTCAATGCAAAAAACACAGTTTTATATTCGGGCCAAAAGGTATATACAAAACACACATTGATTTCATAAGATTTGCAAAGAAAATAATCTGGACTTCTTTGGAATGATCAGACGAGGCTAACCTAGGTGTGATTTTTTTTTTTTTTTTTTTAAGAATAAAGACGATTTCTTCAACATAGTGAAATGTTAATATTCATTCTGACTTTATTTTTTCCTGCATTGTTGACACATCTTTTTGTTCTTCTCCCAGTACCACTAACCAGAAACTATGGGCAGCTGAGCTACAAAAAAACATTTCACGGGACCATAAGTATGTGCTACTTGCTTCAGAGCAGCTGGTGGGAGTGTGCCTGTTTGTTTTCATCCGTCCCCAGCATGCACCCTTCATCAGGTATTAACTGTATTCTCCTTAGACACATATAGTATTATTAAACTCTAAATCATAGGTCTACAGAGGATCACTGCACACCAGCATTACCCATAAATATATGATTTAGTTTTTTAATCTATTCAGCAATGTGTTGATCATACAAAATTTATAGTTTAAAATATATTTTTATTGATGTCATCGTGTTTGCCAGGGATGTGGCTGTAGATACAGTAAAAACCGGAATGGGTGGAGCTACGGGCAATAAAGGAGGCGTGGCCATCCGCCTGTTGTTCCACACCACCAGCATCTGCTTTGTTTGCTCTCACTTTGCTGCTGGCCAATCACAAGTCAAGGAGAGAAATGATGACTACAGTGAAATCAAACGCCGGCTCACCTTCCCTATGGTAATAACCGTGATATTAGCAAATCAAGTTTACAACTGATTTTTGCATGATATACACATAATGTCACCTATTTTGTCCCCCAGGGTCGTCTGCTGGACTCGCATGACTATGTGTTCTGGTGTGGAGACTTCAACTATCGAATCAATCTGCCTAACGAGGAAGTTAAAGAGCTAATCAAACAACAAAACTGGGATACCTTGACATCTGGAGACCAGTTGTTTGACCAGAAGAATGCTGGTTTGGTATGGCTTATAGCTCAAGTTACTGCAACACACAGAAAATGTCAAGTCTGGGTCTTAAAATAAAAATGTCGCCCATAGGTATTCCGAGGATTCATCGAGGGGAAGTTGGACTTTGCGCCGACATATAAATACGACCTCTTCTCAGAGGATTACGACACCAGTGAGAAGTGCCGCACACCAGCCTGGACTGACCGCATCCTCTGGAAGAGGAGAAAGTGGAACTTTGCCCAAACAGGTGAGATGCAGACAAGTCTCACCAACCTAAATAGTCTTTATGTCTGTCTCAAAACACTTGACTGATCTGACTGACTCACAAGTCAATTGACTCATACAGGCTGAGGCCAAACCCCCAGGTTTCATTCCAAAACTGTTGGGAAACATTTAGAGTTTAAAAAAATAGTTTGCACCAGAGAATTTAGGCTGGACCTTCATATAGTGGCTTTCACATGCAGAAGTTGTTTCGATATGAAGGAGAAGGGGGCGGAGAGCAGTATTTCCGGGAAGATGTGTTCTTGACATGTCGAAGGGGCTTCTTCTGCCTTCTTTCAGCCTATAATTTTGTATGATTAAATAAAGAACTTGAACACATAAGAGCATATATTCTGTTTGAGCACATTTGTTCATGTCTTGCAGCAGAGGAGATGAATGTAGTAGGAGCAGCTTCTACGTCTGGAGGGAATGAGGGTGATGAAGATTCCTGGCATCCTGGTGCTCTGAAGTACTATGGCAGGGCTGAGCTTAAGACCTCAGACCACAGGTAAATGGATCAGTGACGAATTATGGTCTACAAGATGAGAAAGTCAAAAACTTTAAAAAATACAGTTTTAAGAAGCATTCATCAGGTCTCCCAAACTGTATATTTTGTGTTTTCATGTTGGTTTCATGGCATTTAAAAGTCCTTTGGATCTCCTTTTTAAGAGAGTTAAACTATCCGGTTCCAAGTTTTTTGGGTTACATTGCATGACATTTTTGACATTGTCCCAATTACTAAGATCTATCTCTAAGTGTGGAATGAGTGAGGTGTTAAAATTCACCAATGGGCCCCAAAATGTCAAAATGTGTCAAGGGAAACTGACAGTCACATATATTCGTGCTGTGTTGCGTATCCTCATGATCGCCACCTCCCTTGCCCTCCTGTCTGTCTCCAGGCCTGTGGTGGCAGTGATAGACGTGGACATCCTGGAAGTGGACCCGGACGCTCGGCACCAGGTCTACAAAGACGTCATTGCCCTGCAGGGCCCTCCGGATGGCACCATCCTGGTGTCACTGTGCTCCTCCGGTCCTGACGACTACTTCGACGACGCGCTCATAGATGAGCTGCTGGACAAGTTCGCTCAATTCGGAGATGTCATCCTCATCAGGTGAGCCGGACGCCAGACACAGACAGACACGTATGACCTTCAGACATTTCACTGGAACTACAATGTCCTTGTTTATGCAGGTTTGTTGAGGAGAAGATGTGGGTGACCTTTCTGGAAGGTTACTCTGCTCTGGCTGCTCTCTCTCTCAGCGCTTCCACTGTAAGACCTCATGGGTTTATATTAATTACTTCTCAGCTCAAAAAAAATGCTCACATGAGTCTTAGTTATACTTCTCTCTCACTCCCTCTCTCTCTTGAATACATTGTAGGTCCTTGGTAAGGTGATCGACATCCGTCTGAAGAGTCCTGGCTGGATTAAGAGTCTGGAGGAGGAGATGAGCGTTGAGAGAATCTGTGGCAGCATCCCCACCTCGGCCAGCTCCACCCTACTCGCAGAGGACACGGATGTGGGTGATGACGATTACGAGATGGAAGGTGAGGACGGAGGGATGGCCGAGACATCTTAATCCTCAAAAGGATTAAGGAGATCAAGGCAGTGTCCATATAAAAAGAATTGTATAGTATATAGTTACATCATCAAACTCTGATATACTATAAAATTACTGTTAACTTTCCTTGCAATTTTACATCTTAACAGAAAACTGCATCTTCATTTTGTTTAAAGAAACATTTAGGAACTCATATATATGGTTGAAGGGATTTCCAGTTTCAAAGTGTTGTATTCCTGTCCCTCTTATCTCCTGCACCAGGCGATGTGGATGAGGAGGTGGAGGAGATCCTTCCCCAGCACCTGCAGCCCGGAGCAGGCTCTGGACCCGGATCCTCCCCTCTCCCCTCCCCCCGTGGTAGTCCCTGTCCATCCCCCACCCACGGAGAACCCACAGCTCCCAGTAGGCCCAGCCGCTCAGCCCAACCCTCCCGACCGCCACATGGTAAATAACAGCATGACACCCGACAACTGGATTCAGGTTGTGAAAAAAGTACAGCCCAGTCTAGCTCCAGTCTTCACCTGAAGGGGGAAGTAAACTGTAATTTTGTTCTGTTTGTGATGCATGGAAGCAGATTATAGTCCATCACCATGCAGAAGAGAAATACCAGGTAAATGCTAATGTGACGATGTGCTCTATGTCTAGTGTTAGAATTGTGTTGTCTCTCTGAAACTACTAGTTTTCATTTCAAACAGCGCAGTAGATTCTTCTTTTGTTTAGTCAACACTGAATGACAGGACTGCTGTGATTGAGTGGAGGAATCGCAGCGCTTCTCTTAGGATGATGCTGTAGTAAGACATAGGCACGTACCTTGATTTATGTTTGACCGGTGTGATTTGTCAAAGAAAAAAGAGCAGTTTTGCTGTCTTTAGCTCCTCAATGATTAAAAACCTGACAGGCAATAAATCATTGCGGAGATGGTACAAAAGTATACATCTATATTAGATGAATGTGTCCTCATGGAGTGCATCCAAACATTTTCTTAGAAAAAAAGCAATGGTGCTAAAGCAAAATGCTTTTACTCCAGTCAAATGGCTTCTTTTTATTTATGGATTTGTTTTATTTCTTCACTTCCAGGGCCTCCTGTTGACTTCCAGCCTGGTGCCCCTACATCTCAATCCATGGAGCCCAAACGAGCACCCCCACCTCGTCCCAATGCTCCCCCAGCCAGACCAGCACCCCCTCAACGTCCCCCACCACCTTCAGGTAGAGCATCTTTAACCTTCTTGTATATTCTTAATTAAATCCTCATTTGTAAATTTTAGCCTACAACCTAAATAAAGCCCTACACTGGAAGTGTGGATATTTATTGTCCTCAGGCCAGGTGTTAACATTTTACTTTTATCTCACTGCTTCGCCTCATTCCTGAAGGAGGCATGAGCCCTCTGCCAGTTAGAAAGGACACTGGAGGTAAATTGCTGATTGCTGTGAAACTAAGTGCTTATATGCTTTCATTGCTGCAGCATTTAAAATAGTAGCTGTTATTTCCCATCTGAAGCAACACACAGAGACAAGGCATGTTGCACTAGCGTTGTTATGGCATTCCAATGCTCATTTTCAGTTCAGTCAAATACATTTTAAACCAACAAAATGTTCATTAAGCAGTGTTGGAAATAATGTCCCACTTTGATCAGATCACAATTTTAGGCTTGACAGCCATTTCAGGGAGTACAAAGCTACAAAGGCTGTATGAGGTATCCTTTATATGTATATAAACAACATGTGTAATCATTTTCTAACCACCCCATAATGTAGAACAGTCCAGATCAATGACATAGTGAGCATGGAAATCTCAGCCATCATAAAGGTTCACCTGAGCCTGTTAAACCTGACTTTCCACTTGTAATTTGACTATTAACATTTCACTGGAATATTTGAGACAATGCTTTATTCTCTCCTTGTTTATCTGTTTCATTTTGCATCACACGGTCAACCCAGAAATTTGATTGTGCTCATTGAGTGTCAGCAAAGCCAAATCACTCTGCATACAACAGACTCATACTTCTAAGAAAGAATAGAAACATTCAATTATTTACTGACACATTATGCACCACTGGGCTGTCATTGGCTTTAGCATCAGTGTTTCAATTTGTCCGAATGTGCCATGTTACCAAAATTGTCCAGCAAAAATCAGGCTCTGAATACACAAAATTTATTTTAAAATAAGTATGCGTTTATTTAGAGGTGTAATGTATTGAGTGACCACTTGAAACTCAAAATGCAGAGCTGCTTGTTGTTATTTCCAACACTAAGTTCTTGTAGAGGAAACGATAGCCAGCCTTGCAAAAATACACACAACCATCCCTCCCCTGTCATATTTCTAAGACCATTATGTTCTGTTATTCTGTTACTCATTCATATTAATTTTCCTTATTTGAATTTATTTCATTTTTGAGTAGCCAGTAAGACATGATATCATCTTATTATTTCGTGGCACTAACACTGAGGTATTTATTTGTGTTGTGTTTTGGTCTTTGTCCCTTCATGCTGTGTTTGATTTTTGAACACATTTTTTCCCCTGTTTAACTTTTAAGACAGTGGCGAATGTCCCAGCCCACTCCTCGGTAGGAGAGGCAGTGAAGGTAACCGGCCAGGCACTGTGTCTTTAAATAATCTGATCCCTGTAGTCGTGCACCCTGTCATCAATGTTACGGATGCTTTTTTTTTTTTACATTTGACAAATTCTGCATCATTGTAGGCCATCTTAGTCTTATATGTATGTGTGAGAAATGTGTTTGGTAGCTTATTGTGAAATTGTTTTTAGCTTCATTTAAATTCAAAACTTTTCCTCTTCCCCATAGATGGTGTTTTTAAAACCTCACAAACCCTCACTCCATCTCTTATGATGACTAAACACTATTGATTTGGTGATTAAAGTCTTACAGTCATAACTGAGGTAGATAATGCTCCAGAGTTCTATTTGGTCAGCAACAGTAATCCACTGTGATCAGTGAGAAAATCCTCCTCAGACAGGTCTCACAGCATCCCAAGCTTCACTGCCTTGCTGTATTATTACCCCCACACACTATTCCTAGTGCTTCTTGTAACGTGTCGCCATTGGGAGCCCCTTCTTCAATGTGACAGATACCGCATATTTTGTATAACTGTAACGTATTTTGGTTTCCTTTGTGCTGCAAAGGATCAAAAAGCCCTGCTCTCACCCGGCCAAATGCTGCAGGTGAGTGCTAGAGAGCATGACTCACGTAAAATGATTTACTCCATTATGTAGGTTTATTGTTCCCATTAAATCCCTTTTTTCTGTAGTCTCATTTTGCTTTCAGTGATATGGGGTAAGATTATCTCTCTGGTGTAATCCCCTATTATGTGTTTATGCCCTGACAAAAAAAAAAAATAAAGTAATAAAATAAGCCTGTCCCATGCCTGGAGGAGGGGGTTAGTTGGTGACTCAGCACATCTTCACCTGAGTCATTTGTATGGCACACAGTTATCTGAATCCTTTTTGTCAGTAAGGGTGTGTGGTTGTGTTTGGTGAATTATTTAAAACTGACATGTAAGTCGTGTGGGAAGATGTTCGTCGGCTCTAAGAGGGGTTTGGTAAAGAGAGGAGTGAAAGAAGAGGCAGTGTGATTAGAATTTGGCTCCAAGAACAAAGCTTGCCTTTCTTCCAGATCTCCTACAGTTCAGGAATGACTGAGTCATCATTTATAATGAAGTCAGCCATAGGGAAATCGGTCTGTCATGAGTCAGGCCGCTTTGCATTGTACTCGTGTGTTGTTAAACACAGTGAGGGTTGTCCTCCTTATGTTATCTTTTCATTCCTTTGACCTTCCTTCCCCCTGAACGCACCTGCTCCTGTTTCATATCTCCCTTGGGTCCCACATAATAAATACATAATTGTACAAATATTTTTTTATACTAGAGGTACTGTAGCTTGTCTTTTTTTAACTCTTTCAGGTCGAGGTCAGACCGCAGCAGGAGCTCCTGGACCAGGTCCTGCCAGACCGGTGAGTTTACAACTCATCACAAAAAAAGAAGTGCTTAAACTTGTTTATTTACCCTACTTTTTAATTTTTCTTTATTTTCTTTTCCCCATTCTTCTTCCAGAACATCCCTCCTCGAGCCGGGGTGATCAGTATGCCTCCTCAGTCTCGTCCACCTCCAGCTCACCCTGGTGCTCCTAGACCCATCCCAGAGGTACACCCCGGGGCCCCTCGGCCCATCCCGGACACCCACCCTGGAGCACCACGACCCGTGCCCAGTGCCCAGGGTAAACCAGCTGACCTGCCTCTGGGTGAGGAAATATGTTTTCACACAGTGTACTGGATTATTGATATTGGGATGTTATTTATATGGTGCATTTGAGCCTTAAAGAAGAATTACTGCATTTTTCTAACTGAATGATTTTGTGGAGTGATCTAGTAAAAATAGAGTTCCTGTGGGGTCTCACAAATTCTTAGCATTGAATTTATGAATTTTGAACTAAAACCTTTAAAATTCTTGAATTTGATATCTCGGTCTTAAAATGTGTGCAGTATGTATCTTCTGTGTATTGTATTCTCCTCAAAAGTTGTATTTGTCATTTGTTATTAATGTGATTAAATAAAGTAGCCTAAACAAAGAGTAGTAGAACTGTCATGGCTGTCATGGCTTGCCAGAAGTTGCGTTCTAGAGTCTTGGTGTGGTTGTCAGGATGGTTGCAATGTGTGCATTTTATATGGACATAGTATGCATTTAATACCTGAAAATATTCTCTAAAAACTGTGGGATCTCTTTTTTTATTGTAGTTGATATTCATTTTTTAGACATTTGTTGTTTAAGTGTTTTTTTATCAGTAGGTCTGTAAAAGAGGCTGTGAAATAGGTATTAAGTTTTATATTAATGGTTTGAAAAAGACTTGAATTTAACTTGAAGAAACCTTGTAGGAACCCTGAAAAATTTCTCAGTTTAGTCCAGTATTGTACAAGAAGCAGCAGCCCACTTAATGACAACGTGCTGTAAAATGCATTGTATTGTATTTGTATTCTATAAGGATTATTTTTTACTTGTCAGGCTCAGATTGTTAAGAGGAAACTGCTTTTTATCCCAAAACTGACAAAAATAAACAGCATGACACAACAGTGTGAAACAGCTTTGTATTATCCGGTGTAAATGGAAACTCTTCCTATTTGTTTTCACCCACACACATGAAAAAATGTCTCGAGCCCTTTGTATCAGCAACTTGGCTCTCCACAGTTTCCAAACAAACTGATAATAATGAATCTGGCAAAGACTAGCGAAGAATATTGCTTATAAAAAGCCCAAAACAGCAGGGAATACATGCTCGGTCTGCCTCCATTATACACTGCAGTAATAGTTGAAAATGAAATTTTAACAAGTGAAGATATCTTGGTTTTGATTTTGGTACAATTAGTCCAGTAGAATAATCTTATTCCACTGGCAAATAATTTGGTTTATTTCAATTTTTTTTCTTGATTTTAGTCAATTTAATCTTTTTTTAAGAAAATATTAATCTTAACCAAATCAAAATGACCCAAATCAGGAAAAAAAAATTGAAATCGGATAAATAAACTGCCAATAGAATAAGATAATTCTGCTCAATATTGGACTAATTATACCAAAACCAAGATCTTCATTTTTTTGCAGTGTAGAGCATCAGTTGTAGAATGGGCAGCTGCTTCTCCCTCAGTACAAGCCATTAGAGATTTTTTTTTTCCTGATCACTCTAATAGACACTTAATATTTGGAAACTATGGTCCAGGTTGAAAATGTTTTAAGTTTTATTCCCTATTTCTTCCCTCAGGGCCGTCTGCTGCCATGAGGCCACAGGTTCCATCACCGCTGCAGCCTCCCATGCAGCCTCAGCCTGCCGCCCCTTCAGCTCAGTCTCAGCTCCCGCCGCCGATGCAGCCCACACTTCCAGCTCCACTCCTGCCTCAGCAGGCCGCAGCTCCTCCTGCTGCTGCCGCTGCTCCCTCTGGGCCAACGCCGGGTCTAGCCTCTCCTAAACCCCCACCCCGCTCCCGTTCCTCCCACGCTCTGCCGCCCGATGCTGCCAAGACTGAAACAGCAGCCCCAGCCACACAGGTTGGTGTCAACTTCCTTTTGATTGACTTGATCTTACAGTAGTTAAGTCATATTCTGTAGATTCTTTCTCAAATTCTGCTCATTACACAACGTTTTCAATGCAAAGTTATGATAAGATGGAAACTGCGATGACAGGGAAAAAAAATCCTCTTTCTGATCCTCTGTCTCTCGTCAGATTAGCGTAGTTGTTTGTCATTCTTCCTGCTTCTGTCTCTCTGACACATTTGTCTTTCTCTCACAAGCTGGAGAAGCCCTCAGGGTGAAAGGTACTTTATATCAAACAAACCTCTTTGTCTCATCCTCCATAGCACAACTGTCCTCCGATGTTATTACCTCTCACACATTACACCCAGTAACATCCTCCTCCTTCTCTCTCATTTCGTGATTTTTGTAACTTCCTTTCATATCTCTCCTTAGTTGTTTCAACCCGGTTGTTTTTAGTCCACCGTAAAGCCGTGCATTGTTTTGTGTTAGGCTCACAAAGTGGAGCATTATTCGTTTTCACTTTCTTTTTTTTTGATGGTCAACATATCAAACCATATATAAGATGGAGAAAAAATTTGATGTTAGTTGTTGGCTGTTTTCCCCTCACTCGTCCTTTCATATCTGCTCACTTTGTCTTTTAGTGTTGACATTGAGCTGATATGCAACGACCTCATGATTTGATTTGACATTTGTGTTATTTCATTCATTTGTATCACAGGTAGTGATTGTATGTGGACTGTGATACTTACTGTGCATCAGTTATCAGTGTATTAAATAGAACACAATACATATTTGTCCGTAAGGTGAAGGTACCCTGCGGAGTTTCATTATGGCGTTATGGATCAGTGTTTGTTAGGTTTATTTATTTTTTTTGGTTAGAGCTCGTTGCATGACATATATTACCAAATAATAGCCGAGTTTCAAATAACCACAGGGTCCCATTTAAACGCTGGTTGCAGGTGTACATTTTGATAAAAAAACACAATATTCAAACTTTCTTTTGTAAAATATGCAGAGTAAATCTCTGTTGCTGTGGGACATTTACCTACAAAACTGTAATATTACTTTTGACAAATGTGGTTTACACAGTAGTCATACTGGTTTAGTAAAAGAATTTGAGAACATTTCCATATTTTTTCAGTTTTGCTGAGGAAGATTTTTGTGAGGGAGGAGTTTATTGTCTGTCCAAAATTGCTGTCTGGTCTTAAATAAACTTTTGATCTCTTAAGTGATTGAAATAAATAAAAGTCCCATTGTTATTTGGTAATTTATGATATGTACTACATGCACAGGAGCATGTGAGAGACTCAGTACACATTCCTGCAGAGGGTGATAATGTAAATATTTTGTGAACAGATGAAATTTCTAAAACAATCAGAAAAACAGCTGCACACATCTTGCTTATTCAGCATACAAGCCCTCTTCAGTCCACACTTTTACATAAGAAGTTTCCACACTTTTGTGAAAACAGCATCACAGCTTCGGTCAAATAGATGTTTTAGCATCTTTTAGTCAAGAAACACAGAAATGCAATTGAGAGCTCCGCAGGGTATCTTTTAACTCTGCTCTGAATTAAAGAACCTACATTGTGATGAAAAACTTGTGGTGCTATAGTTTGTTAAACTCACTAGTTATATTAGTCCATGGTTCTTAATTTCCTGCAGCATTTGTTGCAACCACTGAAGACATTTTATTTGTTTTTTTTTCCTCCTTTAGACCAACGGATTGAATGGAATCCAAGAAGAAGCACAATGGAAGCCTGATCCCTTCGACTCACTCACATCCAACCTCCTCTCCTCCACATCGTCTCCCTGGCAAACCACCCAGTCCCTGACCAGAGGCTCCTCTCTGCGGGCTCCCCCCTCCATTCCTACGTCTTTTAACTCCTCCAACACCCTCCCTTCATCCTTCTCCCTGCAGTCCTCAGTCCGATCAGACCTGCAGGGCCTGGATTCCTCCTCCTCCTCCTCCTCTCTCTCCACCCCGTCTCCGTTCACCTCCTCCCTGCTCCCTCCTCCTCCCGTCCCGTCCCGGAGCCGCTCGCAGGAGACGCTGCGTGCCTCCCCTGGCCCCTTTCCCGCGGACCCGCTCCCTGCCCGCCCGAGCAGCACCAACCCCTTCACCGGCCCGCTGGCCCAGCAGCATCAGCAGTACCGCTCGCTCACGCCCGACTTCAGCACCCAGGGTCCCACACCCAACCTCCAGAGGACCATGTCCGCTCTGACCCAGCCGCTCATCCCTGTCCCTGCAGCTCCGCCCACTGCCCATCTCCAAAGGACCACGTCCCTGTTTGGACCATCATCGGCTCTTAATCCTGCACCCCTCATCCCTAACCCAGCTCCTGCCCCCACGTTGCCTCTGGCCCCGCCCTCCGCTCTCCCACCCGCCCTCGCACCCCGTCGCCAGCCTCCTCCTCCAGGAGGGAAACCAGCCCAGCAGTGGGTCACTTTTGACGATGACATGGCTTTTCTGCCTCCGACCAAAACGGCCCCGATCTTCCCCTCCACTTCCCTAACGTCCCAAACTCAAACTCCCTCCTCCGTGTTTGACTCAGAACCCGACTGGTTATCCTCGGCCCCTTCAGCGTTCCCTACCCTCCCTCCCCCCATCCCAAACAGGACTGCAACCAGTAACCCTAAGCTCCCAGAAGGACCCAGAGATGGCTTCTTCTCCCCCAGGGAGTCAACAGAAAGATAGGATCAACCTGAATACGTAAATAAGGGCATATCCAGATATGTATAGATCTATGATAAATGTCTGTGTGTGTATGTACAAAAGAGACGATATTTAAAACGTATAGACCAATTCCCCTTCCGAGTCCCAGGAAATGGATTTCTATCTCAAGCAGTTATACAAGAAGCGGACGAGCATAAACGCGTGTTCTACTTTACGACGCTTGTTCCCTGATATTAACATTTATTTTAATATGAATCGTTCCGATGTGTATTTTTTATTTATGGCAGCAAACACGTGCCTGTGTTCTACAGTATATAATTATGTAAAGTCTTATCTATTCGCACAAACCATACGTGTAACCCATCTGTGCAATATCAAAAAACACTGTGTGCAACGTCCTGCGTTTGCCCTGCGAGGGTTCACGTGAACCAGTGTCGCTTCAGCATCGGCCGCACTCACCGACGCACTGCGGTTCATTTCCATCATGTTGACTGATCTGCACATCAGAGCAGGATTCTCGGAGTAGAGGGTAATCTTTTTTCTTTTTTTTTTCATTTTGTCAGTTTACATGTAGTAGAAGGCTATGCACTGCCCACAAACTCACTGTCCTCTGCAGCAAGTTTTTTTTTTTTTTTCTTTTCTTGTACGTCTGAGGGGGTGCAAATATGTAAAAGTAATATTGTGTGCTTGCTTTTATCATGAATGTACTTTATGTTGCACTGGGTTTTGTCATTGCCTCATTGCTGACACCACAAAGTGAACAACAGCAGCAGCAGCGGAGTCATCACACACAGGACTGATGCTCTGCGATATCATCTCATCCACTCGATAGTAAGACGCTGTTCTCTCTGTATTCAGTCCTCATTCCTCGTCTACGGGCTGTTGTGCTTAGCTGAATATATTTTGTAGCTCTATATTAAAATCTATACATAGCAATTATGTATAAATGTACGTTTTCAACATGGAAACTACTTGCTAAATGTGTGTGTGTATGTGTGTTTGTGATGACCGTATCAGTGGTTTCGCACAATGTAACTGACAAACGGCACTGCACTGAAAGGCTGTGTGCACTCTCCAGGTTGTGTTCTTGATTAGAGAATGCAGAGAAATCGAGTCTGTGGACTGAACAAGATGAGAGGGATTTTTTTTTAATCTTTCCATCTTGATTTATCCAAAGCATCAAACCATACTATTGTAAATTAAGAGAATGTGGTGCGTGTGTGTATACTTCTGTTACTCTAAAAGTACGAAGATGATGTTGATTTGGGTCTGTGGACATGTCAGCCAGTACGGGACATGAATAATGAAAGGGCACTTTTTTTTTTTTTTACTTAAAATTTTGTTGACTGCAAAAGTCCTGCTTTTTAATTTCCAAGGACATTTACTCGAAAATATCCTTATTGTTGATACTGTGGTGAGAAGTAACGTGTCGTGTTTGAGGTGCATAAATCGTCTGTTGTATTTCACAGTATTTGTGTTTGGCTGTGTGTATGTATGCGTGTGTGTGTGTGTGTGTGTGTGTGTCTTGGCAGTGGAATATCATTGAGTGATGTTTACCAGAGCTTTAGGAAGTCTTCTCTTATAACGTACACATGCTGTATTTGCTTACAGGTTCTGAACCAACAGCTCCTGTATTGACTCACACACGGCTGTAACCGTGTGTCTGCTCTCCAGCTCGCCAAAAGCTCTGGAGCGGCGTCACTATGCGAAAAAAGTTAACTATTTCCCCCTGAAGCACCCACCAAAAAGAAATCCTTTCTCAGTGTCTGCATACCCGGTGATATCCAACCTCTGTAGCTTTTCCTCCAGTGGAGAGTAATGGTCACTGAGCCTTGTTGAGTTCATATCCATTTTTGAGGTGTGTGTGTGTGTGTGTGTGTGGTGATGTCAGGTGCGGTGTGTGTCAGTATTTTCTCCTGTACTACCTACTTCCCTCTCTCATTGCTGT
This sequence comes from Lepturacanthus savala, assembly GCA_030544235.1. Taxonomy (NCBI): domain Eukaryota; kingdom Metazoa; phylum Chordata; class Actinopteri; order Scombriformes; family Trichiuridae; genus Lepturacanthus; species Lepturacanthus savala. The sequence goes on along the minus strand of CM060479.1, from coordinate 24,199,258 downwards.
CGAGTTTGTATTTAGGCCAGCATCAATGTTGAAACCAATGATGAGCAATAGTTTTACAGCAGGATCAATACAGTCCTCACTATTCAGACATGGTTCCCGCCCGGCCTTTGGAAATCCTGTAACAGCCTGAAATGTCGACGTCTTACAAGCATTCGGACGGTTCGTGGTAAATGTAACATCAGACACGTGAAGGTACCAGCTTACTAATGCTTCTGCGCTCTGTTTAAAGACTGTGTGAAATGGTCACAAAAAGGAACCTTCGTCCGCTGCACTGAAAGCAGTAGCCGTGTAAGCGAGTGTGTCGGGTTTGCCTCTGCCGCTTACACGTCAATGTCATCTCTAGAAAAAAAAAATGCATTTGTGTTAATCCAAATGTGTGCAGTAGATGCTGTATCCGCATTAACCAGTAGGTGACTAGCCAGCGCTTTTGTGTCACGTCATGTTCAAGATGAGATTTTATAGGAAAACAAAAACGGCTCCTTTTGTGAGGGTGGTGGTGTCCCTTTTTAATGACTATAATCCATAGTAAATAAGAGTCTGTGTTGTTGAACATATTCTGTATGTATTAAAGAGAAAACATGAAGCGGCGATTCATGTTAATATCCGACGTTCCATATTTTAAGTGCACAGCTGATTGCACATTAATGTATGAAGCCGTTTATGTTGTCTGTATGCAAAAATAAATGTAAGTTGACCTGAATGTCGATGTTTGTCCTCTTTTGACTGCACATTTTACACTCTTGCCTTTAGTCATCCTCTTAATTTAACTGCACAGATATTTTACAATCTGTTACAATTTGTTCATTACATTACCTAGTTACCTACATTTATGACAAAATAAACTTTTATATCGCCTTTTGTAATAGTTTACCAAGGCTATATAGTTTTATTTTCTTATATATATATATATATATATATATATATATATATATATTTATTTATTTATTTATTTAAAAAGACCTTGACAGTGGTTGACTGTGGACATAGAACGTTGTTTGTCACCTATGTATCAACATGTTTAATGGACTGAAGAGCCTGGAACTTCCTTTCTTTCTTTATATTTGACTTCTTTCTTTATATTTGACTAGTTTATTGAATTTATTGATATACACATCGCTTTCTATTCAATTATTATTAATGTATACTGTATGTAACTTGTGAATTATAAATTGAAAATTACTATAAAACTATAGAAAGCCTATAGCCTTTATAGAAATTGATTCAAGAATCATGTTTAGAGCTTCCTCTTAAGGTGATTTTACTAGATGTGGCAGCATTATCAAGAGAAGATTTTAGCTAAAAAAAAAAAAAAAAAAAAATCCCTTTTGTCAAAAAATGACGTGGGCCATTATTTCAATATAATATGTATGTTTAAATTAACTATCACTACTTAATGGTGTTTGATTAATCTAATAATGTCTAACTGATCTTGTTTGGTCTGGTTTGAATATGCCAGCTGATTGCTGCTACATTGCTCTGTTTAGTTTATATCTATTGTCTTCTTTAACTAGTTTCTATGTATTCATCTCATCTAGAACAGCTGAGGCATCAAACATTTATAACCATTATTTTCTTAATCCTTTAGTGAAGATGACCATTACACATGTTTAATACATGTAAAAAAAAAATAAAAATGGCCGCTGTGATTAATGTACATTCTATTTTTTTATTATTATTACTCAAAACTGACAAGGTTAGTTTTATTTCATTCCTAATTTGACCTTCATTCATCCGCTTTACCACGATTCACCATTAGAGGGCAGCAAAGCGACTTAGATTCTTGTTACCTGCCGTAAACAGAAGAAGAACCGTCTATGCGCATGCGCATGATTAGTAGCGGTTGTGTCCGTGTTAATAAACAGTGAACAGTGAAGTGGAGGATCTCTATTTGTCTTTAAACCACACAGGTACGTGTTCACGTTACTACTTCAACCAACTTAACTTACAGAAATGAGCCTTTTGACCATATGAGACGGTAAATGTAATGTCTGTATTAGCTAGCTAGCCTTAAAGCTAAAAGTTAACTTTCTGGAATGGTCCACGCATCACTGTTGCTATGGTTACAACGTCCAACAGAGCTTGACCGCGTGCTGTCGCTGACAAACTTGTCGTCTTTCTGCGCGTTTTACTCAACATTTATTATATTGACTCTAATCTGCCCCACGTGTCTTCTTCATAGGATAAACCGGCGGACAGGGACTACTTTTTTGAGATGGTGCAGCTGCACGTGAAGCGCGGAGATGAGAGCCAGTTCCTGTTCAGCACCACGGTGGATGTCCCTCTGGAAACACTGATCCGGCAAATTACCGAGATTTACAACGCCAGGCTCAAAGTGGACAGAATCTGTTCAGGTGACACTGATCCTCTGTTTTATGTGTGGAGGAGAGTAGCTGCAGGTGCTACCACGATGATTTATATATAATAGAATATGGCAAAACTATAACCTGGTTGAGTTCTAAATACATTAAGTCAACAGAAACCAAAAGATCCACTCATTTCTAACACCATTATCACTATTAGTGTATCTTCAATTGTTGAGTTTGAACTATTAACTATTAACAGTATGTGGTCCAGGGTTCCTGCTGGGTTTTAAAAAGTCTTAATAGCATTGAATATATGAATATGGAAATAATACTTTAAAAAGACTTAAAAAGTCTTGAATTTTGATATCTGGGTCTTCAAATTTGTGTAGGATGTTAATTCACCATCCTACTACAGGTGAGGATTTAGTGAAAATATATTTTAATATGCATGTAATACCTGAAAATATTTGCTAAAAATCAATTAATAGACATATTATTGTGTTTGCTGTAGTAGATCATATTCACAATACCATAACTACTACGGGTAAGGTTTTAGTGAAAAGTAATTTTATATGGTTGTATTATGTATTTAATACAAATAGAAATTAAAAAGTAAAAAACAAAACCTGATTTTCTTTACCAGTAGGTCTGTGAAATAGATATTAAGTTAAAGGGAAATCACTTTTTGTTTCACTATAATTTGTTCCATAAGTACACAATGACAGAATGTAGGAGCAATATATGGAGGACTGATACTGCCAGAATTAAATGTATATAAATTACTTTGTTTAATTTCCCATTATTACACAATTTCAAATAAATTTCAAATTTGATGTATTAATAAATAAAAAGGAAAATCAAATAAATGAGGCATTTATGTACAATGGGAAAATAATGCAAAATAAATTTATTAATTTGATTCATTAATTAAATGGAAAATGTAATAAATGTGGACATTTACTGTCAAATTCTTTGTTTTATTTTTGATCATGCTAGTTTCAAATTTGACCAGATTGCATTTGTAACAATATTACATTTATTAATATGGATTAAGATGACATATTTTGAAATAAGTTCTTCACATGTTATTGTCTAGTATGTTGTGAGAAAAGGTAAAACAATGATTTCTTTCTGCATATGATGTCTTTATTGTTGCATATATAGTATCTGGGTGAGGGAAATTATGTTTGTAAACCAAAGGCCAAGATAGAAGCGTCTGCTTACAAAAGTAAGATCATTTTGAGGGGATCTTTTAAATATCATAATTACATAGCAAAAAAAAATAGAGCAGATGTCACACTGTTTAAGAGCAAGACTGACCATTGTTATTCACTGCGAATATTGTACTTCTTTACAATTCTGCCAACCTCAGCGGCAGTGTTGTTTGTGGTTGTCATAGTAACTGTGCATCAAGTCCAGTCGAGGTGTTGTTGTTTGGCTTTCACTAAACAGCTGCTGCGCATGAATGTATAAATACAATGATGGCTTAGGCGCCAAGCGAGCAAATGAAAATGAATTATTGTCAGGATGGGAATTATAATGATCATTTTATTCAATAAACAAACTTGTATTTATAGTTTGACTCGTTTTCTTGAGTACAAGTCTGCAATAACTTTGAAAAAAAAATCCACCCCAAAATCATAGAGGGGCTTGACGTCCATGGCCTTTAGTCTAGTAAGGATACTGGGGGTTCGTCCATATTTACAGGCTTGTGTCGATCACTACCGTCCCCTCAGAGATCCCTGAGCTGGCCGACCATGGCATCACTCTGCCACCAAACATGCAGGGACTGACAGAGGAGCAGATCACAGAGCTGAACCTCAAGGATGAATGGGAGGATCGCTGCGTGCCCTGTGGAGGGGTGGTGCTCAGGAAGGACGAGATCGGGAGGCGGAACGGACAAGGTGAAATAAATCTACTATTTATAACAAAGAGCTTGACACTTTATTCAATTATTATACTGTCCCACATGTCTGGTGTCAGGTTTTGGGTCCAGATGTAGAACTGTACATATCCATCATGTGTTTTTTGCTTCAAACTGCAAACCATGTAACCCTCTCATGCTGTAGCTCTGATCTTGAATTCTGCTTGAAACTCACAAATTGTGCAATAACTGAAACTGTTAAACAGTAGTAGTAGGTAGGGGT